>JAIXND010000824.1:0-600000 GCA_023646645.1 Varanus salvator macromaculatus | reverse complement strand
GGGGGGGGGGACTGAAACTGGGCCTCCCCTGGCTCCCACTTGGCACTCACCCCACTACGACCCTTGCCCCCCATTATGCACTCCAATCTTACTCAGTTCTTCCTGCCACAGTTCAGCCCTTCAGCTTAGGGGGAATTTTATTTTTTGCTTGTTCAGCATGACAGAAAGCAGGCCGGGTGTCTCTGTTCCATGACCACCTGGGAAGCATCGCAGGTGGAGCTTCCCTTTTCCCTCAATCCAGGACCAGCCTCAGGATTCAGCACACCAGACCCAAGTTGGGGGGAAAGAGACATCTATTAAAAGGATAAAAAGAGGTGGGGGCTCATGAGCATCCAGGCTGAAAGGATGAAGGAGGGTCAAAGAGGGGAATGGATGGGAAGGGCCGCTTAACAGCAGCCACAGCTCAGGGCATGCATCCAGCCAGGAACACGTGGCTCCCAGGGCTGGTCAGCCCCTCGGGCAGGAAGCAGGAGACCTCCAATCCCAGCCTCAGCTCTCCATTCAGAGCTTCGAGCTCCCAGGGACTTTCCTGCAATAAGCGAATTGGAGAGGTGCTTCATGATTCTCCAGGCACCCAGGGATGCCCCCTTCGATGCAGTGAGAAAATGGAGCAACACTAAACAAAGACCCCAGCACTAGAAACAAAGCATTCAGCCTGTGATCCAACCATCCCCATTCAGTCAACAGTGTGAAACCTGGCACCCTAAATAAGCCATGAGATGGTCCCAGAGGCCGTGTGTGTGTGGAGGGGAAGTACAGGGAATTGAGACCCGCTGAGGACACGGGTCTGGCATCTTCCTGCCCACTCAAGGGACTGCTGTTGGAAGTCCACCTGGCCAGGCAGAGAAGTCACAGTGGTCAGAAAATCAAGCTTCCATGCAGGACCCATCATGTTTCATGTGCCTCCCCTATTGCCATATCTATCACCCATAGTTACTGTGCTATTATGGCAACTCAACTCACCAATTTCTCATATTCTCCTTACTCAAGAACACATTATCTGCTGAAATATCCCTATGCTTACCCTCATCATTGTCAGAATACCGGAATCTCAATTTGAGAAGGGAAATAAAACTCGGGGTCGTGGGAAAGATCAAGCGTTGTGAACCTCCGCATCTTTATTGTCTATCCCAGGCCCCGCGGGTTTTCTCACGGTAAGGCCTTACTGGGCAAGCAGAGATAAGCTCGCTGCAAAGCTTCAACAGAAATACAGAGTTTTTATACACTCCCAGTCACATACAGGTACAGGGCAATTGGTGACAGAATGTACAGATTACAATAAGATTCTGAAGTCATCCCATACAGAACAAATAAAGAAATGTCAGTCAATCACACAGTAACAATAAGATCACAATACTTGTATTGACATCTCAGCCCAGAAGCCTGAGCCCATCTCCAGGTCTGCTTACACATGTAAATTCCAGCCACTGAAACTATGCATGAACTCAAACTCTTACCTAGATTCTTAAAATTCTGAGTGACCAGAGCACATGCAGCCTCTGGGCTAGGAAGATACTTCCATGCAAACTGAATTACAACAATGACTATTGAATCATTGTGAAGTTATACAATGTAAATTTGGACTAAATGTCTCTGTCTTCTGTAACCCACAGCTAAAGGTGAGAGAAAGGGAGTGGGGGAATGCCATTTTAAACAGTGTCAGCTTGGTTTTGAGAAGGAAGACAGGATTTGATCCTACAATGCAAATCCACACAGAAGTAATGCTTTTCAGACAGGATTTACCCAAATTTTCCCAACAATTCCCCCTTTGTCACTAGCTTCGCTATGTCACACAAACACGTGAATCAGTTTGGATAAATCCTGTTCCAAGCTTCCTTTTTCTCAGAAAACATCTTCCATCTCAAAACTAAACTAGTGTTAGGATAAAGTAATTTCATAGAATGGAGACTTGTGTATTTGCTGAGAGTTCAATTCAAAGTGTAGGAAAAATTGGAAACAATTTGAAAAAGCAGCAAAGAAAAAAGTGGAAAAAAAACAACAAACAGTTCAAAACACATGATGTGCAACCTCAATGCTAGCAGTCCTCCTGGGAAACTCCATGCTGACTTTGGCCCCCCGTTGGCTGCAGAGAACTCAGTGCCAGCCAGCGCTCATCCTCTCCTGCTCCCCTGCCTCCCTCCAGTTTTGCCACCCATTTTTGAGGCCTGGGTCCTTTGCTCCCTAGGCCTCCTCTGACCCATAGCAGCCTTATGAATTTCATCCTCATCTGGGCTGAGGCCCTCGCGGTGGTGAATATCCGGTCTGCGGCCACCATCCCTTCCAGTCATCAAACTTAGTGCTTTGCAAGGTGGGAGCAGTGTGAGGTGAGGCAATGGCCTGATGTCCAGTTCAGTCCTTTGTCTTGCCCTTTTAGGCAATTCTTCGAGATCTCGTTGTCTAGGCTTCACTCAAGCTTCTTAGCCATAGAAGCATCTCACGGTTTGCCTTGTTATTCCTTATAAATGATGCAATGGAGCAAGGCAGAACACAGGAATGGATCCCCATCACAGTCACTGCAGTTCCTGGAGCCAGGGCGTAGCATGGAACATGGAAAGCTTTTCCTTCCAGGGCTGTAGAGAAAAGGAGTCTTTTTTGTTTTCTGTTCTGAGGTACCAGTGTGGCTGTTTGGTTCCTGGAAAGGTGCAGTTCAGAAAAAAAAAAAAGGTTAAAAAAAAAAGTTTTTACACTTCTTCACAGAAGCTGGTTGTAGGCAGTGGCAGAGAGATCCACATGAGTTTGGAGAGAAACCTCAAGATGTAAATGTCCTTTTTGAGTCTCCTTAGCACAGTCTCCAGAAGAAAATGTTTGGGTTGCTGAAATCAATCCAACCCATGCAAAAATGCACACAAAAGAGCTCCTCCTTTGAACTGGTGTTGCACAAACCTGTTGCTTGCCTTGGCTAAAGAGAAATGTGCTTCCTGCTGGACAATGAGAGCAGTTTCACACAATTTCTTGTTACAGAGATGATACTCTCCCACAGATACAAAATGCACCAACCCTTGTTAACACAGACAAACATTTAGATGAACATACGAGTGCTTATGTTCATGGAAAGAAGTTTTGGGAACTTGCCATTTTAGCTGCCCACATCCTTGGGCTGGCAAATGGATTCAGTCCCCAACAAACATTAGGCTACTGTATGGAAAAAATTTCTTTTAGCACAATCAATAACAGCAACAATCGTTATCGCTATCATTATCATTAACGTTTGGCAACATTGCTAAAGGGAAAAGGAAACAAACTTTTTGTTGAACTCCAAAGGGAAAAGTAGCCTCATAGATTTGAAAAGAAATCCTTCTCACTGCATGGATGTGCACGCACACATACACAGCCCCAGTTTCATCCAGTCCCTCCCAGTCATTCAGTTGTAGCATAGCAAAGACAAGATGGTATACTCAGAATTCAGAACTTACACACACACACACACACACACACACACACGCGCGCGCGACCCAGATCCATGTTGCATAGAAAAATAAAAGTTATTGGAGAGGGAAAACTCTTGACGGTTGACACAAATAATTAAGACACATGCTCACAAGATTGCTTTTTGGAAGGATTCCCTTCCTTAAAAAATATCCCCTAGCTACTCATTGAGAGTGCTCAAGGGTCCTGGTTTTAACCCAAACCTTCCCATGGAAAAGTTTTCCTTGAGGCAATACAAGCTTTGAATACTCAAAGAACCTCAAATGCTTTGCCTCAGTTACACAACACTCTCTCTCCTCCCTCTCTCTCTCTCTCTCTCTCTCTTTCTTTTGCTCTCTCTCTCTCTTTCTCTCTTTCGAGAGTTTTCTAGAGACTCTAGACTTTTTGAGAACTAGTGCAAGCCCTCCTCCAATCTGTGACTGGAAGTGGAGCTGCTCAAAGCTCCCAAAAAACTTTGAACTCTGCACATGCTCAGAGGCTTTGTGTGTGCTGCTTCTGCACACACAAATGGTGGTACCTTCCTGCCAGAGCATCCCCCCTTTTCTTGGCTCTGAGGAATAGCCAAGCCCACAGAGTCAAGAAATCCCAATTTTCCAGTACAAATTCCCCCTGAATTCAGTTGGCCAGACCAAGCCCAGAGAAGAGGCTGCAGTTACTGGCTCTTTAAATAATAAGAGTGCTTTTAGCAAGGTAGACCATTCCTCCTTTTTTTCCATTTGTTTTTCTTTGTCTTTACTCCAAAAGTTACACCTTTCTTTCATTTTTTTTCAATAGAAAAAGTACCAGATCACCATTTACCAAAACTCTTAAAATTCTCTCACACACCAAGCACCATGCACCCCTTGAATCAAGGAATTCCTGTCAAATACACTCTCATTCTCACATGGCATTCACACAACATCCAAACAAATAAAAATCTTTTTTTCCTTTTACTCAAACCCCACATTCCAAACAGTTGCAAGTTCAACAGGGGGGGGAAAAACCAGCCAATTTGGGCAGAAATATTTATCAATGCTTAACTGCAATCTGCCTTCCCCTGATTTTACACTCTGCCCCATTGAATTCCAGCCTGCTACTGCTCAGGCTAATTGCTAAACACAACAATTCAAATTTTCAAGACTTTACCATCAAAATGTTCCCAATATATATATAAAAAACCCCCTTTCTTTATCACTCTGGAAATCCTTTCAGGATTCCTACTGAGAATTTAACAGTATATACTTTTTTTTCCTCTTTTTTTCCCATCTTTCATCTGCCCATCAGCATACCCTCCTGAAATTTCAAATGCAATTATTTAATCTAACAAGAAAATCTTCCTACCTAGGAGGGCTGTAAGGCAGATGGAAGAGGCAGAAAAACCTGCATCAAAGACATAAAGAAATTAAAAGTGTTCCCAGTTTCTGACAAGGAAAGGACCTGCATAAAAAATGTTTCTATATAACCCCTCTTTCACGCAGGATAAGCTTATTGAGGATGTCCAGAAAACTGGGTAGGACCTGTGTTGGCAAGCCCAATTCAAGGACCACACATTTCCTTTCTTCCCAGTTCTGGCTCATATAGGAGGAATGGGGGAAGGAAAAAATCTCTCACACACACTTCCCTGATCACCTTTTTCCCAGCCGGACTCAGCCATGCTTGGGCTCAGGGCAATGACCTCATGAATCTGTTTCTCAATCAAAGCCAGGCTCACAAAGCCAGGCTCACACATCCTCATCTCAGGGGCAAGAAGACCCATCCGTGCCCTTGCTTTCAACCCTGCCCTGAAGAGGACAGATTGGTGCGGCTGCGTGGGGAGTATATTTCCTGAGGAACCCCCCAAACCCCATCTGGGCTATGCCTACCTCCCAGAAAGGGGAACACTTTAAAATACAGACAGACAAGACAGAAAACACAGACAGCAACAACGAACACAAGACTTTCACAGACAGTGAACATAAAACTCCACACAAACCCCAGTGTAAACATGTACTCACACGGGTAGATCTTTCCTGATGCACCAATACCATATTAGCGAGCCTTCTTTTTCCTCCACCAGCTTGGACCAAAGCAAAACTTGTTCCATCTCCTTAGAATGTATTTCCACCAAATTCTTTTTCAAAAGGTGTAGCCAATTTCAATCAAATGAGCCCTCTGAGGCCAAGTTAGTGCTTGCTTCTGCAACAACCCCTCAGATGTCACCCATGGCCGTCCACACCACCTTGCAATTTGATGCAGAGGGGTCCATGGGGTAGGAAGCCGAGTTTCTGAGACCCCCATGCTTCCTGGGAGTCCACAACCAAAGCCCACGTGGAATGAGGTTCAAAACCAGATCTAATTACATTGACCCGCCTGTGAAACAAACGAGTTGGCCAGTATCTGTGCTCCCCCAGTGGAGAGAATTTCGGCCGAACTTACCATCTCTCCTGCCCAGGATAAAGGGCCAAAAACCCACGATCCCATCCTTATCGCCAAATTGTCAGAATCCCGGAATCTCAATTTGAGACGGGAAATAAAACTCAGGGTCGTAGGAAAGATCAAGCATTGTGAACCTCCGTGTCTTCATTGTCTACCGCAGGCCCCGCGGTTGTCTCATGATAAGGCCTTACCGGGCAAGCAGAGTTAAGCTCGCTGCAAAACTTCAACAGAACTAGATACTTTTTATACACTCCCAGTTACATACAGGTGCAGGGCAATTGGTGACAGAATGTAAAGATTACAATAAGATTCTGAGGTCATCACATACAGAACAATGAAAGAAACGTCAGTCAATCACACAGTAACAATAAGATCACAATATTTCTAATTGACACTTTAGTTCAGAAGCCTGAACCCATCTCCAAGACTGCTTGCACATGTAAATTCAAGCCACTGAAACTATGCATGAACTCAAACTCTTATCTAAATTCTAAACATTCTGAGTGACCAGGGCACATGCAGCCTCTGGGCTATCAAGATACTTCCATGTAAACTGAATTACAACTGTGACTATTTACAATGTATATTTGGACTGAATGGCTCTGTCTTTTGTAGCCCACAGCTAAAGGTGAGCGAAAAGCAGTGGTGGAATGCCATTTTAAACAGTGTCAGCTTGGTTTTGAGAAGTAAGACAGGATTTGATCCTACAATGCAAATGCACACATAAGTAATGCTTTTAAGACAGGATTTACCCAAATTTTCCCAACAGCAGTCACATATGGAAGTAGATGCCTCTTCAGGTAACCAGCCCCTAAACTGTTTAGGGCTTTATAGGTAATGGCCAGCATTTTTTATTGAGATTGGTCTTCAACTGGCAGCCAGTGTAGGTATTCATCCCTGCCACTCCCTGTTAAAAACCTTTGATGGATCAACCAAAAGTTGATGGATCAACCAAAGCTGAAGGGAAGCTCTCCTTGCCAGAACCACCACCTGGGATTCAAGAGGCAGCTCCAGGTCAATGAACACTCCCGAACTGCACAGCCTGTCCTTTAGGGGGAGTGCAACCCTGTCCATAATGGGGTTAAAAACACCTACCTGGGAAGCTAAACTGATTACCAGCAAGACCTACATCTTGTCTGGAGTAAGGATCAATGTATTAGCCCTCATGAAGCCCATCACCCCGCCCCTGGCGTCGTTACCCCCAGGCCCAGGAGTGGTAGATGCACAGGTGTAGTGGGGAGGGGAGCTGCAGCAGCAGAAACAGCAGCATTAGCAGACATGACCCTTCTCTCTGTGGGTTGTCAAAATCCCGGAATCTCAATTTGAGAAGGGAAATAAATCTCGGGGTCATAGGAAAGATCAGTCATTATGAACCTCCAATGTCTTTATTGTCTATCCCAGTTCCGATAAGGCCTTACCAGGCAAGCAAGAGGTGAACTCTGCTGCCAAGCGTCAACAGAAATACAGAGTTTTTATACGCTCCCGGTCACATACAGGTACAGGGCAATTGATGACAGAATGCAAAGATTACAATAAGATTCGGAGGTCATCACATACAGAACAGATAAAGGAATGCCAGTCAATCATACTGTAAGAATATGATCACAATATTTATGATTGCCTGTATTGACATTTTAGTTCAATAGCTTGAACCCATCTCCAGGTCTGCTTAAACATGTAAATTCAAGCTACTAAGAAACTATGCATGAACTCAGGACTCTTATCTATACTCTACACATTCTGAATTGGCCAGGGCACATGCAGCCCTCTGGGCTATCAAGATACTTCCATGTAAACTGAATTACAACAGTGACTATTGAATCATTGTGAAGGTATACAATGTAAATTAGGACTAAATGGCTTCTGTAGCCCACAGCTAAAGGTGAGAGAAAGGAGTGGGGGAATGCCATTTTGAACAGTGACAGCTTGGTTTTGAGAAGGAAGACAGGATTTGACCCTGCAATGAAAATGCACACAGAAGTAATGCTTTTCAGACAGGATTTACCCAAATTTCCCAACAGGGTCCCTCACACCTCCATCCAAGTGAACACATTTACCTCTGGGATTTTGAAGATGCCCATTAAGGATGCAATCTTAGACCTGGCATCGAAATCCTGTATGACAGAGATGAGTCGATCCTGCTTGTCACATTTATAATTGGGACTCATTCTCCCCCGTGTAGACAGCAGGTGAAGGTTGTCCACATCCAGTATTCTGACCATGTGCATGTGCTCATAGATGCAGAAGCCGAGTGTTGTGTTGGGGAGGAGAAACTGGTCCTTGTTGAGCTCAATGATGGCAAACACCAAAGCCAGGATGCGCTGGTAATTCCTGATGATTGATCTGGCATGGCAAGAGCAATATCAGGACATGGGGAGAAGGACAGGATGGGTGACATTATTTTCTTCATGAAAAATGTGCCAGGATTCTTTCTACCAGGGTGACTTACTAGGGATACCTTTTCCTTTACACCCTTTACTGAACATGCCTTCTTCAATAATTTACCAAAGGCAAACACAGGAGAAAGAAGATGGGAGAGGAAATTGTTTCCATCCAGGACAGCAAGAAGTATCTCTTAGACAGCCAAATATATTGTGGGGGACCCCACAAGCAAGAGTTGAATGCAAGGGCCTCCCTTCTGTCCCCACTCCCCACATTCCTAGGTGGACTCCTGGAATGGAATCTCTCTGTCAAGATCAGGCTGGGGAGCCCCCTCTGTCCTCCAGGAATTCACCTCAGCCTTTTCCAAGCTAACTTAAATCCAGAATCCATTGCTGCATCTCCAAACTCTGTCTGCCACTGAGTCAGCTTTTCCTGAATGATCCAGACATCATCAAGGAAAGGACCATGGGACAGTGTGTGGCCCTTCTTCCCATGCAGGGGCTGCAAAGATCAGTCCTGGCTTCTCCAGGGAGGGCTTGGGAAGACCCTCCCTCAAACGCTCCTTCTCAGTCCTGGCACACTGAATTCAGGTCCACTGACCCCCTGAGATGCTATGAGACAGCTTCTATTCAAACATACTGGGGGAGAAGGAAACTAAAACTAAAGGTAGCCAAACGGGTACCCTGGATTTCCAAAAAGCCAACTTTAACCAAGTCTGGCCAATAATGGCAAGCCACTCTTAAGGGAGACAGAGCCCAAAATGGGTGAGATATCGTAGAAACAACAAGAAGGAAATGCTTCCAGAAAAAGTTCAAATTGTTCCAACAAGAAGGAGGTGTAGAAGACAGGAAAGGACGGACATGTGACTTCACAAAATGCTTGGAGATTATCTGAACACTGAAAAGAAGGTGAAGAGGAGGCAGGAGGATGGTCAGGCTGCACGGACAAAAGCAGGCAGGTGGCAGCGAAATGCAGGGGAGGCATCAGAAAGGCTGAGCTGGGAATGAAGTCAGGCGAGCGAGGGATGTGAAAGTCACAAAAAGCCTTCCTCAGATCTGTCCAAAGAAAAAGCAGGGAGTTTTAACTACTCAATGTGGATGGTAAATTTACAATGCATTGAAGAAATTGAACCCTCTCCAAAAGACAGGATTTGGCCACAGGAGCCCTGCTGGAAACTGATCTTGAGAGGATGGTCTACCTAACTCAGCATGGAGGCTCCTCTGGTCATACTTTTCGGAGCATCCCTTCATTGCAGAGACATGAGGTCTAGCACCCTGCATTTATTTTGCCAAAGGAGCCAGACGGAACCAGCTTCACACACTCTAGCATCCAGGGAGGGTAACCCACTGCCACTCACAGCAGGAGAGGTTGAACTAGTGTTGCAATATTTGGATAAAACCAGAGGAAAAAATGTTGCTTTTCTGTTCCTTTGGGTTATAAAATCAAACCTGCAGTCCTTCTCAGAAGCACCGGCTTCCAGAGTAGATATTGTTGAATCATTTTTTCAAGAGTTTAGGCAACCTGTTAATGGAAATGTCTGGATCACCACAACTATGTGCGACTTTACCATTCTTTTAGCTCATGCAGAAAGTGCAGGACCATTCCAGCAATTGCATGCATATTTTTCCTTCCTTCCCCTAAAAGTATAAGGACCAACTATGATGATTTTCCAAATTTGTATACCAGTATGGATGAATTTGTGAAGCCAGCTTTCAAGTGTTCGTATTCAAAGCATGTTCTGCCAGTGAAAGAGTGGAAAAGATGCAGAGAGAAGAAGGAACTGGAGGGCCTGCCCCAAGTGGACAAGGAGAAAATACTCTCTCTGGACAGCTTCTCTTACAGCACAGTCCAGGCTGTGGCCCGGGCCATGGATGTGGCTCTTTCCTCCACATCCAGGAGGAAGAAAAAGGAACGTGGAGGCAGGGCAGAGATACACCGGATTCCTCCATGGCAGGTGTTCTCCCCAGTCACCATCTTCTTAGCTGTTGTACTTACAATGTGAGAATGAAGGCGAGATCTTCCCAATGAAGGGGCAACTTGAGCACTCTCCATTCTCATCCCCCTGTTGGTCCCCTCTCCCGTCTTCCTAGGACTGAGTCCAGCTGCTCCTGGCCGGTGGATGTGCTTCGAGTCACACTGAGGCAATTTGTATGCATACAAGTCTGTACACGAACTGCACAGGTCCTTACTCAGATTCCTGGACCTGAGAATAGTAGGGCTTGCTGGCTTGCCAGGGTTCAGGATACAAGGCAATGCATGTGTGAGCTGGTATGCCCAGCTGAACACAATCTGCCCTTCATTGTGTGTGCATTTCACACCCCAGGATACATGCAGGTTCCTGGCTGAGAGGGGCAGTGAATGGTGCCCCAGCTGGTCCAGGGTGCCCTATGCCAGCAAGCACGGTTCCAGCAAGTGAGCTGACATGGGGAGGTAGTTGGAGGTTGCCAATGCAGGTGGAGTGGAAGAGGAGATCAGGGCAGAGGATCTGGAACTCTGTTAATCACCTTCAGGGAGGAGAGAAGAAAGACCAGAACGTCACAAGCTGCAAGGAAAGGTAGAATTCAGAGTCAGGGAATGTGGACCTGGAAACCTTCCACATTGTAGCCGCCTGCAACCTCCATGCCATGCCAGGTGCTCTGTCTAAAGTCGTAGAGGCAGCCACGTGCAACTAGGGCAGGCGGGTGGCCATCTTGGAGGAAACCTGAGAGCTCCAGAGCAGTGAGTGGGCACCTCAAGGCAAGGGGGATTCTGAGGTTGAAGAGCACAATGGCAACGGGATGTGCAGTGAATGAAACAGGGAGAATGGCGTATCATTGACACTTTGAATGGGGAAGTACAGGGAATGCTGATGAGACCTGCAGATCCCATGCATTCCTGATAGTGCCAACATGTACACACATTAAATGCACAAGAGCTCAGTAGGAGAAACAGGAAGGCCTCCAGAGGAGGACAGCAAGGATGATGCGTGGGCCTGAAGCACAGGCGCACAAGGAGAGACAGGATGAACTGGGCATGCTCAGCCTAGAGTTGAAAGGACTGAAGGGGGTTTCACAGCACTCTTCCAGGATTGGGTGAGTTGTCACAGAGCAAGGCCACAAGCTCTGACGGATCATTCCAGAGTGCAGGATGGGAATTAAGGGTTCAAGTGACAAGAAGCTATTCTCAGCCCCTTCCAAATGCCCTGTGGTGGGATTCCTAGGAGACTCCTCTGGAAGAAATCCTATTGAGCACACTAAAAGAACTCCCACGTCACAGTCTAAAGCTCTGGAGCAGGAACCTCCTTTTGCTGCTCCTGAGGATGCCTGAAATATTGACTTCCGAGATGCTGCCCTCACTTTTCCTTCAGTGACAATGCTTCTAGCCCTTCAATGCTTCTCCCCTTCAACCTGGCACCTGCCAGCAGCTCTTGCCTGCACTGCCCACCACTTCCAGCCAGCCAGGGATGATAGCAGTGGTAGTCCTGATGTTTTCCATGACAGATCGGATGGAGACTTTCAGAAAGAACCTGGACAGCTATCTGAGTGGAATGGTGCAACTCAGTGTCCTGCAACCGCAGGGATTTTACTCGATGGCCTTCATGGCCCTTCCCACCCTACTGTTCTACGATGCTATGATCCTGGGTGTCGACTCACTGGCCTTCCTGGCCCCTTCCTACCCTGGCTGAAAGGGCCTTCTGTTTTGAATCAATCCTCCCTCCATACGGATCTTCCCCATGAGGCAATAGAAGCTCGGAACACTCAGAGGTTCTCCCTCCGTGTACAGAAACTGCTGTCCTTCATTTGCACAAACCCTCCATTTTTGAGGCAGACCAAGATTCCTTTCGAGTGCCAACCCAAGCCTGCCTCCACCTGTGGGTGGAAGCAGAGCAGGTCGAACTCCCAAAAATGCATTCTGCTTTGCACATGCTCAGATGCTCTGTGTGCACACTACCACGCTCACAAGGCAGTGATACCTTCCTGCCAGAGCATCCCCCTCAGTCAGGCTGGCCAAACCAAACAAGGGATGGACCGCAGGTGTTTTCTTGCATCACCAGCTGCTCGTATCAAGCAGGGCAACCCCTTTCTTCTCCTTTGTGTTTCCTTTTCCAAAGGTTCAGCGGCTGCATCCCTCCCCCCCTTTCTTTCGCTCTCTCTCCCTTGTGCACGAAATATCCACCCTCACAGGTCAAGCCTCTCAAAGCTCTCACCCGCCATGCACCATCCCAGGGGCATCACAGCCCAGTCCTCCACCTTGCAAAATCTCTCTCCCACAGGGGACTCTCCCAGCACAAAAAAAACAAAAACTCCCAGAGCTCATACAGAGTATTTTCTAGATTTCTAGTCACAGGAATGGAGTTGATGATGAGGGTAATGTTGGGAAAATTTGGATAAATCCTGTCTAAAAAGCATTACTTCTGTGTGCCTTTGCATTGTGGGATCAAATCCTGTCTTCCTTCTCAAAACCAAGCTGTCACTGTTTAAAATGGCATTCCTTCCCCACTCCTTTCTCTCAAGTTTAGTTATAAAGCTACAGTACACAGGCCATGTAGTCCACATTTACATTGTATACCTCCACAATGATTAAATAATCATTCAGTTTTACAAGGAAGTATATTCCTAGCCCAGAGGATTCATGTGCCCTGGTCATTCAGAATGTCTAGAGTCCTGGGTTCATGCATAGTTTCTCTGTAGCTTGAATTTACATGTCTAAGCAGACCTGGAGATGGGTTCAAGTTACTGAACTAAAGTGTCAATACACTGCAATTAGAAATATTGTAATCTTATTGTCACAGTATGATTGACTGACATTCCTTTATCTGTTCTGTATGTGATGACCTCAGAATCTTATTATAATCTCTGCATTCTGTCATCAATTGCCCTGTACCTGGGAGGGTATAAAAACCCTGTAGTTGTGTTGAAGCTGGGCAGCAGAGTTTACCTCTGTCTGCCTGGTAATGCATTATTGTGAGAGTCTCCCGCAGGGAACCTGGGTAAAACAATAAAGCCTCAAATGGTCTGAACATTTGATCTTTCCCACAAACCCGAGTTTTATTTCGTCTTCTCAAATTGAGATTCCGGGGTACTGACAGTAGGAATAGGGATATTTGAGCAGATAAGGTGTTCTTGATTTAGGAGAATATGAGAAAATGCTGAGCGGAGTGGCCATAATAGCACAGTAATTATGGCTGATTACGCAGAGTTGACATGGCAACAAGAGAGGCACATGAAACATGACGAGTCCTGCATTGAATCTTGATTTTCTGAACACTGTGTCATCTCTGCCTGGCCAGGTGGACCTCCAACAGCAGTCCATCGACTGGGCAGGAAGGCACCAGACCCGTGTCCACAGCTGGTCTCAATTCTCAGTGCTCCTCCTCCACACACAAACACACACTGCCTCTGGGACAATCTCATGGCTTCACTCGGGTGACAGTTTTTGTGTTGTTGGTTCATTGAGGAATGATTTGATCACAGGAAAAATCCTTTGTTTCTAGTGCTGGGGTCTTTGTTGTGAGTTGCTCCGTTTTCTCATTGCATCAAAGTGGGCATCCCCTTGTGCCTGGATATTCATGAAGCAGCTCTTGGTTTAGCGTATTGCAGAAAAGCCCCTGGGAGCTCGTAGCTCTTTCTGAAGTGCTGAGAATGGGATGGGGGTCTCCTGTTTCCTGCCCGAGGGGCTGACCGGCCCTGGGAGCCGTGAGTTTATGGCTGACTGCGTGCCCTGAGCTGTGGCTTCTGTTAAGCTGTGCTTCCCATCCCTTCCCCTCTTTGACCCCCTTTCATCCTGGATGCTCATGAGCCCCCCACCTCTATTTCTATCCCTTTAATAACCATTTCCAGCCACCCCCCAACCTCAAAGTTCCTGGCAGATGCTTGGCCAATCGCTCCCTTTGAGCTCACCTCCCTCACAGGGTAAAAGGAAAGGAGGAAACCTGTAAGCAATGGTGGGTGTTTGCCAGAGGAGAAAAGGCAAAGAATACCTGCTGCCTGAACACAAAATGCAGTGCCCAATAACCTCCCCTTCCTTCTCCCTCTGCATGTTCTCCCCTGGGGTCAATTTTTGGCTGCTGCACTGCAGCAAGTGTGCTCTGTGAGGGGTCAGGGGGAGCCCCATGTCCATGGACCCCCATCTCCAAAATATGAGGGGATCATGGAAATGGTGCACTGAGTTCAGTGGGCCAGTTGCTTCTCACATGGCCCAGGAATCACTGGTCTGGGGCTGATGCAGCCGTCCCCAAATGTGCAGCTACGTTCCCAGAAGGCATCCGAGCTGGAAGCAAGGGCAAGATTGCTCCTACAGGAGGAGTCTGGCTGGACCTCCGCTCCAAACAGAGTGACCTTCACCCTCAGGCAGGGTCCGTGCTGACTCCGAGTGAAGACTGAGCTCTCAGGGCTGTGAACGGACTTCTTCAACACTTCCCCATGTGGAGAAAGACATTCCCTGCTCTGAATCCTTCTCTTCCTGCTCTCAAGAGCTGTCTTGGGGACCTTAGCACAACTCTGGCAGGAATCCATAGAATGAAAATGTCAAAGGCTGAAAGCACAAACTTTTCATACAAACAAAAAAAGACAAATCACGAAGTTTCGCCAAGGCGGTTCACAAGGGAAAATTTCTTGCATGCTTGTTCCCCAGGTATAAAATGGAGCCTTTATTTTTCCCAACTACCAAAATGTGCAATGGATGATTTTTTTTTTCTAATTGATTCAATCTGATACTGTCCATATGCTCAAAATGGATTGCTGGCTTGTTCAGAAAAGTTGGAGTTTTGAGCTCTTGATGAAAAAAACAAACAGCATTTTATTCTTTGCTTTTCACCATGAGATGCTCCTTGGTATTCAGGTCAGGCCTCCATAGAATGATGTAGCACTTGGGCAGGAAGATGCAGCCCAGCAGCCCAGCGCTGGAGGCCAAGATGGAGAAGACCTGGACGGCCACCATGTACTTTCCCTTGGTGCTCAGGTAGGTGGGCACGAAGGAGACCCAGACACTGCAGAAGACCAGCATGCTGAAGGTGATCAGCTTGGCCTCGTTGAAGGCCCCGGGCAGCTTCCTGGCCAGGAAGGCCACCGTGAAGCAGACGGCAGCCAGGAAGCCCATGTAGCCCAGGGCAGCATAGAACATGGCCACAGAGCCTTCGTTGCACTGCAGGATGATCTGCCCAGTCTGGGAGTGCTTGTCTGAGTCAGGGAAGGGGGGAGAGGTGCCCAGCCAGATGGTGGAGAGGACCACTTGGACACTGGAACAGCAGATGACCATGGAGTTGGCCAAACTCCTCCCCAGCCAGTTCCTTGCCCTGTTGCCTGGCTTGGTGGCCAGGAAGGCCAGCACCACAGTGACGGTTTTGGCCAGGAGGGAAGAGATGGCCATTGAAAAGATGATGCTGAAGGCTGCTTGTTGCAGGAGGCAGGTGATGTTTCTTGGCTGGCCAATGAAGAGGAAAGAGCACAAAAAGCAAAGCAGGAGGGAGATGAGAAGGATGTAGGAGAGGTCTCGGTTGTTGGCCTTGACTACTGGAGTCTCTTGGAATTTTCTGAAGATCCCTAGTATGCCTCCTGTGGCAATGGAGAAGAGTAGGGCCATGCAAGTGAGGAAGGTCCCCAAATGCTCTTCATAGGACAGGAATGTTTTGACCTTCGGGATGCACTGATCCCGGGCCTTGTTTTGATATTGTTCTTCTGGACACCTCAGGCAATGCTCTGCGTCTGTCGAAAGCAAGAGAAACAGCACCTTGACTTCTGTTCCCATCACTGCTCTTTACATTTTACTCATTATTGTTGTTTTTATTCTTATTAATACTGTTATTAACTGTGGCTGTCCTGGTAGGGGCATGACTCTGGTGTGAGAGGCAACATAGAGTGCTTTCCTGCCAAATGTGGCTTGCTGGGCCCCTTCCTTCTTCAAAGTCTGCAAAGTATCTCAGATTCACCATGAAGGCAGCCCACAGCCTGGAAGGCACATTGGCAAGTGGACTTCGATATCCAGCAGAATATTTTTAATTGCCATCATGAATCAATCCATGCAGCAGAAACTGTCTGACGCTGGCAGGCACTCCATCCCTTGCACAGGGTGAACATATCTTAATGAAATGTGGGGGACACATCCTTTGCTGGAGGTTCAAAAGGCTGCAGCCCACCATGCACAGCTGAAAATCGGACTCACATGTCCTCTCTTGCAACATGGGAATAAGTATGTGAAACCTCCACATAGAAGCATAAAAAGAGAGTGACTCAAATTGGTCATCCCAGGCCATCTAGTCTGACCACCAGCTCCAGCAGGCTCCGTTCATGACAGCCAGCTCTGCTCCACATCCCAAAGAACACAGGATCCATTCCGAAAATAATCCTCTGGGCCCATCAACCCTCCCTGGCATCCTCCCTGATGACAAACCCATCAATGTCAGCAAGAGGTGAAGTTCTCCTTCTTCTCTCCAGATGAGGCCGCAGAAGGTCCAACAGCTCAAAAATGTTCCTTCTCTGCAAGCCACCCAGGCCCCCTTTGGGGAGCCTCACAAGGAGGCACTTGGTTCCTTTGTAAGGTGAGGGAAATGACTGCACAGCATGTTTGGCTTCACATGCAAAGATGTAATGAGGGACACAGTGGAGGGAGAGGAAGGAATGCTGAAAAATCACCACTGATGAGAATGGAGGGAGTTTTCTGGAGATGTAGAAGACCAGGAGCAATGCAAGGTCATCCCAAGGTCGAATCATTCCGCACACTGCCTTTCCCTCTGCACTCACCCACCTTCCCGAGTGGAGATGGTCCCTTCCGCACACTGAGCGCAGTCATAGCAGCACAGGGGCTCCCCTTCCCGAGCCACCTTGAAGAATCCCGGGCAGCAGCTCTCCACGCACCTGGCCTGGGGCAGGGGCTGAGCGAGAGAGAAGGAGCGTCAGGACAGGAGGCTTGGGGTGCTGATTCTGTGGATGGGGAGACAGAGCTGGAAAGGTTGGACAGGAGGTCCATGATTTCAACATGTTCCATTATTAAACCCCAGTCTGTAAAGCTGAAGCAACTGGACATCCCTCCAAAGGAAAGTCTCCTTTCACATCTCATGCTTTGTATGAATGTCTTAAATGGCTGAACATCTGATTAGCCAGAATGTTAACAAAGGGAAGGGAAATGAAAACAGTGGAATGACAGGGATGGTTTTCTTCACCTGATCTTGCCATCGGGGCCACACAATGGGATCTCGGTGGATGGTGAGTTTGGGGCCAGGTAAGCCCCGCCTTTCTAGGCTCCCAACTTTCACATTTACAGCAGTCTGGTTGGGAAACCCCACCCAATTCACAAGGTCCAGGTTGGCTGCCAAGTCTCCGTTCCCATCCAAATACACCCCATCGATGGAATGATTGTGGAACTGGGGATCTCTCAGGAAAGGGTGGAGCTGGAGGAACAGAGGAAGAAGCAGCAATTGAGAAGACACATTTCACACCCCCGTTTTTGCAAAGAAGTAGTCTCACTTTAATGTGGCTCGGTGTCACTCTCATGATGGCGAAGGCTCTGATTTCATTTCTGAATTGCCATCGTGTACATTCGACTTTAGGAGGCATTGCTAGAAGCATTGCCACTGAAGGAAAAGTGAGGGCAGCATCTCGGATGCTTCAGGCATCCTCAGGAGCAGCAAAGGGAGGTTCCTGCTCCAGAGCTTTAAACTGTGAAGTGGGAGTTCTTTTAGTGTGCTCAATAGGATTTCTTCTGGAGGAGTCTCCCAGGAATCCCACCACAGGGCATTTGGAAGGGGCTGAGAATAGCTTCTTGTCACTTGAACCCTTAATTCCCATCCTGCACTCTGGAATGATCCGTCAGAGCTTGTGGCCTTGCTCTGTGACAACTCACCCAATCCTGGAAGAGTGCTGTGAAACCCCCTTCAGTCCTTTCAACTCTAGGCTGAGCATGCCCAGTTCATCCTGTCTCTCCTTGTGTGCCTGTGCTTCAGGCCCACGCATCATCCTTGCTGTCCTCCTCTGGAGGCCTTCCTGTTTCTCCTACTGAGCTCTTGTGCATTTAATGTCTGTACATGTTGGCACTATCAGGAACACATGGGATCTGCAGGTCTCATCAGCATTCCCTGTACTTCCCCATTCAAAGTGTCAATGATACGCCATTCTCCCCATCTCATTCACTACATATCCCATTGCCACTGTGATCTTCAACCTCAGAATTCAGTCCTTGGAAGCCAGAAGATGGGACCAACAGGGGGACGAGAATGGAGAGTGCTCCAGCTGCCCCTTCATTGGGAAGCTCTCGCCTCCATTCTCACATTTTAAGTATAACAGCTAAGAAGATGGTGATTGGGAAGAATACCTGCCATGGAGGAATTCGGTGTACCTCTGGCCTGCCTCCACGTTCCTTGTTCTTCCTCCTGGATCTAGAGGAAAAGGCCGCATGCAAAGCACGGGCCACGGCCTGGACGGTGGTGTAAGAGAAGCTGTCCAGAGAGAGCGTTTTCTCCTTGTCCACTTGGGGGAGGCCCTCCGCTTCCTCCTCCTCCCTGCATCTTTTCCACTCTTTCACTGACAGAACATGCTTTGAATACGAACACTTGAAAGCTGTCTTCACAAATGCATGCATACTTGCATACAAATTCAGGATACCATCATAGTTGGTCCTTTTACTTTTTTGGGGAAGGAAGGAAAAATATGCATACAATTGCTGGAATGGTTCTGCACTTTCTGCATGAGCTAAAAGAATGGTAAAGTCGCACATAGTTGTGGTGATCCAGACATTTCCATTAACAGGTTGCCTAAACTCTTGAAAAAATGATTCAACAATATCTATTCCATAGAAAAAGAAAATCAACTCTGCAAAATAAATGAAAACATTGATTTTAACCAAAATCTTCAATGACTGCCACGTGAATTGTGTAAGACCCGATTTTATTTGGGAGATGCTGCGTGAAAACATCACGCAAATGCCATTCCTGAGGAGCTCCGGTTTCATGGTTCTCATGAACCTGTCTCCATTCTCAGTGTCCAGTGAAAAGAGCCCCACCATCGTCCACCTGAAGTGCAGCAGCAGCCTGACGATCCCTGGGTACTGGAGGCCATCTTCAGGGAGCATCCGGTACACGAAAGGGGACTGGCGTTTTTCTCTCCTGACCTGAGCGGTGAACGCATAAGTGACCTGGGAGGGAAAGGAAGAGAGATGCCGATGGATTGCATCATTTCAGCACCAGATCAAAATTCCTCCTCTTATCGGACCAAACCACTGAAACGCTATCGGCATAAAACTTGATTTGGAAGAAAACACTGCTGAAATTTTCTTAATAATAAAGTTTTTATCATAAAACACGTATCCTTTAACTATCTGCATGCAGCATGGTTTGAAAGGAAGCAATGCTTATTATTTTCTGGCATTGCTTATTATTTTCTGAAAAATGAAGTGCTTTGGCATTCGAAGTTTAAACCCTGAGAGAAGGAGGGCATGAGAGGCCTGAACTCTTGAGTATCTCCAGTTGTTCTATCCTTTTATAAATATCCCAAGACTTCAACCCATAAATAGGCGAGGAAAGTTTTCGTAGGATTAGCGAAACGCAGATCCCGTGGACATCTCCCTCGTCTCTGGGAGCCACTCTTGCACTTCAACATTCGAAATTGAGAAAGAATAGGAAACAGAGAAACAGTGAAACAGAGCAGGTCAGAATGAGTCTCCCGGGCAAACTAGTTCGACCCCCAGCTCCATCCAGCTCCACTCAGGACATGCCCGCCATGTGCATGTTTCGCCTATTGTTGAACAAAACTGTCTGGGATGAACATGATATGCTTGACCCTGAAGTGCAGAATTATTTGCTCTATATCTCATCCAAATTAAGAAAACAATATTTTCCTGAGGATCGAACTACAAGGGTCAAGCATTTAGTGTTCTTTCAGAGAGACATAGTGGAAGATAGAAGCCTCTTCCAAGTACGTCAGAATATGTAAAAGATCATTTTACATGTGATCGGCAAGTTCAGCTTGTTTTGTGATGAGAAGTGTAGCTTAAGATAGCAATGTTCAAAAGTAATAATTTTGATGTCCTCTCTACCTCTAATCCTTGAAAAAAGCTGAACATATGGAAGCCCTGCACATGATGGCCATGGCAGCTGGTCTCGAGAGGAGGTGGACTCCCTCTCTATGAGAAACATGTTAACATGGAAACAAAGCGAATCAGAAGAACCCTTGGCCCCAGCCTGCTCTGCTGTAGGAATCCTAAACATGTGGTTATTGGTTGGGCACCTGCAGCAATGAGTCTTTTCCATACAGTCACTTGCTGTGCTGCCATCTCTCCCACGGTAAGACAAGGAACAAGAGGGACCTTTGGTTAATCCACAAAACTAACAGTACCAGATGGGGGTTTGGTGTGGGGCCTGGGGGGCTTGAACCCTTTTCCTCATGGGACTGTGAAGGATGGTCTGCTGTCCTGGGATGGAGATCCTGCTTGCCAATTATTTGGGAATCTTTCCCCTTCTCCACATAGCAACTCATATCGCTTCTCCCAACCCTCCCACCTGTGGGATTTTGAAGATGCCCAGCATGTTGGAAAGCTGCATGGAGTTGTCCGAGTCAGATTCTTCAAGGACGGCCAGCAGATGATCTCGCCTGCCACACTTGTAGTTGGGAACGTGGGCCTGAGAGGTCGATAGCAGGTCTATGGCTGCGTCGGACGTCAGTCTAACATCGTGAGAGCTGTCATAGATGCTGTAGCCAAGGGTGAGGTTGGGCAAGAGGCTGGGATTCTGGTTGACGTCCTGGATGGCAAACAGGAAGGGGAGGATCTTCCAGTAATATGTGGATGACAACCTTGAAAGGAAAAAAAAGAATAGAAAGTTTCACGCTGCAATCCTTGCCCTTGGATCCTTCCGGTGCCCTTTCAGGCTGCATCCTGCTTCTCAGGCTTCCACATGCTCAGCCTGGTCCCAGTCAAAAGCCAGAGCCCAATGGTCTATTCCTGCAGAACCTCAGGTGCGATTCCGGCAGCCTCTTTCATGTCTTACTCCAGGTCCATCCCGCAAGGCATAACACCTGCAGCCAAGGTGCCCATCCCAGGCAGGAGCCCAGCAAGGCAGCCGTTCCCACTGATGGGGATGGGAAGGCAGAGGAGTGCAGAGGCAAGGAAGATGGGGCAAGTTCTGGGGCCTGTTGCCCTCCATTGCCCTGTTCTTCCCACTGGGCTTTGCTGCTTGTGAGTTCCCTGGCTGGGTCTTCATGAGGGAAGTGTCAGCTAGAAGAAATCATAGAAACATAGAAACATAGAAACAGAGCGAGTCAGAAGGGGCCTCCTGGGCCATCTAGTCTGACCTCCGGCACCAGCCGGCTCCGCTCATGACATGCCCACCATGTGCATGTCCAGCCTGTCTTTGAACACCCTCACCGATGGGGCCTCAACAACCTCCCGTGGAAGCCCATTCCACACCCTTGGGGTCCTAACTGTCAGGAAGTGCTTCCTGGCATCCAAATTGAACCTTGGCTCCCTGAGCTTTGCTCCATTGGAGCGCGTCCTGCCTTCCTCTGCAGGGGAGAACAGGCCTCTCCCCATCTCCATGTGACACCCCCTCACATACCTGTATGTTGCCAACATATCCCCTCTGAGTCTCCTCTTCTCCAGGCTGAAGAGACCCAGTTCCCTCAGTCTCGCCTCATACCCCATCCCCTGCAAACCAGCCACCATCCTTGTGGCCCTACGCTGCACTGACTCCAACCTGGCTATATCCTTTCTGTAATGAGGGGCCCAAAACTGAACACAATACTCCAGTTGCTGGCGCACCAGAGTCATGTAGAGTGGAAGTAATACCTCTCTTGATCTAGAAGCCACACTTCTGGCTATGCAACCAAGGGTGGCATTCGCCCTCTTGACCACCGCATCACACTGCTGACTCATGTTTAGCCTGCGGTCAACCAGTACCCCGAGGTCCCTTTCACAAGTGCTGCTCTCCAGCCACTTGTCCCCTAACCTGTACTTATGACAGCTATTCCTATGCCCCAAGTGCAAGACCTTGCACTTCTCCACATTGAACGCCATCCTGTTGTCTCCTGCCCACTTCCATAGTCTGTCCAGATCCTTTTGGATCTGGAGTACCTGCTTCTCAGTTGTGGCCACTGCTCCAGTTTTAGTGTCGTCTGCGAATTTGATCAGCAGACTGTTCACCCCTTCTTCCATGTCGTTAATGAAAAGATTAAACAGGATCGGCCCCAGGACAGAGCCCTGGGGGACCCCGCTTGTCACTGGCTGCCATCCCGACGATTCCCCGCTAATGGTTACCTTCTGCTTTCGGTCAGTCAGCCATGCCCTAATCCACCGGACAGTGCTTTGGTGTATCCCAAAACTCCTCTGTTTCTCCACCAGGATATCATGGGGCACTTTGTCAAAGGCCTTGCTGAAATCCAGGTATACCACATCCACTGCATCCCCTCCATCTAGCCATCTTGAAACCTTGTCATAGAATTCCACAAGGTTTGTCTGGCAGGACCTGTTTCTGCGGAAGCCGTGTTGTGTGGCTGTCAGCCTCCCTTCCCTATCTAGCATCACTAGATCTCTCTCTATTATGAGCCTTTCCATTGTTTTTCCTACAATGGACGTAAGGCTAACCGGTCTATAATTCCCCATGTCCTTCCTACTACCCTTTTTGAAAATTGGGACCACCGATGCCACCCTCCAGTCCTCTGGAACTTCACCCGTTCTCCACGAGGCCTCAAAAATGGAGGCCAGCGGGCGTGAGAGAACCCCTGCCAACTCTCTAAGTACTCTTGGGTGTAACCCGTCAGGGCCTGGCGCCTTTGTAATGTCCAATGCCCTGAGGAGCCCCTCGACTTCAAGGGGGGTGACTCTAATCTCTGCCCCTAAGTCCCCAGCCTCATCCAATCTCCTATACGGATATCCCCCGTCCTGCTTTGGGGAGAACACAGAGGCAAAATAGTCATTTAGCATCTGTGCCTGTTCCCTCATGTCAGTCACTGGATCTCCTTCCTCCTTATTTAGTGGTCCCACCACTTGTCTCCCCTTCCTTTTCCTATTTACATGCTGGAAGAAGCCCTTTTTGTTGCTCTTGATATTCTTGGCAAGTCTCAGCTCATAATCAGCCTTAGCCTTGCGAAGAATCCTTCTGCAACGGGCCTCCTCCTCCCGGTATACCCTTTTGTCTATTTCCCCCAGTACCCATTTCCTATGGAGGTTCCTCTTTCGTCTAATCCCCCTAACCACCTCCTTTCGCATCCATGGCGGCACTCTCCTCCGCCTCCCCACCTTACTGACTAGAGGTATTGTCAGGGCTTGCGCCTGCAAAACCTCCCTTTTGAGTGCCATCCACCCCTCCTCAACTCGCTTACCTTCCAGTAACCTATCCCAGGAGACTTTCCCCAGCCTGGCCTGCAGTTGGCCAAAGTTGGCCCTCTTGAAGTCCCAGCTTCTAGTGCTCGCCCTGCTGCACGACCCCAGTCCCCTGATCTCAAAGCAAAGGATGGAGTGATCACTCGCATCCAGAGCTCCCCTAATCTGTACTTCATCTATCAGCTCCTCCCTATTGGTCAAGACCAAGTCCAGGATGTTTCCCCCCCTCGTCGCCTCTCGGACCCTCTGTGTGAAAAACCCACCCTCTAGAGCTTCTAGGAATCAGTCTTACTTTGCTTGCTACTGCTATCTGTGCTGCCTGCTTCACGTGACTCTTAGCAGTATCAGGTCCAGCAGGCCAGTGACTTACCAGTACTTTTCATTAGAGGCAGGTTTGATGAAAGTGTGTGGTCCAAATTGGCTTTCCCCTGCAGAGATGCTGGCACTGAAGATGAAGTCTCCTGGCTGGAAATAAATGTGTGGCTGCAGCTCAGCCCTATGCCAGCTCCAGGGGCATTTGGCCTCCAGCCTGCGACAGGAGGCCTCTGGGAGCAGGAGCAGAAGCACGACCAAGAGGGCCACCCTGCCGGCGCTTAGCATGGCCTCCATCCTGCCCCTTTCAGCCATGTAGAGAAGCAGTTAGAGGAATTTCCTTCTAAATGGACAAGGAGCTTTGCCAGGCAAGTCTCCAGCCGAAGGACGTGAGAATAAGTGCCTGCACAGCAGACTTCTCTGCTGCTCCCAGCCTTTCCCGATTCCTGAGCAGGACGGCAGGGAAGGAGGCACCCCCCCCACCTTTGTGCCTGGATTCAAGACATGCCTCTGCCATCACAGGGAGGCCTTGGGGCATTAATTGTGGTCCTTGGGGAGGGGGGCCCAGGAGAGGAGCAGCAGTGCATGATGATTTCCATAATTATACGGCCTCATGGCTGGATCCTCTGTGCAGTTTCCTGACAAACTTCCTCACTGCCATGTGCAAGAAAGACATGCTCTGAAAACGTGCTTAAGTGGCCCAGATGAAGCAAGCATGACAAAGGGATCTTTTCCTCGAGTGCTTTGCAACTTGCCTTCAACTTGTGACCTGCTGCATCCCCTGTTTGCTATCTGCCCCCACCTCCCACCACATGCATTGCCCAGCAAAGCCCCTGCCTCGCTTTCCCCCTTCCCATTCCTGGTGTACTCAGCTTGCTCCCTGGAGTTCCTGCTCACACCACCTGTACCTCTGAGTGCTCCACCATCATCACGGTGCCAAGATATTTCCCCTCGGTGCCTGGCTTCAGCTGCAGGGATGGAATAGGTTGAGATTTTGCCAAAACATTGCTCCTGCATGGATGGCCAAGAAGGGTAGCAAGAGGGAAACATCCCAGCTGACTCTGAGGGACTTTGCGGGAGCATCCTCCCCTCCCACCTCATCCCTCCCCTCCTCTTTTCCTTGGAGAAAGATTCTCCTTTCCTGCTGGCTGTGCCCTCTGCCCGTTCCTTGCATCTGGTTCTTCTTGGGATACGTGTGCTGGGACTGCATGTTTCCCACTGGTCTATCCAGGAGAGGAAGCCAGGTTATGGATGCTGTGGTTGTTGTTTGTTGTGAAGTCACATCTAACCTATTGTGACCCCATGAACAGCATTCCTCCAGGCCTTCCTGTCTTCCACCCTACTCCAGAGTCCACGTAAGCTAACACCAACTGCCCCAGTGACTCCATCCAGCCACCTCATCCTCTGCCATCCCCTTCTTCTTTTGCCCTCAAAGTTGAGGATAGGCATGTCTAAAAGCAGAATCGAAACCATTCTTGCTTGACAAGATGAAGCAGGGGAGATTGTTATGCATCCCTGCTTTGGATCAAAAGTGCAAGAAGTGGGATGGGGACTGAGAGATCCAATTCCAAATCCCCACTCATCCCTGAAGCTCACTGCGTGACTTCTGGCCGGTCATTCACTCTTGGCCCATCCTACCTGGCAGGGGTGTTGCAATGTTTGGATTTCCCAGTTGCAATGTATGGCTTTCAAATCTGGACCATAAGGAAGGCTGAGCGCCAAAGAATTGGGGCCTTTGAAGTATGGTGTTTGAGAAGATTCCTGCAAGTCCCTTAGACCACAAGGAGATCAAACTGGTCAGTGGTAGAGGAGATCAACCCTGACTGCTCTCTAGAAGGCCAGATCCTGAAGATGAAACTCAAATACTTTGGCCACCTAACACGAAGGAAGGACTCCCCAGCGAAGAGCCTAATGCTGGGAACAATAGGTGGCAAAAGAAGAAGGGGACTGAAGTGGATGAGGTGGCTGGATGGAGTCACGGAAGCAGTCAGCTTGAGCTAAGGTGGACCCGGGGCGATGGTGGAGGACAGGAGGACCAAGAGAAATGTTGTCCGTGGGGTCGCGATGGGTCAGACACCACTTCAGAACTACCAACCAAGCACTGGTAGAGACATACTTTTGGTGTGAGTGACAATACAGAGTGCTCTCCAGCCAGGACTCGACTTGCTTGACCCCTTCATTCCGATCTCATTAAATTTGCTGAGAAGGACCCAAAAGAGCACGTTGGCCCATGAGCCCTGTGAGCCCCCCATCTGCTTTTTCTGGCCCTCCCTCCTTGGTACTTGCATCTGCTTTCTCCACAGCCATTTCTCAAAGGAGATGGCACATTATAGAGAAGCTGAATAGAGAAAGACTGGGTGCTTTGTGAGAGGTTTTCCGCATTCAGTGCAGTAGAAGACGCATTCACTCTATTGATTCCATGCCTTTTTTTTCTTGTTTGCATTCAGAAATATAAAGGATGCCATGGAACCCAGCAATCATCTTGTACTACATGGAAGCCATCTGTCCCTTTCCCATGATATGCCGAAGCCCAGCATGCACAACTGGAGATCCGAGCAAATTCTTTTCCCCCAATGCTGCCATACAAATGCAAACTTTCCGCACTGTCTCCAAACACCAAGTGAACCAATGGTTGCTTCATCCCCTGCACTCGCAACCCTGGTTAGAAACATAGAAACAGAGCGATTCGGAAGGGGTCTCCTGCACCATCTAGTCTGACCTCCAGCTTATCCTTGAACACTCTCACCGATGCGGCCTCAACTACCTCTCGTGAAAGCCCATTCCACACCCTCGGGGTCCTAACTGTCAGGAAGTGCTTCCTGGCACCCGAATTGAACCCTGGTTCCCTGAGCTTTGTGTCCTGCCTTCCTCTGCTGGGGAGAACAGGTCTCTACCCATCTCCATGTGACATCACCTCACATAACTCTATGTTGGCTAAATATCCCCTCTGAGTCTCCTCTTCTCCAGGCTGAAGAGACCCATTTCCCTCAGTCTCACCTCATACAGCATCCCCTGAAAACTGGCCACCAACCTTGTGACCCTACGCTGCACTGACTCTCACCTGGCCATATCCTTCCTGTAATGAGGGGCCAAAAACTGAACACAATACTCCAGTTCTGGGCGCACCATAGTCGTGTAGAGTGGTAGTAATACCTCTCTCGATCTGGAAGTCACACTTCTGGCTATGCAACCAAGGGTGGCATTCGCCTTCTTGACCACCGCATCACACGGCTGACTCATGTTTTGCCTGCAGTCAACCAGCACCCCGAGGTCCCTTTCACAAGTGCTGCGCTCCAGCCTCTTCTCACCTAGCCTGTGCTTATGACACCATTTTTATGGCACAAGTGCAATTTCTTGCCCTTATCTATAGTGAGCGAAAGCCTGTTCTCTCCTGCCACTAAAAGATTAAACAGTATGGGACCCAGGACAGGGACCCCACTTGTCACTTACCGCCATCCCGATGATTCCCCACTAATGGTTACCCTCTGATTCAGTCGGTCAACCATGCCCTAATCCATCGGACAGTGCTTTGGTCTATCTAAAGGAGTGCCTGCATCCATATATGCCCTCTCGCCCCCTGAGATCATCAGACAAGATCCTTCTCTGGGAGTCCTCTGTGACGGATATTAGGAGGCTGAGTACCTAGAGGAGGGCTTTCTCTGTGGTGGCGCCCAACCTATGGAACACGTTCCCCAGAGAGGTCCACCTGGCACCATCATTATTTGTTTTCCGGCGCCAGGCCAAGACCTTTTTATTCAAACGCTATTTTAATTGTTAATATTATTTATTACTTTTAATTTTTGGCCAGGGAGACACAAATTATTTTTATTTTTATTAATATTGAATTATTTAATATTGAATTGTTAATTTTCAATTATTTTTTATGTATGTGAGCCGCCCCGAGGCTTCGACAATGAGGCAGCATAGAAGTGTGCTAAATAAATGGATAAATAAAATATGCAGAAGTGCAGAGCATGGCTGTCAAAGATGGACCATAAGGAAGGATGAGGGAAGAATTGTGCCCTTTGAATTGTGGTGCTGGAGTCCCTTAGACCGCAAGGAGATTAAACCAGTCAGTCCAGAGGAGATGCACCCTGATTTCTCTTTAGAAGGTGCTGAAGATGAAACTCAAATACTTTGGCCACTGAATGAGAAGGAAGAACTAATGGGAGAAGAGCCTAATGCTGGGAACTATTGAATGCAAAAAAAAAGGGGGGGGAGAGAACAGCAGAGGATGAGGTGGCGGGATGGATTTACTGAGGCAGTTGGATGAGCTTAAGTGGACTCCGGGGATGGTGGAGGCCAGGAAGACCCGGAGGAATGCTGTCCATGGGGTCAAGATGGGTCGGATGTGTATTTGCAACTACCAATCACACATGGGGCTCACCCTACAGCAAACATCAGCATCCTGAGGCAGGGGGTCACCCAGCCCCCTTTGGCACCATCAAGCAAGCTTGCGGTTTGCTTTTCTCTGCCTGCCACATCCCAAGACATGCCTGCACTTGGTCTGGGAAGAAGACCTTGTAAAACCAGGCCACCTGAATCTTACCCATTTTTAAATGGTGGGGGGGGGGGGGTTGGATAGGTTTTATACAGATTGCTGTATTTATATATGCTGTAAGCCACCCCGTGTGTTTTCATGGGAAGGAGCCTGTTTTCACAGAAACACCTCCCATGGAAGCCCATCCCATATCCCGGGGTCGCAACCATCAGGAAGTGCTTCCTGGCATCCAACCTGAAACCCAGTTCCTTGAGCTATGTCCCACTGGGCAACATCCTTCCCTTCCAGCAGGGAAAAAGGTCAGGACCCTCTGCCATGTGACCCCTTCAAATGACTGCATGTTGCCAGAAGAGACTCCTCTTCTTCGACTTTGGAGCAAGAAGGGCAGCGCCTCCTCCTTCCCTGATGAGCTGCGGGGCATTTAGCCAGTGCATTCTGAGCATCTAGGAATGCGAACGGCCCAGGAGCTCCATCAGATGGAAGTGGAAAGACACTTTGGATGCCCTGTGAGCTGCTACTTAGCCTTGATGCTGAGCCACAGCATGACACAGAGGACGCTCTTCTAAAAGAAGTGCGCTCTGTGCATGCTCAGTGGAATCCACTGCAGAGTCAGAAACTCATGGCATGTCGACCGGATTGCAAGCCTTGGTTTGCCAAGGAGGATCCAGTACCAGTGGAAACGCAGCAGTACCTGGACTAGACACTGATAGTGAGGCATTTCTTGTGCATAGATCTGGAAGAAAGGGGGAATAGATTGATGATACCCAGCTCTGCCTCTCGTTTTCAGCTAATCCAGGTGAGGCAGTGGCTGTGCTGAACCGGTGCCTGGCTGAGGTAATGGGCTGCATGAGGGGCAATAAACTGAAGCTCAATCCAGACAAGGCGGAGGTCCTGTCGGTAGGTGGGTCGGGCATCGGGGTAGGGGAACTGGACCTAGTCCTGAATGGGGTTGCACTCCCTCTGAGGGACAGGCTTGCAGCTTGGGAGTGCTCCTCGACCCAGAAATGTCGATAGAGGCCCAGGTGATGGTAGTGGCGAGGAGCGCTTTGCTTCATCTTCAGCTGATCCATCCGAAGGCATAGGTAGGCATCCCTACCTGGAGAACGATTGGCTGGCATCAGTGACACATGCATTGGTAACTTCCCAATTAGATTTCTGTAATGCGCTCTTGAAGACTGTCCGGATACTTCCAATAGGTGCAAAACAGAGCAACCAGGTTGCTGATGGGGACTGACATTGCTCTCATATATCCCCAGGCCTCCATCAGCTTTACTTGCTTCCCATGGAAGTCCGGGCCCAGTTCAAGGTGGTGGTTATCACCTATAAAGTCCTCAGCAGCTTGGGACCGGGTTATCTAAAGGAGCTCATGTGACCATATATGCCCTCCCACCCCCTGAGATCGTTGGACGAGACCCTTCTCCTGGAGTCCCCTGTGAAGGACATAATGAGGCTGAGTACCTAGAGGAGGGCTTTCTCTGCAGTGGCGCCCAACCTATGAAATGCGCTCCCCAGACAGGTCAGCCTGGCGCCATCATTATTTGTTTTTCGGTGCCAGGCCAAGACCTTTTTATTTAAGTTATTTTAATTGTTAACTATTAATTGCATTTATTGGGTTTTTATGCTTGTGCCGAGATGTTTCCGGATATTTAAAGTTAATTATATGTTCGTTCATTTCTTTTGTAAGCACCCCGAGGCTTTTTGTGAATAGGGTGGCATAGAAATGTTCTAAATAAATAATTAAATAAATTCTTTCTTCCATGAATACAATGAGCATTCCTTTCCAGTGCTTAAGCAAAGAAATTCCTAGTCATGCTCAAATATATATATAAGCTCCTTCATGGATCACTGCCTTGTCATGGCGAAGGGGCTTGAATAGCTCAATGAAGCTATGAGCTATGCCGTGCAGGGTCACCCAAGACGGACAGGTCATAGCAGAGAGCTCTGACAAAACGTGATCCACTGGAGAAGGAAATGGCAACCCACTCCAGTATCTTTGCCATGAAAACCCCATGGACATGAAAACCAAAAGGCAAAACGATATGACACCGGAAGATGAGCACCTCAGGTCGGAAGGTGTCCAATATGCTATTGGGGTAGAGCGGAGGGCTAGTACTAGTAGTGCCAGAAAGAATGAAGTGACTGGGTCAAAGCCGAAAGGACACTCAGTTGCCTATGTATCTGGAGGTGAAAGGAAAGTCCGATGCTGCAAAGATCTTTACTCCATAGGAACGTGGAATGTAAGATCCATGAATCAAGGCAAGCTGGATGTGGTCAAACAAGAGATGACAAGACTGAACATCGACATCTTAGGAATCAGTGAACTAAAATGGACAGGCATGGGTGACTTCAGTTCAGATGACCATCAGGTATACTACTGTGGGCAAGAATCCCTCAGAAGAAATGGAGTAGCCTTCATAGTCAATAAAAGAGTAGGGAAAGCAGTACTGTGATACAATCTCCAAAATGGCAGAATGATCTCAGGTCGAATCCAAGGCAAACCATTCAACATCACAGCAGTCCACGTCTATGCCCCAACCACTGGTGCTAAAGAGGCTGAAGTTGACCAGTTCTATGAAGGCCTACAACACCTTCTAGAATTAACTCCAAAAAATGATGTCCTTATCATCATAGGGGATTGGAATGCTAAAGTAGGAAGCCAAAAGATCACCAGAATAACAGGAAAGCTTGGCCTTGGAGTTCAAAATGAAACAGGGCACAGGCTAGTGGAATTTTGTCAAGAGAATACAATGGTCATAGCAAACATTCTTTTCCAACAACCCAAGAGACGTCTCTACACATGGACATCACCAGACAGTCAACACAGAAATCAGATTGACTATGTGCTCTGCAGCCAAAGATGGAGAAGTTCTATACAGTCAGGAAAAACTAGACCAGGAGCTGACTGTGGCTCAGATCATGAGCTTCTGGTGGCAAAATTTAGGCTTAAGTTGAAGAAAGTAGGGGAAAGCACTAGGTCACTCAGGTATGACATAAATCATATCCTTGATGAATATACAGTAGAGGTGACAAATAGATTTAAGGAATTAGATCTGATAGACAGAGTGCCTGAAGAACTATGGACAGAGGTTCGCAACATTGTACAAGAGGCAACAACTAAAACCATCCCAAAGAAAAAGAAATGCAAGAAAGCAAAATGGCTGTCTGAGGAAGCTTTACAAATAGCTGAGGAAAGAAGGGAAGCGAAAGGAAAGGGAGAAAGAGAAAGATACAAACAATTGAATGCAGAATTCCAGAGAACAGCTAGAAGAGATAAGAATGCCTTCCTAAATGAACAGTGCAAAGAAATAGAAGAAAACAATAGAATAGGGAGGACCAGAGATCTCTTCAAGAAAATTAGAGATATGAAGGGAACATTTCATGCAAAGATGGGCATAATAAAGGACCAAAATGGCAGGGACCTAACAGAGGCAGAAGAGGTTAAGGTGGCAAGATTACACAGAAGAACTATACAAGAAAGAGCTTAACATGATAACCACGATGGGGTGGTCACTGATAACCATGATGGGGTGGTCACTGACCTCGAGCCAGACATCCTGGAATGTGAAGTCAAATGGGCCTTAGGAAGTCTGAGCAACAACAAAGCTAGTGGAGGTGACAGCATTCCAGCTGAGCTATTCAAAATCCTGAAAGACGATGCAGTTAAAGTGCTACACTCAATATGCCAGCAAATTTGGAAAACTCAACAGTGGCCACAGGTTTGGAAAAGGTCAGTTTACATTCCGATCCCCAAGAAGGGCAATGCCAAAGAATGTTCAAACCATTGCACTCATTTCACATGCTGGCAAAGTGATGCTCCAAATCCTACAAGCTAGGCTCCAGCAGTATGTGGACCGCGAATAAAGTACAGGTAGGATTTCGAAGAGGGAGAGGAACTAGGGATCAAATTGCCAACATACGCTGGATCATGGAGAAAGCCAGGGAGTTCCAGAAAAACATCTGCTTCATTGACTACGCTAAAGCCTTTGATTGTGTGGATCACAACAAATTGTGGCAAGTTCTTAAAGAGATGGGATTACCAGACCATCTTATTTGTCTCTTGAGAAACCTATATGCAGGTCAAGAACCAACAGTGAGAACTGGTCACAGAACCACTGATTGGTTCAAAATTGAGAAAGGAGTTCGACAAGGCTGTATACTGTCACCTTGCCTATTTAACTTATATGCAGAGCACATCATGAGAAAGGCAGGGCTAGATGAATCACCAGTTGGAATCAAGATTGCTGTGAGAAATATCAACAACCTCAGATATGCAGATGATACCACTCTCATGGCAGAAAGTGAAGAGGAACTACAGAGCCTCTTGATGCGGGTAAAGGAGGAGAGCGCAAAAGTTTGCTTGAAACTCAATATTAAGAAAACTAAGATCATGGCATCCGGTCATCTCACTTCCTGGCAAATAGATGAGGAAGAAATGGAGGTAGTGACAGATTTTATTTTCCTGGGCTCCAAGATCACCGCAGAAGGGGACTGCAGCCAAGAAATTAAAAGACGCTTGCTCCTGGGGAGGAAACCTATGGCAAATCTAGATAGCATACTAAAAAGCAGAGACATCACCCTGCCAACAAATTTGCGTATAGTCAAGGCGATGGTTTTCCCAGTTGCAATGTATGGCTGTGAAAGCTGGACAATAAGGAAGGCCGAGTGCAAAAGGATTGAGGCCTTTGAGTTGTGGTGCTGGAGGATACTCCTGCGAGTCCCTTGGACTGCAAGGCAATCTAACTGGTCAGTTCTGGAGGAGATCAACCCTGACTGCTCTTTAGAAGGCCAGATAGTGAAGATGAAACTCAAATACTTTGGCTACCTAATGAGAAGGAAGGACTCCCTGGAGAAGAGCCTAATGCTGGGAACAATAGATGGCAAAAGAAGAAGGGCACGGCAGAGGATGAGGTGGCTGGATGGAGTCACTGAGGCGGTTGGTGTGAGCTTGAGTGGACTCCAGGGGATGGTGGCGGACAGGAAGGCCTGGAGGAATGTTGTCCATGGGGTCGCGATGGGTCGGACATGACTTCGTGACTAACAACAACAATATATATAAGATTGCATTTTAAAAACAATGATGCTTTTTTGTGGACTAAACATCCATTCTCTAGGAAGAATAACTTGAAATTCATGGAGTGTTGTCTCTGACCCAGTCATGGATCACTTTCTTGACGTGTTGAAGGGTCTTGCGTAGCGCCATGAAGCTGTGAGCTGTGCCACCCAAGATGGGCAGGCCATAGCAGAGAGCTCTGACAAAACGTGGGCCACAGGAGCAGGAAACTGCTACCCATTAGAGAACCCTTGCCATGAAAACACCATGGACAGCAAGAAGAGGAAAAAAGATATGAAGCTTGTTGATGAGGCACTCAGATCAAAGATGTTCAATATTTATTTTATTTATTTTATTTACATATTTATATGCTGCCCCCATTTCGAACAAGCCTTGTGGTGGCTAACAACATACATAAAACAATGTAAACTAGTTAAAACTATATAAGAACTTGCCCATCTCGAGAAACAGAATGAAATATAATAAATACAAAAATACAGTAAGTACAAATAAATTTAAACTAATAATTAAAATTACTTTTAAATAAAAAGGTCTTCACCTAGTGCCAAAAAGCAGATAACGATGCCAGGGAATCCGCTCTGGGGAGCGCATTCCATAGGTGGGGCGCCACCGTGGAGAAAGCCCTCGTCCGAGTGCTCAACGTCCTTATCTCTCTCACAGAGGGTTCCCAGAGGAGGGCATCTGCCGCTGATCGAAAGCTGCAGGAGGGCATGTAAGGTTGCAGAAGCTCCTTTAGGTAGCGAGGAGCCAGGCAATTAAGGGCTTTATAGTTAATAACCAACACCTTGGATTGGGCCTGGACTTCAATGGGGAGCCAGTGAAGCTGACGGAGAACTGGGGTAATATGAGAACAATGTCCAGTCCCCATCAGCTCCCTGGGATCTCTGTTTTGTACCAAATGAAGCATCCAGACCATCTTCAAGGGCAGCCCCACGTAGAGTGCATCACAGAAATCCAATCGGGAAGTCACCAGCGTGTGGGTCACTGTCACCAGGCAGTCATCCTCCACGAAGGGATGCAGCTGATGGATCAGCCGAAGCTGATGGAAAGCGCTCCTTGCTACTGCTGACACTTGAGCTGCCAAAGTCAGCTCTGGGTCGAGGAGCACTCTCAGGCTGTGGATCCTGTCTTTCAGAGGGAGTGCAACCCCATTCAAGACAAGGGTCAGGTCCCCCATTCCGAATCCCAACCCACCCACCAGAAGGATCTCCGTCTCCGTCCAATATGCTTATGGAGAAGAGCGGAGGGCTAGTACTAGTAGCGCCAGAAAGAATGAGCGACTGGGTCAAAGCCCAAAGGACACTCAGTGGCAGATGTATCTGGTGGTGAAAGGAGAGTCGGATGCTGCAAAGATCTCTACTCCATGAGAACCTGGAATGTAAGATCCATGAACCAAGGCAAGGATGCGGTCAAACTAGAGATGACAAGACTGAACATTGAAATCTTATGAATCAGTGAGTTAAAATGAACAGGAATGGGTGAATTTCTCACCAAGCAAATGAAACTTCCTAAAAAGAACTTTTTTGAAAATGCTAATAAGCCACGGAGATGGTTAGCATATAAAGTTAAAAAAGAAAGAGAGAAGAGAGTGATTTCAAAACTGAGAGATGGAGAAGGATGACTGCAGGTACAAAATGCACAAATTAAGAAAATAGCTGAAGACTTTTTTGCAAGATTATACCAGAGGGAGGAGTTTTCGATTGGGATGGTGAAAGAATATATACAAAAGGGAGATTTCCCAAAACTACCAGAAAAGTTTCAACAAATACTGAACCAGGAAGTAACATCTATGGAAATAGCAGAGGCAATTATACGACAGAAGAACGATAAAACCCCTGGTCCGGATGGATTACCAGCGGAATTTTACAAATTGTTTGACAGAGTTTTTGCTACTTTTTTAAAAGACATATGTAATGAAGCTCTGTTAAAGCTCAAAATACCAGACACTTGGATGGAGGCAAATATCACATTAATACCTAAAGAAGTCATGAATGTAAATGAGATTCAAAACTATAGGCCTATATCACTATTAAATGTGGATTATAAAATTTTTGCCTCAATATTGGCAGAAAGGTTGAAGAAGTTTTTAATAGAATTTATACATCCAGACCAAAATGGTTTCCTGCCTAAAAGACAAATGAAGAGTAATCTGAGGACTAACTTGGATATTTCAGAATACTATGAGATACATATGGAAAAACCAATGGTTTTATTGTTTTTAGATGCTCAGAAAGCTTTGGATAATGTCAATTGGTAATTCATGATGTATCAGATGGAGCAAATGGAGTTCGGGGAAAAATGTATGAATGTGATATCAAGCATCTATCAAAGACAGTTGGCCAGGATCTTAATTAATGGAGAATGTACAAGGGCTATAGAGATACATAGAAACATAGAAACATAGAAACAGAGTGAGTCAGAAGGGGCCTCCTGGGCCATCTAGTCTGACCTCCGGCACCAGCCGGCTCCGCTCATGACATGCCCACCATGTGCATGTCCAGCCTATCTTTGAACACCCTCACCGATGGGGCCTCAACGACCTCCCGTGGAAGCCCATTCCACGCCCTCGGGGTCCTAACTGTCAGGAAGTGCTTCCTGGCATCCAAATTGAACCTTGGCTCCCTGAGCTTTGCTCCATTGGAGCGCATCCTGCCTTCCTCTGCAGGGGAGAACAGGCCTCTCCCCATCTCCATGTGACACCCCCTCACATACCTGTATGTTGCCAACATATCCCCTCTGAGTCTCCTCTTCTCCAGGCTGAAGAGACCCAGTTCCCTCAGTCTCGCCTCATACCCCATCCCCTGCAAACCAGCCACCATCCTTGTGGCCCTACGCTGCACTGACTCCAACCTGGCTATATCCTTTCTGTAATGAGGGGCCCAAAACTGAACACAATACTCCAGTTGCGGGCGCACCAGAGTCATGTAGAGTGGAAGTAATACCTCTCTTGATCTAGAAGCCACACTTCTGGCTATGCAACCAAGGGTGGCATTCGCCCTCTTGACCACCGCATCACACTGCTGACTCATGTTTAGCCTGCGGTCAACCAGTACCCCGAGGTCCCTTTCACAAGTGCTGCTCTCCAGCCACTTGTCCCCTAACCTGTACTTATGACAGCTATTCCTATGCCCCAAGTGCAAGACCTTGCACTTCTCCACATTGAACGCCATCCTGTTGTCTCCTGCCCACTTCCATAGTCTGTCCAGATCCTTTTGGATCTGGAGTACCTGCTTCTCAGTTGTGGCCACTGCTCCAGTTTTAGTGTCGTCTGCGAATTTGATAAGCAGATTGTTCACCCCTTCTTCCATGTCGTTAATGAAAAGATTAAACAGGATCGGCCCCAGGACAGAGCCCTGGGGGACCCCGCTTGTCACTGGCTGCCATCCCGACGATTCCCCGCTAATGGTTACCTTCTGCTTTCGGTCAGTCAGCCATGCCCTAATCCACCGGACAGTGCTTTGGTGTATCCCAAAACTCCTCAGTTTCTCCACCAGGATATCATGGGGCACTTTGTCAAAGGCCTTGCTGAAATCCAGGTATACCACATCCACTGCGTCCCCTCCATCCAGCCATCTCGAAACCTTGTCATAGAATTCCACAAGGTTTGTCTGGCAGGACCTGTTTCTGCGGAAGCCATGTTGTGTGGCTGTCAGCCTCCCTTCCCTATCTAGCATCACTAGATCTCTCTCTATTATGAGCCTTTCCATTGTTTTTCCTACAATGGACGTAAGGCTAACCGGTCTATAATTCCCCATGTCCTTCCTACTACCCTTTTTGAAGATTGGGACCACCGATGCCACCCTCCAGTCCTCTGGAACTTCACCCGTTCTCCACGAGGCCTCAAAAATGGAGGCCAACGGGCGTGAGAGAACCCCTGCCAACTCTCTAAGTACTCTCGGGTGTAACCCGTCAGGGCCTGGCGCCTTTGTAATGTCCAATGCCCTGAGGAGCCCCTCGACTTCAAGGGGGGTGACTCTAATCTCTGCCCCTAAGTCCCCAGCCTCATCCAATCTCCTATATGGATATCCCCCGTCCTGCTTTGGGGAGAACACAGAGGCAAAATAGTCATTTAGCATCTGTGCCTGTTCCCTCATGTCAGTCACTGGATCTCCTTCCTCCTTATTTAGTGGTCCCACCACTTGTCTCCCCTTCCTTTTCCTATTTACATGCTGGAAGAAGCCCTTTTTGTTGCTCTTGATATTCTTGGCAAGTCTCAGCTCATAATCAGCCTTAGCCTTGCGAAGAATCCTTCTGCAACGGGCCTCCTCCTCCCGGTATACCCTTTTGTCTATTTCCCCCTATACCTTGTATATTTGTCTATACAAAAGGGTACAAGGCAGGGATGCCCATTGTCATCCCTATTGTTTATTTTGACTTTAGAGGTCTTGAATAGAAACATTCGGGATGACGAAGACATCAAAGTCACTAAAATTAGGGATGGAAAACATAAATTGCAAGCATTTGCAGATGATTTGGTTTTCATAATAGAGGAACCATTCGCAACTATCCCTAAACTTTTACAAAGGATCGAAGAATATGGTGAGGTCTTGGGAATGAAAATAAATAAAGAAAAGACGAAACTTTTAGTTAAAAATCTTACACAAAAGCAGAAAAAAGAAGTCCAAGAGCAAGTGGACTTAAAGATTGTTAAAAGGGTAAATTACCTGGGAATTTATCTTACAGCTAAATGTACAACTTTGAAAGAAGATAATTATGATAAATTACTGAAAGATATTAAAAGTGATCTGGAGAGATGGGCCAATTTACCATTGTCCTTGATGGGAAGAATAGCACTGGTTAAAATGAACATTCTACCAAAACTTTTGTTTTTATTCCAAATGATCCCCGTAAAAATTGATAAAAAGTTTTTTGAGGATTTAAACCTTCAAATTTTGAGATTTATTTGGAAAAAAAAGAAAGCAAGGATTAAACTAAAAATGCTTCAAGAAACCAAAAAGAATGGGGGTTTTGGTTTACCGGACTGGATGTTGTATTATCAAGCGGCTATTTGTACTTGGCTAAAAGAATGGCTAATCTTGCGAAATAAGAGAATTTTGTACCTTGAAGGTCATGATTTACAAATGGGTTGGCATGCTTATATGTGGTATGAGAAGGTCAAGTCACAGGGGACTTTTCTAAGTCACTTTATTGGAAGATCACTAATGTCAGTATGGGAAAAGTTAAAGCTAAAATTGCATAATAAGTTACCAAGATGACTTTCACCTATGGAAGCCTTTGTCTACCCAAATGTATTAAATGTTGAAGGGATTATAAGATATCATGATATTTTGGAAAAGGATGGAGGCCTAAAACTGGAGCAAGAAATACAAGAACAGGGACTTAATATATCATGGTGGTATAAGGTGCAGATGCAATCAAGATATGCCAAAGACTGCAAAATATGGGGGTTTTATAAAGAACTAACAGCCTTTGATCTAGTGATGTTAAAAGCAGATGAGAAAATGATTAAAAGAATCTATGAGTTTTTGCTTGACAGAAAAATGGAAGGGGAACAGCTCAAGGACACTATGATAAAATGGGCACAAAACTTTGGATATAATATTGAATTAGAAAAGTGGGAAAAGCTGTGGGAGAGAAATATTAAGGTAACCTTAGCAACCTCATATAAAGAAAATGTATATAAAATGTTCTATAGATGGTATTTGTCGCCAAATCGATTAGCTAAGATGTTTCCAAATATGTCTAAGAGATGCTGGAAATGTAAACATGGTGTGGGTACATTTTATCATTTGTGGTGGACCTGTGAATATGTGAAAAAGTATTGGATTAAAATACATAAATGACTTGAGGAAATGCTACAAAAATCTTTAGCCTGCAAACCAGAAGTTTTCTTGTTAGGCATTGTACCGGAAAATATTAGTAAACAAGACCTTTTTATTTAAGTCTTATTTTAATTGTTAGTGTTGGTTTGGGTGGATTGATTTGTTTTTATGTTTATGATGAATTACTGTTGTTTTGGTGGTTGGTTTGATTTATGTATTGGGTTTATTATTTATTTATGGGGTTTATTAGGGTTTAAGTTTAAGTTATGGTTTATTTTATTTTGTTTGCCGAGATGCACCGAGGGTAAGGGGAGGGGGAGGGATACATTAATATAGTTTATTTCATTGTTGTATATTAATTTTGTTGTAAGCCGCCCCGAGGCTTCAGTGCGATGGGCGGCCTATAAATATTTTAATAAATAAATAAATAAATAAATAAAATGTATTTGATACTACTTTTAATCACAGCGACGAGGATCACGCTTGCTCAATACTGGAAGAGTGAGGAACTACCCACTGAGGAGCTGACTTTGAAAAAGATTCTGGATTGTGCAGAAATGGATAGACTGACTCTATCACTGAAGGAGAAGGAAGACACGGACTTTTACCAAACCTGGAACTTTTTTTACGATTGGCTAGAGAAACAGGACTTGGCATAGATTTAAAGATGTCTTTAAAGATTTATAAATTGATTTGATTATGATCATGGAATGCTAAAAGATGTGTTATAGGGGGCTGACCCAGCTTGTCCGATGTATTTGATGATTGATGCTTTTAATTTGTTGTTTAAAATTTTAATAAAATCTTATTAAAAAAAAAAAAAAGAAGTTCGCATCCCGGAGGCCATGGCAGGTACTCTGGAGTGCTTCCTGTTGCACGCACTGGGCCGCCCGGGCAGCCCCAAGGAGCTCCCCGTGGGTTCCAGCAGTGAGGAGGGTGTTGGTGTGGCCTAAGGAACTCCTGGGCCTCCTGTTCCCCATGTGCTCCTGAGATGTTGCCTCCAGGGATGCATTATGGCCCCAGGAAGGTTTTTCCTGTTGGCCTTTCTGACTGCCCACATCAGTGGGCTGTGAAATGGGCTCCCGCAACAGGAAACATTTGGCTACTGTGCCGTTCTCTCTCCCCTCCCTCCCTCCATCCCTCCCTTTTGGCACCATCAATCGAGCTTGAGTTTTGCATTTTTTCTGCCTGCCGTATCTCATGACATGCATGGGCAAGGTATGGGAAGAAAGCCTTGCCAGAACCAGACAATCACTATTTTGCCAATTTTGTAGGTTTGGTTGGTTGGTTGGTTGGTTGCTGGTGGTGTAAAAAACGCCCTGCTGCTTCCAGGCCTCCCTTGGTGAATTTTGGGACCTGATCACAGACATTCGGCAATCTGGCTAAACGGGAACTGACTGCCCCATACTAAAAGAGGGAAAGTAGCCTCAGAGGGATCTGGGTCGGGGAATCCCCCCCCCCCACACACACACACACGCACCCACATACGGACCCACCATTGCAACATTGGAAGGACCAGTTGGAAGGCTCAGGATTCAGGACATGGGGTCTCAGGCCCAACCCAGATCCCAGGTCAGGAAGAGAAGGAAGCCATCTTCTCTCTGGACTGAGAAGGTCGACTGCGCAACCTATTCAGATCACAATACGAAAATATGACCCCGGCTCTCTGCCCTCTCCCAAGTGCTCTCTGCCCATGGAAGGGTGATGACACTCGGGGCTCCTCAGGAAAGGGTGAAGCTGGAAGAGCAAGGGAAGACTACGATGGAGGGGAGTAGACAGATGCCTGAGATCAATCTGCTGCCTCTTCCAGACATGCCTCTCCCTAATTCCTTATGGTTGCCTGTCTTTGTGTGTTTTCTTTGGGAAGGAGCTTGTTTTCACAGAAACAACTTCCATGGAAGCCCATCCCATATCCCGGGGTCTCAACCATCAGGAAGTGCTTCCTGGCATCCAACCTGAAACCTAGTTCCTTGAGCTTTGTCCCACTGGGCAACATCCTTCCCTTCCAGCAGGGGAAATGGTCAGGACCCTCTGCTATTTGACCCCTTCAAATGACTGCCTGTTGCCAGAAGAGTCTCCTTTTCTTCGGCTTTGGAGCAAGAAGGGCAGCGCCTCCTCCTTCCCTGAAGATCTGTGGGGCATTTAGACAGTGCATACTGAGCATCTAGGAATGCAGACGGCCCAGGAGCCCCGTCAGATGGAAGTGGAAAGACACTTTGGATGCCCTGTGAGCTGCTACTTAGCCTTGATGCAGAGCCACAGCATGACACAGAGGATGCTCTTCTAAAAGAAGTGCGCTCTGTGCATGCTCAGTGGAATCCACTGCAGAGTCAGAAACTCATGGCATGTCGACCGGATTGCAAGCCTTGGTTTGCCAAGGAGGATCCAGTACCAGTGGAAACGCAGCAGTACCTGGACTAGACACTAATAGTGAGGCATTTCTTGTGCATAGATCTGGAAGAAAGGGGGAATAAATTGATGATACCCAGCTCTACCTTTCATTTTCAGCCGATCCAGGTGAGGCAGTGGCTGTGCTGAACCGGTGCCTGGCCGAGGTGATGGGCTGCATGAGGGGCAATAAACTGAAGCTCAATCCAGACAAGGTGGAGGTCCTGTTGGTAGGTGGGTTGGGCATCAGGGTAGGGGAACTGGACCTAGTCCTGAATGGGGTTGCACTCCCTCTGAGGGACAGGGCTCGCAGCTTGGGAGTGCTCCTTGACCCAGAGATGTCGATCGAGGCTCAGGTGATGGCGGTGGTGAGGAGCATCTTACTTCATCTTCGGCTGATCCATCAGTGGCATCCTTACCTGGAGAACCATTGTCTGGCATCAGTGACACATGCATTGGTAACTTCCCAATTAGATTTCTGTAATGCGCTCTGAGGGGCTGCCCTTGAAAATGGTCTGAATGCTTCCAATTGGTGCAAAAACAGAGCTACCAGGTTGCTGACTGTGACTGGGTGCTATTCTCATATAACCCCAGGCCTCCGTCAGCTTCACCGGCTTCCCATTGAAGTCCAGGCCCAATTCAAGCTGTTGGTTATCACCTATAAAGCCCTCAGCGGCTTGAAACCTGGGTCCATATATGCCCTCCCTGGAGCGCCTGGGTCCATATATGCCCTCCCGTCCCCTGAGATTGTCGGATGAGACCCTTCTCAGAGAGTCCACTGTGAAGGATATTAGGAGGCTGAGTACCCAGAGGAGGGCTTTCTCTGCGTTGGCGCCTAACCTCTGAAATGCGATCCCCAGAGAGGTCAGCCTGGTGCTATCGTTATTTGTTTTTTGGTGCCAGGCCAAGACCTTTTTATTTAAGTTATTTTAATTGTTAATTAGTAATTGTATTTATTGGGTTTTTATGCTTGTGCCGAGATGTTTCCAGATTCTTAAGGTTAATTATATGTTTGTTTATTTATTTTGTAAGAGCCCTGAGGCTTTTTGTGAATGGGGTGGCATAGAAATGTTCTAAATAAATAATTAAATAAATTGATTCTTCTATGAATACAATGAGCAATCCTTTCCAGTGCCAAAGCATAGAAATTCCTGGCAATGCTCAAATAAATAAATAAATAAATAAAATGGCTTGCATTTTGAAAACAATGATGCTTTTTTGTGGACTAAGCATCCATCCTCTAGGAAGCATAACTTGAAATCAATGGAGTCCTGTGTCTGACCCAGTCATGGATCAACCCCTTGACATGGTGAAGGGGCTGGTGTAGCACCATGAAGCTGTGAGCTGTGCCGTGCAGGGCCATCCAAGATGGACAGGTCATAGCAGAGAGCTCTGACAAAACGTGGTCCACAGGAGCAGGAAATGGCTACCCATTAGAGAACCGTTGCCATGAAAACACCATGGACAGCAACAAAAGTCAAAAAAATATGACGCTGTTTGATGAGACACTCAAGTCAGAACGTGTCCAATATTCTTCTGGAGAAGAGCGGAGGGCTAGTACTAGTAGTGCCAGAAAGAATGAAGCGACTGGGTCAAAGCCGAAAGGACACTCAGTTGCAGATGTATCTGGTGGTGAAAGGAGAGTCCAATGCTGCACAGATCTATACTCCACAGGAACCTGGAATGTAAGATCCATGAACCAAGGCAAGCTGGATGTGGTCAAACAAGAGATTACAAGACTGAACATCGACATCTTAGGAATTAGTGAACTAAAATGGACAGGCATGGGTGAATCTAATAGAGATGACCAGCAGGTATACTACTGTGGGCAAGAATCCCTCAGAAGAAATGGAGTAGCCTTCATAGTCAATAAAAGAGTAGGGAAAGCAGTATGAGGATACAATATCCAAAATGACACAATGATCTCAGTTTGAATCCAAGGCGAACCATTCAACATCACAGCAGTCCAAGTCTGTGTCCCAACCACTGGCACTCAGGAGGCTGAAGTTGACTGGCTCTATGAAGGCCTACAAGACCTTCAAGAATTAACATGAAAAATTATGTCTGTACCATCATGGGGGATTGGAATGCTAAAGTAGGAAACCAAAAGATAAGCAGAATAACGGGAAAGTTTGGCCTTGGAGTACAAAATGAAGCAGGGCACGGGCTGGCAGAGTTTTATCAAGAGAACATGCTGGTCATTGCAAACACTCTTTTCCAACAACCCATGAGACAAGTCTAATGGACATCACCAGACAGTCAACACAGAAATCAGATTGATTATGTGCTCTGCAGCCAAAGATGGAGAAGTTCTATACAGTCAGTCAAAACTAGACCAGGAGCTGACTGTGGCTCAGATCATGAGCTTCTCGTTGCCAGATTTACACTTGCCATATTTTTTGCTCTATATGACTCACTTTTTCCCCCTCAGAAATGAGGGGAAATGTCTGTGTGTCTTATAGAGTGAACATGTGTGTGCAGTAAGTCTGTCAGATGTGCAGCCCATGGGAAGTGATGGGGAATGTGCCTGTGATTATGTGCCCGTTTGAGTCAGAATATTTTTTTTTCTTGTTTTCCTCCTGCAAAAACTAGGTGCGTCTTATGGTCAGGCGCATCTTATAGACTGAAAAATACGGTAAATTGAGGAATGTAGGGAAAGGCACTAGGCCACTCAGATATGACCTAAATCTTATGCCTTATGCATATACAGTAGAGCTGACAAATAGATTTAAGGGTTTAGATCTGATTGACAGAGTGCCTGAGGAACTATGGACGGCCTCATGACAGGCACACTGGTTAGTCCCTTGGTCTGCCTTTGGGGATATTCTGTGAGATTTTGTGGTCTCCACTTCACTCAGTCTTCTCGGCTGCTGCATTGAGGCTTGAGAGTGCCCTCGCCTCTCATTGCTCACCTGGTTGTTTGGGTCTTTCATTTCTTGAGGTTGAAGCAGGAACCGAACCTGTAACCAGGGATGGATTCTACAGGCCCCCTCACTGCCACGGCCGTTTCTGGCAGCTCAGTGTAGCACGAGGACGTGGTACGGACCTTTCTTCCCACGGTGCAAGGAACACACTTTCCTCCAAGGTACCTGTACACGGGCCGAGACTCTCAGCAGCACTTGATGGCAGAGTATCCACCGGGGACCTGGCAGAAGGCAGCGTCAAACAGCTGGAGGGAAGCGGCCTTTTACACTTCACAGAAGTCTCTGGTAGCCAGAGGATGGGTTCACCTGCTGTCAGGATAGTTTGAAGAGGCACAAAAGTTGGCGAAGAAATTGTGGAATTCTGGAAAAAGACGGAAAGACGTCTGTCTTTTGAACTCTGTCCCAGGACAAGTGTCTGGAGCACAGTGTCAGTTGTGTCAGTCCAGCCAACACCAAGTGTGCAAAAGTGAGAAAGAACCTGCTGCTTACTTGGCTAAAGGAAACTCTTCCCTCTGGTGGAGTTTTGGACAATGAGAATCAAGTTTTCCTCAGTTTCTTATCAATCCTGGTGGAATTGGCCCCCTTTGCATAAGTGCAATGTATGGCCGTCAAAGATGGACCACAAGGAAGGAGGAGTGATGAAAAATTGTGACCTTTGAATTGTGGTGCTGGAGGAGACTCAGGCGAGTCCCTTATATCGCAAGGAGTACAAACCACTCTGTCCTAGAGGAGATGCACCCTGATTGCTCTTTAGAAGATGGTGAAGATGAATCTCAAATACTTTGGCCACCTAATGAGAAGGAAGGACTCCCTGGAAAAGAGCCTGATGGTGGGAAAAATTGAAGGCAAAAAAAAAGGGAGGGGAGGACGGCAGAGGATGAGGTGGCAGGATGGAGGCACGGACGCAGTTGGTGTGAGTTTGAGTGGACTCTGGGGGTTGATGGTGGACAGGAAGGCCTGGAGGAAATTTGTCCATGGGGTTGCGATGGGTCGGACGTGTATTCACAACTACCAATAACACATGGGGCTCGCCCTACTGCAAACATCAGCCTCCTGAGGCAGTGGGTCACCCACCCCCCTTTGGCACCATCAAGCAATCTTGCGGTTTGCTTTCCTATGCCTGCCTGTCATGCAAGAGAGCATGACAGTATCTCCTCCTCACAAGGAGGAGGTAACTGTGATTACTAGGATCAGGAAAGAGCAGACACTTCCAGAAGGAGAAGCGAATCAGCTGACCCCTGAGAGCTGTGAGGGTTCACAGGCTGCTTCACAGGAGGCTAGCCCTTAAAACCGTACAGACTGTGAAGGAGAAAGGGGGGGGGGCAAAATACTTTGCCGGAGGAGGAGAGCAGAGGACCGGAAGGGGATGGGCAGCTCAGAGGCATTGACTTGATTGACACTAACCAACGACGAATGATGCTCTCTTATCAGCTCCGCGAAGAACGGAGAAGAAAGAAACAGGGGGAGGGGAGGGATGAGGTCATTGTCAGGGGAACATCATTCCTTCGCCTACGTGCCTTGCCATTAGAATAGTTGTTTAACCGTAAATCTTGTAGATAATGAGCGATAAACCAATTTAGCACCTCAGCTCTCGTTTAAAGAATTTATTGCGGCTAAAGCACCTGTAAGCGTGAGTGTGTTTTTACAACACCCTCACAACACTGCCACATCCCAGGACATGCCTGCACTTGGTCTGGGAAGAAGGCCTTGGCCAAACCAGGCCACCTGAATTTTACCCATTTTTAAGTGGTGGGGTAAACCGCTCCCTTCGAATGCAAATATAGGGCATTCAAAAGTAATATGCCCACATTTCTAAACCTCTTCAGAATAATTCTAGATGCTGTGTGAGAACTGAAAATGCACCACTGATTTTTCACAACTGATACTTTCAGAAAGGGCACCATGTGATTCCCATTTAAATATTTTTATTATTCTGGGTTATCCCGTGAGAAACCAAACAATGAAGGACTCAGACTACAGCCTCCCAAGGAATATCAAGGCCACGTGACCGACTGGGGTTTGCCGGTGGCTTTGGCCTACGTGCAAATGCTGTGGAGCAGCAGGAAGACGAGACGTGGGCCGAGGCAGCAGAAAGTGGGCTGAGGAACGAGTGAAGCCGAGGCCAAGGAGACGCAGGTGGCTGTGTCCCTGATAGCACCCCGGACACAGCAGGGGCCGAGTGCCATAACTTGTGTGGCAGTCCTGTTAGCTGGGAGGTATTATGGATGCACATGTGGGACTGAACAAGATGAGAAGGGCCAGATAGTCATCACAACTGCTGTGTCACAAAATGTGTGCTTGTTTGCATCTTGTTCCCCGTGGACATTACAAGGACATGCAAATTGTTTAGTGCCATTGCTGTGCTCATTGCGAGTGAGACATGGAAGCTTGCAAGAAAATTTACCCGGAAGAGAAACTTTTTTCGGCAACATTGCCTTGGAGATATATTACATATTGCATGTTGGGAGAATTTAACAAATGAGGACGTATTAAGAAGATGAGGTAGCAGAAAACTCTCTGCTGTGTGACTCAATCTTTGGTGTGTGCGCACAGCATTGCTTTTAGAAGGGTTCCCTTCCTTAAAAACAATTCCCCCAACCCCTCACTGAGCGTGCAGAAAGGGCCTTCTGTTTTGAATCAATCCTCGCTCCATATGGATCTTCTCCATGAGGCAATACAACCTCTGAACACTCAGAGGTTCTCCCTCCGTGTCCAGCAACTGCCGTGTCTCTTTGGCACAAACCCTTCATTTTTCAGGCAGACCAAGATTCCTATTGAGTGCCAACCCAAGCCCACCTCCACCTGTGGCTGGAGGCAGAGCAGATCTAACTCCCAAAGATTTTTTGTGCTTTGCACATGCTCAGATGTTCTGTGTGCGCCCCTCCACATTCACATTCCTGCCAGACAAACCTTGTGGAATTCTATGACAAGGTTTCAAGATGGCTAGATGGAGGGGATGTAGTGGATGTGGTATACCTGGATTTCAGCAAGGCCTTTGACAAAGTGCCCCATGATATCCTGGTGGAGAAACTGAGGAGTTTTGGGATACACCAAAGCAGTGTCCGGTGGATTAGGGCATGGTTGACTGACCGAAAGCAGAAGGTAACCATTAGCGGGGAATCGTCGGGATGGCAACCAGTGACAAGCGGGGTCCCCCAGGGCTCTGTCCTGGGGCCGATCCTGTTTAATCTTTTCATTAACGACATTGAAGAAGTGAACAGTGAACAGTCTGCTGATCAAATTCGCAGCAGACTGAACAGTCTGCTGATCAAATTCGCAGACGACACTAAAACTGGAGCAGTGGCCACAACTGAGGAGCAGATACACCAGATCCAAAAGGATCTGGACAGACTATGGAAGTGGGCAGGAGACAACAGGATGGCGTTCAATGTGGATAAATGCAAGGTCTTGCACTTGGGGCATAAGAATAGCTGTCATAAGTACAGGTTAGGTGACAAGTGGCTGGAGAGCAGCACTTGTGAAAGGGACCTTGGGGTACTGGTTGACCGCAGGCTAAACATGAGTCAGCAGTGTGATGCGGTGGTCAAGAGGGCGAATGCCACCCTTGGTTGCATAGCCAGAAGTGTGGCTTCTAGATCAAGAGAGGTATTACTACCACTCTACACGACTCTGGTGTGCCCGCAACTGGAGTATTGTGTTCAGTTTTGGGCCCCTCATTACAGAAAGGATATAGCCAGGTTGGAGTCAGTGCAGCGTAGGGCCACAAGGATGGTGGCTGGTTTGCAGGGGATGCCGTATGAGGCAAGACTGAGGGAACTGGGTCTCTTCAGCTTGGAGAAGAGGAGACTCAGAGGGGATATGTTGGCATCATACAGGTATGTGAGGGGGTGTCACATGGAGATGGGGAGAGGCCTGTTCTCCCCTGCAGAGGAAGGCAGGACGCGCTCCAATGGAGCAAAGCTCAGGGAGCCAAGGTTCCATTTGGATGCCAGGAAGCACTTCCTGACGGTTAGGACCCCGAGGGCGTGGAATAGGCTTCCACGGGAGGTTTTTGAGGCCCCATCAGTGAGGGTGTTCAAAGACAGGCTGGACATGCACATGGTGGGCATGTCAGGAGCGGAGCCGGCTGGTGCTGGAGGTCAGACTAGATGGCCCGGGAGGCCCCTTCTGACTCGCTCTGTTTCTATGTTTCTATGTTTCTACATCTCCCTGCTGCTCCACAGCATTTTCAAGTAGGCCAAAGCCACAGGCTAAACCAGGTCTGCCAGATGGCCGTGTTCCTCTGCAGGAGGCTGATGTCGGAGTACTTCATAGTTTGGTTCCCGTGGGAGAACTCAGAATGGTCAAAAAGTCAAAACAGGGAACACATGCAGCCTTTTCTGACAGTATCAGTTGTGAAAAATCAGTGGTGCCATTTTCAGTTCTCACAAGGCATCTAGAATTATTCTGAAGATGTTTAGAAACGTGGACATATCTCTTGTGAATGCCCTATATTTGCAATATGTTCCATCATTGTTCCGGTTTGAAGGGTGCGGTTTACCCCAAGCTTTAAAAACAGTTAAAATTAAGGAGGCCTGGATTTGCCCAGGTTTCTTCCCAGACCAAGTGCAGGCATGTGGTGGGATGAGGCAGGCTGACAAGAGCAAACTGCAAGCTTGATTTAAGCTGCCAAAGGGGGGGGGGGTGACCCACTGCCTTGCAGGAGGCTGATGCTTGCAGTTGCAGTTGTTCTCTGCAGGGCAGACCAGGTCTCCACCCATCTCCACTTGACACCCTCTCACATACCTGTATGTTGCTAACAGATCCCCTCTGAGTCTCCTTCCTCTCCGGGCTGAAAAGGCCCAGTTCCCTCAGTCTTTCATCGTATGGCTTTCCTTGCAAACCAGCCACCAACCCTGTGGCCCCTCACTGCACTGACTCTAATCTGGCTATATCCTTCATGTAATGAGGGGCCCAAAACTGAACACAATACTCCAGTTGCAGTCACACCAGAGTCATATGGAGTGGTAGTAATACCTCTCTCAATCTGGAAGCCACACTTCTGGTTATGCAACCAAGGGAGGTGCTTTCCCTCTTGACCACCACATCACTCTGCTGATTCATGTTCAGCCTGCGCTCAACCAGTACCCTGAGGTCCCTTTCAGAAGTGCTGCTCTCCAGCCACTTGTCCCCTAACCTGTAGTTATGACACCTATTCGCATGCCCCAAGTGCAAGACCTTGCACTTCTCCACATTGAATGCCATCCTGTGTCCTCTGCCCACTTCCATAGTCTGTCCAGATCCTTTTGGATATGGAGTACCTGCTCCTCAGTTGTGGCCACTGCTCAGTTTTAGTATCATGTGAGAATTTGATCAGTGCTGTTTACCCCTTGTTCCATGTCATTGATGAAAAGATTAAACAGGATCGGCCCCAGGACGGAGCCCTGGGGGACCATGCTTGTCACTGGCCGCCATCCTGACAATTCCCCACTAATTGTTACCTTCTGCTTTCGGTCAGTCAACCATGCCCTAATCCACCGGACAGTGCTTTGGTGTATCCTAAAACTCCTCAGTGTCTCCACCAGGATATCATGGGGCACTTTCTCAAAGGCCTTGCTGAAATTCAGGTACACCACATCCACTGCAACCCCTCCATCCAGCCATCTCGAAACCTTGTCATAGAATTCCACAAAAATTGTCTGGCAGGACCTCTTCTTGTGGAAGCCGTGTGGCGTGGCTGCCAGTCTCCCTTCCCTGTCTAGCATCACTAGATCTCTCTATTATGAGCCTTTCCATTGTTTTTCTTACACTGCACATATGGCTAACAGGTCTGTAATTTCCCATGCCCCTTCTACTGCCCTTTTTGAAAATTGGGACCGCTGAAGCCACCCTCCAGTCCTCTGGGACTTCACCCGTTCTCCACAAGGATCCTTTCTTTGCAAACTTGGGCTATCACTCTCGTGCTTTTCCCAATGCGCTCCTGTCTGCCTCAATGCCAGCCGCGGGGGAATTGCTTCAAGAATTGCTCTCGGCCCAGGCGCTGCTCAAGCAACAATTGGAACAAGCCAAGGTTGCTTATAAGTTGGTGCCTTCCTGCAAATTGGTTCCTAAGCGGGCGGAACCCTTCTGGTTACTAGCTCAAATCAATTCTGTCGCCTTTCATTGGTGTTACCGGCCTCCGTTGTGGGAAGTAGAAAAGTACTGTGACTAACAGACTAGAACAGCTATAAATCACGTAGTAGTTAATAATGAAACTTTGTTGTTGTTGTTAGTCGCGAAGTCGAGTCCGACCCATCGCGACCCCATGGACAACATTCCTCGAGTCCCTCCTGTCCTCCACCATCCCCCGGAGTCCACTCAAGCTCACACCAACCACCTCAGTGACTCCATCCAGCCACCTCATCCTCTGCCGTCCCCTTCTTCTTTTGCCATCTATTGTTCCCAGCATTAGACTCTTCTCCAGGGAGTCCTTCCTTCTCATTAGGTTGCCAAAGTATTTGAGTTTCATCTTCACTATCTGGCCTTCTAAAGAGCAGTCAGGGTTGATCTCCTCTAGGACTGACTGGTTTGATCACCTTGCAGTCTAAGGGACTCGCAGGAGTCTTCTCCAGCACCACAACTCAAAGGCCTCAATCCTTTTGCGTTCAGCCTTCCTTATTGTCCAGCTTTCACAGACATACAATGCAACTGGGAAAACCATAGCCTTGACTATACGCACTTTTGTTGGCAGGGTGATGTCTCTGCTTTTTAGTATGCTATCTAGATTTGCCATAGCTTTCCTCCCCAGAAGCAAGCGTCTTTTAAATTCTTGGCTGCAGTCCCCGTCTGCGGTGATCTTGGAGCCCAGGAAAATAAAATCTGTCACTACCTCCATTTCTTCCCCATCTATTTGCCAGGAAGTGAGAGGACCAGATGCCATGATCTTAGTTTTCTTAATGTTGAGTTTCAAGCCAACTTTTGCGCTCTCCCCCTTTACCCGCATCAAGAGGCTCTTTAGTTCCTCTTCACTTTCTGCCATGAGAGTGGTATCATCTGCATATCTGAGGTTGTTGATATTTCTCCCAGCAATCTTGATTCCAACTGGTGATTCATCTAGCCCTGCCTTTCTCATGATGTGCTCTGCATATAAGTTAAATAGGCAAGGTGACAGTATACAGCCTTGCCGAACTCCTTTCTCAATTTTGAACGAATCAGTGGTTCCGTGTCCGGTTCTCACAGTTGCTTCTTGACCTGCATATAGGTTTCTCAAGAGACAAATAAGATGGTCTGGTACTCCCATCTCTTTAAGAACTTGCCACAATTTGTTGTGATCCACACAATCAAAGGCTTTAGCATACTCAATGAAGCAGAAGTAGATCTTTTTCTGGAACTCCCTGGATTTCTCCATGATCCAGCGTATGTTGGCAATTTGATCAATAGTTGCTCTACCTCTTTGAAATCCTGCCTGTACTTCTGGTAGTTCTCGGTCCACATACTGCTGGAGCCTAGCTTGTAGGATTTTGAGCATCACTTTGCTAGCATGTGAAATGAGTGCAATGGTGCAGTAGTTTGAATATTCTTTGGCATTGCCCTTCTTGGGGATCAGAATGTAATCTGACCTTTTCCAATCCTGTGGCCACTGTTGAGTTTTCCAAATTTGCTGGCATATTGAGTGTAGCACTTTAACTGCTTTGTCTTTCAGGATTTTGAATAGCTCAGCTGGAATGCTGTCACCTCCACTAGCTTTGTTGTTGCTCAGACTTCCTAAGGCCCATTTAACTTCACATTCCAGGAGGTCTGGCTCGAGGTCAGTGACCACCCCATCGTGGTTGTCAGGGATGTTCAGCTCTTTCTTGTATAGTTCCTCTGTGTAATCTTGCCACCTCTTCTTAATCTCTTCTGCCTGTGTTAGGTCCCTGACATTTTGGTCCTTTATCATGCCCATCTTTGCATGAAATGTTCCCTTCATATCTCTAATTTTCTTGAAGAGATCTCTGGTCCTCCCTATTCTATTGTTTTCTTCTATTTCTTTGCACTGTTCATTTAGGAAGGCATTCTTATCTCTTCTTGCTGTTCTCTGGAATTCTGCATTCAATTGTTTGTATCTTTCTCTTTCTCCCTTGCCTTTCGCTTCCCTTCTTTCCTCAGCTATTTGTATAGTTTCCCCAGTCAGCCATTTTGCTTTGTTGCATTTCTTTTTCTTTGGGATGGTTTTAGTTGCTGCCTCTTGTACAATGTTGCGAACCTCCGTCCATAGTTCTTCAGGCACTCTGTCTATCAGATCTAATTCCTTAAATCTATTTGTCACCTCTACTGTATATTCATCAGGGATATGATTTATGTCATACCTGAGTGGCCTAGTGCTTTTCCCTACTTTCGTCAACTTAAGCCTAAATTTTGCCACCAGAAGCTCATGATCTGAGCCACAGTCAGCTGCTGGTCTAGTTTTTCCTGACTGTATAGAACTTCTCCATCTTTGGCTGCAGAGCACATAGTCAACCTGATTTCTGTGTTGACCGTCTGGTGATGTCCATGTGTAGAGACATCTCTTGGGTTGTTGGAAAAGAGTGTTTGTTATGACCATCGTATTCTCTTGACAAAATTCTACCAGCCTGTGTCCTGCTTCATTTTGTACTCCAAGGCCAAACTTGCCTGTTATTCCGGTTATCTTTTGGTTTCCTACTTTAGCATTCCAATTCCCCATGATGGTAAGGACATCATTTTTTGGAGTTAATTCTAGCAGGTGTTGTAGGCCTTCATAGAACCAGTCAACTTCAGCCTCTTCAGCACCAGTGGTTGGGGCATAGACTTGGACTGCTGTGATGTTGAATGGTTTGCCTTGGATTCGAACTGAGATCATTCTGTCATTTTTGAGATTGTATCCTCATACTGCTTTCCCTACTCTTTTATTGACTATGAAGGCTACTCCATTTCTTCTGAGGGATTCTTGCCCACAGTAGTATACCTGATGGTCATCTGAAATAAATTCACCCATGCCTGTCCATTTTAGTTCACTGATTCCTAAGATGTCTATGTTCAGTCTTGTCATCTCTTGTTTGACCCCATCCAGCTTGCCTTGATTCATGGATCTAACATTCCAGGTTCCTGTGGAGTAAAGATCTTTGCAGCATCGGACTTTCCTTTCACCTCCAGATACATCGGCAACTGAGTGTCCTTTTGGCTTTGACCCAGTCGCTTCATTCTTTCTGGCGCTACTAGTACTAGCCCTCCGCTCTTCCCCAGTAGCATGTTGGACACCTTCCGACCTGAGGGGCTCATCTTCTGGTGTCATATCGTTTTGCCTTTTGGTTTTCATGTCCATGGGGTTTTCATGGCAAAGATACTGGAGTGAGTTGCCATTTCCTTCTCCAGTGGATCACGTTTTGTCAGAGCTCTCTGCTATGACCTGTCCGTCTTGGGTGACCCTGCACGGCATAGCTCATAGCTTCATTGAGCTACGCAAATCCCTTCGCCACGACAAGGCAGTGATCCATGAAGGAAATAATGAAACTAGTAGAATACAAGATGCAATCAGTAGACGTGGGATTAAACTTTTGAATTTAGAATCCAAAGTACAGCTGTGTAATTTGCTAATGCATATTAATAGTACCTCCTTGTATGACTCAGAGGGTTCTTAACATGCAAGTGAGATGAATGAACAAGATGGGGGGAACATATCAACGGGTAATGTGAAGTAGGCGGACGCGGAAAATGTGAACTCTGAACACCGCAGCCAATGGGAGAAAGGAGGCAGGGACTTTGTGCGAGAAGCAGGGAATAAAAGGCTGTGTAAACTGCTCTTCTGGTGCACTACCACTGGTGGGGGCAGGGAGGAATTAGAGGTTGAAGATATTCTTGATTCCAGGTTCCTCAGGGGCATTTGCAGTACCTTATTCACTGGAAGGATGACCCCCCCCAGAGGATCGCACTGGGGAACCTGAAGAGCATGTGCACGCACCGGCTGTCATACAGTGCTTTCACTCTTGGTTTCCCCACGAGCCTGGTGGGAAGTGCCCGTTACCCTGGCAGAGGAGCGGGAGTTGTGTGGGGGGCAGTAGTGCCATGCGGCTGGCTCAGAAGAGCCTTTGGTGCATGTAGAGGAGAGGGAGATTTCCCATGGGAACCAGGCTTCATTGAGGCAAGATGAGCATTTGAGGCCAGTAGTTCAAGGGCCTCCTGCTCTCCCTGGCGGCCCTCTCCAAAGGGATGATAGCGCAGGGCGAGAGGATCATAGAAACATAGAAACATAGAAACAGAGCGAGTCAGAAGGGGCCTCCCGGGCCATCTAGTCTGACCTCCGGCACCAGCCGGCTCCGCTCATGACATGCCCACCATGTGCATGTCCAGCCTGTCTTTGAACACCCTCATTGATGGGGCCTCAACGACCTCCCGTGGAAGCCCATTCCACGCCCTCGGGGTCCTAACTGTCAGGAAGTGCTTCCTGGCATCCAAATTGAACCTTGGCTCCCTGAGCTTTGCTCCATTGGAGCGCATCCTGCCTTCCTCTGCAGGGGAGAACAGGCCTCTCCCCATCTCCATGTGACACCCCCTCACATACCTGTATGATGCCAACATATCCCCTCTGAGTCTCCTCTTCTCCAAGCTGAAGAGACCCAGTTCCCTCAGTCTTGCCTCATACGGCATCTCCTGCAAACCAGCCACCATCCTTGTGGCCCTACGCTGCACTGACTCCAACCTGGCTATATCCTTTCTGTAATGAGGGGCCCAAAACTGAACACAATACTCCAGTTGCGGGCGCACCAGAGTCGTGTAGAGTGGTAGTAATACCTCTCTTGATCTAGAAGCCACACTTCTGGTTATGCAACCAAGGGTGGCATTCGCCCTCTTGACCACCGCATCACACTGCTGACTCATGTTTAGCCTGCAGTCAACCAGTACCCCAAGGTCCCTTTCACAAGTGCTGCTCTCCAGCCACTTGTCACCTAACCTGTACTTATGACAGCTATTCTTATGCCCCAAGTGCAAGACCTTGCATTTATCCACATTGAACGCCATCCTGTTGTCTCCTGCCCACTTCCATAGTCTGTCCAGATCCTTTTGGATCTGGTGTATCTGCTCCTCAGTTGTGGCCACTGCTCCAGTTTTAGTGTCGTCTGCGAATTTGATCAGCAAACTGTTCACCCCTTCTTCCATGTCGTTAATGAAAAGATTAAACAGGATCGGCCCCAGGACAGAGCCCTGGGGGACCCCGCTTGTCACTGGTTGTCATCCCGACGATTCCCCGCTAATGGTTACCTTCTGTTTTCGGTCAGTCAACCATGCCCTAATCCACCAGACAGTGCTTTGGTGTATCCCAAAACTCCTCAGTTTCTCCACCAGGATATCATGGGGCACTTTGTCAAAGGCCTTGCTGAAATCCAGTAAACCACATCCACTGCATCCCCTCCATCTAGCCATCTTGAAACCTTGTCATAGAATTCCACTAGGTTTGTCTGGCAGGACCTGTTTTTGAGGAAGCCATGTTGTGTGGCTGTCAGCCTCCCTTCCCTATCTAGCATCACTAGATCTCTGTCTATTATGAGCCTTTCCATTGTTTTTCCTACAATGGACGTAAGGCTACCCGGTCTATAATTCCCCATGTCCTTCCTACTACCCTTTTTGAAAATTGGGACCACCGATGCCACCCTCCAGTCCTCTGGAACTTCACCCGTTCTCCACGATGCCTCAAAAATGGAGGCCAGCGGGCATGAGAGAACCCCTGCCAACTCTCTAAGTACTCTCGGGTGTAACCCGTCAGGGCCTGGCGCCTTTGTAATGTCCAATGCCCTGAGGAGCCCCTCGACTTCAAGGGGGTGACTCTAATCTCTGCCCCTAAGTCCCCAGCCTCATCTAATCTCCTATACGGATATCCTCCATCCTGCTTTGGGGAGAACACAGAGGCAAAATAGTCATTTAGCATCTGTGTCTGTTCCCTCATATCAGTCACTGGATCTCCTTCCTCCTTATTTAGTGGTCCCACCACTTGTCTCCCTTTTCCTATTTACATGCTGAAAGAAGCCCTTTTTGTTGCTCTTGATATTCTTGGCAAGTCTCAGCTCATAATCAGCCTTAGCCTTGCAAAGAATTCTTCTGCAATGGGCCTTCTCCTCCCGGTACACCCTTTTGTCTATTTCCCCCAGTACCCATTCCCTATGGAGGTTCCTCTTTTGTCTAATTCCTCTAACCACCTCCTTTCGCATCCATGGCAGCACTCTCCTCCGCCTCCCCACCTTACTGACTAGAGGTATCATCAAGGCTTGCACCTCCAAAACCTCCCTTTTGAGTGCCATCCACCCCTCCTCAGCTCGCTTACCTTCCAGTAACCTATCCCAGGAGACTTTCCCCAGTCTGGCCTTCAGTTGGCCAAAGTTGGCCCTCTTGAAGTCCCAGCTTCTAGTGCTCGCCCTGCTGCACAGCCCCAGTCCCCTGATCTCAAAGCAAAGGATGGAGTGATCACTCGCATCCAGAGCTCCCCTAATCTGTACTTCATCTATCAGTTCCTCCCTATTGGTCAAGACCAAGTCCAGGAGGTTCCCCCCCCCCTCGTCGCCTCTCGGACCCTCTGGGTGAAAAACCCACCCTCTAGAGCTTCTAGGAAGCGACGTGACCTGGCTGTCACCGCCGAGTGAGTCTCCCAAGTAATATCTGGGAGATTGAAATCCCCCATAATTACTGTGTCTCTCCCCCAAGATATCCTTAGAATCTGGCCTGTCAGATCCTTAGAATCTGGATCAGGGGGGAACCAAAAGTGTACAGCAATCGGAGACCAGATTAGAGGTTGCCCTGGGAACAGTTGAAACACCTGCAGATAACCTTCCTGAGAACACGGGAGGTGACCTTGGTGGTGGGCCGTTAGAAGATGCACGCTCATGCAGATGCACACACAGATTGGGGGAGTTGGAGACGAGGCTGTTGGAACGACGAAGAGAGAGAAGTTTGTCACACCCGTCAATCAAGGGGCGGCCCAGGCGAGTTAAAAGTACTCCATGAACTGATCCCATTCAGAAAGAGAGGCCAACTTCTTCATCACTATCATCATCATCATCATCATCATCATCATCACCACCACCACCACCACCACCACCCATGATTGTAATTGTTAACTCTGTGTAGAATAAAAACTTTAGTAACAACAACCGAGATGGTTGCTTTTTTTGGGAAGGAGTGCCAACCTCACAGTACCCACCTCCGTGTGACACCCCCTCAAATACTGCATGTCACCAACAGATCCCCTCTGAGTCTCTTTTTCTCCAGGCTGAAGAGACCTGGTTCCTCCAGTCTCACCTCACATGGCATCCCCTGCGAGCCATTCACCAACCTTGTGGCCCTATGCTGCACTGACTCTAACCTGGCCATATCCTTCCTGTAATGAGGGGCCCAAAACTGAGCACAATACTCCAGTTGCAGGCACACCAGAGTCATCTAGAGTGGTAGTAATACCTCTCTTGATCTAGAAGCCATGCTTCTGCCTATGCAACCAAGGGTGCCGTTTGCCCTCTTGGCCACCGCATCACACTGCTGACTCATGTTTAGCTTGCAGTCAACCAGCACCCCAAGGTCCCTTTCACAAGTGCTGCTCTCCAGCCTCTTCTCACCTAACCTGTACTTATGACACATTTTCCTATGTCCCTAAGTGCAGAAGGGCTTCCTGACCTGACCTTAAGAGACAGGCAGGTTGTGATATGATCTTGTCTTTGATCATGATTAGGACCAGTTGCTTACAGCTGTTCAATATGTGTAGTCTTGCCAATGGCATTGTCAGTTTCAGCTGCCAAGGGAGCAATGTACAACAGGTAGCGTAGGTAGAAATTGAAAAGACCAAACTGCATGTTTGTGCATGATTGTTAACTGTCACATGTCTAGCTGTCAATTAAAAGTGGCAAAAGTAGCTGCTTCCGAAAGAGTTACAGTTCCACCTTTTTAGCAATGTAATCCTCTGATGTTTAAGCATTACACTGATACTTCCTTCCTGGGTCTCCAGTGCCTCCAGAAAAAGAGAGAGATTGCTGCTTTGATTTCTTAAAAAGGAAAAGAAAAAAGGCAGGATAGAAATCTAAGAAAGAAACAATTACAAGGTGATAAAGCTGGGCTGAGGAAGGCAGAGGAGATAGTTATGAAAGAACACCAACATAGCAGGGTTGATAAAAACTGAAGATATAAAAATGCATTTTAAAAAATTGCATGGTCTTGTCAGCCCAAGAACGATCAAAACTTATGTTGACCTCTTGTTTTGTCTTGTAAGGGTAATACCAGGAGTAAGGCCCATTGAACTCAATTGAACTCTAATATTTCTTATCCATATATAGGATTGTAATCTGAAACTGCCATGGCCATTGGTCACGGGAAATTCCTTGTATGTGAATTGAAAGATAGTCCCTTTCCAGGTAAACAGTGGAGCGTGGCAGAAAAAGAAAACAGTGCAAGTGCACTCCATTTAGTTGTGAATCAGCACCGCTTAGTGGTCAGATTTACGCCACTGTTCAGGAATTCTATCAAAAAGCTTTAGTGGGAAGCCTGATTCAAGCCAGTGATTTAAAGCACCCTTTTTTCTTGTTGATTTTCTCATACTTTAAATTGCCCTTATTTAAATCAGTCTGTGCCATGCCTGAGCAGTGGTGCAAGAGTCATTCAGAATTTAGAGCAAAAATTTAGAGTGACTCTTAATGCCCCTGTTAACTGCTGTTCACTGGTTGAAATATGGTAAATGGTTTAGTAAACCATTTGATTGAGAATAACTTTTTTCTTGTTTTCCTCCTCTAAAAACTAGGTGTGTCTTATGGTCAGGTGCGTCTTATAGAGCGAAAAATATGGTACGTAATAACAACTAGAATAGCATGAATATTTAAACCATTGAACAATATTGTTTTAAACATAGTCCCCAATTGTCCACGTGGCCAAGGCTAGGCAGTTGAAATCAGACCACACGTCTGCGCTGTCTGCGGCAGTGCACCGGCATCAAAGCTTTCCAGTGTGTAAATCACAAAACCTCTGGAAGTTCCTGAAGGAAATGAGGGTGCTCGGAGCATGACTTGCCTGGTGCGTCCCATCCTGTCCACCCATATTGTGGCCAAGGAGCTTCTGAGAAGAGGGAACTTGAAGAGGCAGAATGGTTTCCTGCAGGCCAAGGGTTTGTATTACTATGAATCTGTAATTATATATACCCGATTTTTTTTCACTAGGACAGGTGATAGAAACATAAACACATAAAAAATAGAAACAGAGTGAGTGAGAAAGGAACTCCTGGGCCATCCAGTCTGACCCCCGGCTCCAACCAGCTGCAGTCAGTACATGCCTAACATGTGCACCTCCCATGGAAGCCTGCTCCATATCCTTAACCATCAGGAAGTATTTTCTGGCATCCACCCTAAATCTTGGATCCCTGAGCCTTGCTCTGTTGGAGCGAATCCTGCCCTCCATGGCGGGGGGTGAAAAGGTCATGCCCCACCTCTGAATGGAACTCCTTCACATACCTGCATGTTGCTGACAGGTCCCCTCAAGGTCTCCTCTTCTCAGTCCCTCCTCATATTGCTTTCCTTCACCTCCCACTAACTGTCCAGAGCAAAAATCAGCCTGCGCACCCAGGTCTCCCATGGGGAAGCTTCCCTGTCTCACTTTAAACATGGCTTCCGCATCAGGAGAAGTTGGTGTGCAGAAACGAACGAAGGCACAGGTGACGTTGCACTCCAACTGCCATCGCTCCCTCACTGCAGTTGCAGGAGGCCCTTCATCTCTTCACATATATGCAGGAGGCTTGTGGCAAGGGGCGGCCTATAAATTTCCAAATAAATAAATAAATAAATAAATATATGGAGAGCCAACTGGAGAGAGGATGGAGATGAGGGCATTCCCAGAGAGGCCAAGTGGGCTGGATTTCAGCAAATTGACCGCTTTGCCAAAAATGGCGGGGACTGTATCTCCACAGGCAGCTGCCCAGACTCAGACCAGCTCACTGAAGAGTTGGACAAATGACATTAACATCACTCTTTGAAGAGGGCTTTCTGGTGGACCATCCCAAGGGGTCTGGCAGGTTGATTGTCCTTCTGACAAGGCAGCCTTTCCTTCCAACATTGTCCCTGCACTGCTGGAAGCTGGAGCTGCCCCTCCCTTTGGGGGACAACAAGGCTGCAAACACCTTTGGCCAAGGCTTGGTCTTCTTCCTGACTGAGGGGCTTCAATTTCCACATTTCCATGATCAGAAAGGGACAGTCAATTCCCAAAGGTCCACACAGGAGATAAAAGTGATGCAAACTTCTTCTTCTGCCTCCAGGACTCCTGGGCCCTGCTGATTTCTCTTTCCTGGCAGTATGCAATGTTTTTGAGGAATTCCCCCTGGGTTTCCATCCAGCAAGTCAATAACAGAAAATTCCCCGAGAAAGCATGAGGCATACAAATGTGTCCCCGGCTCTCTGGTGTGCAGCTGCACTTGACATCTGGCCTCCTGAACGTCTCTTCCAGAGCTCCACTCCTCCTGGTGAGGCTGCAAGGACCACTCCTCCCTGCATCATGCTACAAGAGCAGGGACAGCCTCCCTCCTCTAGTGATGAGGGTCCTGCTCTCGCTGCTCCTTTGGCTCCTGCCTCAGGCCAACCATGGGATGCAAAGGGGTCTTTGTCCTTCTGTCTATCAGTGTATGAGGCCAGGAGAGTATTACCGGCCAGGAGACCTGATTGTTGGTGGGAACTTACTGCTTGCCAGAGGTTCATATGAAGATCAAGAACAGTTTCATACAATACCTCTAGAAAGGGTCAATTTTGATATATCGTAAGTTTTTCTTCAAGGGATCTGGGATGCCTGTGTGCATGTTTGCTTTCTCTCTAGTGGGCTCATTCCTGGGAGGTGTTTTAGGGATGCTGCTCAGGAGGAATTGTTGAGTATGAGACTTACAGAGGCATTCCAGGGGGGCTCTGGACAGAAAGGGAGAGCCAGGAATGGGACTTCCTCACTGAACTTTTCCTAAAGTGTGCTGAGCCAGCAGCTGAGTCAGAGGGAAACAGTTCTGAGGTGAAGGTGGGCTCTGCTCTGAGACCATTTATTTACTTATTTATTGATTTATTGATTTATATCCTGCCTTTTTCCTACAAAGGGCTCAAGGCAGCTTACATCATTCTCCTCCTTCATCTTATCCCCACAAAAACCACCCTGTGAGGTAGGTAGGGCTGAGAGTCTGTGACTGGCCCAAAGTCACCCAGTTGGCTCCATGGCTGAGCGGGGACTAGAATCCAGATCGTCTGAGTCCCAGTCCCATGCTCTTCACCACTATGCCACACTGGCTCTGACCTTCCCCCTTTTAGATCTGCTGAATCGGCTGGCAAATCACTTTAGCACCAAAAGGGACTCAGCAAGCCTTTCTGAGAAGCAGCTCTTTCAAAATTGCACCAAAATGCATTTCCTCCAACACCTAATTGTGCACTCCAGAAGAAGGAAACTCTGGGGTAAGCTTGACTGAGTTGCTGAGTAGAGGACCCCTTGGCTCAGTCTGACTTTATTGCACAGAAAAGTCTTTCAAGCCAAGACTTCATTGGATTAAGGGCTGTGATTCCAGGAAATGTGGAGGCTCCGGATGGAAGCAGCTTATCCAAGCGAAGCAGATGAGTTGGAGAGCTGCTCCTTCCCTTGCTTGAACTCCAAGTGGTCATTTGACCCACAACTTTCAGCATTCCCAGTCAGATTCTGGGCAAATTGGGAGTTCCCCACAGCTGCATGCATTTGTTGATTCCAGGCAGCAGACAGCAGACTTTTGTTCAAAGGAGACTCTGAGTGGCTGCCATAGCTGCACAGAGAGGGGCTCTGTGTAATGAGGCTGAGATAATTGATGGTCAGGGAGCAGGACCCTCTTCGCCCTTCTCTGGTCATCTAGAATCTCTGCTAGATTTCTTGAAATAATAGAGAGTAGTTCTTAGAGATCTTCCATCACCTCCTTTATGATGCTGGGAGGGAGTCCTCTGGGCCCTGTAGCTGTGAACTTATTCAGCCCATGGAAATGATCCTTGATTATTTGCCTGCTTAATTTAGGCTGCCATCCAGCCATCACTGTGGAAGCTCATCAGGAGGGCTGCAGGTCTTCTTCTGGGAGGAGACTGAGCCAAATAGGAATTGGCAGCTCAGTCTTTTGTCTTTTTTTAATTCTTCTCATACACTGCAAATTTACCACCCATATTGAGTGCTTGATGCTCACTGCTTTCCTCTGTCCTTGGACAGACCTGTGGAAGGCTGTTCTGTGGCTTCCGCGTCCCTTGCTCGCCTCACTTCATTCCCAGATTGGCCTTCCTGATGCCTCCCCTGCAATTCCGTGCCACCTGCCTGCTTTTGTCCCGTGAAGCCTGGCCATTCTCCTGTTCATGATCTTTTCAGGTTTTAGATTATCTCCGAGCATTTTGTGAAGCCACATGTGCTTCCTTTCTTGCTTTCCACACATTCTTCCTGTTGGAACAATTTGAACTTGTTCTGGAAGCATTTCTTTCTTTCTGTTTCTATAATATCCCACCCTTGTGGGGCTGCTTCTTTCATATGAGTGGCTTGCCATTATTGGTCTGACTTGCTTTTGTTGGCCTTTTGGAAATCCAGGTACCTATTAGGTTACCTTTATCTTTAGGTTCCTTCCTGTCCCCCAGTAAGTTTGGATAGAAGCTGTCTCATATCTTCTCAGGGTGTTTGTGTACTTGAATTCAATGTGCCTGGACTGAGAAGGAGCATTTGAGGGAGGGTCTTCCCAAGCCCTTCCTGGAGAAGCCAGGACAGATCTAGGCACCCCCTGCATGGGAAGAAGGGCCCCAGAATGTCCCATGCTCCTTCCCTTGATTACGTCAGGATCATTCAGCAATGGCTGACTCAATGGCAGAGAGAGTTTGGAGATGCAGTGATGGATTCTGGATTTAAGTTATCATGGAAAAGGCTGAGGTGAATTTCTGGAGAACAGAGGGAAAGCATGAGGGTGATAGCCCACATTAGCATAGAAATGGGTCTGGCGAGTCGACGCATGGACGGAGTTGTTATAGGCGAATTCGGCCAACGGCAGGAACGAAAGCCAGTTTTCTTGCTGGAAGTTCACGAAACAGCGGAGATATTGTTCTAATGTAGCATTGAGGCGCTCAGGGTGGCCATCAGTTTGGGGATGATGCGCAGAGGAAAGGCGCAAATCGACCTTGAGAAGCACCAAAAGTTCTCTCCACAAGCGTGACGTAAACTGACACCCATGGTCTGACATTACAGCAAGGGGCCACCCGTGGTTTTTGTAAATATGGTGGATAAACAAGGAAGCCGTGGTCTTGGCGGAAGGCAAACCAGTGCAAGGAATAAAGTGGGCCATCTTCGTGAAATGGTCAGTCACTACGAGGATGGTAGTAAAACCACTAGAGCGAGGCAGATCAGTGATGAAGTCCATGGACACAGTCTGCCAGGGACCCGGAGGAGTCTCTACGGGCCGAAGGAGTCCATGTGGTTTCCCTTGTTGCGGTTTGGCACGGAAGCACGTGGGACACGACAACACGTAGGACTTGACGTCATGATACATTCGAGGCCACCAATAGTCTCTAGCCAGTGTATGCATTGTTCTGTACATGCCAAAATGGCCGGCAGATGGCGAATCATGGCATTTCTGCAACACCTGTTCACGAAGTGATACCGGCACGTAAGGGACGTGATCAAACAGTAAGATGCCATCTCTGAAAGTGAAGCAATGCGGAAGAGCATTCTGCTGTTGTAGGTCCAGTTTGGAACTCACAAAGGGATCCGTCCGCTGAGCGTGGCGTATGTCATCCATGTATGCCACCGATACAGCTGGAACCCCTGCGATGGAAGCTTGCAAGATTGGAGCAGGAAGCACATCTTCTTCGTTATCAGGAAAGTATTCCGGTTTCCGTGATAGAGCGTCGGCCAGCAAATTCTGGGAAGGTGGAATATAGTCAATGGTGAAATTGAAGTGGGATAAGAACAGTGCCCACCATGCCTGGCATTGGTTGAGGACTTTCGCGGACTTGAACTGCATCAGGTTTTTGTGGTCAGTCTGGATGAGTATCTTGTGTTGAGAGCCTTCCAGCAAATGCTGCCATTCTTCCAGTGCGGTCTTGACAGCCAGCAGTTCTTTCTCCCAAATTGTGTAATTCTGCTCAGAATTAGTCAGTTTGCGGGAGTAAAACGTGACAAGTCGTAAATCGCCATCGGGTCTTCGGCCCGTTTGTAGTAGGACAGCCCCTATGGCCCTGTCAGAAGCATCAGTTTGCAGCGTGAAAGGCGCAGAAGTATCAGGGTGCAGTAAAAGTCATTTGGACATGAATTGCTGCTTCAAAGCATCAAAAGCTTTCGCCGCACTTGGAGGCCATTTCAAAGCGCGTCCCTTGTCTCTCAAGAGGTTGGTCAATGGGGCAGTAATTTGAGAAAAATTTGGTATAAACCGGCGATAAAAGTTTGCAAAACCGAGGAATCTTTGGAGTTTCTTCTTTGTGCGTGGTGTCTGCCAGGAAAGCACTGCTTGGATCTTCACAGGATCCATTTGTAATCCATTTGGGGAGACACAGTAACCTAGATACGTCAAAGAGGTCATGTGAAATTCACACTTTTCGAGTTTAGCAGACAGTTGGTGCTCCCTCATTCTTTGTAATACTTGTCTGACATGTTGGACATGCGATTCAGAATCACTTGAGAAAATGAGCAAATAATCCAAATAGGCAATCATAAAGACATCGAGAAAGTCATGAAAAACCTCATCGATGAACTGACTGAAATATTGTCCTGCATTCAAAAGGCCAAACGGAACTCATAGCATCCATACCTCATTAAAAAGGCTGTTAAAAATTCAAATCCAGGGCGTATCCTGAGCAAGTTGTACGCGTTACATAAATCCAGCTTGGTAAAAATCTATTCTCCTCCTCTAGTTCTCTGCTACTCCATTGCATGTTGATGCCAAAAAAAGAAAAGAAACGCAGACAGGAAAAAAAAATCCATTTCTCTGTCTCTTTATCTGTAGCTTGCAGCCAAAGCAGCGAGGGAGAAAAATAAAGGAGGGGGTTAAGTTTCTCAGGGGAACACCCTCACACTTGAAGGTGCTTTAGCTGCAATAAATTCTTCAAACAGGAGCTGAGGTTCTAAATTGGTTTATTGCCCATTATCTACAAGATTTACTGTTAAACAAATATCCTAACGGCAAGGCACGTATATGAATGAAAGTTGTTCCCCTGAGAATGAGTCTCATCCCTCCCCCTCCTCCTGTTTCTTTCTTCTCCGTTCTACCCGAAGCTGATAAGAGCGCATCATTCGTCGTTGGTTAGCGTCAATCAAGTCAATGCCTCCTAGCTGCCCGTCCCCTTCTGGTCCACTGCTTTCCTCCTCCTCCGGCACAGTATTTTCCCCCTCCCTTTCTCCTTCACAGTCTGTATGGTTTAAAGGGCTAGCCTCCTGGGAAGCAGCCGGAGGCCCATGATTTGGTTCTTCTTCTGGAAGCGTCTGCTCTCTCCTGTTCCTAGTAATCATGGTTACCTCCTCCTCACGAGGAGGAGCCACTGTCGTGCTCTCCTGCATGACAGGTGCCCTATAATTTCTCTGGGTGAGTGAGGGAGACACCTTTTACTGTCCTGGATGGAAACAATTTTCCTTGCAATCTTCTTCCTCCTTTGTTTTCCTTTGATAAATTAAGGGGGGGCATGTTCACTAAAGGTTCTAAAGCCAGGAAGATCCTTGTAAAGTCACCCTGGGGAAAAGAATCCTGCCACGTTTTTCATGAAGAAAATAATATCACATGCTGTGCTTCCCGCCCATGTCCTGATATTGCTTTCACCGTGACAGGTCATTACTCAGAAACTACCAGCACATCCTGGCTTTCATGTTTGCCATCACTGAGCTCAACAAGGATCCATTTCTTCTCCCCAACACAACACTCGGCTTCCGCATCTATGAGCACGAGGACCTATTCAGAACAATGTATAAGAACAACCTTCACCTGCTGTCTACACGGGAGAGAACGCGTCCCAATTATAAATGTGACAGGCAGGATCGACTCATCACTGTCATTCAGGATTTTGATGCCAGATCGAATCTTGCATCCTTAATGGGAATCTTGAAGGTCCCAGAAGTAAATACGTTCACCTGGATAAAGGTGTGAGGGACCCGCAGAGAGAAGGGCCCTCTCTGAGAACAGATGCATCCTGGTAGTGGGTGTTTCTCTTTCATTCTGGATGACAGGGCAGGGGGCCTTCTCACCTGGTGGTGCTGCCTTGTGGCCACCTTACAGGAGGCCAGGGATGAATTGTAGAAGAACCTGGGGTGCGAAATTCCAGCTAGCAATGGGCTTGTCTTCCTGAGATGGTCAGTTGAGGAAAATATCAGGTTTTCTCATGGCATATTATATAGGCAGAAACAAAGATGGGGCTCAAAGATGCTTGTAGATGTTTATCTTCTTCATGGATCACTGCCTTGCTGTGGTGAAGGGGCTTGCATAGCTCAATGAAACTATGAGCTCTGCCGTGCAGGGTCACCCAAGATGGACAGGTCAAAGCAGAGAGCTCTGACAAAACGTGATCCACTGGAGAAGGAAATGTCAACCCACTCCAGTATCATTGCCATGAAAACCCCATGGACAGTAACAAAAGGCAAAAAGATATGACACCGGAAGATGAGCCCCTCAGGTCGGAAGGTGTCCAATATGCTACTGGGGAAGAGCGGAGGGCTAGTACTAGTAGCGCCAGAAAGAATGAAGCCACTGGGTCAAAGCCGAAAGGACACTCAGTTGCCGATGTATCTGGAGGTGAAAGGAAAGTCCGATGCTGCAAAGATCTATACTCCGTAGGAAGCTGGAAAGCAAGATCCATGAATAAAAGCAAGCTGGATGTGGTCAAACAAGAGATGACAAGACGGAACATCGACATCTTAGCAATCGGTGAACTAAAATGGACAGGAATGGGTGAATTTAATTCAGATGACCATCAGGTATACTACTGCAGGCAGGAATCCATCAGAAGAAATGGAGTTGCCTTCATAGTCAATGAAAGAGTAGGAAAAGCAGTACTGGGATACAATCTCCAAAATGACAGAAATATCTCAGTTCGAATCCAAGGCAAACCATTCACATCACAATAGTCCAAGTCTATGCCCCAACCACTGGTGCTGAAGAGGCTGAAGTTGACCAGTTCTATGAAGGCCTACAACACCTTCTAGAATTAACTCCAAAAAATGTTGTCCTTATCATCATAGGGGATTGAAATGCTAAAGTAAGAAGCCAAAAGATAACTGGAATAACAGGCAAGTTTGGCCAGGGAGTACAAAATGAAGCAGGGCACAGGCTGGTAGAATTTTGTCAAGAGAATACAATGGTCATAGCAAACACTCTTTTCCAACAACCCAAGAAACGACTCTACACATGGACATCACCAGACGGTCAACACAGAAATCAGATTGACTATGTGCTCTGCAGCCAAAGATGGAGAAGTTCTATACAGTCAGTCAAAACTAGACCAGGAGCTGACTGTGGCTCAGATCATGAGCTTATGGTGGCAAAATTTAGACTTAAGTTGAAGAAAGTAGGGAAAAGCACTAGGCCACTCAGGTATGACATAAATCATATCCCTGTATATGGGAATATACAGTAGAGGTGACAAATAGATTTAAGGAATTAAATCTGATAGACAGAGTGCCTGAAGAACTATGGACGGAGGTTTGCAATATTGTACAAGAGGCAGCAACTAAAACCATCGCAAAGAAAATGAAATGCAAGAAAGCAAAATGGCTGTCTGAGGAAGTTTTACAAATAGCTGAGGAAAGAAGGGAAGCAAAAGGCAAGGGAGAAAGAGAAAGATACAAACAACTGAATGCAGAATTCCAGAGAACAGCTAGAAGAGATAAGAATGCCTTCCTAAATGAACAGTGCAAAGAAATAGAAGAAAACAATAGAATAAGGAGGACCAGAGATCTCTTCAAGAAAATTGGAGATATGAAGGGAACATTTCATGCAAAGATGGGCATAATAAAGGACCAAAATGGCAGAGACTTAACAGAGGCAGAAGAGATTAAGAAGAGGTAGCAAGATTACACAGAAGAACTATACAAGAAAGAGCTTAACATCCCTGATAACCACGATGGGGTAGTCACTGACCTCGAGCCATTCATCCTGGAATGTGAAGTCAAATGGGCCTTAGGAAGTCTGAGCAACAACAAAGCTAGTGGAGGTGACAGCATTCCAGGTGAGCTATTCAAAATCCTGAAAGACGATGCAGTTAAAGTGCTACACTCAATATGCCAGCAAATTTGGAAAACTCAACAGTGGCCACAGGTTTGGAAAAGGTCAGTTTACATTCCGATCCCCAAGAAGGGCAATGCCAAAAAATGTTCAAACTACCGCACCATTGCACTCATTTCACATGCTAGCAAAGTGATGCTCAAAATCCTACAAGCTAGGCTCCAGCAGTACGTGGACAGAGAACTACCAGAAGTACAGGCAGGGTTTCGAAGAGGGAGAGGAACTAGAGATCAAATTGCCAACATATGCTGGGTCATGGAGAAAGCTTGGGAGTTCCAGAAAAAGATCTACTTCTGCTTCATTGAGTATGCTAAAGCCTTTGATTGTGTGGATCACAACAAATTGTGGCAAGTTCTTAAAGAGATGGGAGTACCAGACCATCTTATTTGTCTCTTGAGAAACCTATATGCAGGTCAAGAAGCAACAGTGAGAATTGGACATGGAACCACTGATTCGTTCAAAATTGAGAAAGGAGTTCGGCAAGGCTGCATACTGTCACCTTGCCTATTTAACTTATATGCAGAGCACATCATGAGAAAGGCAGGGCTAGATGAATCTCCAGTTGGAATCAAGATTGCTGGGAGAAATATCAACAACCTCAGATATGCAGATGATACCACTCTCATGGCAGAAAGTGAATAGGAACTAATGAGCCTCTTGATGCGGGTGAAGGAGGAGAGCACAAAAGTTGGCTTGAAACTCAACATTAAGAAAACTAAGATCATGGCATCCAGTCCTCTCACTTCCTGGCAAATAGATGGGGAAGAAATGGAGCTAGTGACAGATTTTATTTTCCTGGGCTCCAAGATCACCGCAGATGGGGGCTGCAGCCAAGAAACTAAAAGACGCTGCTCCTGGGTAGGAAAGCTATGGCAAATCTGGATAGCATACTAAAAAGCAGAGACATCACCCTGCCAATAGAAGTGCATATAGTCAAGGCTATGGTTTTCCCAGTTGCAATGTATGGCTGTGAAAGCTGGACCATAAGGAAGGCCGAGCACAAAAGGATTGAGGCCTTTGAGTTGTGGTGCTAGAGAAGACTCCTGCGAGTCCCTTGGACCACAAGGCGATCAAACCAGTCAGTCCTAGAGGAGATCAACCCTGACTGCTCTTTAGAAGGCCAGATGCTGAAGATGAAACTCAAATACTTTGGCCACCTAAGAGAAAGAAGGACTCTAAGAGTCCTAAGAGAAGGAAGGACTCCCTGGAAAAGAGTCTAATGCTGGGAACAATAGATGGCAAAAGAAGGAGGGGATGGCAGAGGATGAGGTGGCTGGATGGGGTCACTGAGGCAGTTGGTGTGAGCTTGAGTGGACTCCGGGGAATGGTGGAGGACAGGAAGGCCTGAAGGAATGTTGTCCATGGGGTCGCAATGGGTCGGACATGACTTCGCGACGAACAACAACAAGATGTTTGTGGCATCAGAGAACGAGCTGCCTGAAAGGGATACTTGAAATGATAATCTGATGCAGCATCTCATTAAGGACAATCCAGGGCAGCATCTCTAAATGGGAAGTTTGTGGCCATGAATGCCCACATGTGTTGTGCTTCAGTGTTCGGAGGGTGGGATGGGGCTCTGGCAGCCTGGGTTCCCGGCCCCACTGAATCCTGGAGCTCCCTGGGTGACTGTGGGCCACTCACTCTCAGCCAAACCTGCCTCACCGTGGTGTAGTGGGGATGTGATTGAGAGGAGCACAATTATATAATTGCTGTGAGATCCTAGGAAGGAAAAAAGGGATGCAAGTACGAATTAGAAATTAAAGAGTGTTCTGAGGTTACCTCTGCCACAATGACAATTGCCATGTTAAGGGAGATTTTTCCAGTCTGAAAGCTTCTGCCACATGTTTTTCCAGCCAAACACAACCAGTTTGAAGTCAAGCCATTTCTTGTTCTGAGGAAGCCTCAGTAGCATTTTTGTTTCCTATTTCATGTGTCCTGTTTTACCTGGACATAGAATGGGTGCATTTCCTGGGCCTTTAATTTTTCCATCTGTCCGTGGGCAGTGCAAGAGCAGCTGCCCTTCCTGCTGCCTTCTTCCAGGGGCCTCACCGTCTGCATGGCTGCAGCCCACATGCCCACACAAAGACCCCCAGGAGGCCTCTGCCACAGACCTTGAGGCACCAGGACTGTGCCCGGCTGCTCCCCGTACTACTAATGATGCTGTTGGTTCTGCTGCGGCTCCACTCCCCACTACACCTGTGAACCTACTGCTTCCGGGCCTGGGAGAGAGGACGCCAGAGGTTGGGTGATGGAGTGGGTGAGGGCTAATCCATTGGGCCTTAATCCAGACGAGATGCAGGTCTTGCTGGTAAGCGCTTTAGTCTCCCAGGCAGGTGTTTCCAACGACCTGGAGCTGTCCCTGGAATCAGAGGTGGCAGCAGTGGCAAAGAGCGCTTCACTTCTCCTTCGACTGATCCATCACCTGTGCACCTGTCTGGATGGGCAGTGCCTGGCAGCGGTGACCCAGGCCCTGGGAACCTTCCAATTTTCACTATTTTAATGCGCTCTATGGGAGACTAACCTTGAAGACGGTCCAGGTGCTTCAACTGCTCCACAACACAACTTCCAGGGAGTTAACAGGGACCAGAAGTTATGCAAATCTGCACTGGCTGTCAGTTCACATCCGGGTCCAATTTAAGTTGCTGGCAATTACACGTAAAGCCCTAAACAGCTTAGGGGCTGATTACCTGAGGGGGCGTCTCCTTCAATATGTACCTGCGCACCCCCTAAGATCTGGCACAGACACATATGGATGCTGTGGTTATTTCCCCCCTTTTTTCTAACATTTTGTATTGATAAACCATCCTGTGACTTTGATAATGGGATGGTCTACAAAAGTATTTAATATATAAAGGAATGAATAAAGAAAATGTCAGCAAGTCTTGCCGTTGGAGTTCAGTCCTAAAACGACAAAGCTCTGAAAATGCATCCAGGGAGGTGTGTGCTTGCAATGTGAAAAGTTCTCATTCCGGCCATGGGGGGTCCTCCTGCCAGGCTGCTCCTTTTGAGTCCTGACATTGGTAGACATGTCGGCATGAGGGCATTTGCTTGTGTCACTGGGTGAAGAGACCCAATGTCCATGGGGTGGAGAGGGGGAGGCTGAGAGCTTCTGCTTACATTGATGCATTCCAGATGAAAGAGGGAAACCTTTCCTGGGATAGAACTCCATGCATTTGATGTCATGTTCACTAAAGCTTGGAAGTGTGCTCTTCATAAAGCATCCCTGTTTCCAAATTTTAACCAAAGGGCCTTATGAATGATTTCCAGGAAGTTCATCTTCAGCTCTTGAACTTTTTTCTCTTGAATTCAAGGCAAAATCAGTGTATTCCTCTTTTTCTTCCAGATTAAAGCCCAAGAAACACCTTGGTACGAAGGCCTAGTCTGGCTGCTGCGGCATTTCCACTGGAACTGGATCGGGCTCCGTGTTCAGAGCGGTGACCATGGAGAGCGTTTCCTCCAGGCTGCGACCCCCCTCCTGGAGCAGGAGGACCTCTGTGTGGCCTTCACTGAAAGGTTCTCACCAGTGGATGATGCACAACTCCATGCTGTGGAAACTGGATACATTCCTCCAGTGTGGTCAGGAGCAGAAGTCATAGTTTTCTTTGGTGACAAGGCTGCAACAGTACTATCAATATACCAGTTACATATTCATGAAGCAAATACAAAGATCCGATTTCAGAAGGTTTGGATCCTGACCTCCCATTCAGGAATTGAAGCAGGAATGCATTTTGTGATGAGAAGGCTTTTAAAGTATCTTCATGCAGCATTTCACTTCAGTGCCTCAGACTCATGCAGAAACCATTAGGCTGGCTCTCCCTTTAGGTGAAGGGCCCTCCTGGCCAGGCTCTGGGACTCTTAAGATTAACATTTCCTCTTGAGTATCATCCCTGACTCCCCACCCTGGAATGAGCACCCTGGTGTGATAGCAAACACAATTGTTTGAATCCCAGACCCCTTTGAGGGATACCTACATTCGAATAGCTCGTCGTCTCATAACTGGTGTTCTCTGAAACTCTTCTTGGTGGGTATAGAAATATCTGCTGAGAAGTAAGTTCCCACCAATGATCAGGTCTCCCGGCCGGTAATACTCTCTTGGCTGCATAAACCGTGGGAGCAAAGGACAGACACCCTTCCGTATCCCTTTGGTGGCCTGAGGCAGGAGCCAAAGGAGCAGCAAGAGCAGGACCATCACCACTGGAGGAGGGAGGCTGTCCCTACTGTGGTAGCAACATGCAGGGGAAGAGTGGTCCTTGCAGCCTCACCAGGTGGAGCAGATCTCTGGAGGAGACACGCAGGTGGCCAGATGGCAGACTCGGCTGCAGCCCCACAACAGAGACCCTGAGGTATATTTGTATTCAACATGCTTTCTCTGGCCTTTCTTGTTATTGACTTCCTGGGTGTAAACCCCTGTGGAATTTATCAAGAACCTTGATAAATACCTATAGACCCCACCCCACCCAACCCTCTAGAGTTCCTTAAATGAGCACATCCCCTTCACCTGGTCTTACCCCCTTTGCCCCACTGCTGATCATCTGCCCCACTGCTGCTCTTATCAGTCCTAGCTTCTGTTTCCTGGCATTGTGGGACTTGAAATATCCAGAGATAACCTTAACTCTGGTCTTGAAAACTGACTAGCAGTAATGACCTTCAAGTGCTCCTAAACGGCCTGCTAAACTATCAAACCAGGATAGATAAAGACTTCTCCCTTTACTGGTCCTCTCCTTCCAACTGCTGCAACAGCAAATCCTGTATTTACTTTCACTGCCCAAATGTTTACAGAACCACTCTTGCCAGTCGCATCTCAGGGCAGAAGGGAAGGGAAGGGAAGGGAAGGGAAGGGAAGGGAAGGGAAGGGAAGGGAAGGGAAGGGAAGGGAAGGGAAGGGAAGGGAAGGGAAGGGAAGTTCTATCACAGCAGCCAAATAGTATATCAACCTCCTTCTACATTCAAATCAACCAGTTTATATTTCTCTGTGTATCTATCTATATTTACTTAATATGATGACCTTCCATAAAACTCATCATGCTGCTGTTTTTTCATGGTGAGCACTGGTTGATCTTCACAACCAGGTAGAAGCAAGTTAGAGTAGGCAAATCTTGGTTCTACTACACAGTTAGGGTTAGGGCTTTGCTCTCAGCCCCTCTTTTGCTGTGAAGATAAAGCAGCTCTCTGAGTTGCCATGAACTTCAGCCTATGGAGCAGGTTGGATGATGTGCAGAGCTCCAGTGATCTGAGCTTGGGGCAAAGATGACCACACACTGATGGGAGCACATGATCTTCCCTGTTGGACTACTGCACTGATAGCAAAAAAATGTCTACACCACATTCCCTTTATGGCGATGGATTTGACTTTGGCCTCTGTAAAAGCTCAGCATCTAAATTTGTGGCCCGTATCTGTCAAGGAAGCATGGACTTCCCCTTCCTCCTACAAGCAGTTGGCCTGTTTGCTGGATGGCAGCCTGATCCTTCAGGAGGTTTCCTTGGGGAACCCTCAAGCTGAGGATGACAGGCTGCCTTGATCCACTTTGGGTGTCCCGCCTCTACACCATGACTGACACTTAGCTTTCCATCTTGTGGGAATCTGTCAGGTGACTGGTAGTGTTGTCTCAAAGAGCATTTCTCGCCCTGATCAGTGTTTTGTACTCAAATTCCCATAATTCCTGACCAGGGTGTTTATGAGGTATGGGAGATATGATGGTTGACAATGAAGAGAAGTGCGAGCCAGCAAATCTGCAGACCAACAGGTGAGGAAAGGTTGGCAGAATTCTTTTCCATTTGGGAAGCAAGACACATCAGCCTGGAAGCAAAGCACTGGTCATGGAAGTGCCCCACTGAGAGGACCTCTGAAACTGCAGGAGTTCCACCATGGAGTTCTCCTTTGGTGGACAGGGAAAGGGACAGGCAGGGAGCAGAGACCTGGTCAGCCCCCCCCCCCCTCAAATAATGTGAAATAGTTTATGAGTTCAGCATGTTTAAGCACTTGAGCTGAAATGGAAGACGGGGACTGTGCAGGGGCATTGCCTCACGGACAAAGTTGTCTAATGACCATCTTGTTTCTTCCACTGAAATGTCTAATTCTCCTCTTCTAATGACCTCCATGGCACACCTGAAGGAAAGCTGCTTCTCCAGCCCCCACAGGGGGAGTTGATCTTACTGGGAAAGGGAGCAGCTGTCAGTCCCCCAGGCATCTGCCCAGACCAACACAGAAGAGCACAGAGCATATTTCAGTTAAACATGTTTTCTTTGTTATTGTCTCTCTGGCTGGAAATCCACAGGGGATTCCGGATCAGTACTGTCATGCAGATGATTACAGCCCAGAAAAGCACCACAGTGTGAGAGCACCTGGCTCCCTTCACCCTTCAGAAGAAGGAAAGCAGTATCTCACCCTCTGCCTCCCATGGGACAGTTGGACTGCACTGCCCTTGGTTGTCCATCATGACTTTTGGCCTGTCTGACCTGAGCAGCTGCATCCACAGCGGATGTAGGGCTGGGGCCGGGCTTTGAGAGTCCAGCTTGAGGCTGTTTCAGGGGAGCATTGGCTCCTCACAGGAGGGGTGAAGGGCTGATGGTCTGTCTCACAGCATGAGGCCCAGCAAGGGTGGGGGGCCTTGTCGAATGGCCCAGCCACAAAGAACCTCAGATGCATGGTGAGAAGCCACCCAGCAGAAGTAGATGCACTACCTGGGGAAATGCAGAGGATGCCTAACCACCCCATCAGCAGCAACCCCACAGATGCCCCTGGGGCATGTAGGGATGGCTGGCACTGGCCCGATCTCTCCTGCTGTGCTTGCCAGCTGCCTGCCACTTGCACTTGCTGCGGCTCTTTCTGAATTGTGGCTTTTGCCCTAAAGAGGTTGCAACCACTGGCCTGAGAGTTGGTTTTGGGGACCTGCAGCATTCCTGCCTGGAGGGGGTGTCATTAGCTGCAGCCTGCATGATACAACCCCCCACTCCCAGTGTGGAAAATGCTTTTGCACACAGTTCTTTTAATTGTGCTGGGCGTGCAGCTTGGTGTACCTCCCAGACTTCAGAACTGGGCCCGTGTGCTTGAGCGATGCCCAGAGACAGGCCTGCTGCAAAGTGCCGCCAGTTCCAGCCCCACACATCGACCAAGGGGGCCAAAAGCAGGAAAGCGCAAGTCGCCCCACTGTCAAGTGTTCTTGCTTTCCCCACTGCCAAAAGGATGGCCTCCTTTAGAACAGGGACTGAGGCAGGGGAGCAGAGATGGGGAGGGAGTTGCTTGTGTCCTGCAAGGGCCTAGGAAAATATCTCATCCATACGTAGCTGCAGAGGACCCTCAAAACCCACCAGGCAGCCAGCCAGTCAGCTTCCTTCAAAGCAGGGTCTCTGCCACTGAGCAATGGTCCTTTCCTGTCCACTTTTCCTAACAGCAGCTCCCTCAGCTTCTCCTGCTCTGTGTTTGGAGATTCCTATCTGGATAACTATGTTGGATGAATGAAGGCGTTTTGGAGATGTACATTCAGGCAGGTAAGGCAGTCTTTCCTAAACATACCAATGGAAAGATTTTTCCATTCAGGCCTGGAGAAAGGTCCGTACCACATCCTCATGCTGCACTCAAGTGCCAAGGACTACAGTGGCAGTGATGCAAGGATGAAGGAGCAGCTGAGTTACAGTGTAAAAAACCTCTGAACTTTCAGAAAATAGGTTCAGGGGCAGGGTGATGTGCTGGCAACTTCTCCCCTGCAAGTAAGGCTGATTTCTACTGAATCCATTCTTAAGTCCAGGGTCAAGTTTCTCCTCAAATGGTACCCACTTCTCTGGGTACTTTTGTACTAATTACAGATAAGGTATTTCCCCAGAATGACAGGTGAAATTTGTCAAAAATGCATTATAATCCTGTTATCAGAAGTGAAGAGGACCTCAGTACACATGAGAGTAAAGAAATTGAAAGCTATAGACTGTTGCAGACAGGAGTTTTCTTAAATGGCAGCCATCATTGTGGGGCACCCCCCTAAATTCTAGTGGTGATAAAAGAAATTCAAAATACTGATTAATTCAAGTGAAAATATTGAACACAAATACTCCAAACGATGAAATGTTTTGATCAAGTTTTTCTAATGAGCTGGTCTCTCCTATTGAGACTGGGTCTCAAGAGAATTATGTAGCATTTGGGGAGAAAGATGCAGCCCAGGAGACCAGCCCCAGAGGCCAAGATAGAGAAGACCTCCACAGCCACCATGTACTTCCCCTTGGTGCTCAGGTAGGTGGGCACGAAGGAGACCCACACGCTGCAGAAGACCAGCATGCTGAAGGTGATGAGCTTGGCTTCGTTGAAGCTGTCGGGCAGTTTCCTGGCCAAGAAGGCCACCAGGAAGCTAAGAAGAGCCAGGAAACCCATGTATGTCAAGATAGCATAAAACATGGTGATGGAGCCTTCGTTGCATTCCACGATGATCTCCCCAGAGAGGGAATGGAAGTCCAGCTTGGGGAAAGGGGGAGAGGTAAGCAACCAGGCAACACAGATAACTGCTTGGATGAAGGGGCAGATCACCACAATGGTTGTTGTCAGTGGTCTCCCCAAGAGTTGATTTGCCATGTTTCCTGGTTTGGAGGCCATAAAGACCAAGACCACCATGACGGTTTTCGCCAACACACAAGAAACTGCAATGGAGAAGGTGATGCCAAATGCCACTTGTCTCACAAGACAGATGACCTTCGTGGGTTGACCGATGAAGAGGAATGAGCAAAGGAAGCACAGCAGGAGAGAGCTGAGGAGTGCATACGTGAGGTCTCGGTTGTTGGCTTTGACGATGGGTGTGTTGCAATATCTAATGAACGTTCCCAACACAGCAGATGTGCTGAGACAGAGGAAAAGGAGCAGAGAAACTAGCAGGAGACCAAGTGTGTCTTCCTGGGAAAGGAAGTGGATCTTCTTGGGGATGCACCTGTCGTGGTTCTCATTTGGGTGCTGATCTTGAGGGCACGGAGCACAGTGACCTGCATCTGAAATGAGCAAGAGCTGTGGAACCATCCAAATCAGGAAATGCAAGTTAATTCTCTGGGGGCAACTCCCACCCACAAAGGAAGATGTGGCAAACATTTTTCCCTAGCTTAATATGCTCCTTTTAATTACGCTTCGGGAAAGGGACCATCGAGATGAATACTTGAAACCTTTCCATGTCTGTAGACCTATGTACGATTCCTGTTCAGTCTTTTGTCATGAAGACCATTTCCTATCTAGAAATGGCAACATGGAAGTGCTAAAACCTTTCACCAGTACTTTTGCATGGAATTCACACCCAAACTAAATGAAGCTTAGTAAGCACAGCTTCTCTCCATCCTGTGCACTGATCTCTGAGATCTAACTCTCTTGAGGCTGGAGACCAGGCTGCAGAAACCACCAATGAAAAATGGGCAATCTGGTTCTGGTTGCAGTGAAATTCAGCAATGTTGCAAGAGGGACTCTCCAGCTGCCCCAAGCAGTTTTTGCCAAGCACCTCTAGGTCTCATGTAGACCTGGCAAAGTTAGAAACTGGAAGAGGAAATGCAAGGATGGAAAAGCATCTGTGCATGATTTAATTATTTGAAAGCTCTCAGCAAATCGTGGTATTGTTAACAAAAAAGGTCTTCTGGAAATGTTGCACATAGCGTAAACCAGAAATGCACAGAGGTGTACAATATAGAGAGGGGATGAAAGCTTCAAGAACTATCAAAACTTGTACTTTCCTCAATATTCCTGGGCTCCACACCATTCTCAGTTCATTATCTTCTTTGTTTATGAATAGCTCCCAATGTCTGAGGTACCTGTAGAGGTGGAGAACATCCCTGCTATGCACCGTTCACACCTGTAGCAGCAGACCGGCTTCCCCTCTGGAACTCTCTGCCAGTGTCCCGGAGTGCACCTGTCCACACACCTCCCAAGGGGCATTTTCTGGAAATGAAAGAAAGACAGACAGATTAAACATGCTTTAAATGCTTGGCAGATGAGGTCACCAGTCTGGGTGGAATGGACAATTTTTTCTGGGTGGAATGGACAATTATTTTTTCTTCCTCAGAAACACTGGGACAGAGGATTCTATTCCATTCATTCTGGGGCAGAGTCAGGACCTATGGAAGCTGCCTTCCAGTGGATCACACCCTAGGACAATTGTGCCCAATCCTTCCAATTACTGGAGGTACCCCTCCAAGAATAAAAGGATGGGACATCTTCTTGAGCATCCCTGGAATGTCCAGGGCCAGAACATGGGATTTCTGGTTAGCAATTTATTGTCTTTTGCAGGTGGAAAATGAAACCAAATTCTCATGCGCAGCAGGACTCAGGTCGCCATTTTTCTGGAAGAGGGGAATTGTGCCATGTCTCTGCCTCCAGGACCCAGATGGTCCATGCCAGCCCCACCTTTGCAGCCCACACGATTGCTGCAGAGTTGATAGAGAAACCTTGGCCTGCTGGAGCACCATGATCAACCCATCCGATCTTCACAGATTGAAAAGTTGCATTTTGAGGCATGATCCAGTTAAGAATCTCATATTTCTGGTTGTTTTCAGTGAAAGAGATTTCTTCCCCAATACTGTTGTTAAACCGGACATTCCTCAGAGGAGCCAGTAGCTGAAATTGCAGAATCATGCATTAGAGGCTACACTTAGTGGAATGGTTTTCCAAAGAACTCTCCTCCCATCCACTTCAGAGAACTTTGCTCCCTCTTCATTATATTATTCTGAGATTTATTTGGTAACGCAGTCTGAACACTTCAATTCAGGTGACCTTGCCCGCTGGAATGGATTAGTTTGCTAGGTGTTCACTTCCTAAGAGCTCCAAGAGATGCGAGCTAGGAAAAATTTGCTTGAAGGAGGCTGGAGTGCAGTTTGTCAGTCTTCCACTGCTGGCATGAAGTAACATCCAGAATGGGGCAGGCCCACTGCCCTTTCAACATTAGTATATCAAACTGGAATGCTTCATTCTCTCTCAGTATGTACAATTCAGAAAGGATGAATAATACAGGAGCACCACCAAACCCTGCTAAACCTTCCCCACTTTGTAATATCCATTTAAGGAATGGATGTTGGTATTGGGAAGAACCAACACCATAGGTAAGAACCAACACCAATTCAAGGTGTTGGTTCTTACCTATAAAGCCCTTAAGGGCTTGGGTCCTGAATTCCTTTATGGAGCGCCTGCGACCTTATATGCCCTCCCGCCCCTTATGATCGGCAGCTGATGCTCTCCTCCAGGAACCCTCCGTGAGTGAAATAAGGAGGGTGAGCACCCGGAGGAGGGCTTTTTCTGAGGTGGCGCCCCACCTATGGAATGCGCTCCCCAGAGAGGCTCGCCTGGTGCCGTCATTATTTGTTTTTCGGTGCCAGGCGACGTCCTTTTTATTTAAGCAGTATTTTAAGTGTTAAATTATTTTAAGTTAAAATTATTGGTTAATTTATTATTAAGCAATATTTATTATTATCTTGTATGTTTTATATTTGGACCTTGAGATGGGCCAGTTTTTAGTATTGTGTATGTTTTTAATGTGTTGTAGGCCACCCCGAGGCTTGTTGCAAGGGGCAGCATATACATTTGTTAATAAATAAATAAAATAAGGAAACTGCACACATGGAGTTAAATCCACAGAGAAACTTTCTCCTGATTCCCCTATTTTAGTATTCCTTTCAGTCGAACCTTTCCCTCCAGAATGCCTTCACTGAGAAAGCATGAGGAATCCTTCAGTAAATTCATGAGATCTGGTTCCGGTCCCTACCTGCCATGGCTGAACATTGTGAAGTTTCTTCCATTCCCCCATCAGTGAATTTTTCACTCCAGACGAGGACAGGGCATGTAGCGCATGTGCCACAGCATAGACACCATTGTAGATCCGGTAGCTGTGACTGGACATTTCCAAATCAAAAAGGAGCTCACTTGAATCCTCCCTTATCTCCCTCCCCGTACAAATGTGATTTGCCTCTGGAAGGGGTTCTCCTGATTTCAGGAACTGGCAATGAAATACCAGCTCCCACCACTCTTGAAGAAAGATGTCTCCTTGAGGGTGGAAAGGATCTGAAGCCAGGAAAAAAGCCTTGAATGCTGGAATACTCCTTGTGTGGGCGTTGAAGTGCAAAGCTCCATGAAGGATCCCTAAATGAATTCTGGTCACCAGATTTATACCTGCTTCAATTTCAGAAAGGGAGGTCAGGATCCAAACCTTCTGAAGCTGGATCTTTGTATTTTTTGCATGAACATGTAACAGCATTACTAATTGTAGGGTGGCAGTGTTGTCACCAAAGAAAACTATGACTTCTGCTCCCGACCACACACGAGGAATGTATCCAGCTTCTATTTCATGCCAGAGTGCAGGATCATTTGTTGAGAACCATTCAGTGAAGGCCACACAGAGGTCCTCCTGCTGCAGCAGTGGGGTCAATGCCTGGAGGAAGTGCTCACCAGGATCACCGCTCGGAACAAGGAGGCCGATCCAGTTCCAGTGGAAGTGCAGCAGCAGCCAGACGAGGCCCTCGTGCCGAGGAATTTCTTGGGGATTAATCTGGAAGAAAAAGGGAATAAAGGGTACCATGGCTCATGAACGCTTCAGTTCATGACCAAATCAGGTCATGAACAATAATTTCATAACATTTTAACTCAGGTAGCCATGTGCATGTCCAGCCTGTCTTTGAACACCCTCACCAATGGGGCCTCAACGACCTCTCGTGGAAGCTCATTCCATGCCCTCAGGGTCCTAATCATTCACAATGCCCTTTGGTTACACTTTGAAAACAGGGATCCTTTTTATGCAGAATACCCTTCCATCCTCTAGGAGGGACATGACATGAAATGCATGGAGCACTATTCCAGGAAAGGTTTCCCTCCTTCAGCTGGAGGCATCAGTGGAAGCAGTAGCTCTCAGCTTCCTCCTTTCCACCCCATGGACCATGGGTCTCCTCACCCAGCAACACAGGCAAATGCCCAGCCCTCGACCTGACATGTCTACCAATGTCAGGACTGAAATGGAGCAACCTGGCAGAAGGACCCCCCATGGCTTTAAAGTTGAAAACATGCACTTCCCTGTCTGCATTTGCAGAGCATTGGGGTTTTAGGGCTGAACTCCAATGGAAATAGTTGTTGATCTTTTATATATTCATTCATTTATTTACTCTAGACTGTTCCATTATCAAAGTCCCAGTATAGTTAGAATGTTAGAATGTTCTAACAAAATGTTAGAAAAGTGAAAAAAAATTAAAAACAGAGTTCCTGTGTGTCTGCCCCAGATCTTAAATAGTGGGCAGGCGCATAAGGAAGGAGACCCCCTTTCAGGTAACCAGGAACTAAGCTGTTTAGGGCTTTATAGGCAATCTCCAGCATCTTATACTGGGTCCGGTCTCAACTGGCAACCAGTGCAGGTGTTCATACCTACTGGCTAGAAACAGGCTTAGAATCACCAACCTGGGCTTGCCAAACTGCCTACCATGTTGTCTGGACTAAGGTTCCAGGCCCCCATCCAGCCCATCTCCCCTCCCCTGGAAGTTTCTTTCCCAGGCCTGGGAGCCGTAGGTGTACTGGAGGAGTGGTGAGGGGAGCCACAGCAGCAGCAGCATTAGCAGCTGGGCACAGTCCTGGCACATCAAGGTCTGTGGCACAGGCATCCTGGGGGCCTTCATGCTGGCATGCAGATGGTGAGGCCCCCGGTAGAAGGCAGAAGGAAGGGCAGCTGCCCGTGCAGTTCCCACAGGCAGATTTAAGGCCAAGGCCCAGAGAACGGGCATATTCTGTGTCCAGATGAAACAGGGCACATGAAATAGGAAGCATAAATGCTACTGAGGCTTCCTCAGAACCAGAAATTGCCTGACTTCCAACCATTTGTGCTTGGCTCTAAAACATGTGGCTGAAGCTCTCGGAGTGGAAAGAATGGGGGATGAGCCCTGCAGGAGAAAGCTCATATCCACTTTCACCTTTCGACACTGAGGCCAACAAGTTGCTCGCTGCAGGCCCATGTGGGGGACAACTGCAAGAGAACATGTGCCACAGGATTGCTCTCCCTTAGCATGGCATTGTTGATTGTACCAGAGGTTACCTCCGTCCATTCTTTTTAAAAATCTTATACTTACATCCCTTCTTTCCTGCAATGGAACTGATGGCAATTATACAATTTTGGTCGTCGTCTCAATCACATACTCCCAACAACACTGTGATGTAGATTTGACTGAGAGTCTGTGAGTGGCCCAAAGTCACCCAGGGAACTCCAGATCTCAGTGGGGTCTGGAACCCAGACTGCCAGTGTCCTGTCCCACCCTCACAACACCTCACCACATGTGGGCATCCATGGCCCAGTACATCCTTTTGAGAGATGCTGCACTGGATTGTCCTTGAAACCCTCCCTTTGAGGCAGCTTTTCTCTGATGCCAGGAGGATCCACATGTTTCTTTTAGCTCCCTCTTATTCTCTGTCTCCATGAGGGGTCATGGGAATATCTGATATCTCCCTCAAATGGCCATCTCAGGAAGACAAGCCCATTGCTGGCTGGAATTTCCCACCCAAGGCTCTCTCAAGATTCATCCCTGGCCTCCTCCAAGGTGGCCACAATTTGCACCACCAAGAGAGAAGGCCCCCTGCCCATTCATCCACAATGAAGGAGAAACACCCACTGCAAGGATTCATGTGTTCTCAGAGAGGGCCCTTCTCTCTTTGGATCCCTCACACCTATGTCCACATGCAAGCATTTACTTCTGGGACCTTGAAGATGCTCAGTAAGGATGCAATGTCTGATCTGGCATCAAAATTCTGTATGATGGAGATGAGTCGATCCCGCTTGTCACATTTATAATTGGGATTCTTTCTCCCCCGTGTTGACAGAAGGTGAAGGTTGTTCGTATCCATTATTCTGACCAGGTCCCTGTTCTGATAGATGCGGAAGCCCAGTGTTGTGTTGGGAAGGAGAAATGAATCCTTGTTGAGCTCAGTGATGGCAAACACGAAAGCCGGGATGCGCTGGTAGTTCCTGATGGTTGACCTGTCATGGAAAGAGCAATATCAAGACATGGGCGAGAATCACAGAATGGGTGATATTATTTCCTTCATGAAAAATGTGCCAGGTTTCTTTCTCCCAGGGTTTCTTAGCAAGTATATTCTTGGCTTTAGACCCTTATTGAACATGCCTCCTTCTGTCCTCCAGAAATTCACCTCAGTCTTTTTCAAGCAAATTTAAATCCACAATCCATCCCTGCATCTACAAACTCCCTGTGCCATTGAGTCAGCTTTTGCTGAATGATCCAGATCTCATCAAGGGAAGGGTCATGGGACAGTCTGGGGCCCTTCTTACCATTCAGGGGGTGCCTAGATCTGTTGTGGCATCTCCAGGGAGGGCTTGGGAAGATCCTGCCTCAAACGCTTGAAGTACCACTCTTTCTCAGTCCAGACACATTGAATTCAAGTCCACCGACACCCTGAGATGATATGAGACAGCTTCTATCCAAACATACTGGAGGAAGAGAAGGAAGCTAAAACTAAAGGTAGCCAAACAGGTACTTAGATTTCCAAAAAGCCAACTATAACTAAGTCAGGCCAATAATGCCAAACCCCTCTTAAGGAAGAAGCAGCCACAAAGGATGGGCTATCTTGGAAACAAAAAGAAAGAAATGCTTCCAGAACAAGTTCATATTTTTCCAACAAGAAAGAGGTGCAGAAGACAGGAGAGGAAGGACATGTGGCTGCACAAAATGTTCAAATATTATCTGAAAACTGAAAAGAGCATGTCCAGGAAGTGGGAGGATGGCCAGGCTTCACGGGACAAAAGCAGGCAGGTGGCATGGAATTGCAGGGGAGGTGTCAGGAAGGCTGAGCTGGGAATGAAGTGAGGCAAGAGAGGGATGCAGAAGCCACAAAAAAGCCTTCCTCAAGTTCGTCCAAAGACAGAGGAAAGCAGTGAGCTTCAACTACTCAATGTGGATATTAAAATTGAAATATATGAGAAGAAACAAAAAAAGGCAAAAGGCAGTCCTCCCCAATTCCAACTTTGGCTTCATCTTCTCCCAGAAGACCTGTGGCCCTCCTGATGAACTTCCATAGTGGAGACTGGATGGCCCCCCAAATTTAGCAGGCAAATGATCAAGGATCATCTCCATGGGCTGAAGAAGTTCACATCTCCAGGGACCAATGAACTCCCTCCCAGCATCATAAAGTGAGTGACGGAAGATCTCTAAGAACTGCTCTTTATTACCTCCAGAAATCAGGGAGGACAGCAGAGATTCTAGATGAACAGAGAAGGGTTAAGAGGGTCCTGCTCCCTGACCATCAATTATCTCAGCCTCAATATGGAGATACCCTCTCTGTCCAGCTGTGGCACCCACCCAGAGTCTCCTTCGTGCAACAGGCTCCCATCTGCTGCCAGTAATCGCCAGATGAATGCCGCCATGGGGACCTCCCAATTTGCCCAGAATCTGACCAGGAATTCTGAAAATTGAGGGTCAAATGACCACTTCAGATTCAAGGAAGGGAAAGAGCAGGCCTCCAGTCCCTCTGACTCTGCTAGTGATTCAGCACACCTTGGACAGAACCAGTGAGGAAGCCCCATGCCTGACTATCCCTCTCTGTCCAGAGCCCTCCTGGAACACCTCTGCAAGTCTCATGCTCAACAATTTATCTGGAGCAGCATCCATAAAACACCTCCCAGGAATGAGCTCCTGGAGAGAAAGCAAACATGCACACAGGCATCCCAGGTCCAGTGGACAGAAACCTACATTATATTAACAAGGAACCTTCTTCCTGGTGATGTATTAAAGTGTTGTTGATCTGCATATGAGTATCTGCCAAGCAGTAAATTCCCACCAACAATCAGGTCTCCCGGTCGGTAATATTCTGGTGGGTCTGTAAATGGCTGGGTCACTAAACAACTTGCCCTTTTCATCCCCTGGGTGGCCTGGGGCAGGAGCCAAAGGAGCAGATGAGTGGGACCCTCATCACTGGAGGAGGGAGGCTGTCCCTGCTCTGGTAGCAAGATGCAGGGCAGGAGCAGTCCTTGCTGCCCACCAGGAGGAGTGCATCTCTGGAAGAGACATGCAGGCCGCCAGATGTTAAGCGCAGCTGCAGCCCCACACCAGAGAGCCTGGGGCACATTTGTATTCAAGTGCTTTCTCTGGGCTTTCTTTGTTATTGACTTGCTGGATGGAAACCCCTGTGCAATTCCTCATGGACGTTTGTAATTGCAGAGGAGAGAAAGAAGCCGAGAGCAAGAGCCCTGGAGGCAGATCAGCAGTTGGAGTCACTCAAAGTTCTGTGTGGACTTGTGGGAATTGACTGCCCCTTTCAGCCCATTCAACATTCAACATCAAATCCCCATCACTCAGGAAGGACACTGGGCTTGGGCCAAGGTTCTTAGCAGTACTGCTGGCAAGGAAGGGGGAGGCTCCAGCTTTTAGCAGTGCAGGGACAACCCTGGCTGGTCCAGCTGCCATGTCTGATGCGCATTCAACCTGCGGGACCTCTCAGGATGGTCCACCTGAAAGACCGCTGTCACTGAGCGACCATCAGTGTCATTTGGCAGTGAGCTGGTCTGAGTCTGGGCAGCTGCCTGTGGAGATACAGTCCCCGCCATTTTTGGCAAAGCAGGCAATGTGAGGAAGCCCAGCCCACATGGCCTCCCTGGGGATGCCCACGTCTGCATCCTCTCCCCAATGGGTTCTCCACATATGCCAACAGAGGAACGGGCCTCCTGCATGTGCATTGAAAAAGTGATGGCAGTTGGAGGGCAACGTCTCTGGAGCTTTCACTCCTTTCTGCACACCAACTTCCCCTGATGGGGGAGCCAGGTTGAGAGGGAGGCAGGGAAGCTTCCCCATGGGAGACCTGGGTGTGCAGGCTGGTTTTGCACTGGTCAGTTAGTGGGAGGTGATGAGAGGTTTCCATCTTGTTCCACTGGGTGTGCTCAGGACGGCTTCCCTGGACAGGCTGAATGCCAGTCGGTTCAAGCCAAACGCTTGCTGCAGATGGAGCTTTGGCCATTTCAGAGGCTCCTGTTTTATCCCATCCTCTCGATTGTTCCTGTGCTCCTGTGCAGTCAAGCCATCTCAGACCTGCTCATGCCATGAATGCTTCCCCTCCAAAAGCTCCAGTCCTTCTCCGCCCTGATCTGGCCTTGTAAGCACAAGACAGCACCTTCCTTGATGGAGGCTGCCTCCTCCTCTTTGGTCTTCCTCCATTCTTCTGCTTTTGCCTCTCCAGGGCAACAGCTCAGCCAGGTGGTTGCTGGCAACATCTAGGCACTCTTGAACAAAATCCAGTATCTGGGTCCATTTTACTCACCCTTTAGGTTTGGTTTCAGAATAGAAACTTCCTGAGTCACCCTGTGAAATGAGCTTTGCTTGGAGAAGGACAGAGGAATCCTTTTGATTGCCTTGGTCTGCTGTGTGGCTTTGGATCCCACCACCCACACTGTCTTTTTGGAAGGCTTGGTCAGCTGGGCCTGGAGATGCCGCACTGTGATGCTTCCATTCCTGCCTGTTGGCCACTCTTCCATCCCAGAAGGAGACCGTGGTGGATTCTTTCCCAGGCTCCAGGTGCTGATGCCATGGAGCACCAGGGGTCCCTCTTCATCCCCCAGGCTCTTTCAGATGGACATGGCACAAGTGGGGAAGGATCCCCTGTCCCTTCTCAGGTCAAGGAAAGGACTTACCTTCAGAGAGAAGCAAAGCCTGTGGGCTCAACCAAGGAAACACCCAGTCCAGCATCCTCCTCACATCATGACCAGCCTGTTGCCCCAGGCAGCTCTCTTTTTGCAAAGGTCAAAAAATTCTTTTTTAAACTTTCAACAATGCAAAACAAAAAGAAATAATGTAAGCACAAATATTGGCACCATTCAGTGCGCACATTTGGAGTGCACGCACAGCTGCAGTGATGTCTGAGGAAAGCTCCAGTCCCAGGCCAGCTTTATACTCTATTTGTTCAATGGTGGCAAATGAACTTCCATCCCACATTCTCTTCTTAGCCTTTTGGCTGCCAGAAGGGCATGGAAAGTCAATTTGCTCTAACCAAGTGTTAAATTCTAGGAGGTAGGAAGATCATTTAAATAACAAGAACACCCATAACTATTGAATTGTCAAGAGTTCAAAGTTATCCGGTTAATAATCTCATCACAAGAGTTACAAGAAACCTTTGCTGTGTTACAGCGCCACAAACTGGCCAACTCAGACTAAGCCCTATTAATAGAAACAGAAACAGAGCGAGTCAGAAGGGGCCTCCCGGGCCATCTAGTCTGACCTCCAGCACCAGCCGGCTCCGCTCATGACATGCCCACCATGTGCATGCCCAGCCCGCCCATAGATGGTGTCTAAGAGACCAGGAATGAGGTGCACAAAGTGCCGTGGTAGCAATATCTCTGGTTTTCTCCTGTGGCAAATAATCTGGTTCTCTCCTGATGTCATGTTGCCACTTATAGTCTAAAACTCTCTGTTTGGTCATTGCTATTGCCTGGTCCAGTCCCATCACTAAAAGATTCAGGAGAGAATTATAGAGATGTGAGTTTTAGATGGACTGAGGTTATTCAGGATGATCAAAAAAGGTCCCGAAGCATTAAAGAAGTGAGACTCTGAGGGAAGTAGTTTAATGGAGCCAAAAGTAAATAGAAGCAAGGCTTCCCTTAGCCTCTATTTTGATCAATCCAGACTCTCAGTGCATTCTGCGTTAGACACACAGCCTGCCATACGAAAAATCCCCATTATAGATTTTGATCAAACTTTTCTAATGGGGCAAAACTTGAGGATATTGGACCTGAGTGTCCCGTAGAGGATTTGAGGCAATATTTTGGCCTGAAACAGTTTATGGGAAGCAGGAATATTCAGTCCATCATTGGTATGAAAGACTCTTAATATAGCCTGAGCTGATCTCCAGCCCAGTGTGTCCATCTGTGCATGATGGGCATTCCTTGCTCTGGAGGATTTCAATACTCCCCGAAATGCACAAAACGCACAGCCTGCCCTGCCCCAGGGCCACTGATACTCCAGACCCCGATTTTAGCCTTTTCCCAGAAGCCATATTCTTCATTTTTTGAGGGTTAATCTCCAGCAAGTTCCCATTTCAAGAGGGACCGAATGTCTGCAAGGTTCCTCTGAGGCCCCCAGGGGTTCCAGAGAGCAGCACGGTGTTGTCAGCAGACATGCGTGCAGGAGGCCTCCTTTCTCTAACGTGGGGAGAATATCAAGGCCAATCAACCATGGGTTAGCGTCATTGATGAGAAGGCAAGGGCAGAGGTGACAGGACACAGACTTGCTTCACACCTTTCAGGCTCTAATCGAATCATCCAGAGGTCCATTCTTGCTGCATCGAACTTCCAAAGAAGTGCTGGAGAATTGGGCTTGAATCCAATACAGAAGCCTTCAGTCAATGGACGGCGCCTCCAGGTTCTCCCACATTTTTGCCTCTGGAGATGGTGTCAAATGCAGTATTTAGAGCAATAAACACTGCATACAGTGAAACTGTGCTTTTTGATCCTATTTTTCAATTAGATGTTGCATAATTAAACAAAGGCCCAAACCTGATCTGGGGAAGAGTATATCAAGATCATTAAAGCACAGACAGCCATGAGGACTTAGGGAGAGCCCTGAGTCCAGAACAGGCAGCAGTGAGAGCTCAGGTATCTGTCTTCTCCCCTCCATCGTGGTCTTTCCCCTGCTCTTCTAGCTTCTCCCTTTTCTGATGAGCCCTGAGCATCATAACCCTTCCGTGGGCAGAGTGCACTTGGGGGAGGACAGAGAGCTGGGGGCAGATTTTGGCATTGTGACCTGAGTGGGTTGTGCAGTTGGCCTTCTCAGTCCAGAGACAGGATGGCTTCCTTCTTTTCTTGACCTGGGATCTGGGTTGAGTCTCAGACCCCATGTCCTGAATGCTGGGCCTGCCAACTGGTCTTTGCAATGTTGCAATGGAATGGCTGGAACGCTGGGATGGGTGCATATGTGCATGTGTGTGTGTGTGCGTGGAGATTCCCCTTCCCAGATTCCTCTGAGGCTACGTTCCCCCTTTGAGTATCAGGCAGTCAGTTCCCTTTTAGCCAGATTGCTGAAAGTCACTGATCAGGTGCCAAAATTCACCAAGGGAATCATGGAAGCAGCAGGGTGTGTTTTACACCAACACAAACCAACCAACCAAAACAACAAAATTGGCAAAATCGTGATGGTCCGGTTTTGGCCAGGCTTTCTTCCCATACCTTGGCCATGCATGTCGTGAGATATGACAGGCGGAAAACAAAGCAAACTGCAAGATTGATTGATGATGCCAGAAGAGAGGTAGCGAGCGAGCGAGGGAGGGAGGGAGGGAGGGAAACCTTCACAGTAGCACTTTCATCCAAAGGCCTGAGCAGACGAGCCAATCCTATCAGTGCAGGAAAGAAATAGAGGGACGCTTGTACTCATGGTCCATAAACTGCCCCAGGGAACGCATTGTCTTTTTGCCAAGCAAGCAGCAGGTTCTCTTTGTTACTTTGTGAGCACTTTTTGTTGACTGGACCAATACAACATCCAGACATTTAAGGCTTTGCTCAAGAGACTTGGGCTGGTCAGGGTTAAAAAGGCCAGAGTTTTTTTTTTCCTCTTCTTTCCCAGCTTTCCACAATTTCTTATCCAACTTGTGTGAGTCTTCAAAATATTGCGAGAGCAGGCGCAGTGTCCTCCTGCATACCAGAAGCTGCTGCAGAGTGTCAAGACGGTGGTGCGAGATAGGAAGGCAGTGCCCACGAGGGGTGAGAGGATGAAGGAACTTCTTCAAAGAGCTGGTGGTGCGGGGGTTGGGATTTTGGATTTGCTGCACTTCCAATTTGCTCCCCTTTTCCTTCCTCCCTCTCTACCTCTCAGGAGACACTTGTGCCCTATTGAGTGGAAGGACTCACCTCTCACACGAGTTCGTCCTTGGCTGGCCGCCTCTCCCGGGGAGGGAGCAGCCACGTGGGAGAGAGCAGGAGTGGAGCATGATGGACCCCCTCATGCCACTTCGAGGGCAAGTGAAAAAGAGGGGATTCTTGAGAGAGCCAAATAAATCTTTCATGTGACCGACCGGGGTTTGCCGGTGGCCTTGGCCTACATGCAAATGCTGTGGAGCAGCAGCAATACATGACTTGGGCACTTGCAGGAAGCAGTGGCTGAAGAATTAGTGAAGGCAAGGCCAAGGGGATGCAAGGTGGCCATGTCCCAGAAAGCAGGCAAGTCTCAGCAGTGGGCCGAGTTCCACAATTTGTGTAGCAGTCTTGTTAGCTGGGCGGTATTATGGATGCAGATGTGGGACTGAACCAGATGAGAAGGGCCGGATAGGCAATGCAACCGCTGTGTCCCCACATGTGTGCTTGTTTGCAGCTTGTTCCAAGTGCATGTTACAAGGAAGTGCAGATTACTTAGTGCCATTGCTGTGTCAATTGGAAGTGAGACTTGGAAGCTTGCAAGCAAAATTACACAGAACAGAAACTTCTTTCGGGGATGTTACCTTAGAGAGATATTACACATTGCATGTTAGGAGAATATTGCAAATGAGGATGTACTAAGAAGAGGAGGTACCAGAAGGCTCACTGGTGGTTGGCACAACTGGTGATATCTGCGCACAGCATTAGTTCTAGAAGGGTTTCCACCCTTCAAAAAAATTCCTCCAGCTGAGCGTGCTGAAAGGGTTTTCTGTTTTGAATCAATCTCCATCCATATGGATCTTCCCCATGAGGCAATAGAAGCTCTGAACACTCCCTCCGTGTCCAGCAACTGCCATGTCTCTTAGGCACAAACCCTCAGTTTTTCAGGCAGACCAAGATTCCTGTCAAGTGCCAGCCCAAGCTGACCTCCACCTGTGGCTGGAAGCAGAATGAATCTAACTCCCAAAGATGCTTTCTGCTTTGCACATGCTCAGATGCTCTGTGTGCACACTGCCACATTCATAGGAAGATGATAACTTCCTGCCAGAGGATCCTCCTGATTCAGGCTGGCCAAACCAAACAAGGGTGGACCACAGGTGTTTTCTCGCCTCATCAGCTGTTCGTAGGAAGCAAGGTCACCCCCTTTTCTTCTCATTTTTGTTTCCTTTTGAAAAGGTTCAGTGGCTGCCTCCCTCTTCGCATTTACTTCACTCTCTCTCCCTCATGCACGAAATATCCACCCTCACCGGTCAAGCCTCTCAAAGCTTTTACCTGCAATGCACCATCCCAGGGGCATCACAGGCCAATCCTCCACCTCACACAATCTCTCCCACAAGGCAAACTCACAGCAGAAACAAACCAAAAACTCTCAGAGCATATACAGAGAATTTTCTAGATTTCTAGTCATATACACAGGAGTGGAGTTAATGATGAGTGTAAGAATAGGGATGTTTTAGCAGATAAGATGTTCTTGAGAAAGGAGAATATGAGAAACTGCGGAGTGGTCAAAACAGTACAGTAATTAGGGATGATTACAGAGAGTTGACATGGCAACAAGGGAGGCACATGAATCATGACGGGTCCTGCATGGGATCTTGATTTTCTGAACACTATGTCTTCTCTGCCTGGCCAGGTGAACCTCCAACAGAAGTCCATTGAGTGGGCAGGAAGACACCAGACCCTTGTCCTCAGAAAGTCTCAATCTCTGCTCCCACTCCACACACACACACACACACACACACAATGCCTCTGGGACCATCTCATGGTTTCTCTCAGGTGCCAGTTTTTACATTGTTGGTTCAATGGGGAATGATTTGATCACAAACTGAATCCTTTATTTCTAGTGCTGGGATCTTTTTTTGTGTTGCTCCGTTTTCTCTCTGCAAAGAAAGGAGCATCCCTGTGTGCCTGGAGAATCATGAAGCACCTCTCCGTTTCTCATATTGCAGAGAAGCACCTGGGAGCTCGAGGCTCTGCATGGAGAGCTGAGGCTGGAATGGGGGTCCCCTGCTTCCTGTCCGAGGGACTGATCAGCCCTGGGAGCCGCATGCTCCTGGCTGGCCACATGCCCTGAGCTGTGACAGCTGTTAAGCTGCCCTTCCCATCCCTTCCCCTCTTTGACCCTCGTTCATCCTTTCCAATTGGATGCTCATGAACCCCCCCCCCACCCTTCTATTTTTATCCTTTCTATACATGACTCTTTCCCCCCAACTTGGGTGTCTGGTGTGCTGAATCCCGAGGCTGTTCCTGGATTGAGGGAAAAGGGAAGTTCCACCTGCGATGTTTCCCAGGTCGTGGAACAGAGATACCCGGCCTGCTTTCCTTAATGCTGAGCAAGCAAGGAATAAAATTCCCCCTAAGCTGAAGGGCGGAATTGTGGGGGGCAAGACCTGAGGGACACTGGAGTATCTTCTGGCAGGCAGGAGGGCCTGGTGGGGAGAGTGTCAATCGGGAGGCCAGGGGGACCCAGCTCCAGCCCCCCTCCCCATCCTCAAAGCTCCTGGCAGATGCTTCACCAATCTCTTCCTCTGAGCTCACCTCCCTCACAGGGTAAAAGGAGAGGAGGAAATGTGTAAACAACTTGGGGCGTTTGCAAAAGGAGAAAAGGCAGGCAATACCTGCAGCATAAACACACAATTCCTCCCCTTTCTGTTCTCTCTGCATGCCCCATGTTGTCCCACTGGGGTCAATTTTTGACTGCTGCACTTCTTCAAGTGTGCGCTGTGAGGAGCATGGGGACCCACAAGTACATAGACCCCTGGCTCCCAAATATGAGGGGATTTTGGAAATGGTGCACTGAGTTCAGTGGGCCACTTGCTTCCCATATTGCCTGGGAATCACAGGGCAGGAGCTGATGCAACCATCCCCAGCCATGCGGCTACATTCCCAGAATGCGTCCAGGCTGGAAGCAAGACCAAGGTTGCTCATACAGGAGGAGTCTGGCTGGACTTCTGCTCCAAACAGAGTGACCTCCTCCCTCAGGGCAGTGTCCCTGCTGTCTCTGAGTGAAGCTGGAACACTCAGGGCTGGGAAAGGACTTCTTCAACGCTCCCCCTTGTGGAGAAAGACTTTCCCTGCTCTGACTCTTTCTCCTCCTTATCTCAAGTGCAGTCTTGGAGGCCTCCCCACAGCTCTGGCAGGAATCCTCTGCTGGGGTGCTCTTTCAGCAAAGCCGGTATGTGCGTCCATCCCAGGGAGCCAGCCCAGTGCACGCTGGAAAGGGAAGGGATCCGCACTGCCGGACGGATATTCTCCAAGGAACCCTCCCAACCCCAGGATCCCACCCTGGAAAAGGAGCTGGAGGAATTTCCATGCTGCATTGCTGGCACCCTCTCAAGTTCTGGGAAACCGTTATTTGTCTGCTCACACTTCAAAATATAGAATGAAAATGTAAAAGACTGAAAACAAAATCTATTAATAGAAACAAAAAAAGACAGAACACAACACTTCGCTAAGGAGGTTAACAAGGGATGATTCCTTGCGTGCTGCTTCCCCATGTATGCAATGGAGCTTTTATTTCTGCCAACCACCGAAAAGTGCAACGGATGATTTTTTTTCCCAATTGGCTTAATCTGATACTGTTCATGTCCCCAAAACAGATCGCTGGTAGTTCAGAAAAGTTGGAGTTTTGCGCTCTTGATGAACAAAACAAACATTTTATGCTTTGCTTTTCATCATGAGATGCTCCTTGGTATTCAGGTCAGGCCTCCATAGAATGATGTAGCACTTGGGCAGGAAGATGCAGCCCAGTACTGGAGGCCAAGGTGGAGAAGACCTGGACGGCCACCATGGACTTCCCCTTGGTGCTCAGGTAGGTGGGCACGAAGGAGACCCAGACACTGCAGAAGACCAGCATGCTGAAGGTGATCAGCTTGGCCTCATTGAAGGCCCCGGGAAGCTTCCTGGCCAGGAAGGCCACCGTGAAGCAGACGGCAGCCAGGAAGCCCATGTAGCTGAGGGCAGCGTAGAACATAGCCACAGAGCCTTCGTTGCACTGCAGGACAATCTGCCCAGCCTGGGAGGGCATGTCAGAGTCAGGGAATGGGGGAGCAGTGCCCAGCCAGATGGTGGAGAGGACCACTTGGACACTGGAGCAGCAGATGACAATGGAGTTGGCCAAACTCCTCCCCAACCAGTTCCTTGCCCTGTTGCTTGGCTTGGTGGCCAGGAAGGCCAGCACCACAGTGACAGTTTTGACCAGGAGGGAAGAGATGGCCACTGAGAAGATGATGCTGAAGGCTGCTTGTCGCAGGAGGCAGGTGATGCTTCTTGGCTGGCCAATGCAGAGGAAGGAGTACAAAAAGCAAAGCTTTTTGTAGGAGAGGTGACGGTTGTTGGCTTTGACTACTGGAGTCTCTTGGAATTTTCTGAAGATCCCCATTATGCCTTCTGTGGTGATGGAGAAGAGCAGGGCCATGCCAGAAAGGAAGGACCCCAAATATTCTTCATAGGAGAGGAAGGTGATGACCTTGGGGATGCACAGATCTCGGGCCTCATTTGGATGCTGATCTTCTGAACAGCTCTGACAATGCTCTGCATCTGTCCAAAGCAAGCGAAAAAAAAATGTTGACATATGTTCCCATCTCTGCTTTCAATATTTTATTCATTATTCATTTTATTCATTAGTGTTGTTTTTCTTATTACTAATACTGTTATTAACTTTGGTAGTACTGGAAGGGGCATGACTCTGATGTGAAGGGCAACACAGAGGGCTTTCCTGCCAAGTGTGGTTTGCTGGGCCCCTTCATTCTCCACAGTCAGCAGAGTTCCTCAGATGCACTGTCAAGGCAGCCTGGAGGGCACATTGGCAGGTGGACTGGGATGTATGGCCGTATATTTTTTCTTCCAATCATGAATCAATTCATGCACTGGAAACTGACAGGGCAGACTGAGGATTTGAGTCCCTTCGTTTGCTCAACCACCCCTTTCACTCATCCAGGTCAGATGTGGATGGAGGACAAAAAGAGGACAGAAAATCTCATCCATGTCAAACCCGGCTGCAGCCCACCATGCGCAGCTGAGTATCGGACCCATATGTCCTCTCTCGCAACATTCCCATAAATATGTGAAGCCTCCAGGTACAAATATGGAAAAAGGGCGAGTCAGAAGGAGTCTCTCGGGCCATCTAGTCTGACCCCTGGCTCTAGCCGGCTCCACTCATGAGAGCCAGCTCTGCTCCATGCCCCAAAAAACACAGGGACCATTCCTAGCATAATCCTCTGGGTCCATCAACCCTTCCTGTCATTCTCTCTAATGACTAATGAGTCAGTGAAAGCAAGAAGAAAAGTCCTCCTTCTGCTCTCCAGATGTGGCCACAGAAGCTCCAAAAGCTCAACAATGTTCCTTCTTGAGGATGGAGAAGGCAGAGATGGAGAAGACAAGGAGCAATGCAAGGTCACCTCAGGCTCAGAACTTTCCGGGTACTGCCTTTCCCTCTACACTCACACACCTTCCCAAGTGGAGATGGTACCTTCCGCAGACGGACAGCAGTCATAGAGGCACAGAGGCTGTCCTTCCTGAGCCACCTTGAAGAATCCTGGGTGGCAGCTCTCCACATATTTGGCCTGGGGCAGGGGCTGAGCGAGAGAGAATGAGCATCAGGGCATGTCATGCAGGAGAGCATGACAGTGGCTCCTCCTCTCAAGGAGGAGGTAACCGTGATTACTAGGAGCAGGAGAGAGCAGACACTTCCAGAAGAAGAAACGAATCAGGGGTCTCCAACCGCTTCCCAGGAGGCTAGCCCTTTAAACCATACAGACTGTGAAGGAGAAAGGGAGGGGGAAAATACTGTGCTGGAGGAGGAAGGCAGTGGACCAGAAGGGGACGGGCAGCTAGGAGGCATTGACTTGATTGACGCTAACCAAAGACGAATGATGCGCTCTTATCAGCTTTGGGAAGAATGGAGAAGAAAGAAACAGGAGAAGGGGGAGGGATGAGATTCATTCTCAGGGGAACATCGTTCCTTCACATACGTGCCTTGCCGGTAGGATATTTGTTTAACCGTAAATCTTGTAGATAAAGAGCAATAAACCAATTTAGAACCTCAGCTCCTGTTTGAAGAATTTATTGCAGCTAAAGCACCTCCAAGCATGAAGGTGTTTTTATAACACCCTCACAACAGAATGTTCCCCTGAGAATCCTCACCTCCTCTCCTTTATTTTTCTCCCCCACTGCTTTGAAATGGCCTCCAAGTGCGGTGAAAGTTTTTGATGCTTTGAAGTGGCTGTTCACGTCCGAATGACTTTTACTGCACCCTGATACTTCTGCGCCTTTCACACTGCAAACTGATGCTTCTGACAGGGCCATAGGGGCTGTCCTACTACAAACGGGCCAAAGACCCGATGGCGATTTACGACCTGTCACGTTTTACTCCCGCAAACTAATTCTGAGAGGAATTACACAATTTGGGAGAAAGAACTGCTGGCTGTCAAGACCGCACTGGAACAATGGCGGCATTTGCTGGAAGGCTCTCAACACAAGCATTCCCAGTCAGATTCTGGGAAAATCAGAAGTTCCCCACTGCTGCTGCATGCATCTGGCAATTCCAGGCAGCAGATGGGAGACTTCTGCACTCAGGAGACTCTGGGTGGGTGCCACAGTTGCACAGAGAGGGGCTCTGCTTATTTGGGGCTGAGATAAATGATGGTCAGGGCAGAATATATTTAATTAATGGAGTAACACTTGGGCAATGCACTTCAAATATTTCAAAACAGAGAATAAGTTCAAGAACAGAGTCTTTTCCTTTTCCAGGAAGAAGTCCCCAAAGGGGGAGCAAAGGAAAGCTCTGTCCTCAGTTCCCCTTCCTGCTCTTCTCCTTCAGTAATTGAAAGTCCTTTCCCAACCCACCCAAATCCCCCACACCCCGCACTGCAGTTGACTAAAGATAATGCATTTCCGGGCAGAGGAAAACTCAACTGCTAGGTTTCAATGAAAGTACGGAGCATTTCCCGCTCTCCCGGTCACTTACGCAGGTACGGAGAAATTAAGGACAGAATGCAGACCTTATAATGAAATTCTGAGGTCTTCATATACAGACCAGAGAAGGAAGGGCAGCCAAACATACAAGATCACAATATTCCCAATTGCAGTGTTTTGACATTTCAGTTAAGAAAATTCCAGATGCCTGAACCCATTGCCAGGTCTGCTTAGACATGTGGATTCAAGTTATTGAGAAACCATTCATGAACTCAGAAGCTCACCTATTGCTTTCTGTTATCAGGCAGGCTCAGACCCTGAGTGAGGGAGCCACAAATTTCTGCACCGTTTTGATTGGCTCTAGCACGGGAAGCGCTCTGGCCTGGCTAACGAAATACTTCTTGGTAAACTGTGAATTCCTGCAGGGACGATGCAGCAACATTGCAGTGGTGATTGTGGATTTGCCTGAAAGGCCAGTCTGCTTACGCTTACAGCTATAGGGGAGAAGAAGAGTGAGAGAACTGAGGGGGAAGGAGTGCCATTCTCCTAAGTTTACAGCAATACTAAACAGTGACTTGGCTTGGAAAGCCGGTGATTCTGAGAAGGATTGCAGGTTTGATTTTATAACCCGAAGGAACAGAAAAGCAACATTTTTTTCTCTGGTTTTATCCAAATTTTGCAACACTAGTTCAACCTCTCCTGCTGTGAGTGGCAGTGGGTTGCCCTCCAAGGATGCTAGAGTGTGTGAAACTGGTTCTGCCTGACTCCTTTGGCAAAATAAATGCAGGGTGCTAGACTTCATGTCTCTGCAATGAAGGGATGCTTTGAAAAGTATGACCAGAGGAGCCTCCATGCTGGGTTAGGTAGGCCATCCTCTCAAGGTCAGTTTCCAGCAGGGCTCCTGTGGCCAAATCCTGTCTTTTGGAGAGGGTCCAATTTCTGCACATGCATTGTAAAATTGCCATCCACATTGAGTAGTTAAAGCTCCCTGCTTTCCTCTGTCTTTGGACAGATCTGAGGAAGGCTTTTTGTGACTTCCACATCCCTCACTCGCCTGACTTCATTCCCAGCTCAGCCTTTCTGACTCCTCCCCTGCATTTCCCTGCCACCTGCCTGCTTTTGTCCGTGCAGCCTGACCATCCTCCTGCCTCCTCTTCACGTTCTTTTCAGTGTTCAGATAATCTCCAAGCATTTTGTGAAGTCACATGTCTGTCCTTTCCTGTCTTCAACACCTCCTTCCTGTTGGAACAATTTGAACTTTTTCTGGAAGCATTTCCTTCTTGTTGTTTCTAAGATATCCCACTCATTTTGGGCTCGTTCTCCCTTAAGAGTTGCTTGCCATTATTGGCCAGACTTGGTTAAAGTTGGCTTTTTGGAAATCCAGGGTACCCGTTTGGCTACCTTTAGTTTTAGTTTCCTTCTCCCACAGTATGTTTGAATAGAAGCTGTCTCATAGCATCTCAGGGGGTCAGTGGACCTGAATTCAGTGTGCCAGGACTGAGAAGGAGCGTTTGAGGGAGGGTCTTCCCAAGCCCTCCCTGGAGAAGTCAGGACTGATCTTGGCAGCCCCTGCATGGGAAGAAGGGCCACACACTGTCCCATGGTCCTTTCCTTGATGATGTCTGGATCATTCAGGAAAAGCTGACTCAGTGGCAGACAGAGTTTGGAGATGCAGCGATGGATTCTGGATTTAAGTTAGCTTGGAAAAGGCTGAGGTGAATTCCTGGAGGACAGAGGGGGCTCCCCAGCCTGATCCTGACAGAGAGATTCCATTCCAGGAGTCCACCTAGGAATGTGGGGAGTGGGGACAGAAGGGAGGCCCTTGCATTCAACTCTTGCTTGTGGGGTCCCCCACAATATATTTGGCTGTCTAAGAGATACTTCTTGCTGTCCTGGACAGAAACAATTTGCTCTGCCATCTTCTTTCTCCTGTGTTTGCCTTTGGTAAATTATTGAAGAAGGCATGTTCAGTAAAGGTTGTAAAGACAAAGGTATCCCTGGTAAGTCACCCTCGTGGAAAGAATCCTGGCACATTTTTCATGAAGAAAATAATGTCACCCATCCTGTCCTTCTCCCCATGTCCTGATATTGCTCTTGCCATGACAGATCAATCATCAGGAATTACCAGCGCATCCTGGCTTTGGTGTTTGCCATCACTGAGCTCAACAAGGACCAATTTCTTTTCCCCAACACAACACTCGGCTTCCGCATCTATGAGCACATGTACATGGTCAGAATACTGGATGTGGACAACCTTCACCTGCTGTCTACATGGGGGAGAATGAGTCCCAATTATAAATGTGACTAGCAGGATTGACTCATCTCTGTCATACAGGATTTCGATGCCACATCAGACATTGCATCCTTAATGGGCATCTTCAAAATCCCAGAGGTAAATGCATTCACCTGGATGGAGGTGCAAGGGACCCTGTTGGGAAATTTGGGTAAATCCTGTCTGAAAAGCATTACTTCTGTGTGCATTTTCATTGTAGGGTCAAATCCTATCTTCCTTCTCAAAACCAAGCTGTCACTGTTTAAAATGGCATTTCCCCACTCCTTTCTCTCACCTTTAGCTGTGGGCTACAGAAGCCATTTAGTCCTAATTTACATTGTATACCTTCACAATGATTCAATAGTCACTGTTGTAATTCAGTTTACATGGAAGTACCTTGATAGCCCAGAGGGCTGCATGTGCCCTGGTCAATTCAGAATGTGTAGAGTATAGATAAGAGTCCTGAGTTCATGCATAGTTTCTTAGTAGCTTGAATTTACATGTTTAAGCAGACCTGGAGATGGGTTCAAGCTATTGAACTAAAATGTCAATACAGGCAATCATAAATATTGTGATCATATTCTTACAGTATGATTGACTGGCATTCCTTTATCTGTTCTGTATGTGATGACCTCCGAATCTTATTGTAATCTTTGCATTCTGTCATCCCCTGTAACTGTATGTGACTGGGAGAGTATAAAAACTCTGTATTTCTGTTGAAGCTTTGTAGCGAGCTTATCTAGCTTATCTCTGCTTGCCCTGTAAGGCCTTATCGTGAGTCAACCACAGGGCCTGGGATAGACAATAAAGACATTGGAGGTTCAAAACGATTGATCTTTCCTACGACCTACGAGTTTTATTTCCCGTCTCAAATTGAGATTCCGGGATTTTGACAACCCACAGAGAGAAGGGCCATGTCTGCTAATGCTGCCGTTTCTGCTGCTGCAGCTCCCCTCCCCACTACACCTGTGCACCTACCACTCCTGGGCCTGGGGGTGAGGACACCAGGGGTGGGGTGATGGGCTGCATGAGGGCTAATACATTGATCCTTACTCCAGACAAGATGTAGGTCTTGCTGGTAATCAGTTTAGCTTCCCAGGTAGGTGTTTTTAACCCCATTCTGGACAGGGTTGCACTCCCCCTAAAGGACAGGCTGTGCAATTCGGGAGTGTTCATCGACCTGGAGCTGCCTCTTGAATCCCAGGTGGTGGCTCTGGCAAGGAGTGCTTCCCTTCAGCTTTGGTTGATCCATCAACTTCTCCCCTAATTGAATGGGCAGTTCCTGGCAGCAGTGACCAATGCCCAGGTAAATTTCCAATTGGAGCATTGCAACATGCTCTATGTAGGGCAACCCTGGAAGACAGTCGGGAGCAGAAGTGATCGTTTTCTTTGGTGACAATGCTGTGATTGTACAATTATCATTGCGGCTACGTAATCATGAAAAAAATACAAAGACCCAATTTCAGAAGGTTTGGCTCTTGACCTCATGTTCAGAAATTGAAGCAGGCAAAAATTTTAGGATGAGAATTATTTTAAAGTTCCTTCATGGAGCTTTCCACTTCAGGGTCCATACAAGGGATATTCCAGCATTCAGGGCTTTTTTCCGGGCTTTAGATCTGTTCCACCCTCAAGGAGACGTCTTTCTTCAAAAGTGGTGGGAGCTGGCATTTGACTGTCAGGTTTTGAGATCGGGAGAACCCCCTCCAGAGGCAGATCGCATGTGTATGGGGACGGAGATCAGGGAGGATCCATCCTTCTTCCATTTCGACTTGGACATGTCCAGTCACAGCTACCAGATCTACAATGCTGTCTATGCTGTGGCACATGCACTACATGCCCTGCTCTCATCTGGACGGAAATATTCACGGATAACGGAAATGATGCAGCTGCTGAATATTCAGCCATGGAAGGTATGGTGCTTAGCAGGGATTCGTTCTTAGCAGAGATTGGTGGTGCTCCTGGATTGTTCATGCTTTCCAAATTGTACATACTGAGAAAGATTGAATCATTCCAGTTTCATATACTTATGCTCAGAGGGCAGTGGACCTGCCCCGTTCTGGAGGCTCCTTCATGCCAACAGTGGAGGACCCACAACCTGGACTCCTGCCTCCTTCTAGCAAATGTTTTCTAGCTCACATCTCCCGGTGATCTTTGGAAGTGGACGCCTGGCAAACATATACAAATCAACAGGCAAGCTCATCCAAACCAATGAGTTCAGGTTGCATTTACCAAATAAAGCTCACAATAGTGTAACGATGGGAGGTGTGGGTGGGGACAGGTCTCTGAACTGGAGCGGGAGAGAGTTCTCTGGAAAACCATTCCACTAATTGTAGCCTCTACTGCATGATTCTGCAATTTCAGCCACTGGCTCCTCTGAGGAATGTCTGGTTTAACAACAGTGTTGGGGAAGAAGTCTCTTTCACTGAAAATAACCAGAAATATGAGATTTTTATTTTATTTATTTATTTATTTAAATATTTATATGCCGCCCCTTGCAGCAGCCTCGGGGCGGCTCACAACATTAAAACTACAATAATTAAAATATACAATATTTAAAACTGGATTTTTAACTGGATTTTTAACTGGATGTTGTCTCAAAATGGAACTTTGCATCCTGTGAAGATTGGCTGGGTTGATCATGGTGCTCCAGCAGGCCAAGGCTTCTCCATCAACTCTCCAGCAATCGTGTGGGCTGCAAAGGTGGGGCTGGCATGAATCATCTGGGTCACGGAGAGAGAGACATGGCACAATTTCCCTCTTTCAAAAAACATGGTGACCTGAGTTCCACTGAATGTGAGGAATTGGGGTGTCATTTGCCTCTTGCAAAGGAAAACCGTGTCTCACTAGAAATCCCATATTCTGTCCTTGGGCATTCCAAGGAGGTTCAAGCAGATGTCCTACACCTGTATTCTTGCAGAGGTACGGCCCATAATTGGGAAGATTGGGCATAATTGTCCTAGGTGTGATCCACTGGAAGGCAACCTCCATAGGTCATGGCTCAGCCCCAGAATGAATGGAATATAAGCCTCCCTCCCTGTGTTGCGGAGGAAGCCTGAATCATCCAGATATTGTCCAACCCACCTAGACTGGTGACCCCATCTGCCAGCAATTAAAGCATGTTGAAGACTATCTTTCTTGCTTTCAAATTTAGGCCATGCCCCTTGGGAGGTGTGTGAAGAGGTGCCCTCTGGGGCACTGGAGGAGATACCCAGAGGGGAAGCCGGTCTGCTGCTACAGGTGTGAATGGTGCGCAGAAGGGATGTTCTCCACCTCCACAGGTACCTCAGACTTTGGGAGCCATTCCTTAACACAGATGATAATGAAATGGGAGTGGTGTGGAGCCCAGGAAAAGCTTGAGAAAAGGAGAAGTTTGGATAGTTTTGGAAGGTTTCATTGCCTCTATACATTGCAGACCTCTGTGCCTTTCTGGTTCAGAAAGTGTGTTCAACATTCCCAGAAGACATGCCTTTTGTAAACAGTACAACATTTAGCTCAGAAGCATTAAAAGAATGAAATCATGCACGGATTTTTCCATGCTTGCGTTTCCTCATGCTTCTGAATGCCCTGTTTTTAACTGTGCAGGGTCAACATGAGACACAGAGGAGTCTGTCCAAAACTCAGCCTTGGGCAGCTGGAGGATCCATCTTGCAACATTGCTGGATTTCACTGTAACCAGAACCAGAATGCCAATTTTTCATTGGTGATTTCTGCAGCCTGGTCTCCAGCCTCAGGAGAGAAAGATCTCAGAGACAAGTGCACAGGACGAAGAGAACTTGTGCCTACTAGGCTTACTTTAGTTTGGGTGTGATTTCCATGCAAAACTGCAGGTGAAGGTTGTTAGCACTTCCCTGTTTTCATTTCTAGATGTGGAGTGCACTTCATGACAAAGGAATGAACAGGAATCTTACAGAAATCTGCAGGCATGGAAAGTTTTTAATATTTCATCCCCATGACCCCTTTCCCAAAGCTTTATTTAAAGTTATATATTAAGCTTGGAAAAAGAGTTTTCCACATTTTCCTTTGAGGGTGGGAGTTGCCCACAGAGAATTCACTTGCATGTCATGATTTGAATGGTTCCTCAGTGAGCTATTCATCTTTCCAGATGCAGCTCACTGTGCTCTGTGCCCTCAAGATCAGCACCCAAATGAGAACCACAACCGGTGCAACCCCAAGAAGATCCACTTCCTTTCCCAGGAAGAGACACTCGGTCTCCTACTAGTTTCTTTGCTCCTTTTCCTCTGTCTCAGCACATCTGCTGTTTTGGGGATATTCATTAGATATCACAACACACCCATTGTAAAAGCCAATAACCGAGACGTGACGAATGTCCTCCTCAGCTCTCTCCTGCTCTGCTTCCTCTGCTCCTTCCTCTTCATCAGACGACCCACAAAGCTCCTCTGTCTTCTGAGACAAACTGCATTTGGAATCACCTTCTCCATTTTATTTTCTTGTGTGTTGGCGAAAACCATCATGGTGGTCTTGGTCTTTACGGCCTCCAAACCAGGAAACATGGTGAGTCAGCTCTTGGGGAGACCACTGACAACATCCATTGTGGTGATCTGTCTCCTCATCCAAGCAGTGATCTGTGTTGCCTGGTTGCTGACCTCTCCCCCTTTCCTGAACTTGGACTTCCATTGCCTCTCTGGGGAGATCATTGTGGAATGCAATGAAGGCTCCGTCACCATGTTTTATGCTGTCTTGACATACATGGGCTTCCTGGCTCTTCTCAGCTTCCTGGTGTCTTTCCTGGCCAGGAAGCTGCCTCACAGCTTCAACGAAGCCAAGTTCATCACCTTCAGCATGCTGGTCTTCTGCAGCGTGTGGGTCTCCTTTGTGCCCACCTACCTGAGCACCAAGTGGAAGTATGCGGTGGCCATGGAGGTATTCTCCATCTTGGCTTATGGGGCTGGTCTCCTGGGATGCATCTTTCTCCCCAAGTGCTACATCATTGTCTTGCATCCTACTCTCAATAGCAGAGGCCATCTTGTTAGAAAAATGTAATCCAGAACATTCAACGATCTGATGAAATTGTGTTCATTATTTGGCACCTGAATAAATCAAACACTTAGAATTAATTTTTTTCAGCAATGGAGTTAACAGTAAAACTCCCCACAGTAGTTGCTACTTCTTAAGGATAATCATGTTTACTCTCAATCTAGTGTGACCTTGTGAGCATCCTTACAGGATCTGGCACTCAGGCCTCCAAGGACAGAAAGCACCATCCCTTTCACACCACAGTCATAGGTGGGAACCACATGCCAGCATGAGGAGAGCAGGGAGAAACTAGCTTGGAAGGTTCTCATTGTGTTCCCATTGTCCTCATAGATACCAAAGTCCAGTGTGAGGTTGAGTAAGAGTCCTGCATCCTCATTGAGCTCACGGATAGCAAATGCCAATGCCAGGAAGTGTTGGTAATTCTTCGGTATGGCAACCTGCTATAATGACAGAGATATTATTGCATGTGAATGTGTCCCAGCACAATCCTTCAACCCTTGACAGGTTTGGAAGAGGGTTGGATCAATGCTGCCTGCTCAGAATGACCAGCAGGGATTCACAGTGGAAGGGGGTCTACCTGCTGTCTGGACCTCCACATTGACAGTGCCACTACGCTTTTGGAAATGGTGGGTTCATTCTGCTGGGGATGGATTGGCCCTTGCACAGTGAATGCACTGGCTCCCAAGGCAATGGAAATGCTGTGTGAGGCTGTTGATTCCAACCTGGGAAGCTGCCATCGTCAGCATGAGCAGGAATGTAGTCATGAAGAAAGAGCACAATGAGATGCCCTGGTTGATGATCGTATTCTTGAGGGGGAAAGGCCTGGTTGGGGGTCATGTGGTCCTCAGGAACCTGTGGGCAGCCTGAAGCAGGAGCCATATTAGCACTAGCAACCAAACCAGCAGCAGCCTTCAGAGGTCTCCTCCTCAGTTAAATTTTGCACTGCCATTGAAGTGCATCCGTCTGCAAAGCTCCGCGCCAGAAGGAGAGGTGGACAGAGGGTTTCTGTGTGGTTGGCAGAATGGCTTGTGTTTCTCCCAGACCCACATTGGAGCATTCAAGGGTGTGTCCATCCCCAGCATGTTCTTATTCCAGATGCCTTTGGGCTTTACTTGGTGGGTGGACGCCCCAGGAAGTCAGCAGGCTGTGCTTCATCCTGGGAAGGAAGACAGTGACGTGTCCATGTGGCTGAGATGGCTTTGCATTACAGAAGGAGAACAAGCATGTTGATGCGTCTCTTTGCTTGTCCCTGGGGCATTCAAGGATAGACTGGAAGTCCACATGGTGGGCATGTCGTGAGCGGAGCCGACTGGTGCTGGAGGCCAGACTAGATGGCCCAGAAGCCCACTTCTGATTTGCTCTGTTTCTATGTTTCCAAAGCCTTTGGCTTTAGTTCTTCAGGCCTGGCCTTGAGCCTGTGTGAAGTTGAGTCCCACTGACTCCAACTCTGGCCTAGGATGCATGTCATCCCAGGTTAGATGTGGAGAACATCAAGCATGACAGTTTCTAGAGAAGGCCATGACCTTTTCCATGGCCCCGCTCCTTTCCCGTCACCTGCTTCCCTGGCCTTTGTGCAGTTTTTCTTTCATGCTGCAAAGCTGGGACTGCCCTCCTATGGGTTCCATCCTGGCACTCAGTTATTTAGGCTACAATAGGCGGGTATTGTTTGGACTTTCTCGCCACCCTATTTCCCTATTGAGTACACCTACCACCAGGGTGTGGCCCCTGAGAATTTTTCTGCAATTCAGTTAACTCTTGGGCTCAAAGAAAGTTTCCATCATTGCCCTGGGCCTTTAAGTTATTTTTGGTGACCCTCCAAAGGATCAAATGCAACACCAACAGATGGTTCTACTGTCTGTAGACAGCAAGGCTTACTCAGGACCAGGGGACAGATTGGGCCGAACTGAGCCGAAAAGTATGGAACACCTGTGAGAAAAATAGATGCGCTTTGCTGCCCGATTTGGCTCTGGTTCGCATTGCTGTCCTTGCATTGTTCAAGCACCTGCCTCTTACTTTGAGGCAATGTGTTACACACATATTTGCACGCTGCATCTGCACTAAGGCCACATTGAACAGACCTCATGTTCTGCTCCAATACTTTCATCAGTGACTGATCTTTGCGACTATTTCATGCCTCAGATGCATTTTGCATTATGAAAAACAAAATGTGGAAAAAGCTCAGGAGCATGTTTAACTATCAGGCATTTGACAACATTCTAGATGCACAGTTTTTTCAGTCTACTTTTGTGTGGGCAACAAGTGAATCTGGGGTCTGAAAATCACCCCAGGAAGCTGGAAGAGGGGTGTTCTACAAGAAGCCACCCCAAGGCTCTTCCCAGACATGAAAAGCATGATTAATTAATTAGTGTGTGTGACTTATCTGCCACCCTATTAGCTATAGGTGCTCAGGGAGGCTCACACCATATAAAAACATTAACAAAATTTAAAAACAGTACAATTAATTCCACTTGTATTCATAACTCATTAGCAAATCAGGATATTAAACTTACAATGAAAAATAATTGAATATGAAATGAGATATAGTAAACCAAATGGAATGACAAAAAATGGAATTAGAAATAAAAAGAATCAATCAATATACTAAAATATTTAAAGTTGAAATGAAAGGTCTGTAAACGATTGTACTAGATTGCTAGGAGGAATACCTGAGGCTAAACCATTATGTGGCAGCACACACACACACACACCCCAAGCAGCATTTAGACCAGTAGATCAAAGAGCTCACCCACCAGCATGATTGTGGAAATCATTCAGAGAAGGAGACATGCAAAGTGGTTTGTAATCTGGGCCCCAGAAGAAGCAGATTTTCCAGTAAAAGGAGCTCAAAATTCAGAGCCAGCTCTCTTCCACACGATGATCTTTGCATGCAACATGGAGTCCTCATCTTGCAGAAGAGAGCTTGCACCTCCTCTGTGCATGACAATTATCCACTTGCACCCTTTTGGTATTTCAGCTGCATAGGCACTCCAGAGAAATCCTTCCAAGCTGCTTGCCCCCTCCCCAAACTTCTGAGCACACTTTCTGTAGCCACTGACTTTGGCTGCAGGGAGGAAATGTGCCGTGTTCCGACTGCTCTTTCTCGGCCCTGCTTCTTGGAGCATATTAGGGCCAACCTGGCATGAGGCACAGCAAAACCTCGTGACCAGGCAAGCGCAGGACGGCCAGGTTGCAGCGGGGCCTTTGCGCCCCTGCCCCGAAATGCTTCCAGTGTCATTGGGCACATGAACAATTCTAAGCAAGCAGACAAACACAAAAGCCAGGCATTTAGCTGAGAGAAGCAGAGATGCTTGTCCCAAGGCCAGGCTCCCCCGGTGGGCAGGCAGTCTCCAGGAGTGACCAAGGAGTACGTTTATTGGGAGGGAACATGGAGAAGGGAGTTCTCAGACAGAGAAGAGGTGGGCACCGTTCTATCACTCATTATAGGATCTTAGCAGAGAATGGTGGCCCAATTAGAGGACCAATGTGCAGAGCCCTGGTGTGTTCATTTTCAGAAGGTCCTTTCCAAAGGAATGGTGCCCAGGCACGCTTATAAGGAGAGTTCCTGGAGGTGAATGCTTGATTGGGGTCAACAAAGACCTCTGTGCATGCCCAGAGTTTCCTTCTGGATGCTGATGAATCTCGAAAATGCTTTAGTTGATGATGAATGTTTTGCAGGAGAGGTCCGTGGCTTTAAATGTGCAAAGGAGGAACTCTAGCCCATGACCATATGCAGTGTAGGTCCCTTCTTTAGTAAACCTCTAGGCCAAAGGCCTAAAATCACTCACTTCTGTTCATGGTAAGTATGCTGTCGGGATATGTCGTAGAAGTACTGCTATTCTCAGTTACTGCTTCCTGGCTGCCATCTGCTTCACGGTGCCCTTCCTGGCCAGGAAGCTGCCTGGGGCCTTCAATGAGGCCAAGCTGATCACCTTCAGTATGCTGGTCTTCTGCAGTGTCTGGGTCTCCTTCGTGCCTACCTACCTGAGCTCCAGGGGCAAGTACATGGTGTCCATGCAGGTCTTCTCCATCTTGACCTCCAGTGCTGGGCTGCTGGGCTGCATCTTCCTCCCGAAATGCTACATTATTCTAGTGAGGCCTGACCTGAATGCCAAGGAGCATCTAAGAACCACAAAGGAAAATGCCATATGATTTTTAAAATAGACTTTGACATACTATTTGTTGGTGTTTATGAGGTAGGTGAAGCGGGGATGTGAGGAACAGGTTCTGAAAGTGGGCAGTTAGGCAGGAGTGGGCACAAGTGTGCAAAGAAGAAGAAGACGAGAGAGTTGGGGTCCTTCTGCATGAAGAGTGAAGCACCTGTTCCCTCCTCGCACTGGACATCCTGGGCAAGGCAGACGGGATTCTACTACTGGTCCAGCAGTGAGAGAAATCCGGAAGGGTTTTTAATATTAGGATTAGCAAGGCAAGAGTTGACTTTGAAGCTGTTCTCTGTTAAAATGGAGAAAGGTCAAGTGAAGCCAACCAGGGTAAACCTCAGAGTAGGAAATTCCAGCTTCAGAGGGGCCTGGGGTCTGAATGCCTACTTTACAACAACCTTGGGAGTGCAGGCCTTGGGACTCTGGGTAACCCATTTGGACTGTTGCCACTCCAGCTGCACACCTCTCTTACCCAGTGGTGAGGACTCAGGGGAGCAGCGTCCCTGCCTGGCACTCTGCAGATGGACCACTTTTGCCCGCGACTCATGTGCTGGCAGGACTGGCTTCACTGGGTGAAACTCCAGCACTGGCACTCCTTGGAACTCACTGTTCCTGCAGGTGGGATTCCTGCCCCACTGTTCTCTCCCCTTACCTGCTAAACAGGTGTTAGTGCTCTTTGTGTGCAGAGGTACAGCCACATGATTGCCTGCATGATTCACATTGTGCTACCTTGCATTGGAATTTTGAACCCCCTCAGCTCTGCGAAGGAGCTCTGGAACGGGTGCATTCTGCCTTTGCACTCCCTTCCAGCAGCACCCATGTGCAACCCAGCTGATGATCAGAACTGTCCAATGAAACCTTGAACTGTAGGGGCCTTTGACGTTCACTGCCACCCCATGTTTGAGGCTTCCTCTCTGGCACCATCCCCAGCAGAGGAGGGTTCCTGCCTCCCGTCTCTGCTTGGTCGGTGGAGCTACAGTTGTGCACCAGGCGCTCCAGGAAGTGCAGAATGGAGGGAACGAAGGAGGTCGGCACTGCTGCTGCCCCTGCTGTAAGGGAAGAAGCAAGGAATGGCAGCACCCAGCAGATCCTGGGAGAAAAGGCTTTGCATCAAGCTCTGATGAAATTTGCTGCATTTCTGGGATTTTGGATAATATCACCATTGCAGTTCTGGAACATAACTGGGCATCAGTCACTCCCACTCACATCTGCGCCCATACTGAATGGGCCAGGTTAGAGACAGTGCAGTGCAGGGCTGCAAGGTTGATGGTCAGTTTGCAGGGGATGCCGTATGAGGCACGAGTGTGGGAACTGGGCCTCTTCAGCCTGGAGAAGAGGAGACTCAGAGGGGAGCTGTTGGCGACATACAGGTATGTGAGGGGATGTCACACGGAGGTGGAAAGAGACCTGTCCTCCCCTGCAGAAGAAGGCAGGACACGCTCCAACGGAGCAAAGCTCAGGGAACCAAGGTTCCATTTAGATGCCAGGAAGCATTTCCTGCCAGTTAGGACCCCGAGTGTGTGGAATGGGCTTCCACAGGAGGTGGTTGAGGCTCCATTGGTGAGAGTGTTCAAAGATAGCCTAGACTTATGAAACAGCACCAGCGGCCACTCCCAGCAGCCAACCAGGATGCTGACAGGCAGTGGCAAGTGTGAGCGACATCCAGGCAGCCAAACCAGAATCCCACAAGACGGGGTCCCGGCACATCCATAGACAAGGCCCACCAGGGCTTTGTTCTCAGCCCCTCTTTTGCTGTGGAACTAAAGCAGCTCGGTCAGTCAACCATGCCCTAATCCACCAGACAATGCTTTGGTCTATCCCAAAACTCCTCAGTTTCTCCACCAGGATATCATGGGGCACTTTGTCAAAGGCCTTGCTGAAATCCAGTAAACCACATCCACTGCATCCCCTCCATCTAGCCATCTTGAAACCTTGTCATAGAATTTCACAAGGTTTGTCTGGCAGGACCTGTTTCTGTGGAAGCCATGTTGTGTGGCTGTCAGCCTCCCTTCCCTATCTAGCATCACTAGATCTCTCTGTATTATGAGCCTTTCCATTGTTTTTCCTACAATGGACGTAAGGCTAATCGGTCTATAATTCCCCATGTCCTTCCTACTACCCTTTTTGAAAATTGGGACCACTGATGCCACCCTCCAGTCCTCTGGAACGTCACCCGTTCTCCACAAGGCCTCAAAAATGGAGGCCAGCGGGCGTGAGAGAACCCCTGCCAACTCTCTAAGTACTCTCGGGTGTAACCCGTCAGGGCCTGGCGCCTTTGTAATGTCCAATGCCCTGAGGAGTCCCTCGACTTCAAGGGGGGTGACTCTAATCTCTGCCCCTAAGTCCCCAGCCTCATCTAATCTCCTATACGGATATCCCCCGTCCTGCTTTGGGGAGAACACAGAGGCAAAATAGTCATTTAGCATCTGTGCCTGTTCCCTCATGTCAGTCACTGGATCTCCTTCCTCCTTATTTCGTGGTCCCACCACTTGTCTCCCCTTCCTTTTCCTATTTACATGCTGAAAGAAGCCCTTTTTGTTGCTCTTGATATTCTTGGCAAGTCTCAGCTCATAATCAGCCTTAGCCTTGCGAAGAATCCTTCTGCAACGGGCCTCCTCTTCCTGGTATACACTTTTGTCTATTTCCCCCAGTACCCATTTCCTATGGAGGCTCCTCTTTCGTCTAATCCCCCTAACCACCTCCTTTCGCAGACTCGCTCTGTTTCCATTTTTTAAAATGATTTATTTATTTATTTATTTATTTATTTATTTATTTATTGCCTTTGTATAGCACCCCTACAGTCCAGAGGGCTCTCTGGGTGGTATAGAAACATTAAAACCTCAAATACAATGTCCAATTCTAAACAAATAAAATTGGCTACACCACGACTGAGTATAAATTCACATGGTTAAAAAGAATTAAATGAATGAATATAAACTTCCATTTATTGGCCCTCATCCAGCCCATTAGCTTGGCCAGGCACCGGTTCAAGACAGCCACTCCCTACCCTGGATTAGTTGAAAAAGAGAGGCAGAGCTGGGTGTCTGCAACATACTGATGACTCTACAGCCCAAACCTCCTGATAACCTCTCCCAGAGGTTTCATGTAGATATTAAAAAGCAAGGGTAACAAAATGGAGCCCTGCTGTTCTTCATGGCAGAGTTGCCATGGCACAGAGTCAAAGTCCCTCAGCACCACCGTCTCAAATTGGCCAGCAAGTTAGGAGCTGAAGCACTGCAAAGGCGAGCCTCCTACTCCCATTCTCGCCATCCTATCCAGGAAGATTCCATGGTCGATGGTATTGAAAGCTGCTGAGAGGTCCAGGAGAACCACCAGGGGTGCACTTCCCCTGTCCCTCTCCCTGCATAGGTCATCTACTGAATTTGAACAGCCCAAGTATGTCTTTGGACCACATTCCTTGCCCCCAATTCTACATCTCACTATAAAAGCCTCAGAATTACAAGTGAATTTTGCATTGGCCTTAGAAAGCTTTGACTACAGGGTGGTATAGAAATGACACTAATCAGGAGAAAGAATAAGAATAAAAGAATTGCACTGTGAGGAGGCAATGGAAGTGGTGAAGAATTTCTTCTTCGCCCCCCTCATTGCCACAGCATAGGCTCGATAGTGAGCACGTAAGCGTGTTTGGTCATATTCATCCCATGATTTCCGCCACCTGCACTCTGGCTGTCTCCCAACCCACTTCATCGGCCTTAATTCAGATGTATACCATGGAGATGAGCAGGCTCTGCCTGGCAGGAGAGGACACTTAGGGGCGATCGTGTCATTAGCTCTGGCCATTTCCCCATTCCCCAGCTTGACCAGATCATCAAAGTAGCACCAGCTTTATCAACCAGAAAATCCCCCAGAGCCCTCAGGAATCCATCTGGATCCATCCAGCTCCATGAAAGAACCATCATAATAGGGTCTTCCCCCTTAGAGGGGGAAATGTTGGCTCTGAGCTCAAACCTCACGAGGAAGTGATCTGACCATGATAAGGGAGTCAGATGCAAATTCCTCTCCTCCAAATCACCCTCTTCCTGACTTGTTGAGAAAACCAGGTCCAGAGTGTGACCTTGTTCATGGGTTGGGCCAATAACTGCCATCGCTCATTGACTGACCGGCCGCTGCTGATGCCGCCGTGTCCCGCTGACACCGCCTCTGCTGCTGCAGCCAGCAGGCATCATGGGACCAGGGATGCTGCTTGCCTGTGGCTCTTCCATTTATGCCGGTGAGTTCTTGGTGGGCCCCACTGTTGCTCCTTCCCTCCCCCCCCCCGGTGTGGGTGGCAGCTGTGCCTGGGGTGGTGCACAGGGAAGGGGCACAGGCTCAACTCACCCACCATGGCCAGGGGCCGGTGGCAGAAGGGCCGGCTGCCTAAGGGCGTCACCATTTGGGGCTGTTTGGGGTTGTGCAGGGCTGTGTGGGGCTGGGCTGGGCCAGGATCTCTGTATCTTTGTATTGGGGTGTGTTGGAGGGTTTCAATTGTATTTTATCTATTACATGATTGAGCTCTATTGTTGTTTTATGGGGTTGCCTGGGGAATGCGTGTGTGCCACCAAAGGGGTGATGCTGGGCTGGGGGAGATATAGCATTGGAGGATTAACACATCATCTCAGAAGAAGGAGGGACAGATGGTTGGTATCTTCCCCTCTTCTGGTTATTCATGCAACCAGCAGGTTCCAGGTAACTTTATCCACCACCCCTCAGGTCTGATGGTACTGCTGCTAAACGCCAGGTCAGTCCATAATATAACATCCTAATCATGGATGAGGGGGCCGACCTGGCTTACATTAGAGAGACCTGGGTAGGAGAGGGTGGGGATGTAGCCCTCTCTCAGTTGTATCCATCTGGGTATCTAATTCAGCACCAGCCATGCATGGAGGGGAGGGGAGGGGAGGGAGAGGGTCGCTCTGGTTCATCAAGCTGCAATTTCCCTCACAGGTCTTCTGTCCCCTCGAGACCAGGCCTAGAGTGCTTATGCCTGATGCTGGGCGAGCGAGACAGATTGGGGATTCTGCTGGTGTACTGTGCACCCTTCTGCCCATTAGACTCCCTGCCTGAGCTGATGGAGATCATCTCAGACCTGGTGTTGAAGACCCCCTGGAGGTTGGTCCTGGGGGACTTCCATCTCCATGCTGAGACAGTTCTGACCAGGTGGCTCAGAACTTCATGGCCTCCATGACAGCCATGGGCTGTCTCAACATGTCATTGGTGATGCAAAGTTCTTCTTCTGCCTCCAGGACTCTTGGGCCCTGCTCATTTCTCTTCCCTAGAATCAGAGGACTTTTCTGATGAATTCCCCATGGGGTTGCACCCAGCAGGTCAATAACAGAAAATTCCCTGAGAAAGAATGTGGAATACAAAAATGCCCTGAGCATTCTGGTGCGTGACTGCAGCTGCGTCTGATGTCTGGCTGCCTGCACATCTCTTCCAGAGATCCGCTCCTCCTGGTGGGCTGCAAGGACTGCTCCTCCCCTGCATCTTGCTTCCAGAGAAGGGACAGCCTCCCTCCTCCAGTGATGATGGTCCTGCTCTCGCTGTTCCTTTGGCTCCTGCCTCAGGCCACCCAGGGGATGACGAGGGCAAGTCGTTCAGTGACCCAGCCATTTATCTTGCCACAAGACTATTACCGGCCAGGAGACCTGATTGTTGGTGGGAATTTACTGCTTGGCAGATATTCATTTGCAGATCAAGAATGGTTTAATACATCACCACGAATAAGGAGCCGTGTTAATGCAATGTAGGTTTTCCTCCACTGGATCAGGGATGCCTGTGTGCATGTTTGCTTTCTCTCCATGGCTCATTCTGGGGTGGTGTTTTAGGGATGCTGCTCAAGAGAAATTGTTGAGCATGAGACTTGCAGAGGCATCTCTGGAGGGCCCTGGAAAGAGTGGGTGTGCCAGGTGTGGGGCTTCCTCACTGGTTCTGTCCAAGGCGTGCTGAGCCAGCAGCAGAGTCAGAGGAAAACAGCAGTTTGTTCTCATGCTAGCAGTCCCTGTAAGAGGAAGGCTGTCCTGCCATCCCTGCCCCAGGCAGACTCCATCTGAAGCTGGGATGGGAAGGTTGGCTTCACTCTGAGACCTGCCCCCTTTCAGATCTTCTGAATCTGCTGGCAGATCGTCAGGCAACTGCATAATTATTTCATGGAGTAACCTTTATGCAATGCAAATAAAATATTCTGAAAAAAGAGGAAGAGTTCAAGAATGACCGAGTCTCTTCCTTTTCCAGGAAGAAGCCCCCAAAGGGGGAGCAAAGGAAAGCTCTCTCCTATTTTTCCCCTTCCTGCTCTTCTCCTTCAGGAAATGCAGGTGCTCTCCCCACACAGGCAGCAAATGCCCCGTCCTCTGCATGCACGCACACTTTAAAATTAAATGTTTCTGTACAAGATTTTTCTTCTTTTATCAAATACTTTGTAATGTACAAGATTGGACAATTTCTCCCATCCTGCCTTTTATTAAAGTAACTACTTGGAAATGGAACTTAAAATTAAGAGAGGCAGCCAGACAACTCCCTTCACCTAGTTCTGCCTGCCCTGCTTTTAGTGGCAGTGGGTTGCCCTCTCTGGATGCTGCAGTGTGTGAAGCTGGTTCTGCCTTGCTCCTTGTGTAATAACAATTGAGGGTCCTGCTCTTCAATTCTCTGCAATCAGGGGTCCTTCTTACTTCCCCAGGTAATACATTCCAGGGTTGTACTGCTCTGACAGTCAGGAAGTTCTTCCTTGTGTCTGGTTTAATTCAGCCTGTTATTCCAAGTCCTGCCCTCTGAAATGCAAGAGAAGAGATTTTTTCCTTCCTCTTTGTGGAAGTCTTTCGGGTGTTTGTAGAGTGCGATCATCTCACCCATCAGTCTTCACTTCTGTAGGCTGAACATGCCTAGTTCCCCATTGTCTCTCATAGGACTTTCCTTCATCACCTGGATGATCCTTGTTTCCCTTCTGTGAACCATTTCCAGCTTTCTTGCTACTTTTTCAAACTTTGGTGCCCAGAATTGGATACAGGACTCCATGTCAGAAGTGGTGTTGGCTGGAGCTGGAGGTTGGACTAGATGGCCCAGGATGGCCCCTCTGACTCGCTCTGTTTCCATGCTTCCATGTTTCTATGTGGAGTCTGACTGCTTAGGAGTGCAGGGGAAATAGTACTTCACATGACTCGAAAGCAATTCTTCTGCTAATGTAGCATAAAGGAGCACCTATACTTTCAGCAGCTGCATCATGTTGTTGGTTCATCTTTAGCTTGTGATTCACAACAATCACAGGATCCTTCTCCTTCATAGTCTGTTTGGGCCAAGCATTCCCTACTTTGCAGGGGGGCTTTGGGTTTCCTGCCCCTCCCTGCAGGACTTGGCACTTGTGCCTCCTCAATTTCACTCTGTTGTTTTCTGCCTGGCATTCTGTGCTATCACAATCTCCCGGCATCTTACCTCTGCCTTCCAGTGTACTTTCTAGTCAACAAAGCTTTGTGTCGTCTGCATCTTCAGTTTCCATTCCTTGTACTGCCATAGCTGAATCATTACCAAAAAGGTTGTAGATAGAAACAAGAGTGCCTGGCGGTGCCCCACTTGTCACCTCTCAAACTCTGAGAATCTGCCACTGATGAGCACTCCGAATCTGATCTGGCAGACAATTGTGGATTGACCTAAATATAGTAAAGATGTCATGGGGCACCTTGTCAAAGGCTTTGCGAAAGTCAAGTTAAAGTCAGGATATCCACAACATTCTACAATCCATTTGGCAGTTTACCCAGGCAAAAAAAGAAACAGGTTTGTCTGGCAGAATTTGCTTTTGAGACATCCCTGTTGGCATCTCGCAAGCTCTGCATTGTATCCAAGGCGTTTGCTGGCTGGTTGCAGCATAATTTACTCCTGAATTGTTCTAGGTGTGGATGTCAGACTGAGTGGTCTGCAGCTCCCAGATTTTTCTTGTTTCCTCTCCTCGAAGGTAGGGACCATCCTTGCTCTTCTCTGGTCATCTAGGAACTCTACTGTTCTTCCAGATTTCTGGAGGTAATAGACAGTAATTCTTAGAGATATTCCGTCACCTCCTATATGATGCTGGGATGGAGTGCTTTGGGCCTACGAGACATGAACTTATTCAGCCCATGTAGATGATCCTTGATTATTTGCCTCTTAAATTGGAGCTGCCATCCTGCCTTCATTATGGAAGTTCATCAAGAGGGCCACAGGTATCCTTTTGGCAGACGATTGAGCCAAAGCAGGAACTGGCTGCTCTGCCTTTTTTCTTTTCTCCTTTCTTGTCAGATATTGTAAAATTTCCATCCATACTGAGTAGCTGAAGCTCACTGCTTTCCTCCGTCTTTGGACAGATCTGAAGAAGGCTTTTTTCTGACTTTCGCATCTCTCACTATCCTCACTTCATTCCCAGCTCAGCCTTCCTGAGGCCTCCCCTTCAATTCCCTGCCTCCTGTCTGTTTTTTCCCATGCAGCCTGGCATTCCTTCCCATTCCTGTAAATCTTCTTTTCAGTTTTCAGATATTCTCCAAGCATTTTATGAAGCCCCATGTGCTTCCTCTCTTGTCTTCTACACCTTCTTCTTGTTGGAATAATTTGAACTTGTTCTAGAACCATTTCTTTCTTTTTGTTTCTATGATATCCCACTCATTTTGGGCTCATTCTCCCTTAAGAGTGACTTGCCATTATTGGCCTGACTTGGTTAAAGTTGGCCTATTGGAAATCCAGGGGATCAGTTTGGCTACCTTTATTTGTCGCTTCCTTCTTCTCCCCTAGTAAGTACATTTGGATAGAAGCTTTCTCATATCATCTATGGGTGTCAGTAGCCTTGAATACTTGGAGTACAAAATGAAGCAAGGCACAGGCTGGTGGAATTTTGTCAAGAGAATACAATGGTCATAGCAAACACTCTTTTCCAACAACCCAAGAGATGACTCTACACATGGACATCACCAGACGGTCAACACAGAAATCAGATTGACTATGTGCTCTGCAGCCAAAGATGGAGAAGTTCTATACAGTCAGTAAAAACTAGACCAGGAGCTGACTGTGGCTCAGATCATGAGCTCCTGGTGGCAAAATTTAGGCTTAAGTTGAAGAAAGTAGGGAAAAGCACTAGGCCACTCAGGTATGACATAAATCATATCCCTGATGAATATGCAGTAGAGGTGACAAATAGATTTAAGAAATTAGATCTGATAGACAGAGTGCCTGAAGAACTATGGACGGAGGTTCGCAAAATTGTACAAGAGGAAGCAACTAAAACCATCCCAAAGAAAAAGAAATGCAAGAAAGCAAAATGGCTGTCTGAGGAAGCTTTACAAATAGCTGAGGAAAGAAGGGAAGCAAAAGGCAAGGGAGAAAGAGAAAGATACAAACAATTGAATGCAGAATTCCAGAGAACAGCTAGAAGAGATAAGAATGCCTTCCTAAATGAACAGTGCAAAGAAATAGAAGAAAACAATAGAATAGGGAGGACCAGAGATCTCTTCAAGAAAATTAGAGATAAGAAGGGAACATTTCATGCAAAGATGGGCATAATAAAGAACCAAAATGGCAGGGACCTAACAGAGGCAGAAGAGATTAAGAAGAGGTGGCAAGATTACACAGAAGAACTATACAAGAAAGAGCTTAACATCCCTGATAAGCACGATGGGGTGGTCACTGACCTCGAGCCAGACATCCTGGAATGTGAAGTCAAATGGGCCTTAGGAAGTCTGAGCAACAACAAAGCTAGTGGAAGTGACAGCATTCCAGCTGAGCTATGCAAAACCTGAAAGACAATGCAGTTAAAGTGCTACGCTCAATATGCCAGCAAATTTGGAAAACTCAACAGTGGCCACAGGATTGGAAAAGGTCAGTTTACGTTCCGATCCCAAAGAAGGGCAATGCCAAAGAATGTTCAAACTACCGCACCATTGCACTCATTTCACATGCTAGCAAAGTGATGCTCAAAATCCTACAAGCTAGACTCCAGCAGTATGAGGACCGAGAACTACCAGAAGTACAGGCAGGATTTCGAAGAAGGAGAGGAACTAGAGATCAAATTGCCAACATACACTGGATCATGGAGAAAGCTAGGGAGTTCCAGAAAAACAACTACTTCTGCTTCATTGACTATGCTAAAGCCTTTGATTGTGTGGGTCACAACAAACTGTGGCAAGTTCTTAAAGAGATGGGAGTACCAGACCATCTTATTTGTCTCTTGAGAAACCTATATGCAGGTCAAGAAGCAACAGTGAGAACTGGACACGGAACCACTGATTGGTTCAAAATTGAGAAAGGAGTACGGCAAGGCTGCATACTGTCACCCTGCCTATTTAACTTATATGCAGAGCACATCATGAGAAAGGCCGGGCTAGATGAATCACCAGTAGGAATCAAGATTGTTGGGAGAAATATCAACAACCTCAGATATGCAGATGATACCACTCTCATGGCAGAAAGTGAAGAGCAACTAAAGAGTCTCTTGATGCAGGTGAAGGAGGAGAGCACAAAAGTTGGCTTGAAACTCAACATTAAGAAACCTAAGATCATGGCATCCAGTCCTCTCACTTCCTGGCAAATAGATGGGGAAGAAATGGAGGTAGTGACAGATTTTATTTTCCTGGGCTCCAAGATCACCGCAGATGGGGACTGCAGCCAAGAAATTAAAAGACGCTTGCTCCTGGGGAGGAAAGCTATGGCAAATCTAGATAGCATACTAAAAAGCAGAGACATCACCCTGCCAACAAAAGTGCGTATAGTCAAGGCTATGGTTTTCCCAGTTGCAATGTATGGCTGTGAAAGCTGGACAATAAGGAAGGCTGAGCGCAAAAGGATTGAGGCCTTTCTGTTGTGGTGCTGGAGAAGACTCCTGCAAGTCCCTTGGACCTCAAGGCGATCAAACCGGTCAGTCCTAGAGGAGATCAACCCTGACTGCTCTTTAGAAGGCCAGATCCTGAAGATGAAATTCAAATACTTTGGCCACCTAATGAGAAGGAAGGACTCCCTGGAGAAGAGCCTAATGCTGGGAACAATAGATGGCAAAAGAAGAAGGGGACGGCAGAGGATGAGGTGGCTGGATGGAGTCACTGAGGCTGTTGGTGTGAGCTTGAGTGGACTCCGGGGGATGGTGGAGGACAGGAGGGCCTGGAGGAATGTTGTCCATGGAGTCGCGATGGGTCGGACACGACTTCGCGACTAACAACAACAACAGCCTTGAATTCAATGTACCTGGACTGACAAGGAACAGCAGTCCAGGTGTTTGAGGGAGGGTCTTCCCAAGACCTCCCTAGAGATTCCCTGACTGATATAGGCACCCCCAGCATGGGAAAAAGGGCCACAGACAACACCAGGGTCCTACCCTTGATGAGGTCTGAATCCTTCATCAAAAGCTGACTCAATGGCACAGCAAGTTTGGAGATGCAGTGATGGATTCTGGATTTAAGTTTGCTCGGAAAAGGCTGAAGAGGATTCCTGGAGGAGAGAAGAGGGCTCTCCAGCCTGATCCCAACAGAGGGATTCCAGTCCAGGAGTCCACCTTGGTATGTGGGGAATGGGGAGAAAAGGGAGGCTCTTGCATTCACCTCTTCCTTGTGGGAAGCCCCATAATTTCACTGGGTGAGTGGGGGAGAAAACTGTTACTTTCCCAGGTGAAAGTAATGTTCTTTGTAGTCTTTTTCCTCTGTTGTTTTCTTTTGATAAATTATTGAAGGAGGCATGTTCAGTAAAGGGTGTAAAGCCAAGAACATCCATGAAAAGTCACCCTGGGGGAAAGAATCCTGACACATTTTTCATGCAGAAAATATTATCAGACATTCTGTGCTTCTTGCCCCAGTCATGATATTGTTCTTGCCTTGACAGATCAGTCATCAAGAACTACCAGCACATCCCAGCTTTCGTGTTTGCCATCAGTGAGCTCAACAAGACCCCACTTCTTCTCCCCAACACAACACTCGGCTTCCGCATCTATCAGCACGAGGACCTGGACAGAACAATGCATGAGAACAACCTTCACCTGCTGACTACACGGGGGAGAATGACTCCCAATTATAAATGTGACAAGCAGGATCAACTCATCTCCGTCATACAGGATTTCGATGCCAGATTAGACATTGTGTCCTTAATGAGCATCTTCAAGGTCCCAGAGGTAAATGCATTCACCTGGACAAAAGTGTGAGGGACACGCAGAGAGAAGGGCCATCTGTGAGAACAGATGCATCCTTGCAGTGGGTGTTTCTCATTCATTCTGGATGACAGGGCAGGGGACCTTCTCACCTGTTGGTGCTGCCTTGTGGTCACCTTAGAGGAGACCAGGGATGAATTGTAGAAGAGTCTGGGGTGAGAAATTCCAGCTAGTGATGGGCTTGTCTTCCTGAGAAGGCCAGTTGAGGGAAATATCAGGTATTCCCATGGCATAGTATAGAGGCAGAAACAAAGAGGGGGCTAAAAGATGCTTGTTGATGTTTGTGGCATCAGAGAACGAGCTGCCTCAAAGGGATGCTTGAAATGATAATCCAATGCAGTATCTCATTAGGGACAGTCAGTGTAGCATTTCCCAATGGGTTGTTGTGGGCCATGAATGCCCACATGTGTTGTGGCTAAGTGTTCGGAGGGTGGGGACAGGGCTCCGGCAGTCTGGGTTCCAAGCCCCACTGAGCCCTCGAGCTCCCTAGGTGACTTTGGGACAGTCACAGACTCTCAGACAAACCTAATTCACAGTGGTGTAGCGATGATGTGATTGAGAGGAGCACAAAAATTATATAATTGACGTGAGATCCTTGGCAGGAAAAAAGGGGATGTAAATAGAAGATTAAAATAAAAGGATAGTCTGAGGTTACCACTGCCACAATCATAATTGCCATGCTAAGGAAGAGCAATCCGGGGGCTCACGTACTCTGGCAGAAATCCTCCAAGTGGGCTTGCTGTGGACAATTAGTTGACCTCAGTGTGGAAAGGTCTTCAGTGGACCTGAGCCTTTTCCTGCAGGACTCATCCCATGTTCTTTCCACTCAAAGAGATTCAGCCACATGCTTTGAGAGCCAAGCACAAACTGTTTGAAGTCAGGCCATTTCTGGTTCTGAGGAAACCTCAGCAGCCTCAGTAGCATTTTCACTTTCTATTTCATTGCCGTGTTTTATCTAGACACAGAATGGGAACATTTTCTCAGCCTGGGGCCTTAAGTTTGGCCTCTGGGCAGTGCAAAAGCAGCTGCTCTGCTTTCTTCCTTCTTTTGCGGGGGCCTCACCATCTGCCTTTCTGTTGCCTCACAAAGCCTCCCAGGATGTGCCTGGCTCCACTCCCCATTGCTGCTACAGCTCTTCTTTCCCACTGCTACCCCTGTGCTCTGACTGCTCCCAGCAGGAAGGAGAAGGCGCCAGGGCAGGGGGGTTGTGCTCGTGGGGGTGCGCACTCATGTGGGGTGGGGCCGGGGGCACTGGGGTCCTTATCTGGCCTGTTGCGGCTGTGGGCCTGCAGCCTTGGATGGGCGGCCAAAGGACCTTGCCTTTTAGGACCATTCAGACCCACTCAGGGTTGGGTTGAGACATAGGCTAGCATTCTTGGCACAAGGATAACTTCGGCAGGGCAGCTGGACTCAAATGTATTTATTGGTGGGACTTTTCTATGTGGAGCGAGAAGCAGTTCCTGTATTAGGCTCCATGTTCAATTTAAATAAAGCCTCATGGTTTATATTTGTATATTTATTGTATTTTAATCAGTCGTGGGAGTTCCTGGGGAGTGATAGGGTGCCCCCATAGGGGTGGGTATGGGCAGGGGAAGTTATGGTGTTGGGGGATTCACGGGTTGTTCCAGCAGAAGGGAATGCAGGTGAATACCTGCCCTCTCTTCTGGCTTTTCCCTTCTGGTGTGGTGGTGCTGCTGTTCAGTGCCAGTTCAGTCCTAAACAAATCATCCCTCATCCATGATTTCATCTGGCATGTACCACAGAGACCTGGGAGCTGAGGGAGGCAGGAGGCAGGGGATACGCCACTTTCCCCACTGTGCCCACCCGGATGTTCGATTCAGCTGCAACCTCACCTAGAGGAGAGGACTGGGGAGAGCCAGTGTGGTGTAGGGCTAAAGAGCATGAGACTGGGATTCAGAAGATCTGGGTTCTAGTCCCCTCTCAGCCATGGATCCAACTGGGTGACTTTGGGCCAGTCACAGACTCTCAGCCCAACCTACCTCACAAGGTTGTTGTTGTGGGGATAAGATGGAGGATGAGATGTAAGCTGCCTTGAGACCTTTGTAGGAAAAAAGCAGGATATAAATCCATGAATGAATGAATGAATGAATGAATGAATGAATGTTGTTGTTTGTCACATACTCGTGTCCGACCCATCGCGACCCCATGGACAACATTCCTCCAGGCTTTCCTGTCCTCCACAATCTCCCGGTGTCCACTTAAGCTCGCATGAACTGCTTCAGTGAATCCCTCTAGTCACCTCATCCTCTGCCGTCCCCTTCTTCTTTTGCCACGTAATGTTCCCAGCATTAGACTCTTCTCCAGGAAGTCCTTCCTTCTCATTAGGTGGCCAAAGTATTTGAGTTTCATCTTCACTATCTGGCCTTCTAAAGAACAGTCAGGGTTGATCTTCTCTAGGACTGACCGGATTGATCACCTCGCAGTCCAAGGGACTTGCAGGAGTCTCCTCCAGCACCACAATTCAAACGCCTCAATCCTTTTGCGCTCAGTCTTCCTTATGGTCCAACTTTCACAGCCATACATTGCAACCTGTAGGGGAGGCGTCTAGAGCACCATCCAGTCCATCTTTGTTGGATGAGTGTCTACTGTTGTGGCCTGAGGATGTGGACAAGATGCTTGGAATTGTCCAGCCTACTACTTGTTTTTTTCGACCCTGGCAGTTCTTGGCTGCCCACAAAAGCCATAAATGGGATATGTACCTCCGTCCAGGAGGTAGCTAATGCCTTTCTGAGGGAGGGTTCGGTCCCTGCTCCCCTGTAGGAGGAAGTAATTAGGCCTCTGCTTCTGAAGAGGGTGAAGTTGGACACTGAGTTGACCTCTAATTATATACCGGTGGCCAAAATCCTGTGCATGGAAAAGGTGCTCGAGCAGGTGGTGCCCAGGCAACTCCAGGCTCTCTTAGATGAAACCAACCATCTGGACCCATTTCAGTCTGGCTTTCGGTCTGGTTATGGGATGGAAACTGCATTGATTGCCCTGTATTCTTGGTCCAGAATGGAGCTTCCGGGCTTTCACAGGCTACACTGGCTTTCAGTTGAAGCCCAAGCCCAATTTAAGCTGCTGGTGAGGACCTATAAAGCTCTACACAGTTTATGGTCTGGTTACCTGAACGGGCGTCTCCTTCCATATGTGCCCACCTGTTCCTGAAGATCTGGGGCAGACGTTCTTCTCTGGGTGCACTCCCTGAAGGAAATTAGGAGCATGACTACATGGAGAAGGGCTTTCTCTGCAGTGGCACCCCAATTGTGGAATTTGTTCTCTGGAGAGGTTCACTTGGCTCTGTCACTGAGGATGCTGTGTTTTGATTTTTTTTTTTCCTTTTCTAACATTTTGTATTCTTAAACTACTATTGAGATTTTGGTAATGGGATGGTCTACAAAACAAACAAACAAACAAACAAACAAACACATTTTCAACAAACCTTGCCTTTGGATTTCAGCCCTTCAACCCCAATGCTCTGCAAATGCCTACAGGAGGCGCATGCTTGCAATGTGAACAGTTCTCGTTCCGGCCCTGCGGGGTCCTCCTGCCAGGCTGGTCCTTTTGAGTCCTGACATTGGTAGACATGTCGGCACGAGGGCTGGGCATTTGCTTGTGCTGTTGGGCAAAGAGACCAATGGTTGATGGGATGGAGAAGGGGGAAACTGAGAACTCTTGTTTCTATTTATGCATCTCAACTGATGATGTGATGCTTTTCCTGACAGAGTACTTCATGTATCTTCAGTGAAGGCTATTAGAGGATGGAAGCTGAGTACGCAAGAGAACCATCCCTTTCTTCAAAATGTAACCAAAAGACACATATTCTTTCTTCAGCTCTTGAATTTTTTCACTGTGGTATTCATGGGAAAATCAGTGTATTTCTCCTTTTCTTCCAGATCAATCCCCAAGAAATTCCTCTGTACGAGGGCCTAGTCTGGCTGCTGCAACATTTCCACTGGAACTGGATTGGGCTCCATGTTCACAGCGGAGACCATGGTGAGCGTTTTCTCCAGGCCCTGACCCCGCTGCTGCAGCAGAAGGACCTCTGTGTGGCCTTCACTGACAGGTTCTCAATAATGGATGATGCACACCTCCATGCAGTGCTAACTGGATACATTCCTCATTTGTGGTTCAAAGCAGAAGTCATAGTTTTCTTTGGTGGCAATGCTGCAATACTACAATTAGCCAGGCGGTTACATATGTATGAAGAAAATACAAAGATCAGTTTTCAGAAGGTTTGGATCCTCACCTCCCATTCAGAAGTTGAAGCAGGTGTAAGTATTGCAATGAGAATTCTTTTAGGGAGCCTTCATGAAGCTTTGCACTTCAGGGCCCACACAAGGAATATTCCAGCATTCAAGGCTTTTTTCCAGGCTTTAGATCCTTTCCACCCTCAAGGAGACGTCTTTCTTCATCTGTGGTGGCAATGGGCATTCAAGTGTCAGTTCCTGAGTTCAGGAGAACCCCCTCCAGAGGCTAATCCCATATGTACTGGGAGGGAGATGAGGAAGGATCGAAGTAAGCTCCTGGTTGAATTGAGCGTGTCCAGTCACAGCTACCGGATCTACAATGCTGTCTATGCTGTGGCAAATGCACTACATGCCCTGCTCTCATCTAAACAAAAATATTCATGGATGGGGGAAAGGAAGCAGCTGCTGAATATTCAGCCATGGCAGGTAAAGTCTGAATCCAGATCTCATGAATTTAGCGAAGGATTCCTCATGTTTTCTCAATGAAGGCATTCAGGAGGGAAAGGTTAGCCTGAAAAGAGTATTGTTTTAGAGAAATCAGGAGAAATTTTCCCTGTCAATTTATCTCCTTGCATGAAATGTCCTTGAATGGATATCGTGAGGCATTGGTGGTGCTGCTGGATTATTCATACTTTCCAAATTCTACATACTGAGACTGAAAGAAACATTCCAGTTTGATATGCTGAAAGGGCAGTGGGCCTCCCCGTTCTTAATGTTCCTTCTTCCCAGCAGTGAAGGACCCACAAGCTGGACTCCTGGCTGCTTCAAGCAAATGTTTTCTAGTTCGCATGTCCAGGTACTCTTAAGAAGTGACACCAGGCAGATATCAAAACCAGTAAGAAGCTCACCTGAACTGATACCACGTAAATGGGCCACGTCAACTAAAACAAGTTCGCCATAGGAAATTGATGGGAGTAGTAAAAAGGCCTCTGTACTGGGTGGGAGAGAGAGTTGTTTGGAAAACCATTCTACTAACTGTAGCCTCTACTGCTTGATTCTGCAATTTCAGCTAATGGCTCCTCTGAGGAATGTCCGGTTTAACAATAGTGCTGGGGAAGAAGTCTCTTTCTCTGAAAATAACCAGAAATATGAGATTTTTTACTGGAGTTTGTCTCCAAATGAAACTTTTGAACCTGCGGAGATTGGTTGTGTTGATCATGGTGCTCCAGCAGGCCAACACTTCTCCATCAACTCTACAGCAATCATGTGGGCTGCAAAGGTGGGACTGGAATGAACCATCTGGGTTCTGGAGGCAGAGACATGGCACAGTTCCCCTCTTTCAAAAAGATGGTGACTTGAGTCCCACTAAATGTGAGGATTTTGGGTGTCATTTTCCACTTGCAATGGACAAGCTTTGCTCACCAGAAATCCCATATTCTGCCCTTGGGTATTCCAGGGAGGTTCTAGATGATATCCCATGCATGTATTCCTGGAGAGGTGGTGCCAGCAATCAGAAAGATTGGAAACAGTTGTCCTAGGGTGTGATCCATTGGAAGGCAGCCTGCATAGATCCCAGCTCTACCCAGAAAGTATGGAAAAGAATCCTCTTTTCCACTGTGGCTGAGGAAGCAAAAATATGCCAGATATTGTCCATTCCACCTAGATTGCTAACCCATCTGCCAAGCAATTAAAACATTTTGAAGTATTTGTTTCTTTCTTTCATTTTCAGAAAATGCCCCTTGGGAGGTGTGTGGAGAGGTGCACTCCGGGGCACTGGAGGAGAGTTCCAGAGGGGAAGCCAGTCTGCTGCTACAGGTGTGAACGGTGTGCAGCAGGGATGTTCTCCACCTCTACAGGTACCTGAGACATTGAGAGTCATTCCTTAACACATAAGACAACAGAATGGAAGTGATGTGGAGTCCAGGAAAAGCTTGAGGAAAGGAGAAGCTTGTATCATTGTGGAAGGATTTATTCCCTCTCTATATTTCAGGCCTCTCACCTTTTGATTTACAGTGTGTTCAACATTTCCAGAAGAAATGCATTTTGTAAACAATGCAACATTTTTAGCAGAAGCATTAAAAGAATGAAATCATGCAGATGCTTTTCCATCCCTGAATTTCCTCATGCCTCTGAATGCCCAGTTTCAAGCTTTTCCTGGTCGACATGAGACCCAGAGGTGTCTGGCCAAAACTCAACTTGGGGCAGCTGGAGGGTCCCTTCTGCAACACTGCTGGATTTTGCTGCAACCAGACCAGAATGCCCATTTTTCATTGATGGTTTCTGCAAATTGGTCTCCAGCATCAGGGGTGGAAGATCTCAGAGATCAATGCACAGAATGAAGAGTATCTGTGCTTACTAGGTATCTTTTAGTTGGGGTCTGATTTCCATGGAAAAGGGCAGTTGAAGGGTTTTAGCTCTTCCATGTTTTCATGTCTAGAAGGGAAGTGGTCTTATGACAAAAGACTGAGTAGGAATCTTATATAAGCCTGCGGGCGTGGAAAGTTTTAATATATAATCCCTATGGCCCCAATCCCAAAGCTTTATTGAAACATACATATAAAGCTAGGAAAAAGAGGTTTTGACATCTTCCTTTGAGGGTGGGAGTTGCCCACAGAGAATTAACTTGCATGTCCTGATTCGGATGGTTCCACAGCTATTGCTCTTTTCAGACGCTGCTCACTGTGCTCTTTGTCCTCAAGATCATCACCCAAATGAGAACCACGACCGGTGCATCCCAAAGAAGATCCACTTCCTTTCCCATGAAGAGACACTTGGTCTCCTTTTAGTTTCTCTGCTCATTTTCCTCTGTCTCAGCACATCTGCTGTTTTGGGAACGTTCATTAGATATCGCAACACACCCATTGTCAAAGCCAACAACCGAGACCTCAGCTACGCCCTCCTCAGCTCTCTACTGCTTTGCTTCCTCTGCTCCTTTCTCTTCATTGGACGACCCACAAAGGTCACATGTCTTCTCCGACAACCTGCTTTTGGCATCTCCTTCTCTGTTACCATTTCTTGTGTGTTGGCAAAAACAGTCATGGTGGTCTTGGTCTTTCTTGCAACCAAGCCAGGAAACATGGCAAGTCTACTGATGGGGAGACCAGTGACAACCATAATTGTGGTGGTCTATCCCCTCATCCAAGCTATGACCTGTTTTGTCTGGTTGCTGACTTTCCCCCCTTTCCCGAACTTGGACTTCCATTCCCTCTCTGGAGAGATCATCATGGAATGCAGCGAGGGCTCCGTCACCATGTTTTATGCTGTCCTGGCTTACATGGGCTTCCTGGCTCTTCTCAGCTTCCTGGTGGCTTTCCTTGCCAGGAAACTGCCTGACAGCTTCAATGAAGCCAAGTTCATCACCTTCAGCATGCTGGTCTTCTGCAGCGTGTGGGTCTCCTTTGTGCCCACCTACCTGAGCACCAAGGGGAAATATGCGGTGGCCGTGGAGGTCTTCTCCATCTTGGCCTCTGGGGCTGGTCTCCTGGGCTGCATCTTTTCCCCCAAGTGCTACATCATTGTCTGGAGGCCCAGTCTCAATAGCAGAGACCAGCTCATAAGAAAAACATAATTGAAACATTTCATCATTTGGTGAATTTGTGGTCATTACTTGCACCTGAATAAATCAGAATTTTGAATTTCCTTTTTTCAGCACCGGAGTCAATGGGACCCCCCACAATTGTGGTTCCACTTAAGAGAAATACTCTGTACTCATGTGAAGTGTTGCCCTGGGTGTGTCTGCCAATGATATCAGGGTTAAGGGACAGGTGATTATCCAGAAAAGCTTTTGGACTAATATTAAATATTGCTTCCTGAGAATTCCTTAGGTGTGTTCACTACAAAGAACTCACAGAAATTGGTACACTTTAGGAAGGGAGAGGTGTCACATATGCTTTGCAGGGAGATTTTGAATGAGCCATTTGCAAGAGCTATGTAGAAGCAAAACATTACAAAACAGAAGTATCACAAAATTCACAGAAACATCTGGAAGACTGGAAGCTTTTAGGGGTTGAATGCCAGGTTAAGAAATACTTTTAGTGGTGGAATTTCACATGTTTCAGTGCTTTTTTCTTGAGTCTTAGTGAATTCCCAAAAAACCATGAGGAGTTGGCCCAGGATTTGAATATTCCAGCTATTTGATTGAGAGTGATTAGATAGCAGGTGAATCATTCACACATCCTGGAGCTCTGAAACCTGCCTCATTTCCTGGAGATGGAACCTGAATGGAAAACATTGCTGAAGAGAGGAGGCAGGGGGTGAGGAAGAGAAAACAGGCCAAGCTTTCTCTTTTCCAAAATATAAAACTTACAGGTTTATTAGGGAAACTACAGCACTGACAACCACTGGCATCCTCCTTTCCTAGTCCTAAACCAGTGTCTGCTTTCCACAGTCAAGGCCACTGAGGCATCTCTTGCCTTGTTCTGCATGGAAGGAGAAAACCGTGTTTGTGTCAGGAAATACCAAGTAGCAGGACCAGGAGGAGGTTCTTTGCGATTCACTGGAAGACGCTACGCTCACTTTCCGCAGTTTATTTGCAGGTCAAGAAGGCAGCCTCTCTGAGTGAGAAAAGCAAGAGCGTGTTGGGCAGCTGGGATACCAATCTGGCTGTGAGCTCCTGGATTGTACACAAAATTTGGGGGACCCACATACAAATTTTCAGGGTGGTGATGAGACATGCATGTGTCCATTTGCATAGGAGAATATGATGTCAAATGGGACAATGTATGGCTAATGTCAGGAAGTATAGTGCAAAAGACGCAGTGGCATAGAGTGGCTGAGTGACCCATGAGTAGACAAACAGTTGAGCAGAAGGAATCATAACAACTTCCAGGTCAAGGTTTTAACATCCAGAGGATGGTGTTCAAATTGCCACAAAGTGAATGTATTTGGTGCTGCATTTTGCAAATAGAGATCATGCAGGGAACTTCTTGGTTACTTTTGACTGGAGCAGTAGCTAAGGCATGTACGAGCATTCCTGAACAGATTACATGCTCTCGCCTGCTGATACTTTGTACCGAGTAGCCTCTGCCAAGTGTCTGAGTTGCTCTGCAGGAAAATGCATTCATCATGGAGCCCCTGGGGCTGCCTGCTTTCTCAGGAAATTGGAAGTGGGTGAAAAGTTCTAGTGCTGTTGAGTGGAGAGGCGTAAGGGCACTGTTGCCAGATTTTACAAATAAATGGACTCACAAAAGCATATTTTATTTGAGGATTTGCTAGGACTTTCCCAGAATGTGCAAGAAATGATGGGCTTCTGACAGAGCACTGCTAACAAGGTTCCTCTTTCAGAGCCAGGATTTGTGCAGGAGGCTGCATTATGATGCTCGTGCTGTCACCTGCCCCAACCACAGGCACTGTTGCAGGTCATGGAGCTCAGATTTCTGTAGGCCAAAGACAGACATAGAAACAAAGGAATGGCGCAAGTCAGAAGGATTCTCCAGCGCCATCTAGTCTGACTTCTAGCTCAAGTCGGCTCCACGCATGACATGGCCACCATGTGCATGTCGAGCCTATCCTTGAGCACCCTCAACAATGGTTTCTCAACCACTTCCTGTGGAAGCCCATTCCATACCCTCAGAGTCCTAATGGTCAGGAAGTCCTTTCTGGCATCTAAATAAGTTATAGATAAATTGAGTAAAGCCCAGTTGGGCAAGAGAGAAGCAGGCAAGAAGGCCAATTTATTTTGCTCCCCCAAATTCCCAGGTGCTCTGGTCTCTACCCAGGCAGTATCAAAATGACTGTAACTCTTTGGGACTCTCCCATGGATTCCCATGCAGCAGGTACAAAACAAAGACATGACAGAGAAAATATGCTCTCTGGAGGTGTGGCCTGAGTCCTTCTGTGGGGCTGGTGTGGCATTGCATGAGGTCTCCTGGCTATGACAGGAGGCCCAGACAACCTTCTCCAGATCCCTGGCCAAGAAGGGAAGGCCTGACTGGCCACTGGTGCCCTGCTCGGACAGGGGCCTGGGAGCCTCAAAGCCAGGGGAAAAGCCAGTGGGAACGCCCTGGGCAATCTGGGCTGCATGACATAACTGCCTGTTTACACAAACCCCTCCCCCCAATCTGTAGGGTTTTTGCATTCAGGTTCCTTCTATGGGAAAATGAGGCCTACATCTAATGGGCACTGATTCTCCTTAATCGCTGGCAATTCGCTCTCAAACTCAAAGCCAAGTTGGCAGGGAGAGGAGACCGTGCAACTCATCTAAATAGTCAAATACTGGGCCAGCTGGTCATTTTCTTTTTGCAGTTTCCAACCTCAGACTGTAACAAGCAGACCTTACATTCTGCTAAATTCTGTAAGAGTTGATTGAAACATAGAAACAGAGTGAGTCAGAACATGCCTCCCGGGCTATCTTGTCTGACCCCCGGCTCCAGCTGGCTCCACTCAAGACATGCCCTCCATCTGCATGTCCAGTCTATCTTTGAACACCCTGCTTCCTTTGATATCTGTCACTCAAGATCAAAATGAATCCTGATTTCCTCAGTGATTTCTCCATGTTTCTGTAATTTCCATTGGTGCTTCCTGAGGTGCTTTTCCACAACTACTGAACACTTCCGCTTGATGCTCAGGTAGGTGGGCACAAAGGAGACCCACATGCTGCAGAAGACCAGCATGCTGAAGGTGATGAACCTGGCTTTGTTGAAGCTGTCGGGCAGTTTCCTGGCCAGGAAAGCCACCAGGAAGCTGAGAAGAGCCAGGAAGCCCATGTAAGCCAGGACAGCATAAAACATGGTGACGGAGCCTTCGCTGCATTCCACGATGATCTCCCCAGAGAGAGAATGGAAGTCCAGGTTTGGAAAGGGGGAGAGGTCAGCAACCAGCCAAGGCAGATAGCAGCTTCGATGAGGGGACAGATCAGCACAACGGAGGCTGCAAGCATCTCCCCGAGAGCAGACTTGCCATGTTTCCTGACTTTGTGACCATGAAGACCAAGACCACCATGATGGTTTTTGCCAACACACAACAAACTGCAACAGAGAAGGAGATGCCATGCGCAAGAGCTGGAAGCTTGCAAGAAAAATTACCCAGAAAAGAACCATCTTTCGGCAATGTTGCTTTAGAGAGATATTGCACATCGTGTATTGGGAGAATATTGCAAATGAGGACGTATGAAGAAGTTGAGGTACCAGAAGACTCTCTGCTGGTTGACACAATCATTGTTGTGTGTGCACACAGCATTGCTTTTAGAAGGGTTCCCTCCCTACAAAAAAATTCCCCCAAACTCTCACTGAGACGGCTGAAAGGGCCTTTTGTATTGAATCAATTCTCCCTCCAAACAGATCTTCTCTGTGAGCCAATAGCAGCTCCAAACCTTCAGAGGTTCTCCCTCCATGTCCCGCAATTGCAATTCCTCATTTGCACAAACCCTCCGTGTTGCAGGCACACCAAGATTCCTTTTGAGTGCCAGCCCAAGCTCACCTGTGGCTGGAAGTAGAGCTGATCTAACGGCCAAAGATGCTTTGTGCTTTCCACATGCTTAGTGGCTCTGTGTGCACACTATGACGCTCACAAGCTGGTGATACCTTCCTGCCAGGGCATTCCCCTTTTTCATAGCTCTCCGTACTGGCCATGGCCACAGAGTCAAGTCTTTTTGTAAAGTGTCCCCCTGGCATTCGCCAAGTCAGGCTGGACAAACTGAACCAGGGGATGGGTGCAGGTCTTGCCTTGCATCCCCAGTGGCTCTTAGCAGGCAAGGCAACCCCCCTTTCTTCCCATTTTGGTTTCCTTCCCAAATGTTCAGAGTCTGCATTCCTCACCCCCTTTTTTCACTCTCTCTCTCTCATGCAACAACTCTCCACCCTCACTGGTCAATCCTCTCAGAGCGTCTCATCCAAGAAGCACCTTCCCAAGGGGCATCCCAGGCCAACCCTCCACCTCACACACTCTCTCTCCCACAGGGCACTCTCCCAGCACAAAGTACAAATCCCAGAGCATATACAGAGTATTTTCTACATTTCTAGTCATGCGTAAGGGAGCAGAGTTGCTGATGAGGGAAGAATAGGGATATTTCAACAGATAATGTGTTCATGAGGAAGGAGAATATGAGAAACTGCTGAGTGGAGTGGACATAATGGCCCAGTAATTATGGGTGATTACACAGGGTTGACATGGCAACAAGGGAGGCACATGAATCATGACGGGTCCTGCATGGGGGCTTGAATTTCCCAAGACAGTGTCCTGACAGTCTGGCCAGTCAGACCTCCAAAAGCAGTTCTTGAGTGGCACAGGAAGGCTCCAGACCCATGATCACAGCAGGTCTCAATCCTCTGTGCTCCCCATCCCGACACACACACTGCCTCTGTGACCATCTCATGGCTTCTCTCAGGTGCAGTTTTTACGCAGTTGGCTCCATGGGGATGATTTGATGACTGGCTGAATCCTGAGTCTCTAGTGATGGGGTCCTTGTTTTGTGTTGCTCCATTTCCTCACTGCATTGAAAGGGGCATCCCCATGTGCCTGGAGAATCAAGAGGCACCTCTCCGTTTCACGTATTGCAGAAAAGCCCCTGGGAGCTCGAAGCTCTCTCAGGAGAGCTGAGTCTGAGATGGGGGTCTCTCGCTTCCTGCCCGAAGGCTCCAAACAGCCTTTGGAGCCATGTGTTCCTGGCTGGCTGCATGCCCTGTGCTGTGGCTGCTGTTATGCTCCCCTTCCCTTCCCTTTCCCTATTTGACCCTCATTTATACTGTCAGCCTGGATGCTCAAGAGTCCCCCAGCTATATTTTTATCCCTTTAAAACACTGCTGTGTTCGCCCAACTTGGGTGTGTGGTGTGCCGAATACTGAGGCTGGTCCCGGATTGAGGGAACAGGGAAGCTCCACCTGAGATGCATCCCAGGTCGTCCTGGAACAGAGAATCCATGCCTCTTTTACGTAATGCTCAACAAGCAGAGAACGCAAGCATCTTCATCCTAGTAAAGTTGGGAATGCTTCCCTTTTGGTTTTCACTTCAGTGGCAACCTATTAATTGCAGGGAGAAAATAATGGACAAAGCAAAATCCCACCAACCCAAGCTGATGGGTCGAACTGCTGCAGAGAAGTCCTGAGGGAGAATGTAGTGTCTTCTGAGAGGCAGGGGGACCTGGTGGGGCACGTGCCAAGCAGCAGGCCAGGGAGGCCTAGCTCCAGCACACCCTCTATGCTGGAACTCAAACCTCCTGGCAGTTGCTTGGCCAATCACTCCCTCTGAGCTCACCTCCCTCACAGGTTAAAAGGAGAGGGGGACAAACTTGCAAGTTACTTTGGGTGTTTGCAAGAGGAGAAAAGGCAGAGAATACCTGCGGAGTAAAAAGAAAATGCAGAGCCCCAAATTCCTTCCTTTCTGCTCCCTCTGCATTGTCCATGTTCTCCCCCTGGGGTCAATTTTCAGCTGCTGCACTACTTCAGATGTGCTCTGTGAGGGGACAAGGAGAACCCAAGCCCTTGGACCCCAGCTTCCAAAATATGAAGGGATCATGCAACAGGTTCGCTGAGTTCAGTGGGCCAGTTCCTACCCACATGGCCCAGGAATCCCTGTACAGAGGCTGAAGCAGCCATCCCAGGCTGTGCAGCAACTTTCCCAGAAGGAGTCCAAGCTGTAAGCAAGGCCAAGGTTGCTCCTACAGAAGGAGTCTGGCTGGACTTCTGCTCCAAACACTGTGACTTCCTCCCTCAGGGCAGTGTTCCTGCTGACTCCGTGTGAATCCAGAGCTCTCAGGGCCAGGAACAGACTTCTTCAACTCTTCCCCATGTGGAGAAAGAAATTCCGTGCTCCGCATCTTTCCCTTTCTGCTATCAGGAGCAGTCTGGAGGCCTCCTCACAGCTCTGGCAGAATGCCTCTGCTGGTGCTCTCACAGCCAAGTCGGTTTGTGAGCACAGGCTGGGGAGCAAGCCAACTGCAGGCTTCCAAGGGAAGGAATCCGCAATGCCAGATGGATCTTCTCCAAGGAACCCTCCTATATCCAAGATCCCCACTCTGGAAAAGGAGCTGGAGGAATATGCAAGGTGCTTTGCCAGTACCCTGTCAAGTTCTGCGCGAGCATTATTTGTCTGCTCACACTTCAAAATATAGAATGAAAATTTCAAAGACTGAAAAAAGGAACTATTTATAGAAATGAAAAAAGGCAAAACACAAAGCTTGGAGGAGGTTGACAAGGGAAGATTCCTTCTATGCTGCATCCCCAGTTATGAAATGGAGCTTTTATTTTTCCCAACTACCAAAAAGTGCAAATGATTATTTTTTTCAATTGTTTCAATGTGATACTGTCCATATGCCCAGAATGGATCACTGGCTTGTTCAGAAAAGTTGGAGTTTTGCTCTCTTGATGAAGAAAACAAGCAGATTTTATGGTTTGTTTTTCATCAAGAGATGCTCCTTGGTATTCAGGTCAGGCCTCCATAGAATGATGTAGCACTTGGGTAGGAAGATGCAGCCCAGCAGCCCCGCACTGGAGGCCAAGATGGAGAAGACCTGGACGGCCACCATGTACTTCCCCTTGGTGCTCAGGTAGGTGGGCACAAAGGAAATCCAGACACTGCAGAAGACCAGCATGCTGAAGGTGATCAGCTTGGCCTCATTGAAGGCCCCGGGCAACTTCCTGGCCAGGAAGGCCACCGTGAAGCAGACGGCAGCCAGGAAGCCCATGTAGTCGAGGGCAGCGTAGAACATGGTCACAGAACCTTCGTTGCACTGCAGGACAATCTGCCCAGACTGGAAGTGCATGTCAGAGTCAGGGAATGGGGGAGAGGTGCCCAGCCAGATGGTGGAGAGGACTGCTTGGACACTGGAACTGAAGATGACAATGAAGTTGGCCAAACTCCTCCCCGGCCAGCTCCTTGCCCTATTGCCTGGCTTGGTGGCCAGGAAGGCCAGCACCACAGTGATGGTTTTGGCCAGGAGGGAAGAGATGGCTACTGAGAAGATGATGCTGAAGGCTGCTTGTCGCAGGAGGCAGGTGATGCTTCTTGGCTGACCAATGAAGAGGAAAGAGGACAAAAAGCAAAGGAGGAGGGAGACAAGCAGAATGTAGGAGAGGTCTCGGTTGTTGGCCTTGACTACTGGAGTCTCTTGGAACATTCTGAAGATCCCCAATATGCCTCCTGTGGCGATGGAGAAGAGTAGGGCCATGCCAGTGAGGAAGGACCCCAAATGTTCTTCAAAGGACAGGAAGGTGATGACCTTGGGGATGCACTGATCCCGGGCCTCATTTGGATGTTGATCTTCTTGACACTTCAGGCAATGCTCTGCATCTGTCGGAAAGAAGACAAAGAGCACCTGACAGCCATTCCAGTTGCTGTCCTCTACATTGTATTCATCATTCTGCTTGTTCAAATTACTAGTAATAGTATAAATGGTACTAGTACAAGTAAAGGCATGATTCTGGTGTGAGGAGAAATAAAGAGAGTTAACCTGCCAGGAGTGGACTTGATGGGCTCCTAATCCTAACCCAATTCAACAAAAAGCCATATGTAAAATATGGAAGCCAACTACCCAGAAGGCCCTCTGCAAAGTGGGATTGGATATTTTTCTTGCAATCATGAACTGATTCATGCAGCAGAAAATGCCCGACCCTCCAGGGACTCCATCCCTTGCAGCTGAATGGGCTGCAGATTTCACAAAGACCATGACACCCAGCAACAAGCATTGCCATGTCAAGCCAGGCATGAAGACTTCTCATGACAGCTCCTTGCGGTCCTGCTTGGGTGGAGGGATGTGATGCAAGGGGCCACCTCTTTGCTGGAATGCCCCTTGTCCTCGTCCTAATTCCAGCTGTAGCTCCAACCCTTCAGCCACCCTTTGAAAGTCAGATAAGAAGCTGAAATGATGCTCCTCTCCCAGCCAGGACTCAACTAGCCTGACTCCCAGGCCCTCAAGATGCACTGAGCCTGACACTTCCTGAGCACCCCCCCACCCCCAGTACACCCAAGCACCTCTGGGGTCCATCCTGACATTGTTTGCAAGTCTTCAACTGTCCACCTGGGAACTCCAACTAGGCACCAGCCAGCTCACCACTGCCACAAACTCTCCAGGAAGGAATTTCTCCTGTAACCGCAGAACCGCCTACTCCCCTCTATTCAATGGAGACCACCACCCCTCCATAGGGTGGGCCAGTTTGGATTGACTGAGGTTATGGGACTGGTCATTTGGTAGCTATTCCCTTGACATATGCAGGTGACAGGAGAATGGGGAAGAACCCAAACAAGGACGCTGACACTACCTGACCTTCCTACTTACAATCTTCCTTTTCTGCCCTTCCTACTTAGTAGCTGCATCAACCTTCCCCATAGCCATGCATAGTACCATTGCAGAACCGGATGAGCTAGGACTGAATGACATGTTCAGGATTTTGCTCTGTCTGCCCAGAAAAACCTTCTGAGTGGGTCTTGTCATGTTTGCACAGTATTCTGGGAGGTTTGGTGAGTTCTGTCCCAACTCTACTTCACAGAGGTTATTAGGGTGTAAGAGAAGAGGAGGAAGACTGGGGGGTGTGTAGTTGTGATTTGCTAGAGGAATTTCTGGCCCCCTGTGGGAGGTCTGTTGGTGGAGGTTTGTTGGTTACTGTACTGAGCTGGTAGAGGTGGGTGGAATTCCGCACTTGGCAGCACCTGCCAGACTGGGAGCCAAGATGTTCTAGTTCTGACTCAGCCAAGCACTACACTAGGTGACAGTGGACCACCCCCAGACTCTTATTCATGCTTTCCTCCCACAAAAGAGGAGGGTTCTTGTGCCAAGTTCTTGTGAAGGCTACTGTGGTGGGTAAAAAAGTTTAATGACAAACCCCTGCTCACGAGGGAATGAAAAGCTATCTGGAGAAATGGAGAAGACAAGGAGAAATGCAGAGGCCATGGTAGGCAGGGGACACTTCGCAGCAATCATAAGTGAGCAGAAAACACACCTGAAGTGCCCTGAAGGCCAAGCAGCCTGTGGCTGTGGGAGTAATGAGGAATGAGGCATTCTGGAAAGTGGAGAACACAAGACATAACTTGGTCCATGCAATGACTCCAGGTCTGGAGAGAGAGGTTGAGAAAAACAGCCCCAGAAATGAAGATTTTCTGCCTTGATTCTCCAGAAACAATCAGGATGTCCTAATTTCCTTGCAGGATGATGTAGCACCCCCACATGTGCCACATAGCATGGTTGGATCCTTGCCCTCCCCTCAGGCTCTGCCTTTCCCTCTGTGCTCACCCACCTTCCCGAGTGGAGATGGTCCCTTCTGCACATGGAGGGCAGTCATAGCAGCACAGGGGCTGTCCTTCCCGAGTCACCTTAAAGAATCCCGGGCGACAGCTCTCCACGCACCTGGCCTGGGGCAGGGGCTGAGTGAGAGAGAAGGAGCATCAGGGTAGGAGGTTTGGGGCTGAGGGAGCTGGGGCCTGGGGAGACAGAGCTGGAAAGGGCAGAGAGCGAAGAACCTCCAGCACTTCAGTGAATTCCATATGAATCCCACTCTGTGAGACTGAAGGAGCTGGACTTTCCCTCTAAGTCAAATGCATATCATTTATTCTCTACACCTTTTCCATCAAAGGTGATTGATTTATTCATTAAAATCTGTACTTCCGATTATTCAGATTGTAAGTGAAGGGATGGGAAATGAAAATAAGAGAATACTGTTGATGGCTTTCTTCACCTGATCTTTCCATCTTGGCCATGCTATGGGATCCCGCTGAATGGTGAATTTGGGGCCAGGCAAGCCCCATCTTTCTAAACTCCCAACTTTCACTCTTAAAGCAGTCTCATTTGGAAAACGCACCCAGCTGACAAGGTCCAAGTTGGCTGCCAAGTCTCCTTTCTCGTCTAAATACACCCCCTCAATAGAACGATTGTGAAACTGGGGGACTCTCAGGAAATGGTGGAGCTGGAACAACACAGAAAAAGCATTTGAGAAGAACCGTTTCATATTCCAGTTTTTGCTAAGAGCTGCTCCCAGTTTAGTGGGGCTGGGTGTGACTCCTGTAATGGACATAATTATCATTTCTGCTTTGGATGCCCAAGCTCTGCTTTGGGAATTTCGGAAATAGACAAGGGTTAGGGTTAGACCTGTTTAGTTTAGTCATGTCTGACCCATCACAACCCCCTGGACAACATTCCTCCAGGCGTTCCTGTCCTCCTTCTTCCCCTGGAATCCACCTAAGCTCACACCAACTGCTTCAGTGACTCCATCTAACCACCTTATTCTCTGCCGTCTCCTTCTTCTTTTTCCAACTACTGTTCCCAGCATTAGACTCTTCTCCAGGGAGTCCTTCCTTCTCAAAAGGTGGCAAAACTATTTGAGTTTCATCTTCAGGATCTGGCCTTCTAAAGAGCAGTCAGGGTTGATCTCCTCTAGGACTGATCGGTTTGATCACCTTGCTGTCGAAGGGACTTACAGGAGTCTCCACAAGCACCATAATTCAAAGGCCTCAATTCTATGGTGCTCTGCCTTCCTTATGGTCCGTATTTCAAAATCATACATTTCAACTGGGAAAATCATAGCCTTCACTATACACACTTTTGTTGGCAGGGTTACATCTCTGCTTTTTCATATGCTATCTGGATTTGCCATAGCTTTCCTCCCCTGGATCAAGCATCTTTAAATTTTTTACATTTTATATTGCACGTTTATATTTTGTAAGCCGTCCTGAGCACTTGGCAATGAGACGTTAGATAAATGCCCATAATAGATAATGAATGAATAAATAAATGGATTTCCTTTTGTTCTGAATCCAGCCAAGATAGCAAGCCTGGGTATACTTGGGTCAGGGATCTGCACAAGGACCTGTACGGTCCTCACGGTGCTTCTACGTGCTGCTTCAGGATGAGTTGAAGCAACTCCATGGGTCACAATCAGAGGGACTCAGTTCTGGGAAAGGACCAAAAGAGGGATGGGACAGAAAGTGCTCAAGCTGTGCCATCATTTTGAAAATCTTGTCCCAGTTTCTAATACTCTGAATTCCATACAATACCCAACAAGTGGAGGGTATACCTGCCATGGATGAAGCCTCTGCAAATCTAGCCTGCCTTCACGATTCATAGACTTCCTCCTGGATCTGGAGGAAAGAGCTGCATCCACAGCATGGGCCATGGCCTGGACAGTGCTGTAAGAGAAGAAGCTGTCCAGAGAGAGTGTTTGCTCCTTGTCCACTTGGGGCAGCCCCTCCAGTTCCTCCTTCTCTCTGCATCTCATCCACTCTTTCACTGACAACACATGCTTTGAATACGAACACTTGAACACACTGTTCATAAATAGCTCCATAGCAATATACAAATCAACAAAACCATCATAGCTGGTCCTTTTACTTGTTTGGGGGAGGAAGGAAAAATACGCATAGACATGCTGGAAATCAGGACTTCCATAAGCTAAAACCCAGGTGAAGTCACACAAAGTTGTGCTGATCCAGACTTTCCCATAAACCGGTTGCAATACAATTTTCATAGCTTCTTCTAGAATCCATATTCCATAGAAGGAGAAAATCAACTCTTCAAAATAAATGAAGACATTGATTTCTACCACAATCTTCCATGAGTGCCACCTGACTTGTCCATAACCTGATTTCAGCTGAGAGATGCTGTGTGAAAAAACCGCACATATGCCATTCATGAGGAGCTGCGGTTTCAAGGTTCTCATGAACTTGTCTCCATTCTCAGTGTCCAGTGAGAAGAGACCCACCATCGTCCACCTGAAGTGCAGCAGCAGCCTGACGATCCCTGGGTACTGAAAGCCTTCTTCAGGGAGCATCCTGTGCAAGAAAGGGGACTGGCTTTTTTCTTTCCTGACTTGAGCGGTGAAAGCATAAGTGACCTGGGAGGGAAAGAAACAGGGATGCTGATGGCTTGCTTCAACAAAGTACTCAGTCACAGTTTCTCATTTCATGAGAACACAACCCTTGGTATTGAATTGTATGCATGAAATGTGATTTGATGAGAAGCAATGCTTATTATTTTCTGAAAAAAAAAGTCTATCACAGAGACATAAAAGCATGGGAAATATAAACCTCTGCTAAGAAGGTGAGAATATGGTGAAGCTCAACCTGGAGCCCATTATTTTGAGACGAGAAGTGCAGCTCAAGATAACCGTGCTCAAAAGAAGCTTGAGTGCTGTTCTCCCTACCTCTACTGACTGCAAAAGCTGACCCTGAAAAGTTCTGTGCAGGCTGGCTGTGGCTGCTGATCTCGACTGGGAAGGGGCTCACTCTCCAATGTAGAGAGGCACCTACACGAGAAAGTCTCTTCATACAAGCACTTGCTGTAGTTTCCTCTCACTCACACTCAGAAAATGAAGAAGAGGGGCCTGCAGTTAATCCTCACCCCAACAGTGCCAGATGGGGGTCTGGTGTGGGCAGAGGGCCTCGAACGCTTTTCATCTCAGGGTTCTGTGGGATTGTCTCTTGTCCTGGGAGGGATACCATCTATGGAAGTGATTTGGCGAATCTTTTTCTTAGTCTACATGAAAACTCATATCACTCCTCCCAAGCCTCCCACCTGTGGGATTTTGAAGATACCCAGCATGTTGGAAAGCTGCATGGAGTTGTCTGAGTCAGATTCTTCAAGGACGGCCAGCAGATGATCTCGCCTGCCATACTTGAAGTTGGGAACGTGGGCCTGAGCGGTCGAGAGCAGGTCTATGGCTGCGTCGGACGTCAGTCTAACAGCGTGAAGGTTGTCATAGATGCTGTAGCCGAGGGTGAGGTTGGGCAAGAGGCTGGAATCCTGGTTGATGTCCTGACTGGCAAACAGGAAGGAGAGGATCTTCCAGTCAAATGTGGCTCCCAACCTTAAAATAAGAACAAAAACAGAAATGGTTTGCACAAAACCAGAAATTCACTTTGAGGTTGCATCCTGCTTCTCGGGCTTCCACAAGCTCACCCTCCTCCCAACCCAAAGCCAGAATCCATCTGGTGATGCCTGCAGGACCTCAGGTGGGATTCCTGTGGCCTCTTTCCCATCTGTGTCCAGTGTCTTCCCCCAAGACAAGACACCTGCAGCCAATGTACCCATCCCAGGCAGGAGCCCAGCAGGGCAGCCATTCCCACTGATGGGGATGGGAAGGCAGAGGGGTGCAGAGGCAAGGAAGGTCGGGTATGTGCTGGGGCCTGTTGACCCACATTGCCCTGCTGACCATGCTGCCTGTGAATTCATTGGCCAGTGACTTACACAATCTTTTCATTAGAGGCAGGTTGATTGAAAGTGTGTTGTCCAAATTGGCCTTGTGCTGCAGAGATGCTGGCACTGAAGACAATGTCTCCTGGCCGGAAATAGTTGCGTGGCTGCAGCTCAGCCCTGTGCCAGCTCCAGGGGCATTTTGCCTTCATCCTCCCACAGGAGGTCTCTGGGAGGGGCAGCAGCAGCAGGACAAAGAGTGCCACTCTGCTGGCGCTTGGCACGGTCTCCATCCTGCCCCTTCAGCTAAGTAGAGGAGCAGTTAGAGGAATTTCTTTCTAAATAGACAAGGAGCCCTGCCAGGCAAGGCTCTAGCAGAAGGAGGTGAGAATACGTGCTTGCATGGCAGACTCCTCTGCTGTTCCCTGCTTCTCCCAATCCCTGAGCAGGACAGCAGGGAAGGAGACACCCTCCCCTTTGTGCCTGGATGCAAGACACGCCTCTGCCATCTCAGCTGTGCCTCGGGCGTTCAGGGTGGTCCTGGGGGAAGGGGTTCCATGAGGTTTAGAAAGAAGAGCAGCTGTGCATGATGATTTCCATAATTATACGGCCTCATGGCTGGAGCACCTCTACAGCCTCCTGATAACCTTCCCATGTGCAAGAGAGTCATGCTCTGAGAATATGCTGATGCGGCCCATGTTAAGCACGTTGGACCAAGGGATCTTTCCCTCATGTGCTTTGCAACTGGCCTTCAACATGTGACCTGCTGCATCCCCCATTCTCTATCCCCCCCCACCCCCCAGCAAATATTGCCTTGCATTGAGGCAGCTTGGCCCTGCAAAGCCCCTGGCTCGCTTTCCCCCTTCTCATTCCTGGTGTGCTCAGCTTGGCTCCACCATCATCACAGTGCCAGTGGATTTTCCCTCGGAGTCCAGCTTCAGCTCCAGGGATAGGACATGCTGAGATTTTGCCAAAACGCTGCTCCTGCAGGGATGGCTAAGAAGGGCAGCAAGAGGCAAACTCTCTGAGGGAGGAACGGTTCGGTCCATCCCATCCCAGCTGCCTCTGAGGGACTCAGCAGGAGATTGTTCTCTTCTCTTCTCTTCTTTCCCCTCTTATTTCCCTTGGAAAAAGCTTCGTCCCTTCCTGCTGTGCCCACTGCCCATTCCTGGCATCCAGTTCCCCTTGGGGTGCTTTTGCGGGAAAGTGGGAAACACCAGTTTCCCTCTCATCTATCCAGGAGAGGAAGCCAGGTTGTGGATGTTGTTGTTGTTAATTGTGAAGTCACGTCTGACCCATCACGACCCCATGGACAACATTGCTCCAGATTTTCCTGTCCTCCACCATCCCCCTGAGTTCACCTAAGCTCATGCCGTCTGCTCCCGTGACTCCATCCAGCTGCCTCATGCTCTGCTGTCCCCTTCTCCTTTTGTCCTCATGGTTGGGGATAGGCAAGTCTAAAAGCAGAATTGAGACCAGTCTTGGTTCACAAGACGAAGAAGAGAAGTTTGCTGCACATCTGTACCATCATGATTTTGCCAATTTTGTTGGGTTGGTTGGTTGGTGATGTAAAACACACCCTGCTGCTTCCATGACTCCCTTGGTGAATGTTGGGACCTGATCAGAGACATTCGGCAATCGGGCTAAAAGGGAACTGACTGCCTGATACTCAAAGCGGGAAAGTAGCTTCAGAGGGATCTGGGTAGGAGAATCTCCATACACACACAGATGCACATACGCACCCACCAAGGCATTCCAACCATTCCATTGCGACATTGCAAGGACCAGTTGGCAGGCTCAGAATTCAGGACATGGGGTCGGAGACCCAACCCAGATCCCAGGTCAGCAAGAGAAGGAAGTCATCCTGTCTCTGGAGTGGGAAGACTGACAGTGCAACCCACTCAGGTCACAATGCCAAAATCTGCCCCTAGGTCTCTGCCCTCCCGCAAGTGCACTCTGCTCATGGAAGGGTTATGACGCTCAGGGCTCATCAGGAAGGGTGAAGTTGGAAGAGCAGGGGAAAGACCACGATGGAGGGGAGAAGACAGACACCTAAGCTCTCTCTGCTGCCTCTTCCAGACAGGCCTCTCTCTAATTCCTCATGGCTGCCTGTCTTCACCTGGGTGTTTTTGTTTGGACGGAGCCTGTTTTCACGGAAACACCTTCCGTGAAAGCTCATCTCATATCCCAGGGTCCCAACCATCAGGAATGCTTTCTGACACCCAACATGAAACTCAGTTCCTTAAGCTTTGCCCCACTGGACAAAATCCTTCCCTACCTGCAGGGGAAAAGGTCATGCCCCTTTGCCATGTGATCCCCCCTTCACACGACTGCATGTTGTCAGAAGATCCCCTCCTTGTCTCCTCTTCTTCAGCTTTGGAGCAAGAAGGGCTGCGCCTCCTCCTTCCCTGAGGAGCTGTGGGACATTTAGACAGTGCATAATGAGCGTCTATGAATGAGGACAGCTCAGGAGCCCCGTCAGATGGAAGCAGAAAGACACTTTGGATGCCCAGTGAGCTGTTACTTAGGCTTCATGCTGAGCCACAGCATAACACAGAGTATGCTCTTCTAAAAGAGGATGCTCTTCTAAACTCTCTGCATGCTCAAGTTCTCGACATCTTAGAAGATTAGACTAGGAATTTTATTAGCTGGATAAACATCAGAACTGCTGAGTAAATATTATTTATATTATCTTTGCCTTGAAATAATACCCATGAAAAAGCTGCATTTGTTTATAATTTGGCATGAAGAAATGGAGAACCCTCTGGATTTCTAGGTGGCGACTGAGATAAAAAAGAGAGTTTGAGGTTTTTATTTAAGTTGAAGCTGAAGAAAAAAAACCTTTTTCCTCTAGCTTCTCTAAGGGTTTGATCTGATCTATATGGTGCAATTAAAGCTCAAAGCTTGGACTGATGATTTTCGATAATTGGTTGGACCTCTTGCAAGATCAACTGGAAGTTTTTTCCTACATTGTCGGATTCTCATCCTTAGTGAAGTTCATTTCAGTGAGCATGTTTTTTCCTCTTTTTGCAATACTACTTGTGGGATAATTACATTTGTTGTTAATTGGTATAAGAGGAGGAGGAAGAGGAGAGAAGGAGGAGAGGAAGGGAAGAGGGAGGTGGAAGAAAGGAAGATTCTTCATTTTCTCTCCTGTGTTTCTGGGACCTCTGCCAAAGTACTTGACATCCTTCTCACCTTTTGTCTGCTAGTATGGCATTAATCTCCTTCATGGATCACTGCCTTGTCGTGGCGAAGGGGCTTGCGTAGCTCAATGAAGCTATGAGCTATGCCGTGCAGGGTCACCCAAGACAGACAGGTCATAGCAGAGAGCTCTGACAAAACGTGATCCACTGGAGAAGGAAATGGCAACCCACTCCAGTATCTTTGCCATGAAAACCCCATGGACATGAAAACCAAAAGGCAAAACGACATGACACCGGAAGATGAGCCCCTCAGGTCGGAAGGTGTCCAATATGCTACTGGGGAAGAGCGGAGGGCTGGTAATAGTAGCGCCAGAAAGAATGAAGTGACTGGGTCAAAGCCGAAAGGACACTCAGTTGCCGATGTATCTGGAGGTGAAAGGAAAGTCTGATGCTGCAAAGATCTTTACTCCATAGGAACCTGGAATGTCAGATCCATGAATCAAGGCAAGCTGGATGTGGTCAAACAAGAGATGACAAGACTGAACATCGACATCTTAGGAATCAGTGAACTAAACACTGGACTGGAATGTGTGAATTTATTTCAGATGACCATCAGGTATACTACTGCAGGCAAGAATCCTTCAGAAGAAATGGAGTAGCCTTCATAGTCAGTAAAAGAGTAGGGAAAGCAGTACTGGGATACAATCTCCAAAATGACAGAATGGTCTCAGTTTGAATCCAAGGCAAACCATTCAACATCACAATAGTCCAAGTCTATGCCCCAACCACTGGTGCTGAAGAGGCTGAAGTTGACCAGTTCTATGAAGGCCTACAACACCTGCTAGAATTAACTCCAAAAAATGATGTCCTTATCATCATGGGGGATTGGAATGCTAAAGTAGGAAACCAAAAGATAACCGGAATAACAGGCAAGTTTGGCCTTGGAGTACAAAATGAAGCAGGGCACAGGCTGGTAGAATTTTGTCAAGAGAAGTCAATGGTCATAGCAAACACTCTTTTCCAACAACCCAAGAGACAACCCTACACATGGACATCAACAGACGGGCAAAACAGAAATCAGGTTGAGTATGTGCTCTGCAGCCAAGGATGGAGAGGCTCCATACAGTAAGTAAAAACTAGACCATGAGCTCACTGTGCCTGAAGAACTGGGAACACAGATTTGCAACAATGTACAAGAGGTAGCAACTAACCCCACCCCACCCTCCAAAAAGAAAGTACGATTGAAAAATGGCTGGCTGAGGAATCTTTACAAATTGCTGAGGAAAGAAGGGAAATGAAAGGCAAGGGAGAAAGAGAAAGATACACCCAATTGAATGCAGAATTCCAGAGAGAAGCTGGAAGATATAGGAATGCCTTCTTAAATGCACAGTGCAAACAACCAGAAGAAAACAAAGAATAGGGAGGACCAGAGATCTCTTCAATAAAATGGGAGATATGAAGGGGAAATTTCATGAAAAGATGGGCATGGAGAAGGACCAAAATGGCTGGGACCTAAGAGAGGCAGACTCCTTCATGGATCGCTGCCTTGTCGTGGCGAAGGGGCTTGCGTAGCTCAATGAAGCTATGAGCCATGCCGTGCAGGGTTGCCCGAGAAGGACAGGTCATAGCAGAGAGCTCTGACAAAACGTGATCCACTGGAGAAGGAAATGGCAACCCACTCCAGTATCTTTGCCATGAAAACCTCATAGACATGAAAACCAAAAGGAAAAACGATATGACACCGGAAGATGAGCCCCTCAGGTCGGAAGGTGTCCAATATGCTACTGGGGAAGAGCGGAGGGCTAGTACTAGTAGCGCCAGAAAGAATGAAGGAACTGGGTCAATGCCGAAAGGACACTCAGTTGCCGATGTATCTGGAGGTGAAAGGAAAGTCTGATGCTGCAAAGATCTTTACTCCATAGGAACCAGGAATGTCAGATCCATGAATCAAGGCAAGCTGGATGTGGTCAAACAAGAGATGACAAGACTGAACATCGACATCTTAGGAATCAGTGAACTAAACACTGGACTGGAATGTGTGAATTTATTTCAGATGACCATCAGGTATACTACTGCAGGCAAGAATCCTTCAGAAGAAATGGAGTAGCCTTCATAGTCAGTAGAAGAGTAGGGAAAGCAGTACTGGGATACAATCTCCAAAATGACAGAATGGTCTCAGTTTGAATCCAAGGCAAACCATTCAACATCACAATAGTCCAAGTCTATGCCCCAACCACTGGTGCTGAAGAGGCTGAAGTTGACCAGTTCTATGAAGGCCTACAACACCTGCTAGAATTAACTCCAAAAAATGATGTCCTTATCATCATGGGGGATTGGAATGCTAAAGTAGGAAACCAAAAGATAACCGGAATAACAGGCAAGTTTGGCCTTGGAATACAAAATGAAGCAGGGCACAGGCTGGTAGAATTTTGTCAAGAGAAGTCAATGGTCATAGCAAACACTCTTTTCCAACAACCCAAGAGACAACCCTACACATGGACATCAACAGACGGGCAAAACAGAAATCAGGTTGAGTATGTGCTCTGCAGCCAAGGATGGAGAGGCTCCATACAGTAAGTAAAAACTAGACCATGAGCTCACTGTGCCTGAAGAACTGGGAACACAGATTTGCAACAATGTACAAGAGGTAGCAACTAACCCCACCCCACCCTCCAAAAAGAAAGTACGATTGAAAAATGGCTGGCTGAGGAATCTTTACAAATTGCTGAGGAAAGAAGGGAAATGAAAGGCAAGGGAGAAAGAGAAAGATACACCCAATTGAATGCAGAATTCCAGAGAGAAGCTGGAAGATATAGGAATGCCTTCTTAAATGCACAGTGCAAACAACCAGAAGAAAACAAAGAATAGGGAGGACCAGAGATCTCTTCAATAAAATGGGAGATATGAAGGGGAAATTTCATGAAAAGATGGGCATGGAGAAGGACCAAAATGGCTGGGACCTAAGAGAGGCAGACTCCTTCATGGATCGCTGCCTTGTCGTGGCGAAGGGGCTTGCGTAGCTCAATGAAGCTATGAGCCATGCCGTGCAGGGTTGCCCGAGAAGGACAGGTCATAGCAGAGAGCTCTGACAAAACGTGATCCACTGGAGAAGGAAATGGCAACCCACTCCAGTATCTTTGCCATGAAAACCTCATAGACATGAAAACCAAAAGGAAAAACGATATGACACCGGAAGATGAGCCCCTCAGGTCGGAAGGTGTCCAATATGCTACTGGGGAAGAGCGGAGGGCTAGTACTAGTAGCGCCAGAAAGAATGAAGGAACTGGGTCAATGCCGAAAGGACACTCAGTTGCCGATGTATCTGGAGGTGAAAGGAAAGTCTGATGCTGCAAAGATCTTTACTCCATAGGAACCAGGAATGTCAGATCCATGAATCAAGGCAAGCTGGATGTGGTCAAACAAGAGATGACAAGACTGAACATCGACATCTTAGGAATCAGTGAACTAAACACTGGACTGGAATGTGTGAATTTATTTCAGATGACCATCAGGTATACTACTGCAGGCAAGAATCCTTCAGAAGAAATGGAGTAGCCTTCATAGTCAGTAAAAGAGTAGGGAAAGCAGTACTGGGATACAATCTCCAAAATGACAGAATGGTCTCAGTTTGAATCCAAGGCAAACCATTCAACATCACAATAGTCCAAGTCTATGCCCCAACCACTGGTGCTGAAGAGGCTGAAGTTGACCAGTTCTATGAAGGCCTACAACACCTGCTAGAATTAACTCCAAAAAATGATGTCCTTATCATCATGGGGGATTGGAATGCTAAAGTAGGAAACCAAAAGATAACCGGAATAACAGGCAAGTTTGGCCTTGGAATACAAAATGAAGCAGGGCACAGGCTGGTAGAATTTTGTCAAGAGAAGTCAATGGTCATAGCAAACACTCTTTTCCAACAACCCAAGAGACAACCCTACACATGGACATCAACAGACGGGCAAAACAGAAATCAGGTTGAGTATGTGCTCTGCAGCCAAGGATGGAGAGGCTCCATACAGTAAGTAAAAACTAGACCATGAGCTCACTGTGCCTGAAGAACTGGGAACACAGATTTGCAACAATGTACAAGAGGTAGCAACTAACCCCACCCCACCCTCCAAAAAGAAAGTACGATTGAAAAATGGCTGGCTGAGGAATCTTTACAAATTGCTGAGGAAAGAAGGGAAATGAAAGGCAAGGGAGAAAGAGAAAGATACACCCAATTGAATGCAGAATTCCAGAGAGAAGCTGGAAGATATAGGAATGCCTTCTTAAATGCACAGTGCAAACAACCAGAAGAAAACAAAGAATAGGGAGGACCAGAGATCTCTTCAATAAAATGGGAGATATGAAGGGGAAATTTCATGAAAAGATGGGCATGGAGAAGGACCAAAATGGCTGGGACCTAAGAGAGGCAGACTCCTTCATGGATCGCTGCCTTGTCGTGGCGAAGGGGCTTGCGTAGCTCAATGAAGCTATGAGCCATGCCGTGCAGGGTTGCCCGAGAAGGACAGGTCATAGCAGAGAGCTCTGACAAAACGTGATCCACTGGAGAAGGAAATGGCAACCCACTCCAGTATCTTTGCCATGAAAACCTCATAGACATGAAAACCAAAAGGAAAAACGATATGACACCAGAAGATGAGCCCCTCAGGTCGGAAGGTGTCCAATATGCTACTGGGGAAGAGCGGAGGGCTAGTACTAGTAGCGCCAGAAAGAATGAAGGAACTGGGTCAATGCCGAAAGGACACTCAGTTGCCGATGTATCTGGAGGTGAAAGGAAAGTCCGATGCTGCAAAGATCTTTACTCCATAGGAACCAGGAATGTCAGATCCATGAATCAAGGCAAGCTGGATGTGGTCAAACAAGAGATGACAAGACTGAACATCGACATCTTAGGAATCAGTGAACTAAAATGGACAGGCATGGGTGAATTTATTTCAGATGACCATCAGGTATACTACTGCGGGCAAGAATCCCTCAGAAGAAATGGAGTAGCCTTCATAGTCAATAAAAGAGTAGGGAAAGCAGTACTGGGATACAATCTCGAAAATGACAGAATGGTCTCAGTTCGAATCCAAGGCAAACCATTCAACATCACAATAGTCCAAGTCTATGCCCCAACCACTGGTGCTGAAGAGGCTGAAGTTGACCGGTTCTATGAAGGCCTACAACACCTGCTAGAATTAACTCCAAAAAATGATGTCCTTATCATCATGGGGGATTGGAATGCTAAAGTAGGAAACCAAAAGATAACCGGAATAACAGGCAAGTTTGGCCTTGGAGTACAAAATGAAGCAGGACACAGGCTGGTAGAATTTTGTCAAGAGAATACGATGGTCATAAACACTCTTTTCCAACAACCCAAGAGACGTCTCTACACATGGACATCACAAGACGGTCAACACAGAAATCAGATTGACTATGTGCTCTGCAGCCAAAGATGGAGAAGTTCTATACAGTCAGTAAAAACTAGACCAGGAGCTGACTGTGGCTCAGATCATGAGCTTCTGGTGGCAAAATTTAGGCTTAAGTTGAAGAAAGTAGGGAAAAGCACTAGGCCACTCAGGTATCACCTAAATCATATCCCTGATTAATATTGTGAGCCGCCCCGAGGCTGTTGGAAGGGGCGGCATATAAATATTTAAATAAATAAATAAAATAAATAAAAATATACAGTAGAGGTGACAAACAGATTTAAGGAATTAAATCTGATAGACAGAGTGCCTGAAGAACTATGGATGGAGGTTTGCAACATTGTACAAGAGGCAGCAACTAAAACCATCCCAAAGAAAAAGAAATGCAAGAAAGCAAAATGGCTGTCTGAGGAAGCTTTACAAATAGCTGAGGAAAGAAGGGAAGCGAAAGGCAAGGGAGAAAGAGAAAGATACAAACAATTGAATGCAGAATTTCCGAGAACAGCTAGAAGAGATAAGAATGCCTTCCTAAATGAACAGTGCAAAGAAATAGAAGAAAACAATAGAATAGGGAGGACCAGAGATCTCTTCAAGAAAATTAGAGATAAGAAGGAAACATTTCATGCAAAGATGGGCATAATAAAGGACCAAAATGGCAGGGACCGAACAGAGGCAGAAGAGATTAAGAAGAGGTGGCAAGATTACACAGCAGAACTATACAAGAAAGAGCTTAACATCCCTGATAACCACGATGGGGTGGTCACTGACCTCGAGCCAGACATCCTGGAATGTGAAGTCAAATGGGCCTTAGGAAGTCTGAGCAACAACAAAGCTAGTGCAGGTGACAGCATTCCAGCTGAGCTATTCAAAATCCTGAAAGCCGATGCAGTTAAAGTGCTACACTCAATATGCCAGCAAATTTGGAAAACTCAACAGTGGCCACAGGATTGCAAAAGGTCAGTTTACATTCCAATCCCCAAGAAGGGCAATGCCAAAAAATGTTCAAACTACCGCACCATTGCACTCATTTCACATGCCAGCAAAGTGATGCTCAAAATCCTACAAGCTAGCCTCCAGCAGTATGTGGACCGAGAACTACCAGAAGCACAGGCAGGATTTCGAAGAGGGAGAGGAACTAGAGATCAAATTGCCAACATACGCTGGATCATGGAGAAAGCCAGGGAGTTCCAGAAAAAGATCTACTTCTGCTTCATTGACTACGCTAAAGCCTTTGATTGTGTGGATCACAACAAATTGTGGCAAGTTCTTAAAGAGATGGGAGTACCAGACCATCTTATTTTTCTCTTGAGAAACCTATATGCAGGTCAAGAAGCAACAGTGAGAACCGGACACAGAACCACTGATTGGTGCAAAATTGAGAAAGGAGTTCGGCAAGGCTGTATACTGTCACCCTGCCTGTTTAACTTATATGCAGAGCACATCATGAGAAAGGCAGGGCTAGATGAATCACCAGTTGGAATCAAGATTGCTGGGAGAAATATCAACAACCTCAGATATGCAGATGATACCACTCTCATGGCAGAAAGTGAAGAGGAACTAAAGAGCCTCTTGATGCGGGTAAAGGGGGAGAGCGCAAAAGTTGGCTTGAAACTCAACATTAAGAAAACGAAGATCATGGCATCTGGTCCTCTCACTTCCTGGCAAATAGATGGGGAAGAAATGGAGGTAGTGACAGATTTTATTTTTCTGGGCTCCAAGATCACCGCAGACGGGGACTGCAGCCATGTAATTAAAAGACGCTTGCTTCTGGGGAGGAAAGCTATGGCAAATCTAGATAGCATACTAAAAAGCAGAGACATCACCGTGCCAACAAAAGTGCGTATAGTCAAGGCTATGGTTTTCCCAGTTGCAATGTATGGCTGTGAAAGCTGGACCATAAGGAAGGCTGAGCGCAAAAGGATTGAGGCCTTTGAGTTGTGGTGCTGGAGAAGACTCCTGCGAGTCCCTTGGACTGCAAGGCGATCAAACCGGTCAGTCCTAGAGGAGATCAACCCTGACTGCTCTTTAGAAGGCCAGATAGTGAAGGTGAAACTCAAATACTTTGGCCACCTAATGAGAAGGAAGGACTCCCTGGAGAAGAGTCTAATGCTGGGAACAATAGAAGGCAAAAGAATAAGGGGACGGCAGAGGATGAGGTGGCTGGATTGAGTCACTGAGGAGGGCCTGGAGGAATGTTGTCCATGGGGACGCGATGGGTCAGACTCGACTTTGCGACTAACAACAACAACAACAAAGAGAGGCAGAAGAGATTCAAAAGAGGAGGCAAGATTACACAGGCGAACTATACAGGAAAGAGCTTAACATCCCCGATAAAAATGATGTGGTGGTTACAGAGCTCGAGCCAGACATTTTGGAATGTGAAGTCAAATGGACCTTAGGAAGCCTGAGCAACAATAAGGCAAGTGGAGGAAACAGTATTCCAGCTGAGCTATTCAATATCCTAAAAGACGATGCAGTAAAAGTGCCCTACTCAATATGCCAGCAAATTTGGAAAACTCAGCAGTGGCCACAGGATTGGAAAAGATCAGTTTACATTCCAATTCCAAGGAAGGGCAATGCCAAAGAATGTTCGAACTACCACACCATCGCACTCATTTCACATGTTAGCAAAGTGCTGCTCTAAATCCTGCAAGCTGGGCTCCAGCAGGATGTGGACAGAGAACTACCAGAAGTATAGGCAGGATTTCGAAGAGGGAGAGGAGCTAGAGATCAAATTGCCAACATTTGCTGGATCATGGAGAAAGCTAGGGAGTTCCAGAAAAACTTTTACTTCTGCTTCATTGACTATGCTAAAGCCTTTGATTGTGTGGATCACAACAACTTGTAGCAAGTCTTAAAAGGGATGGTACCGGACCATCTTATTTGTCTCTTGAGAAACCTATATGCGGATCAAGAAGCAACAGTGAGATCTGGACAGAGAATCACTGATTGGGTCAAAATTGAGGGAGGACGTTGGCAAGGCTGCATACTGTCGCCCTGCCTATTTAACTTATACACAGAGCACATCACGAGAAAGGCATGGCTAGAAGAATCACAAGTGGGAATTAAAATTTTATTTATTTATTTATTTATATTTAAATACAACTGATATGCTGCCCCTTTTGCATGAGCCTTGAGGCATCTTCAAATCATAAAAAACGCCAATATATAAATACATAAAATACATAAAAATGGTGGAGACATACTGGCAATTTCAAATCAATAAATAACAGTAACAATTAAAATACTGTTTGAATAGAAAGGTCTTAGCCTGTCACCAATAAGCAAATAACGACGGCGCGAAGCGGACCTCTCTGGGTTGCGTGTTCCATAATTTGCTGGGAGAAAGCAAAAACAAAAACACTGCAAATAACTTTTGACTGAATTTAAATTATAAAGAAATCAGTTGGACATGACAGATACAGAGCAGCTCCAAAGAAGCTACAATTTTTAAAACAACACCATTTTGAACATGCAGGTAAACCTGGAAGATATTTAGTGTTAAGAAGGAACTGGAAGGAAGATCTATAACAGGAGTGAAGAAAGAGAAAGGCACAGCCTATTTTGAAAAGGCATTGCTGTGCAATTCACATTCCCTCCACCCCGCAAAAACATACTGACTCCAGGATAGGGAAGAGGGATATGTAGAAGAACATGCCTTGAGAAATTCACCCGGGGGGGAAGGGGAAAGTATTGAATTGTACTGTCAGTATTCAAGAGATATTGCATGCTACTGGAAAGTTAAAAACAGATAAAGCACATGACCCTGAAGATTTTACTGCTAGTTATTACAAGTGTTTAGAGGAAAAATGAATTCTTCCACTTCAACAAGTAATGTATGAAATCAAAGAAGAGGACATATTACCCCCAAGATGAAAAGAAGCTCATACAACATGGATACCTGAAGATGGGAATGATCCCATGTTATCACAGCACTCAGTATTAATGAGCATTATAGATGTCTTACTTCAAAACTGGCAGACAGATAAAGAAAATGGACAGAAAAACAGATTCATATGGATCGAACTGTAATTGGTAGATTAAACTAAAGGCATTGTCGTTGGGATGAATTTGAGCTATGCAAATGAATGTGCTACCTAACTGAACTTTGTCTTTCAGATGAGATCACTGTCAATGTTGGGAAAAGGTCGCTTAGACTGGCAGAGAAAAATACATAGTATTAATATTTGGAAAGACAAGAAGTCGAGGATCAGATTTGATCCTTTACGATGAAAATGGGAGGGGCTGCCTTGCAGTTCCTTATTGGAAGTTGCTCTATTAGGCAGTGGAACCGGTCTGCATTGCAGATTTGATAATGGACACTCATGACAGGTGAGAGAAGTTGGGACAAAGCTGATGTTGAAGTCGGAATGCATCATCCACTGAGGGTGAAGGAGTCAGTCAGATCACAATGGTAAATGCAGGAAATGGAAGAGGTGGACAGGACTTTCTATCATGAAGGGAGGATATGTAAAAGAATGAAAAAAAAAATCAAAACTGATACATCTGGAAATGCAGAAAATCATTAAATGAAGTGTTACATGAGTCCAAAGATTTGAAAAATTTGCCAGAGAGTCTTTCAAAAATAAGTAAGACTTATTTTGCTTCATGACAACTGTAGGAAGATTAACAATTGCTTCTAAATGGAAATAGAAACAGAGCAAGTCAAAAGGGGTCTCCTGGGTCATCTAGTCTGACCCCTGGTTCCAGTCAACTTCGCTCATATGCCCACCATGTTCATGTCCAGCCTATCTTTGAACACCCTCACTGATGGGGCCTCAACAGCTTCTCATGGAAGCCCATTCTCACTCTCGGGGTCGTAACTGTCAGGAAGTGCTTCCTTGTATCAAAATGCAGCATTGGTTCCCTGAGCTTTGCTCCATCATGCCTTCCTTTCTCCCAGAGACCTGGAAGAACAGGTCTCTCACCACCTCCATGTGACATCCCCTCACATACCTGTATGTCGCCAACATATTCCCTCTGAGTCTCCTCTTCTCCGGGCTGAAGAAACCCAGTTCCGTCAGTCTGAATTCACATTGTTTCCCCTGCAAACCGGCCACCATCCGGTTTGTGGCCCAACGCTGCACTGACTCTAACCTGGCTATATCCTTCCTGTAATGAGGCGTCCAAAACTGAGCACAATACTCCAGTCGCGGGCGCACCAGAGTCATATAGAGTGGTAGTAATCCCTCTCTTTATCCAGAAGGAACACTTCTGCCTATACCACCAAGGGTGGCGTTCGCCCTCTTGACCAGCACATGACATGGCTTACTCATATTCAGCCTGCAGTCAACCAGCACCCCGAGGTCCCTTTCACAAGTGCTGCTCTCCAGCCTCTTTTCACCTAACCTGTACTTATGACACCATTCCTATGCCCCAAGTGCAATTTCTTGCCCTTATCTATATTGAGCGAAAACCTGTTCTCTCCTGCCACTAAAAGATTAAACAGTATGGGCCCCGGGAATGAGTCCTGCGGGACCCCGCTTGTCACTGACCGCCATCCCGATGATTCCCCATTAATGGTTACCCTCTGATTTGGTTGGTCAACCATGCCCTAATCCATCAGATAGTGCTTTGATGTGTCCCCAATCTCCTCAGTTTCTCAACCAAGATATCATGGGGCACTTTTCAAAGGCCTTTCTGAAATTCAGGTAATTTTTATTTATTTATTTAAATATTTTTATGCCGCCCCTTGCAGCAGCCTCGGGGCGGCTTACAACATTAAAAAGGAAATACAACATTTAAAATATACAAAATTTAAAAACTGGCACATCTCAGGTTAAATAATTAATTAAACAAAAATAAATAACGACCATAAATATAAATATATAATTATAAAAATAAAAATATAAATAACAAATTTAAATTAATCAATATAAAAGAACCAAAACATAAATTAAACATAAATTAATCAAAAACAAACATAATATTAACAATTAAAATATTGTCTAAATAAAAAGGTCTTTGCCTGGCGCCGAAAAGCAAATAACGACGGCGCCAGGCGAGCCTCTCTGGGGAGCGCATTCCATAGATGGGGCGCCACCGCAGAGAAAGCCCTCCTCCGGGTACTCACCTTCCTAATGTCCCGTACGGAGGGTTCCCGGAGGAGAGCCTCTGCTGCTGATCGTAAGGGGCGGGAGGGCATATATGGTCGCAGGCGCTCCTTTAGGTAATCAGGGCCCAAGCCGTTTAGGGCCTTATAGGTGAGAACCAACACCTTGAATTGGGCCCGGACTTCAATGGCAAGCCAGTGGAGCTGACGGAGAACTGGGGTGATGTGAGAACCACGCCCAGTCGCCGTCAGTACCCTGGCAGCTCTATTTTGCACCAATTGAAGTATTCGGACCGTCTTCAAGGGAAGCCCCACGTAGAGCGCGTTACAATAATCCAGCCGGGAAGTCACCAACGCATGTGTCACCGTCGTCAGGCAATCGAGCTCCAGGAAGGGACGCAGCTGATGTATCAGCCGAAGCTGTTGGAAGGCGCTCCTCGCCACTGCTGACACTTGCGCAGTCAAGGTCAGCTCTGGGTCGAGGAGCACTCCCAAGCTGCGGACCCTGTCTTTCAGAGGGAGTGCAACCCCATTCAAGACTAGGGTCAGGTCCCCTACACTGTGGCCCGAACCACCCACCAACAGGACCTCCGTCTTGTCTGGATTGAGCTTCAGTTTATTGGCCCTCATCCAGCCCATTACCTCGGCCAGGCACCGGTTCAGCACAGCCACCGCCTCACCTGGATTGGTGGAAAACGAGAGGTAGAGCTGGGTATCATCCGCATACTGATGATTCCACAGCCCACACCTCCTGATGACCTCTCCCAGCGGTTTCATGTAGATGTTAAAAAGCAAGGGGGACAAAATGGAACCCTGCGGAACCCCATGGCATAGCTGCCATGGCGCAGAGCCATAGTCCCCCAGCACCACCTTCTGGTATCGGCCATTGAGATAGGAGTGGAACCACTGCAGAGCAGTGCCTCCAACCCCCAATCCCGCTAGCCTTTCCAGAAGGATACCATGGTCGATGGTATCGAAAGCCGCTGAGATGTCAAGGAGGACTAACAGGGACGCACTCCCCCTGTCCCTCTCCCTGCACAGGTCATCATACAGGGCGACCAAGGCGGATTCAGTGCCAAAACCGGGTCTGAAGCCGGACTGAAATGGGTCCAGATAATCAGTTTCCTCCAAGAGTGCCTGGAGTTGTCCCGCCACCAACCGCTCCAGCACCTTACCCAAAAACGGGATGTTGGCCACCGGTCTATAATTGGTGACCACCTCTGGATCCAGGGAAGCCTTCTTTAGGACTGGCCGGACTACCGCCTCCTTTAAGGGGGCCGGCACCCGGCCGTCTCTCAAAGAGGCATGGATCACCTCCAAGATCCAGGGTACAATCCCGTCCCTGGCGCTCTTTAATAGCCAAGATGGGCACAGGTCCAGTAAACAGGTGGTTGAGCGTACCGATCCAAGCACCTTGTTCACATCATCGGACCGCAAAAACTGAAATTCATCCAATAACGAGGGACAAGCAGGCATGGTTGGTCCCTCCCCAAGGGAATCTGTATCAAGAGTGGAGTCCAGCTCGTGATGAATCAGAGCAACTTTCTCCTGGAAATGCGTGGCGAACTCGTCACAGCGGGCTTTCGAGGGTGGCACCAGATCTTTATCGGGGCCCGGTTTTGTCAACCCCTGCACCACCCGAAAAATCTCCGCCGGACGGCATTGCGAGGAGGCAATGGACGCGGAGAAGAATCGCTTCTTCGCCGCCCTCACCGCCACAGCATAGGCTCGATAGTGTGCTCTAAGGTGTGTTCGGTCGGACTCATCACGTGATTTCCTCCACCTGCGCTCTAGCCGTCTCCCAACCCGCTTCATCGCCCGTAATTCCGATGTATACCAGGGAGACGATCGGGCTCTGCCAGGTTGGAGAGGGCGCTTGGGAGCAATCGTGTCGATGGCCCTGGTCATCTCCCCATTCCATGTTTCGACCAGGGCCTCCACAGGAGCACCAGCCTTGTCAACCGGAAAATCCCCCAGAGCCTTCAGGAATCCATCCGGATCCATCCGACTCCGGGGGCGGACCATCACAGTCTGGTCCGCACCCTTACAGAGGGAGAGGCCACTCTTGAGCTCAAACCTCACGAGGAAGTGATCTGACCATGACAAGGGCGTCAAACATACATTCTTCACCCTCAGATCACCCTCTTCCTCCCCCGTCGAGAAAACCAGGTCCAAAGTGTGTCCACGTTCATGGGTCGGGCCAGTGACATGTTGAGACAGCCCCATGGCCGTCATGGCAGCCATGAAGTCCTGAGCCGCCCCAGAAAGGTCAGTCTCGGCATGGAGATTGAAGTCCCCCAGGACCAACATCCTGGGGGTCCTCAACACCAGGTCCGAGACGACTTCTGTCAGCTCAGGCAGGGAGTCTGTTAGGCAGAAGGGTGCTCGGTACACTAACAGAATCCCCAATCTGTCTCGGTCGCCCAACACCAAATGGAGACACTCCAGCCCCGGTCTCGAAGGGACAGGAAGCCCCATGAGGAAAAAAGCAGCCCGGTAAACTAAAGCGACCCCCCCTCCCCTCCCCTCCAGGCGTGGTTGGTGCTGCACTAGGTACCTGGGCGGGCAAAGCTCTGAGAGGGAGACATCTCCCCCCTCGCCCGCCCAGGTCTCGGTGATACAAGCCAGGTCGGCCCTCTCATCGACTATCAAGTCGCAAATAGTGTTTGCTTTATTAAGGGCCGACCTGGCATTGAGTAGCAGCACCATTAGGCCTGTGGGGCAGTTGACAAGACTCCCTGGTACCCGCCGGTTGGGGGAATAACCAGAAGGAGGGACAGATGTTAACCATCTGTCACGCCTTCTCCTAGGCGGGAACGTTAGACCCCCAGTGCGACCATACCGACCATTGCCCGTCACCACCCCAATGGCGGCGCCCCCGCACTCCCCAGGTACCATCTAACAAATTACCTGAGATGGGCCGCTAAAATGATTAAAATATAAACAGTAAAAACCCCACCCTCTCACCTTCCTGCCTCATGGCACACGGGGCGAAGTCCAAGGGCCAAAGTTCCCGGCCAGCCCAGCCCCCAAGGCCCCCAACGGCCCTAACGGCGGCGGCGACCGCCCTTAGGCCGTCGCCCTTCGGCTGCCGGCCCGAGGCCGCCGGCCCCGGGCGGGACCGTGCCCTTAAAGGCCCCGCGGCCTCCGCTTCCGGCCCCGGCTCGCCCCGGCCCGCCCACCTCGGCATGCCTGCCACTCACCGCGCGAGGGGGCAGGTGCGGAGCAGGGCCTGGGAGCCGGTGGGAGCCGGCGGGAGTCGCGGCGGCCGCCCGGTGGTCCGCGGCGCGGTGGAACGGCGCAGCGGGGCCTCCCGGTCTCCGGCGGCCTCCGGAGCGACGGCGATGGTGGGGTGGCGCGGGGTCCAGCTCCGGCTCGGCGCGGCGCGGCCTCTCCGACGGCAGGGTGGGCGGCTCGTCGGCAGCGGCGGTGTCAGGCCGCTCGGCTGCCCCCCCGGGCGGGACCGTGCCCTTAAAGGCCCCGCGGCCTCCGCTTCCGGCCCCGGCTGCCGGCCCCGGCTCGCCCCGGCCCGCCCACCTCGGCGTGCCTGCCACTCACCGCGCGAGGGGGCGGGTGCGGAGCAGGGCCTGGGAGCTGGTGGGAGCCAGCGGGAGTCGCGGCGGCCGCCCGGTGGTCCGCGGCGCGGTGGAGCGGCGCAGCGGGGCCTCCCAGTCTCCGGCGGCCTCCGGAGCGACGGCGACGGTGGGGTGGCACGGGGTCCAGCTCCGGCTCGGCGCGGAGGTAAACGACCTCCACCGCATCCCCTTCATCCAGCCACCTCGAAAGCTTGTCGTAGAATCCCACAAGGGTTGTCTGGCAAGACCCGTTCTTGTGGGAGCCGTGTTGTGTGACTGCCAGCCTCTCTTAAGTTTCTTAAATCACTGAATCTCTAGGTATTATGTGTCTTTCCATATTTTTCCATACAAGGGACATAAGGCTACGTGGTCTGTAATTCCCCATGTCCCTTCTGCTACTGTTTTTGAAAATTGGGACCACTGACGCCACCCTCAATCCTATGCCCCAAAGGTAGAATCAAGCCAGTCAGTCCTAGAGGAGAGCAACTCTGACTGCTCTTTCGATGGCAAGATACTGAAGAGGGAACTCAAATATTTTGGCCACACAATGAGAATGAAGGACTCACTGTGGAAGGCAGAGGGGTGCAGAGGCATGGAAGGTGGGGCAAGTTCTGTGACCTGCTGCCCCCGCCCCCATTGCCCTGTTCTTCCCACTGGGCTTTGCTGCTTGCGGGTTCCCTGTCTTCGTCTTCCTGAGGAACGTGCCAGCTTGAAGAAATCACCCTGGCTTTGCTTGCTAGCGCTAGCGGCGCTGTGCTGCTGCCCTTGGCTCTTAGCAGTATCAGGTCCAGCAGGCCAGTGACTTAGTCAGTATTTTTATTAGATGCAGGTTGATTGAAAGTGTGTGGTCGAAAACGGCCTTCTGCTGCAGAGATGCTGGCACTGAGGACAAAGTCCCCCCGTCGGAAATAATTGCGTGGCTGCAGCTCAGCCCTGTTCCAGCTCCTGGGGCATTTGGCCTCCAGCCTCCCACAGGAGGCCTCTTGGAGCAGCAGCAGCAGCAGAACTGAGAGGGCTACTGTGCCGGCGCTTGACACGGCCTCCATCCTGCCCCTTTCAGCCCAGTAGAGGAGCAGTTAGAGGAATTTCCTTCTAAATGGACAAGGAGCTTGGCCAGGCAAGGCTCCAGCTGGAGGAAGTTAGAATAAGTGCCTGTACGGCAGACTCCTCTGCTGCCCCCAGTCTCTCCCGATCTCTGAGCAGGAAAGCAGAGAAGGAGGCGCCCTCCCCTTTGTGCCTGGGTGCAAGACACTCCTCTGCCATCTCAGGGGCTCTCAGGGTTCAAGGTGGTCCTGGCGGAGGGCGTCCCATGAGGTTTAGGAAGCAGAGCAGCAATGCCTGATGATATCCATAGTCATATGGCCTCATGGCTGGAGCACCTCTGTGGCTTTCTGACAACCTTCCTCACTCCCATGTGCAAGAGAAGCACGCTTTCAATACTCAATGTGCCGATGTGGCCCATGTGAAGCAAGCAGGAGCAAGCAATCTTTTCCTCACATGTTTTGCATCTGGCCTTCAACATGTGACCTTCTGTATCCCCCTTTTCTATCCCCCAACCACAAGTATTGCCTTGCAGTGAGGCAGCCTGGCCATGCAAAGCCCCTGCCTCACTTTCTCCCTTCTCATACCTGGTGCGCTCAGCTTGCTCCCTGGAGGTCATGCTCATGCCACCTGTACCTCCAAGTGCTGCACCACCATCATCATTCTGACGGATTTTCCCTCGGTGGCCGGCTTCAGCTCCAGGGATAGGATAGGCTGACATTTTGCCAAAACGCTGCTTGTGAAGGAATGGCTGAGAAGGGCAGCAAGGGGGAAACTCTGTGATGGAGGAACAGTTCCGTCGGTCCCATCCCAGCTGCATCTGAGGGACTCGGCAGGAGTGTCTTCCCCTCTCTCCTCTTCCCTCCCCGCTATTTTTCTTGAAAAGAGCTTCTCCTTTACTTTTCAAAAAGGGTAGTAGGAAGGACATGGGGAATTATAGACCGATTAGCCTTACGTCCATTGTAGGAAAAACAATGGAAAGGCTCATAATAGAGAGAGATCTAGTGATGCTAGATAGGGAAGGGAGGCTGACAGCCACACAACACGGCTTCCGCAGAAACAGGTCCTGCCAGACAAACCTTGTGGAATTCTATGACAAGGTTTCAAGATGGCTAGATGGAGGGGATGCAGTGGATGTGGTATACCTGGATTTCAGCAAGGCCTTCGACAAAGTGCCCCATGATATCCTGGTGGAGAAACTGAGGAGTTTTGAGGAAATCGTCGAGATGGCAGCCAGTGACAAGTGGGGTCCCCCAGGGCTCTGTCCTGGGGCCGATCCTGTTTAATCATTTCATTAACGACATGGAAGAAGGGGTGAACAGTCTGCTGATCAAATTCGCAGACGACACTAAAACTGGAGCAGTGGCCACAACTGAGGAGCAGATACACCAGATCCAAAAGGATCTGGACAGACTATGGAAGTGGGCAGGAGACAACAGGATGGCGTTCAATGTGGACAAGTGCAAGGTCTTGCACTTGGGTCATAAGAATAGCTGTCATAAGTACAGGTTAGGTGACAAGTGGCTGGAGAGCAGCACTTGTGAAAGGGACCTTGGGGTACTGGTTGACTGCAGGCTGAACATGAGCCAGCCATGTGATGCGGTGGTCAAGAGGGCGAATGCCACCCTTGGTTGCATAGCCAGAAGTGTGGCTTCCAGATCAAGAGAGGTATTACTACCACTCTACACGACTCTGGTGCGCCCGCAACTGGAGTATTGTGTTCAGTTTTGGGCCCCTCATTACAGAAAGGATATGGCCAGGTTGGAGTCAGTGCAGCGTAGGGCCACAAGGATGGTGGCTGGTTTGCAGGGGATGCCGTATGAGGCAAGACTGAGGGAACTGGGTCTCTTCAGCTTGGAGAAGAGGGGACTCAGAGGGGATATGTTGGCAACATACAGGTATGTGAGGGGGTGTCACATGGAGATGGGGAGAGGCCTGTTCTCCCCTGCAGAGGAAGGCAGGACGCGCTCCAATGGAGCAAAGCTCAGGGAGCCAAGGTTCAATTTGGATGCCAGGAAGCACTTCCTGACAGTTCGGACCCCAAGGGCATGGAATGGGCTTCCAGGGGAGGTCGTTGAGGCCCCATTGGTGAGGGTGTTCAAAGACAGGCTGGACATGCACATGGTGGGCATGTCATGAGCGGAGCCGGCTGGTGCCGGAGGTCAGACTAGATGGCCCGGGAGGCCCCTTCTGACTCGCTCTGTTTCTATGTTTCTATGTTTCCGGCTGTGTCCACTGCCCATTCCTGGCATCCGATTCCCCTTCCTGTGTGTGTGCTGGGACAGCGTGTTTTCTGCTCATCTATCAAGGATATTAAAGCAGGTTGTGGATGTTGTTTTTATTTGTGTTGTTGTTGTTAGTTGCAAAGTCACATCCAACCCATCACGACCCCAAGGCAAACATTCCTCCGGGTCTTCCTGTTGTTCACAATCCCCCAGCGTCCAGCTAAGCTCACACCAACTGCCTCAATGACTCCATTCAGCCACCTCACCCTCTGCTGTCCCCTTCTCCTTTTGCCCTCAAAGTTAAGGATAGGCATATCTAAAAACAGAATTGGAACCGTTCTTGCTGAACAATATGAAACAGGGGAGATTGCTTTGCATCCCTGCACAGGATCGAGGGTGCAATAAGTGGGATGGGAACTGAGAGGTCCAGGTCCAAATCCCCACTCATCCCTGAAGCTCACTGCATGACTTTTGGCTTGTCATTCACTCTCGGCCAAACCTACCTGGCAGGGTTGTTGATGTCAGGAAGAGAACGATGAGGAGAGGCAGCAAAGTGCTTGCTTTCCTCATGCATGGAAAAAGTCAGGATAAAGGTGTGATGTGATGCTCATTCTCATAGTGACAATGATGGTAAGGATGTTCAGAGAAGACACCACCCCAAAATTCAGTGGAAAACAACTCTGAAAGTAGGCATTGCCATGGGAGCATCCAGGCTGCTGGGAAATGGCCTGCCCAGTGCCATGATTTCAGACTTCGTGCCACATCAAGGCAGCTGTGCAGAGATTGCTGGGCAGGAGTCAGGCTTCTGCTCTGGGCTGGACCCCGTGATGTGCAGAAATGGAGCCTTGACCCCTGGCAGCAATCGTGCTTTTACCAGATAGAAGCCTGCCTCCCAGATGCCATGGCTGGTCCTCCAGAGCGCCTCCTGTTGCATGCACAGGGCCAGCCAGGAAGCCCTAAGGAGCTCTCTGTGGGGTGCAGGGGTGCGGAGGGTGTGTGTGTGGCCTAAAGAATTCCAAAGCCATCCTGCTTTCCGTGTGCTCCTGAGGTGCTTCCTCCAGGGATGCATTATGGCAACAGGAAGGACCCAAGTCAGGCTCCCCCTGTGCTTGACCATCTCTTCTGACCCATTTCGAATCTGCCCTGCCATGGTGGGGGTTTTACGGAGTAAGGAATCAGGGAGAGAAAAGGCAGTGGGTGGGAATGACATCGAGCCTGTTCCTGTAGAGAAGAGGCAAAGAATTGAGAGGGGGAGCTTTGCTTGGGCACGTGTGCTCCAAAGGGCATTTCCTGCAATTAGTGGTGTTTTGGAATCTGGGTTTCACAACCTGTGAGACGGTCAGCTAGATATGCATGGAACCGCTCTCTTGAAACCCTGAGAAGTTTTCTTGGTGAGATTCCCCAGGAAACAACGCGCTGAAGAGATGAACCATCATGACCAGCACTGCTGGAAACATGCACTCCCAACCACCAGAGTTCCAGAGCATAAGCAGAGTGTTTCATGGGTTTGAGTCACATGCATAGGCATGGGGTTGATGATGAGGGAGGAATAGGCACACTTTGAAAGAGTGTTTTAAATGAGCAAAACCAGCCAGAGAACTTTGGAATCAGCAGAAGGGTGGACACAAAGCCACTTTCCTTGGGACCCTCTTCCCACACAGGATTAACTTTGCAAGTAAATGTAGTGGCCAGTTCAGACAAGCAGTGAGTGTGAGGGTCTCTCTCCCCTCCCTCCCTCCCTCCCTCCCTTTTGGCACCATCAATCAAGCTTGAATTTTGCTTTCTTTTCTGCCTGCATGGCCAAGGTGTGGGAAGAAAGCCTGGCCAAAACCGTACAATCACCATTTTGCCAATTTTGTTGGGTTGGTTTGTTGGCTAGTTGGGTGGTGGTGGTGTAAAATGCACCCTGCTGCTGCCATGGCTCCCTTGGTGAATTTTCGGACCTGATCAGCAATATTTTGCAATCTGGTTTAAAGGGAACTGACTGCCTGATACTCAACGGGGGAAAGTAGCCTCAGAGGGATCTGGGTACGGGAATCTCCACGCACAACACACACAAACACACACACTCACGAACATAGGGACCCACCCAGGCGTTCCAACCATTCCACTATGACATTGTAAGGACCAGTTGGCAGGCTCATGGTCCAGGACTTGGGGTCTCAGACCAAACCGAGATCTGATATGTCAGCAGGGGAAGGAAGCAATCCTGACTCTGGACTGTGAAGTCCACCTGCACACCTCAATCTGGTCACAATGCCAAAATCTGCCCCCAGCTCTCTGTCCTCCCCCAAGTGCACTCTGCCCATGGAAGGGTTATGAAGCTCTGGTCTCCTCAGGAAAGGGTGATCCTGGAAGAGCAGAGGGAAGACCACAATGGAGGGGAGTAGACAAACACCTGAGCTCTCTCTGCTGCCTCTTCCAGACAGGCCTTTCCTTAATTCCTCATGGCTGCCTGTCTTCATCTGTGTGTTTTCGTTGGGAAGGAGTCTTTTTCCACAGAAACACCTCCTGTTGAAGCCCATCCCAAATCCCGGGGTGCCAACCATCAGAAAAAGCTTCCAGGCATCCAACCTGAAACCCAATTCATTGAGCTCTGTCCCACTGGACAACATTCTTCCCATCCCATAGGGGAAAAGATCATGACCCTCTGCCATGTGATCCCTTCAAATGACTGCATGTTCCAGGGAGATGCCCTCTGAGTCTTCGCTTCTTCAGCTTTGGAGCAAGAAGGGCTGTGCCTCCTCCTTTTCTGAAGAGTTGCGGGGCATTTAGACAGTGCATAATGAGCGTCCATGCATGCAGACGGCCCAGGAGCCCCATCAGATGGAAGCAGAAAGACAATTGTGATGCCCAGTGAGCTGCTCTTTAGAATCAAGTTTTTCTCAATCTCTTACCAACACTGTTGGAATTGGCCTATATGCATAAGTGCAATGTATGTCTGTCAAAGATGGACCATATGAAGGAGGAGTGATGAAGAATTGTGGCCTTTGAATTGTGGTGCTGGAGGAGACTCCTGCGAGCCCCTTAGACCGCGAGATCAAACCAGTCAGTCCTAGCGGAGATGCACCCTGATTGCTCCTTAGAAGATGCTGAAAATGAAACTCAAATAGTTTGGCCACCTTATGAGAAGGAAGGACTCACTGGAGAAGAGCCTGATGCTGGGAACAATTGACGGCAGAAGGAACAGGGGATGGCAGAGGATGAGGTGGCGGAATGGAGTCATGGAGGCAGTTGGTGTGAGCTTAAGTGGACTCCGGGGGTTGGTGGAGGACAGGAAGGCCTGGAGGAATTTTTTCCATGGGGTCGCAATGGGTCGGACGTGTATGCGCAACTACCAATAACACATGGGGCTCGCCCCACTGCAAACATCATCTTCCTGAGGCAGGGGGTCACCCACCCCCCTTTGGCACCATCAAGCAAGCCTGTGGTTTGCTTTTCTCTGCCTCCCACATCCCAAGACATGCCTGCACTTGGCCTGGGAAGAAGGCCTTGGCCAAACAAGGCCACCTGAGTTTTACCTGTTTTGAAATTGTGGGGTAAACCGCTCCCTTCAAATGCATATATAGGGCATTCAAAGGAAATATGTCCACATTTCTATACCTCTTCAAAGGAATTTTCAGTGCTGTGTGAGAGTTGAAAATGGCACCACTGATTTTTCACAACTGATATTTTCAGAAAGGGCAGCATGTGATCCCTATTTTTATATTTTGGTTATTCTGGGTTATCCTGTGAGAAACCAAACAATGAAGGACTCAGACCTCAGCCTCCCAAGGAAGATCGAGGCCACGTGACCGACTGGGGTTTGCCGGTGGCTTTGGCGTATGTGAAAATGCTGTGGGGCAGCAGAGAGATGAGACGTGGGCCGATGCAGCAGAAAGTGGGCTGAGGAACGAGTGAAGCCGAGGCCAAGGTGACGCAGGTTGGCTGTGTCCCTGCTAGCACCCCGGACACAGCAGGGGGCCGAGTTCCACAATTTGTGTAGCAGTCTTGTTAGCTGGACTGTATTATGCATGCAGATGTGGGACTGAAGCAGATGAGAGGGCTGGATAGACAACTCAACTGCTGTGTCCCAACATGCGTGCTTGTTTGCATCTTGTTCCCCGTGGACATTAAAAGGTGTGCATATTATTTAGTGCCATTGCTATGCTCATTGCGAGTGAGACCAGGAAGCTTGCAAGAAAATTTACTCAGAAAAGAAACTTTTTTCGGCAACATTGCCTTGGCGAGATATTACGCATTGCATGTTTGGAGATTTTTTTTTTTTTAAGATTTTTGTTAAAATTTTAAACTACAAAATAAAAAACATCAATCATCAAATACATCAGACGAGCTGGGTCAGCCCCCTATAGCATATCTTTTAGCATTCTCTAATCATATTCAAATCAATTTATAAAAACTTAAAGCCATCTCTAAATCTAAGCAAAGTCCCGTTTTTCCAGCGAATCATAAAAAAAGTCTTTAAGATGGTGAGATTCAAGATGCCGTTGGAACATGACAGACGTGATTAATAAGGGCTCCTATTATCATGCCGGTAATGCTCGATAGCGAGTCATGGGAGACTTATCCAAAGCTTGTCGGGGCGAAGACAGATTGCCTGCCATCCTTTCTTCTGGTTGATGTAGGAAGGCAATCCTATATCTTACTGGAAAAGTCTCAGGTGTTTCTCAATCGGGCAATACTGGGGGTTCTCTTAGCCCCTGCCAGTTCTCGACATCTGATTGATTTATTAGTTTATTTTAGCCAGATAAACATCGGACGGCTGGTAAGCATTCTTATTTCTTATTTTTTATATTACCCATGGAAAAACTGTGTCTTATAATTGACTTAAAGAAGATAAAACCCTTTCAAAAATTTTTAAGCGGCGACTGACATGCGAGAGATTGTGAAGACTCCTATTCGAATTAAAGCTGAAGAAGGAAATTCTTCTTCTAATCTCACTAGGGGCGAAGGCAAAGTTAATAATTGGAAAATAAATCACAGGATGTCAGATTAGAAAGTCAAGCAAACACTTTGGATGCTTGTTTGGATTTCTGCCAAGGCTAACTGGACATATGCCAGGGAAACTTTTGTTACGTGGCGTTTTCCTCTTTACTGTGATGAATTTCTGGTGAGCACTTTTACTCTTTTTTTTACTTGCCCTCTTTTCGCAATACTGCCTGTGGAAAAACTATATCTGTTGTTAATTGGAATAGAGAAGAAAGAAAAAGCCCCTAATTTGCCAGTGGCCATTTTTTTTCTCCTTTTGTTGTTTGTTCTTTGGCTAGCTGTTACTTTCCCTGGTCTGCAACCAAGGGATTGACCACATCTTTCTCTTTCTTTCTTTCTTTCTTTCTTTCTTTCTTTCTTTTTAATCTGTTACTTTTAAAATAGCCTTTTGCTGCCACCCGTTGGCAATTAGAATTATTGCAAGCATTTTTCCCCCCTCCTCTCTTTTTAATATTTTATTTAATTTATATTTCTCTTCCCTCCTCTTTGATGTGGATATACTGAAACTCCTTTGGTGAACAACTTCCAGCATGAGGAAAATTCAGCCTCCTTCAGCTCCTCCTTCAGTAGGGCAGAGTCCAACTCATCAACCTAAGACAGAAGATGTTGCGCAAAGCTTAATGGTGATACAGGCGACCTTAACAACTTTGCAAGCATCTCAAGAGGCGATGTCAATATGTCTGGAAAGCTTCTCAAATGAAAAGAATGAGCAACTTGATAAAATTGATAACTCTATTAAGGAGGTGAAAGCTCAGTTATCTGATGTGCGACTTAAAGCAGAACCGAACACACAAAAAATACAGCAAGTATCTGAAAAACTGGAGATAGTAGATAAAGAAATATATCTAATTAAGCAAACAAACAAGTCAACATGGAATTCAATGGTTGCATTAGAGATGGAGAAAGCATCTTATTATTTAAGATTTCAAAATATCCCGGAAGAAAAAAATGAGGACCTCTGAGAGATAATAACAAACATCCTGGTGGAGCTTTTAGAAATCAAAAATGAAGCCATGAGTAGGGGGATTGATCTTGTTTCTAGGGTCAACTCCTCTTATACCAGAAAAAGTAAACTCCCAAGAGAAGTCCATGTTAAATTTGCTCTAAGATTGATAAGAGATAAGGTTTTGAAGGCCGCACAGGAGAAGCCATTAAAGAGAGATGATCATCAGGAGGTGAAGGTCCTGAAACAAATTCCATGGAGGATTAGAGAGGGAAGGAAGAAATATCGATTCCTTACTACAAAATTAATCAAGAAAGCGATTATCTTTAAGTGGCTAACACCAGAAGGAATATTTTTTACATGGAATTCTGTAAGATATAAATTGGACTCAATTCTTAAAGCACAAGAGTTCTATGAAAAATTCAGAGCTATGTTGGAAGAGGAGGAACCTGTCATCTCTGAAGAAGAAGAAAAAGGTGCTGAAGCAATGGAAATAATAGCGTACCATTCTGAAGAAGGAGAAATACTGAAGGTTGATTCACAACAAGAAGTACAGACACTGGACCCAAAGGAGAAAAAGAAAGGTAGAATTGTAAAGGCAAAAAATAAGTAAATAATCTTATTAAATATGGCTCTTTAAAAGGAAGGGAAAATTGAACTGCTTTCTCTAAATGTTAATGGACTCAATGGAGCAACTAAGAGAAGAAGGATTTTTGCCCAACTTCAAAAATGACAATTAGAGATAATTTGTCTACAAGAAACACATATTAAGAAACAACATGTTAAATTTCTGGAATGTTCAAAACTGGGAAAATTGTTTGTATTTTCTGCATCCCAAAAGAAAAGAGGTTTAGCACTGTATGTTAAAGAAAAACTGGACCCTAAATACATTCTTGGTGATGAGGATGGTAGGATCTTGATGGTAGAAATTACAGTTAAACATAAAAAGGTGCTTTTAGTGGCAATATATGCACCAAATGACCACCAGGAAACTTTTTATCAAAAATTACATATGTTACTTTTTCAAGTAGACTATCAGACTATGTGTGTAATGGGTGATTTTAATGCAATTGTGAACAAGGAAATCGATTTCAAGAGTGAAAGTAAGGGGGGAAAGGGTAGGAGGATCCTTCCAAAGTCTTGTTCCAACTTGATTGAAGAATTCAGATTGATAGATCCTTGAAGACATAAAAATCCATCTTCGGCTAATTATTCTTTTTACTCAAACAGACATAGGTCATGGTCCAGAATTGATATGGTTTGGATAACCCCAGACTTAATACCAGATCAGATAGAAGCTGAAATGGAGACAATGTCTGGGCCGAACCATGATCCTGTATCTATATCTTTGAAAGGGGCTGCAAGGATGCCCAGATGGAGTCTAGATAAAGCGTTATTAAAAGATAAAAAAATTATAGAAGAGATAAGCAAAGAGATGCAAATATTCTTTCAAATAAACAAAGCCAAAGAAACTTCTTTACAGAACGTCTGGGATACAGCGAAAGCCTATGTCAGGGGACTGATAATAACTTATTCAGCAAAGATAAATGAAAAGAAAAAGCAAGAGGGAACAACATTAATAGAAGAGCTGAGAAAACGGGAATAAGAATTGCAGGCGGATCTAGCAAAAAGAAATCTTAGGGTTCAAATGAATTCTTTAAAGCATAAATTGAATCTCTTGGATACAAACAAACTTACTAAGCAAGTGAAATTGGGTAAACAGAATTTTTTTGAAAATGCTAATAAACTGGGGAGATGGTTAGCATACAAAGTTAAAAAAGAAAGAGAGAAGAGATTGATCTTGACACTAAAAGATGGAGAAGGATGATTGCAGGTACCAAATACACAAATTAAGAAAATAGCTGAAGATTTCTTTACAAGGTTATACCGGAAGGAGGACTTTTCGATCGAGAAGGTAAAAGAATATATATGGAAGGGAGGCTTACCAAAACTACCAGAAAAGTATCAAAAAATATTGAATCAGGAAGTAACTACTATGGAGGTAACAGAGGCAATTATGCGACAGAAGAATGATAAAACTCCTGGTCCAGATGGAATACCAGCTGAATTTTGCATATCGTTTGAAGGAGTTTTTGCTATGTTTCTCAAAGATATATGTAATGAAGCATTGTTAAATGCAAAAATGCCAGATACTTGGATAGAGGTAAATGGCACATTAATACCAAAAGAAGATATGGACTTGGAGAGATTCAAGATGGTGTCGGAACAAGACGGACGTGATTAATAGGGGCTCCTATTATCACGCCGGTAATGCTCGATAGTAAGTCGTGGGAGACTTAACTGAGCCCTGTCGGGGCGAAGATAGATTGCCTGGCATTATCTCTCCTGGTTGATGTAGGACGGCAATCGTATATCTTACTGGAAGAGGCTCAGACATTTCTCATTCGGGCTACACAGGGGGTTTTCTAGCTCCTGCCAGTTCTCGGCATTGGATGGATTACTTAGCTTATTTTAGCCAGATATGCATCGGACGGCTGGTAAGCATTCTTATTTCTTATTTCTTTTCGCAATGTTACCTGTGGGAAAGCTGCTGTCTATAATTTGATCCAAAGAAGATAGAGAAAGCCCATTTGAAGCCCTTTTAAGCGACAAATGGCATACGAGAGAGGTGAAGACTTTTATGTGGACTGAAGCTGAGGAAAAGATTTTTCTTCTAATGTCTCTATGGGCAAAGGCAAAGATTAATGACAATGAAATAATTAGAGGACAGCGAAACTAGAAGTTAAAGCGAATACTTGGATATCTATTTGGAGCTCTGCCAAGACTAAGTGGATTCTTGCCAGGGAAGTTTTTAATATTTTTATTATTAATACATGGTGTTTCCTCTCTACTGTGATGTTTTTCTGGTAAGCATTTTTTGTCTTCTTTATTTACCCCTTTTTTTGCAATATTAATTGTGAAAAGACTATATTTTGTTGTTAATTGGCATATAGAAGAAGAAAAAGCCCCTAACTTGCTGGTCGTCATTTTTTTTCCTTGTTACTTTTTTCCTTCTTTGTTCTCCTTGGCTAGCTTCCATTTTTCTTGGCTTGCTGCCAAAGACTAGTCTGCTTTCTGTTTTGTTTTTTAAATTGAATTTTGCTGCCACCTGGTGGTGAATGAAATTATTGCAAGTTACTCTTTTTTTCTCTCTCTCTTTTTCTTTCTTTTTCTTTCATTTCTCTTTTTTTCTCCCCCCTCTCTTCTGTCTTTTCTTTAATATCTTATTCAACTTATATCTTTCTCCCCAACTTTTTGTTGTTGATATACTGAAATTTCTTCGGTGAACAACCTTCATCATGAGGAAAACTCAGCCATCCTCAGTGCCCTCCTCTGTGGGTCAAAGTCCAATCCATCCTTCCAAGACAGAAGATGTTGCAAAAACTTTAATGGCAATACAGGTGACTCTGACAACCTTGCAAGCATCTCAAGAGGCAATGACAATACGGCTGGGAAGTCTATCAAATAAACAGCAGGAGCGAATTGATAAATTGGAAAACTTGTTTGAAGAAATGACAACTCAACTATCGGAAGTCCCACTTAAAGCGGAACAGAACACAAAAAAAATATAACAAGTATCTGAAAAATTGGAGATAGTAGATAAATCAAGATGGGATTCAATGGCCATGTTAGAGATGGAAAAGGCATCATATTATCTAAGATTCCAGAACATAATGGAAAAAACAAATATGAAGATATGCGAGAGATTATAACTGCTATCCTGGCGGAGCTTATGGAAATAGAGAATGAAGCCATGGCTATGGGAATCGATCTCATTTATAGGGTCAACTCCTCTTATACCAGAAAAAATAAACTACCGAGGGAAGTTCATGTCAAGTTTGCTTTAAGATCTATAAGAGACAACGTCTTGAAGGCCATATGGGAGAAGCCGTTAAAGAGAGACGATCATCAGGAGGTGACGGTCCTGAAACAAATTCCATGGAGGATTAGAGAGGAAAGAAAGAAATATCGATTCCTTACTACAAAATTGATCAAGAAAAAGATAATCTTTAAATGACTAACACCAGAAGGAATATTTCTTACATGGAATTCTGTAAGATATAAATTGGATTCAATTCTTAAAGCACAAGAGTTCCATGAAAAATTTAGAGCTGAGTTGGAAGAGGAGGACCCTGTCATATCTGAGGAAGGAGAAAAAGGTGCTGAGGCAATGGAAATAATAGTGTACCAATCTAAACAAGGAGAAATGTTGAAGGTTGATTCACAACAAGAAGTACAGACTTTGGATTCAAAGAAGAAAAAAGGTAGAATTGTAAAGGCAAAGAATAAGTAAATAACCTTAATTATTTACTTGGCTATCAAAAAGGAAGGGAAAATTGAACTTCTCTCTCTAAATGTTAATGGATTAAATGGACTGTGTAAGAGAAGAAGGATTTTTGCTCAGCTTCAAAAACGAAACCTAGAGATAATCTGTCTACAAGAAACACATATTAAGAAACAACATGATAAATTTCTGGAAAGTTCAAAACTGGGGAAGTTGTTTGTGTCTTCTGCGTCACAAAAGAAAAGAGGTTTAGCACTGTATGTTAAAGAAAAACTGGACCCTAAGTATATTCTTGCTGATGAGCATGGTAGGATCTTGATGGTGGAAATCACAAACTTAAAAAGGTGCTCTTAGTGGCAATATATGCACCGAATGATCATCAGGAAACTTTTTATCAAAAGCTACATAGATTACTCTTACAAGTGGACTCTCAGACTATGTGACTAATGGGCAATTTTAATGCAATTGTGAACAAGGAAATCGACTACAAGGCTGAAAGTAAGGGAAAAACGGGTAGAAAGAGTCTTCCAAAATCTTGTTCCAATTTGATTGAGGAATTCAGTTTGATAGATACCTGTAGACATAAAAATCCATCTTCGGCCAATTATTCTTTCTATTCAAGCAGACATAAGTCTTGGTCTAGAATTGATATGGTTTGGGTAACTCCAGACCTAATCCCAGATCTGATAGAAGCTGAAATGGAGACAAATGTCTGGGAAGGAAGAGTTTTCGATTGGGAAGGTGAAAGAATATATACAAAAGGGAGATTTGCCAAAACTACCAGAAAAGTTTCAAAAAATACTGAACCAGGAAGTAACAACTATGGAAATAGCAGAGGCAATTTTACAAAAGAATGATAAAACCCCTGGTCCGGATGCATTGCCAGCGGAATTTTACAAATCGTTTGAGGGAGTTTTTGCTACATTTTTTAAAGACATATGTAATGAGGCATTGTTAAATGCTAAAATACCAGACACTTGGATGGAGGCAAATATAACACTAATACCTAAAGAAGACATGGATTTAACTGAGATTCAAAACTATAGACCTATATCACTATTAAATGTGGATTATAAAAAGTTTGCCTCAATACTGGCAGAAAGGTTGAGGAAGTTCTTTATAGACTTTATACATCCAGACCAAAATGGTTTTCTGCCTAAAAGACAAATGAAGAGTAATTTGAGGACTATCTTGGATATTCTAGAATACTATGAGATACATACAGAAAAACCAATGGCTTTATTGATTTTAGATGCTCAGAAAGCTTTTGATAATGTCAATTGGCAATTTATGATGTATCAGATGGAGCAAATGGAGTTTGGGGAAAAATTTATGAATGCGATATTAAGCAACTATCAAAGACAGTTGGCCAGGATCTTAATTAATGGAGAATGTACAAGGGCTATAGAGATAGAAAAGGCAGGGATGCCCATTGTCACCCCTATTGTTTATTTTGACTTTAGAGGTCTTGAATAGAAACATTCGGGATGACGAAGACATCAAAGGCACTAAAATTAGGGATGAAAAATATAAATTCCAAGCATTTGCAGATGATTTGGTTTTCATAATAGAGGAACCATTCTCCACTATCCCTAAACTTTTACAAAAGATCCAAGAATATGGTGAGGTCATGGAGATGAAAATAAATAAAGAAAAGACAAAGCTTTTAGTTAAAAATCTTACTCAAAAACAGAAAAAAGAACTCAAAGAGCAAGTGGACCTATAGATTGTTATAAGGGAAAAATACCTGGGAATTTATCTTACAGCTAAATGTACAACTTTGAAAGAAGATAATTATGATAAATTACCAAAAGATATTAAAAGTGATCTGGAGAGATGGGCCAATCTACAATTGTCTTGGATGGGAAGAATAGCACTGGTTAAAATTTTTATTTGTATTCCAAATGATCCCTGTAAAAATGGATAAAAAGTTTTTTGAGGATTTAAACCTTCAAATTTCGAGATTTATTTGGAAAAAATAAAGAAAGCAAGGATTAAACTAAAAATGCTTCAGGAAACCAAAAAGAATGGGGGTTTTGGTTTACCGGATTGGATGTTGTATTATCAAGCGTCTATTAGTACTTGGCTAAAAGAATGGATAATCTTGCGAAACAAGAGAATTTTGCACCTTGAAGGTCATGATTTGCAAATGGGTTGGCATGCTTATATGTGGTATGAGAAGGTTAAGTCACAGGGGATTTTTCTAAGTCACTTTATTAGAAGATCACTAATGTCACTATTTCCTTCATGGATCACTGCCTTGTCGTGGCGAAGGGGCTTGTGTAGCTCAATGAAGCTATGAGCTATGCCTTGGAGGGTCACCCAAGACAGAAAGTTCATAGCAGAGAGCTCTGACAAAAACGTGATCCAATGGAGAAGGAAATGGCAACCCACTCCAGTATCTTTGCCATGAAAACCCCATGGACAGTACCAAAAGGCAAAACGATATGACACAGGAAGATGAGCCCCTCAGGTCAGAAGGTGTCCAATATGCTACTGGGGAAGAGCGGAGGGCTAGTGCTAGTAGCGCCAGAAAGAATGAAGGAACTGGGTCAATGCCGAAAGGACACTCAGTTGCCGATGTATCTGGAGGTGAAAGGAAAGTCCGATGCTGCAAAGATCTTTAATCCATAGGAACCTAGAATGTCAGATCCATGAATCAAGGCAAGCTGGATGTGGTCAAACAAGAGATGACAAGACTGAACATCGACATCTTAGGAATCAGTGAACTAAAATGGACAACAATGGGTGAGTTTAATTCAGATGACCATAAGGTATTCTACTGCAGGCAAAAATCCCGCAGAAGAAATGGAGTAGCCTTCAGAGTCAATAAAAGAGTAGGAAAAGCAGTACTGGGATACAACCTCCAAAATAACAGAATGATCTCAGTTCGAATCCAAGGCAAACCATTCAACATCACAATAGTCCAAGTCTATGCCCCAACCACTGGTGCTGAAGAGGCTGAAGTTGACCAGTTCTATGAAGGCCTACAACACCTTCTAGAATTAACTCCAAAAAATGATGTCCGTATCATCATAGGGGACTGGAATGCTAAAGTAGGAAGCCAAAAGATAACTGGAATAACAGGCAAGTTTGGCCTTGGAGTACAAAATGAAGCAGGGCACAAGCTGGTGGAATTTTGTCAAGAGAATATGATGGTCATAGCAAACACTCTTTTCCAACAACCCAGGAGATGACTCTATACATGGACATCACCAGATGGTCAACACAGAAATCAGATTGACTATGTGCTCTGCAGCCAAAGATGGAGAAGTTCTATACAGTCAGTAAAAACTAGACCAGGAGCTGACTGTGGCTCAGATCATGAGCTTCTGGTGGCAAAATTTAGGCTTAAGTTGAAGAAAGTAGGGAAAAGCACTAGGCCACTCAGGTATGACATAAATCATATCCCTGATGAATATACAGTGGAGGTGACAAATAGATTTAAGGAATTAGATCTGATAGACAGAGTGCCTGAAGAACTATGGACGGAGGTTCGCAACATTGTACAAGAGGCAGCAACTAAAACCATCCCAAAGAAAAAGAAATGCAAGAAAGCAAAATGGCTGTCTGAGGAAGCTTTACAAATAGCTGAGGAAAGAAGGGAAGCAAAAGGCAAGGGAGAAAGAGAAAGATACAAACAATTGAATGCAGAATTCCAGAGAACAGCTAGAAGAGATAAGAATGCCTTCCTAAATGAACAGTGCAAAGAAATAGAAGAAAACAATAGAATAGGGAGGACTAGAGATCTCTTCAAGAAAATTAGAGATATGAAGGGAACATTTCATGCAAAGATGGGCATGATAAAGGACCAAAATGGCAGGGACCTAACAGAGGCAGAAGAGATTAAGAAGAGGTGGCAAGATTACACAGAAGAACTATACAAGAAAGAGCTTAACATCCCTGATGACTACGATGGGGTGGTCACTGAGCTTGAGCCAGACATCCTGGAATGTGAAGTCAAATGGGCCTCAGGAAGTCTGAGCAACAACAAAGCTAGTGGAGGTGATAGTATTCCAGCTGAGCTATTCAAAATCCTGAAAGACGATGCAGTTAAATTGCTACACTCAATATGCCAGCAAATTTGGAAAACTCAACAGTGGCCACAGGTTTGGAAAAGGTCAGTTTACATTCCGATCCCCAAGAAGGGCAATGCCAAAGAATGTTCAAACTACCGCACCATTGCACTCATTTCACATGCTAGCAAAGTGATGCTCAAAGTCCTACAAGCTAGGCTCCAGCAGTATGTGGACCCAGAACTACCAGAAGTACAGGCAGGATTCCGAAGAGAGAGAGGAACTAGAGATCAAATTGCCAACATACGCTGGATCATGGAGAAAGCTAGGGAGTTCCAGAAAAAGATCTACTTCTGCTTCATTGACTACGCTAAAGCCTTTGATTGTGTGGATCACAACAAATTGTGGCAAGTTCTTAAAGAGATGGGAGTACCAGACCACCCTGCCCTGGTGCCTTCTCAAGAGACAAATAAGATGTTATTTGTCTCTTGAGAAACCTATATGCAGGTCAAGAAGCAACAGTGAGAACTGGACACGGAACCACTGATTGGTTCAAAATTGAGAAAGGAGTTCGTCAAGGCTGTATACTGTCACCCTGCCTATTTAACTTATATGCAGAGCACATCATGAAAAAGGCAGGGCTAGATGAATCACCAGTTGGAATTAAGATTGCTGGAAGAAATATCAACAAGCTCAGATATGTTGATATTTGGAGTGTCAAATATCCTGGAGTATCCTGGGGCTGGAGTGTCTCCACTTGGTGTTGGGCGACCGAGACAGATTGGGGATTCTGTTGGTGTACCGAGCACCCTTCTGCCTAACAGCCTCCCTGCCTGAGCTGACAGAAGTCGTCTCGGACCTGGTGTTGAGGATCCCCAGGATGTTGGTCCTGGGGGACTTAGAAACATAGAAACATAGAAACAGAGTGAGTCAGAAGGGGCCTCCTGGGCCATCTAGTCTGACCTCCGGCACCAGCCGGCTCCGCTCATGACATGCCCACCATGTGCATGTCCAGCCTATCTTTGAACACCCTCACCGATGGGGCCTCAACGACCTCCCGTGGAAGCCCATTCCACGCCCTCGGGGTCCTAACTGTCAGGAAGTGCTTCCTGGCATCCAAATTGAACCTTGGCTCCCTGAGCTTTGCTCCATTGGAGCGCGTCCTGCCTTCCTCTGCAGGGGAGAACAGGCCTCTCCCCATCTCCATGTGACACCCCCTCACATACCTGTATGTTGCCAACATATCCCCTCTGAGTCTCCTCTTCTCCAAGCTGAAGAGACCCAGTTCCCTCAGTCTCGCCTCATACCCCATCCCCTGCAAACCAGCCACCATCCTTGTGGCCCTACGCTGCACTGACTCCAACCTGGCTATATCCTTTCTGTAATGAGGGGCCCAAAACTGAACACAATACTCCAGTTGCGGGCGCACCAGAGTCATGTAGAGTGGTAGTAGTACCTCTCTTGATCTAGAAGCCACACTTCTGGCTATGCAACCAAGGGTGGCATTCGCCCTCTTGACCACCGCATCACACTGCTGACTCATGTTTAGCCTGCGGTCAACCAGTACCCCGAGGTCCCTTTCACAAGTGCTGCTCTCCAGCCACTTGTCCCCTAACCTGTACTTATGACAGCTATTCCTATGCCCCAAGTGCAAGACCTTGCACTTCTCCACATTGAACGCCATCCTGTTGTCTCCTGCCCACTTCCATAGTCTGTCCAGATCCTTTTGGATCTGGAGTACCTGCTTCTCAGTTGTGGCCACTGCTCCAGTTTTAGTGTCGTCTGCGAATTTGATAAGCAGACTGTTCACCCCTTCTTCCATGTCGTTAATGAAAAGATTAAACAGGATCGGCCCCAGGACAGAGCCCTGGGGGACCCCGCTTGTCACTGGCTGCCATCCCGACGATTCCCCGCTAATGGTTACCTTCTGCTTTCGGTCAGTCAGCCATGCCCTAATCCACCGGACAGTGCTTTGGTGTATCCCAAAACTCCTCAGTTTCTCCACCAGGATATCATGGGGCACTTTGTCAAAGGCCTTGCTGAAATCCAGGTATACCACATCCACTGCGTCCCCTCCATCCAGCCATCTCGAAACCTTGTCATAGAATTCCACAAGGTTTGTCTGGCAGGACCTGTTTCTGCGGAAGCCGTGTTGTGTGGCTGTCAGCCTCCCTTCCCTATCTAGCATCACTAGATCTCTCTCTATTATGAGCCTTTCCATTGTTTTTCCTACAATGGACGTAAGGCTAACCGGTCTATAATTCCCCATGTCCTTCCTACTACCCTTTTTGAAGATTGGGACCACCGATGCCACCCTCCAGTCCTCTGGAACTTCACCCGTTCTCCACGAGGCCTCAAAAATGGAGGCCAGCGGGCGTGAGAGAACCCCTGCCAACTCTCTAAGTACTCTCGGGTGTAACCCGTCAGGGCCTGGCGCCTTTGTAATGTCCAATGCCCTGAGGAGCCCCTCGACTTCAAGGGGGGTGACTCTAATCTCTGCCCCTAAGTCCCCAGCCTCATCCAATCTCCTATATGGATATCCCCCGTCCTGCTTTGGGGAGAACACAGAGGCAAAATAGTCATTTAGCATCTGTGCCTGTTCCCTCATGTCAGTCACTGGATCTCCTTCCTCCTTATTTAGTGGTCCCACCACTTGTCTCCCCTTCCTTTTCCTATTTACATGCTGGAAGAAGCCCTTTTTGTTGCTCTTGATATTCTTGGCAAGTCTCAGCTCATAATCAGCCTTAGCCTTGCGAAGAATCCTTCTGCAACGGACCTCCTCCTCCCGGTATACCCTTTTGTCTATTTCCCCCAGTACCCATTTCCTATGGAGGTTCCTCTTTCGTCTGATCCCCCTAACCACCTCCTTTCGCATCCATGGCGGCACTCTCCTCCGCCTCCCCACCTTACTGACTAGAGGTATTGTCAGGGCTTGCGCCTGCAAAACCTCCCTTTTGAGTGCCATCCACCCCTCCTCAACTCGCTTACCTTCCAGTAACCTATCCCAGGAGACTTTCCCCAGCCTGGCCTTCAGTTGGCCAAAGTTGGCCCTCTTGAAGTCCCAGCTTCTAGTGCTCGCCCTGCTGCACGGCCCCAGTCCTCTGATCTCAAAGCAAAGGATGGAGTGATCACTCGCATCCAGAGCTCCCCTAATCTGTACTTCATCTATCAGCTCCTCCCTATTGGTCAAGACCAAGTCCAGGATGTTTCCCCCCCTCGTCGCCTCTCGGACCCTCTGTGTGAAAAACCCACCCTCTAGAGCTTCTAGGAAGCGACGTGACCTGGCTGTCACCGCCGAGTGAGTCTCCCAAGTAATATCCGGGAGATTGCAGGAGGTGGAATGAGGAGGCAGTCAAGAGCAAAAGTGCTGGAAGATGCGCTGCACTACTGAAGGCAGGGCGACCCTGTGACCAAATTCAGTACTCTGAAAATCAGACTCACAGGCTGCAGGGAACCCAAGGGGAAGGCCGAGTGTACAAAGCTGCAGTTACAGGAACCATTGGGAAAGCACCCATCCCGTGTGCAAACTCTTAGAGAAGGACGTCCAATTGTGGTCCCACTGATGCCTCAAATGGCATGAAAATCCTTTTTAAGACACTTGGAAAATGCTGGACGAAGGCCCATGGCAAATGATGTTGAGAAGAAATGCAGTTCCCAAAAGATGGGGATGTTTAAAAAGCTTATTCTAAAGGCAGACTTATACACTTTTCATTCAAAGAAAAATATTTGAAGTCAACAGAGAAAGTCTGTTCCAATTTTTTTCTCCAAAACAGGCCCTGGTGATGATCTGAAAATGACATTCCCCTCCCAAACAGGTGTCGCTAGGAAGTGGAGGGAAGGCAAAGCTACAACAGGAGAATGAAGGCAGGGAGCTCCGAAGGGGGGCATCAAAAGGACTGAAGGGAGGAATGAATGGAGGTTCCTGCAGATGCCGAGATGATGAAAGGAAACAGGGAACTCCTGAAGTTCTCAGTCCTCTCTTGGAGTTTTGTCCCAAAAGTGGAAGAAGGTACAAGCAGAAGGAGCATGGTAGCAGATCAAGTGTGATGGGAAAGGGGCACGTGATTGCTGGCAATGAAGGAGTCTTTCTCCTGGGCCTGATCAGCTTCAATCAAAAGCTAGGAAGGAACTGGCAGAAGAAGTCTCGGAACCACCACCTTGCTGTCCTCGAAAATCGCGGAGGAAGGGAGAACAGCCCGATGGTGGCAGAAGGCCTAGTGCTGCCCTCACCTTGAGAAAGGGAAGGAAGGAGGCCACTTTGAACAACAGAAGGGTCCATCGGGCAGCAGCGCTTGGGAAAACTCTGAAGTAGCTGCTAAAGCTAGAAGGCATCAGACACTTTGCAAATACTGCAGGAGGCCTAGAAACCAGAATGGATTTGTCAGCAAGAGATCCGTTCATCCAATCCAATTGCACTTTTCCATTGGGTAACCTCTACAGTGGACTGTGGGAATGCTGTGCAAAGCATCTCTCTGGACTTCAGCAAAGCTTTGGACAGCATCCCCCACAATGTTGTGATTGGCAAACTACCTCTCAGCAAGGTAGAGGTAATCACTCTTGGCTGGATGCTCAGTCAGCTACAGAACTGTAATCAAAATTTGCTTTTCAGTGTCCCATTCTCAAACCAAAGACAGGTACAACTGGAGTACTGAGGTGATCAATTCCGCACTCTTCCATTTTTGAAGCAAGTGGGGTATCTAATGAGTAGGAAGACACTTCACAAGTTCTTGGCATTCAGAGTAGGACAAGGAGGAGGATGCATGGCCTGGAAACACAGACGGATGAGTTCGGATTGCATGGCTTTGGCACGTTTAGCCTGGTGGTGAAAAATTGGGAGGGAGGGATGGGAGCAACCTCTGCTTGATCATCCCAGAGTGCAGAAGTGGAACAAATGGCTGAATCCCCTCCTGTGGAACAAATGGAACAAATGACAGGAATCCCCTCCTGGCCCCTTGCAAATCCCCTGTTCCGCGATTCCCATGAGGGTCCTCTGAAGGAAACCCCTTAAACCTGCTGCAATGAGCTCCAGGGTCACATGCTGAAGGACTGCAGGCCCTGGAGTAGAAAGGTTCATCCGCTGCGTCCAAGTATTCCTGAAAAATTTCCCTCACAGACACTCTCCTCCCTTTCCCTATCTCTTTCCCTTCAGTGATGAGGCTTCCCTTGTCCATTTCTGAAATTCGCAAAGCAGAGCATGGGCATCCAGCAGGGAAAGCATAATCCTGTCCATTATTGGGGTCACATGCAGCCCCACTAAATGGGGAGCAGCTCTTATCAAAAACTTGGGTATGAAACGAGTCTTCTCAAAGACTTGGCTTTCTGTGTTGTTCCAGCTCCACCCTTTCCTGAGAGACCCCCAGTTTCACAATCGTGCTATTGAAGGGGTGTATTTGGATGAGAACGGAGACTTGGCAGCCAACTTGGACCTTGTCAGCTGGGTGCGGTTTCAAAATTGGACTGCAGATAGAGTGAAAGTTGGGAGTCTAGAGAGACGTGGCTTGCCTGGCCCCAAATTCACCATTCAGCGGGATCCCATTCCGTGGCCAAGATGGAAAGACCAGGTGAAGAAAGCCATCCCCAGTATTCACTTATTTGCATTTCCCATCTCTTCACTTACAGGCTGTAAAATCGGCAGTACAGATTTTATTGAATAAATCAATAGCCTGAGACTTAATGGGTGTAGGGAACAAAATTGATGCTTTTCACTGAGAGGTAAAATCCAGCTGCTTCCGGTGGGGTTCATTTATGGAATCCACTGACGTGCTGGAGGTTCTCCTCTCTCTGCCCTTTCCAGCTCAGTCTCCCCAGCTCCCAGATCCATCTGCCCCAAACTTCCTGCCCTGATGCACCTTCTCTCTCGCTCAGCCCCTGCCCCAGGCCAGGTGCGTGGAGAGCTGTCGCCCAGGATTCTTCAAGGTGGCTCGGGAAGGGGAGCCCCTGTGCTGCTATGACTGCGCTCCGTGTGCGGAAGGGACCATCTCCACTCGGGAAGGTAGGTGAGCGCAGAGGGAAAGGTTGTACCTGGGGGAAAGGCAAGGATCCAGCCCGTGTATGTGGCATCTGTGGGTGTGATAAAGTATCCTGCAAGAAAATTAGGATGGCCTGTTGTTTCTGGAGAATCGAGGCAGAAAATCTTTGTTTGTGTGGCTGGTTTTATCAACCCCTCCCTCCAGACCTGGAGTCATTTCATGGATCAAGTTTTGTCTTGGGTTCTCCACTTCCCAGAATGCCTCATTCCTCATTACTCCCACAGTCCCAGTCTCCTTGGCATTCAGTGCACTCCAGGTGTTCTTTCCATTCACTTATGATTGCTGCGAAGCGTCCCCTGCCCACCATGTCTTCTCTATTTCTCCAGATAGCTTTTATTCACCTAGTTGGCAGGATTTTGTCATTGAACTTTTTCACCCGCCACAGTACCCCTCACAAGGACTTGGCCCTAGAACCCTCCTCTTTGGTGGAGGAAAGCAGGACTAAGAGTCAAAGGGTGGCCCACAGTCATCTAGTGGAGTGCTTGGCTGGGTCAGAACTAGACTGCCTCGCCGTTCCACTGCACCGTCTTGGCTCCAAGTCAGGCAGGTGCTGCCAAGTGAGGAATTCCACCCAACTCTACCAACTCAGTAAAGCCACCAACAAACCTCCACCAACAGGTGTCCCTCTGGGGGAGCAGAAATTGCTCTAGCAAATCACAACTCCCCACTCCCCAGTCTTCTTCCTCTTCTCTCCCACCCTGATATCCTTTGTGAAGTAGAGTTGGGACAGAACTCACTGAATCTCCCATAATATTGGCAAGACCTACTAGAATGTTTTCCTGGGCAGAAGGAGCCAAATCCTGAACATGTCACTCAGTCCGAGCCCATCTGGCTCTGCGATGGTTCAATGCATGGCTGTGCGGAGGGTTGATGCAGATACTTAGTAGGAACGGCATAAAACAACGTTTGTAAGACGGAAGGGCTGAGAGTGTCAGCGTCCTCGTTTGGGTTCTTCCCCATTCTCCTGTCACCTGCATATGTCAAGGGGATACCAGACCAAATGACCAGTTTCATAACCTCAGCCCACTCAAACTGGCCCACCCCATGGAGGGTGGTGGTCTCCGTTGACTAGAGGGAAGTAGGTGGTTCTGCATTTACAGGAGAAATTCCTTCTTGGAGAGCTTGTGGCAGTGGATAGGCTGGTTGGTGCCTAGTTGGAATTCCCTGGGCTGACAGTTGGAGGCTTGGAAACAATGTCAGGATGGACCCCGGCGGTGCTTGGGTTCATGGGTGAGGGGTGCTCAGGCAGTGTCAGGCTCAGTGCATCTTTAGGGCCTGGGAGTCAGGCTACTTGAGTCCCAGCTGGGAGAGGAGCATCCCTTCAGTTTCTAATCTGACTCTCAAAGGGCGGCTGAAGGGTTGGAGCTACAGCTGGAATTAGGGTGAGGACTAGAGGCATTCCAGTGGCGAGGTGGCCCCTAGCATACATCCCTCTGCAGAGGGACTTCTGCGTAGTTGGCTTCCATGGTAAATTATATATTGCCATTTGCTGGTTTGGGTGAAAGACGGGGCCCATCAAGTCCACTCCTGGCAGGTAAACTATCTGCATTTCCTCTCACACCAGAATCATGCCTTTAATAGGACTACTACCATTTGTACTGCAAGAAGTAATAGGACCAAGCAGAATGATGAATCCAATGTAGAGGACAGAAACTGGAAGGGCTCTCAGTTGCTCTTTGTCTTCCTTTTGACAGATTCAGAGCTTTGCCTGAGGTGTCCGGAAGATCAGCATTCAAATGAGGCCCGGGATCAGTGCATCCCCAAGGTCATCACCTTTCTGTCCTACAAAGAATATTTGGGGTCCTTTCTCACTGGCTTGGTCCTACTCTTCTCCATCGCCACAGGAGGCATATTGGGGTCTTCAGAAAATTCCAAGAAACTCCAGTAGTCAAGGCCAACAACCGAGCCCTCTCCTACATTCTGCTTGCCTCCCTCCTGCTTTGCTTTTTGTGCTCCTTCCTCTTCATTGGCCAGCCAAGAAGCATCACCTGCCTCCTGAGACAAGCAGTCTTCAGCATCATCTTCTCAGTGGCCATCTCTTCCCTTCTGGCCAAAACTGTCACTGTGGTTCTGGCCTTTCTGGCCACCAAGCCAGGCAACAGGGCAAGGAACTGGCTGGGGAGGAGTTTGGCCAACTCCATTGTCATCTGCTGTTCCAGTGTCCAAGTGGTCCTCTCCACCATCTGGCTGGGGACTGCTCCCCCATTCCTTGATTCTGACATGCACTCCCAGGCTGAGCAGATCGTCCTGCAGTGCAACGAAGGCTCTATGGCCATGTTCTACGCTGCCCTCAGCTACATGGGCTTCCTGGCTGCCGTCTGCTTCACGGTGGCCTTCCTGGCCAGGAAGCTGCCCGGGGCCTTCAACGAGGCCAAGCTGATCACCTTCAGCATGCTGGTCTTCTGCAGCGTCTGGGTCTCCTTCGTGCCCACCTACCTGAGCACCAAGGGGAAGTACATGGTGGCCGTCCAGGTCTTCTCCATCTTGGCCTCCAGTGCTGGGCTGCTGGGCTGCATCTTCCTGCCCAAGTGCTTCATCATTCTATGGAGGCCTGACCTGAATACCAAGCAGCATCTCATGATGAAAAACAAAGAATAAAATGCTGGGATTTTTGTCCATCATGAGCACAAAACTCCAACTTTTCAGAACAAGCCAGCGATCCATTTTGGGCTCATGAACAGTATCAGATAAAGCCAATTGGGGAAAAAATCAAGTGTTGGGGAAATCCGTTCACAGCCCTGAGAGTTCCAGCGTCAGTTGGAGGCAGCAGGGACCCTGCCTGAGGCTGGAGGTTGCTCGTTTGGAGCTGATGTCCAGCCAGGCTCCTCCTATATGAGCAACCTTGGTCTTGTTTCCATCTAGGATGCCTTCTGGGAATGTAGCTGCATGGATGGGATGGCTGCATCAGCTCCTGCCCGGTGGTTCCTAGGCCATGTGGGAAGCATCTCTCCCACTGAACTCAGTGCACCATTTCGAAAATCCCCTCATATTTTGGAAGCCAGGGGTCCATGTACTTTGGAGTCCCTCTGCCCCTCACAGCACACAATTGAAGGAGTGCAGCAGCCAAAAATTGACCCCCGGGGGAGGACATGAGGGCCAAAAGGGGAGAAATATTAGGCTCTGCATTTTATGTTTATGCCACAGGTATTCTCTGCCTTTTCTCCTCTTGTGAACACCCAAAGTTGCTTACATGTTTCCTCCTCTCCTTTTACCCTGTGAGGGAGGTGAGCTCAGAGGAAGTGATTGGCGAAGCATCTGCTAGGAGCTTTGAGGATGGGTGGGGGGCTGGAACTGGGCCCCACCGCTCCAGGCCCCCCTGCCTCCGAGAGGACACTGCAGTCTCCCTCCGTTCTCCCCCACCACAGTTCAACCCTTCAGCTTAGGAGAAATTTTATTCCAATGCTTGCCCAGCATGACAGAAAGCAGGCCGGGTGTCTCTGTTCCACGACCACCTGCGAAGCATTGCAGGTGGAGCCTCCCTTTTCCATCAATCCAGGACCAGCTTCAGGATTGAGCACACCAGACACCCATGTTGGGGGAAAAGAAAACTCTATTAAAGGGATAAAAATAGAGGTGGGGGCTCGTGAGCATCCAGGCTGAAAGATGAAAGAGGGACAAAGAGGGGAAGTGATGGGAAGGGCAGCTTAAGAGCAGGCACAGCTCAGGGATTGTGGCCATCCAGGAGCATGTGGCTCCCAGAACTGGTCAGCCCCTAGGGCAGGAAGAAGGAGACCCCCACATCCCAGGCTCAGCTCTCCATTCAGAGCTTCGAGCTCCCAGGAACTGTCCTGCAATACGCAAAATGGAGAGGTGCTGCATGAATATCCAGGCACACGGGGAGCAACACAAAAGAAAAACCCCACCACTAGAACCAAAGGATTCAGCCTGTGATCAATCTGTGACTGGAAGTGAAGCTGCTCAAAGCTCTCAAAGTACTTTGAACTCTGCACATGCTCAGAGGCTTTGTATGTGCTGCTTCGGCAGTACTCACAAAGTGGTGGTACCTTTCTGCCAGAGCATCCCCCCTTTTCTTGGCTCTGTGGAATAGCTAAGCCCACACAGTCAAGAAATCCAAATTTTTCAGCACAAATTCCCCTGAATTCAGTTGGCCAGACCAAACCCAGAGAAGAGGCTGCATTACTGTCTCTTTAAATAATGGGAGTGCTCTTAGCAAGGTAGACCATTCCTCCTTTTTTTTTCCATTTGTTTTTCTTTGTCTTTACTCCAAAAGTTACACATTTCTTTCATTTTTTTCTTTTTCAGTAGAAAAAGCACCAAATCATCATTTACCAAAACCTCTTAAAATTCTCTCACACACCAAGTACCATGCACCTCTTGAATCAAGGAATTCCTGTCAAATACACTCTCATTCTCACATGGCATACACACAAGATCCAGAAAAATAAAATCCTTTTCCTTTTCACTCAAACCTCACATTCCAAACTGTTGCAAGTTCAAGGGGGAGAAAAACCAGCCTATTTGGCAGAAATATTTATCAATGGTTAACTGCAATCTGTCTTCCCCTGATTTTACACTCTGCCCTGTTGAATTCCAGCCTGCTACTGCTCAGGCTACTTGCTAAACACAACAATTCAAATTTTCACAACTTTACCAGTAAATGTCCTAATATAAAAGAAAAACCCCTTTATCTCTCTGGAAATCCTTTCAGGATTCCTACTGAGAATTTTTCAACAGTATACACCTTTCTGTTTTTTCTTTTTTTCCATCTTTCATCTGCCCATCAGCATCCCCTGCTGGAATTTCAAATGCAATTGTTTAATCTTAACAAGAAGGAAATTTTTCCTACCTAGGAGGGCTGTAAGGCAGGTGGAAGAGGCAGAAAAACTTGCAGTAAAGACATAAAGACATTAAAACAGTGTTCCCAGTTTCTAACAAGGAAAGGACCTGCATAAAAAATGTTCTTATATAACCCGTCTTTCACACAGGGCTTTCACACAGGATAAGCTTATTGAGGATGTCCAGAAAACTGGGTAGGACCTGTGTTTGCAAGCCCAATTCAAGGGCCACACATTTCCTTACTTCCCAGTTCTGGCTCACATAGAAGGAATGGGGGAAGGAAAAAATCTCACACACACATTGCCCTGATCATCAGCTTTTTCCCAGCCGGACTCAGCCATGCTTGGGCTCAGGCCAATGGCCTCATGAATCTGTATCTCAGCCAAAGCCAGGCTCACACATCCTCATCTCAGGGGCAAGAACACCCATCCGCGCCCTTGCTTTCAACCGTGCCCTGAAGTGGACAGATTGGTGTGGCTGCGTGGGGAGGGTCTATTTCCTGAGGAACCCCCAAAATGCACTCTGAGTTATGCCTACCTCCCAGAAAGGGGAACACTTTAAAATACAGACAGACAAGACAGAAAACGATGAACACAAGACTTTCACAAACTGTGAACATAAAACTCTGCATGAACCCCAGTGCAAACATGTACTCATGTGTAGATCTTTCCTGGTACACCAATACCATATTAGCTAGCCTTCCCCCCCCCCCCCCCCAGCTTGGACCAAACAATCCTGATTCCATCTCCTTAGGATGTATTTCCATCAAATGCTTTTTCAAGAGGTGCAGCCAATTGCAATCAAAGGAGCCCTCTGGGGTCAATTTAGATTGGAATCTCCTGAGTTAGCTTTGACCATGCTGTTTTACATCAAAATGCCAAGCGCTTGCTTCCACAACAACCCTGCAGGTGCTGCCCATGGCCATCCACTCCACCCTGCAATTTGATGCAGGTGTCCATGGGGTAGGAAGCCGAGATTCTGAGACCCCCATGCTTCCTGGGAGAACACAACCAAACCCACGTGCAATGAGGCTCAACACCAATCTAATTACCTTGACCCGCCTGCGAAACGGAAGAGATGGCCAGTATCTGTGCTCCCCCAATGGAGAGAATTTCGGCCGAACTTACCATCTCTCCCACCCAGGATTAAGGGCCAAAAACCCACAATCCTGCCTTTGTCACCAAATTGTCAGAAAATCCTGGAGTTTCAATTTGTAAGGAGGAAATAAAACTTGGGTTCGTGGTAAAGATCAAGCATCCAGACCATCTTGGCTTTACTGTATGACCCAGGTTCCCGCAGTAGACTCACGCTAATGCATTACCAGGAAGGAAAGCTTCAATACCATTACAGGGCATTTTATACCCTCTTGGTCACGTTGCAGGTACAGGGTCATTGATGACAGAATGCAGAGATTGCCATCAAATTCTGAGGTCATCACATACAGAACAGATAAAGGACTGTCAGTCAATCACACAGTGACAATGAGATTACAATATTCCTAATTGCAGTGTACTGACACTTTAGTTGAGTAGCTTGAACCCATCTCCAGGTCTGCTTAGACATGTAAATTCAAGCTACTGAGAAACTATTCATGAGCTCAGACCCTTATCTAGACTCTAGCCATTCTGAATGATGAGGGCACATGAAGCCCTCTGGGCTCAGCAAAAGGTACTTCCTGGTAAACTGTGAATTCCAACACTGATTATTTAATCATTGTGAAGATATATGAAAGAATGGAGCGTGGGAGGAATGCCATTTTAAACAGTGACTTAGCTTGGTTTCAGAAGGAGTACAGGATTGATCCCACAGTGCAAAAGCACACAGAAGTAATGCTTTTCAGACAGGCTTTATCCAAATTTTCCCAAAAAGTTGCAGGAAGGCACCAGACCTGTGACAACAGCAGGTCTCAATCCTCTGTACTCCCCCCCCCCCCGCACACGCACACACACATGGACCATCTCATGGCTTCTCTCGGGTGCCAGTTTTTACGTTGTTGGCTCCAAGGCGATGATGTGATGACTGGCTGAATCCTGTATCTCTAATGTTGCTCCGTTTTCTCACTGCATCAAAAGGGGCATCCCCATGTCTCTGGAGAATCATGAGGCACCTCTCCATATCTTGTATTGCAGGAAAACTCCTGGGAGCTCAAAGATCTCTTGGGAGAGCTGCAGCTGGGATGAGGCTCTCCTGCTTCCTGCCCGAGGGGGCTGACCACCCCTGCAAGGCACGTGTTCCTGTCTGGCCACATGCCTCTTTGACCCTCTTTTATTCTTGTTTACCTTTTCACGCTGGACACTCACGAGCACCCCACCTCTATTTTTATCCCTTTAATACATTACTCTGTTCCCCTAGCTTGGGTGTGCCTTGTGCTGAGTCCAAAGGCTGGTACTGGATTGAGGGAACAGGGAATCTCCCCAGGTGGTCTTGGAACAGAGAATCCAGGTCTGCTTTGCATAATTCTCAACAAGCAGAGAACGATAGCATCTACATCCCAGGAAAGTAGGAAATGCTCCCCCTCCGTTTTGCACTTCAGTGGCAACCTATCACTTGCAGGAAGAAAATAATGGATGAAGATAAATCCTCCCAAAATCAGAAGAGTTGAACTGTGGCAGGGAAGGCCTGAGGGAGACCAGAGTGCCTTCTGAGAGGCAGGGGAAACTGTTGCAGTGAGTTCCAAGAGGGAGGCCCAGTTCCAGCCCCCCCCCCCATTCTCAAAGCTCCTGGCAGATGCTTGGACAATCACTCCCTCTGAGCTCACCTCCCTCACAGGGTAAAAGGAACGAGGGTAAACTTGTAAGCAACTTTGGGTGTTTGCAAGAGGAGAAAAGGCAGAGAATACCAGCAGAATAAACACACAATTCCTCCCCTTTCTGCTCTCTCTGCATGGTCCATGTCTTCCTCTGGGGTCAGTTTTTGACTGCTGCACTCCTTCAAGTGTGTGCTGTGAAGGGCAGGGGGACCCCCAAGTACATGGACACCTGGACTCCCAACTATGAGGGGATTTTGGAAATGGTGCACTGAGTTCAGTGGGCAAGTTGCTTCCCACATGGCCTGGGAATCACCGGGAAGGGGCTGAAGCAGCCATCCGCAGGCATGCAGCTACATTCCCGGAAAGCGTCCAAGCTGGAAGCAAAGCCAAGGTTGCTCATACAGGAGGAGTCCGGCTGGACGTCTGCTCCAAACAGAGCAACCTCCTCCCTCAGGGCAGTGTCCCTGCCGTCTCCGAGTGAAGCTGGAACTCAGGGCTGGGAAAGGACTTCTTCAAACCTCCCCCTTGTGAAGAAAGACATTCCCTGCTCTGACTCTTTCTCCACCTGCTCTCAAGAGCAGTCTTGGAGGCCTCCCCACAGCTCTGGCAGGAAACCTCAGCTGGTGCGCTCTTTCAGCAAAGCTGGTATGTGAGCACATCCCCGGGAGCAAGCCCAGTGCAGGCTGGGAAGGGAAGGGATCCGCACTGCCAGACAGAAATTCCCCAAGGAATCCTCTCACCCCCAAGATCCCCACCCTGGAAAAGGAGCTGGAGGGATTTCCATGCTGCATTGCTGACACCCTGTCAAGGTCTGGACAAACGTTATTTGCCTGCTCACACTTCGAAATATAGAATGAAAATGTGAAAGTCTGAAAACACAAACTATTTTTTTAATAAGATTTTATTAAAATTTTAAACTACAAATTAAAAACATCAATCATCAAATACATTGGACAAGCTGGGTCAGCCCCCTATAACATATCTTTTAGTATTCTATGATCATAATCAAATCAATTTATAAAACTTTAAAGACATCTTTAAATCTAAGCCAAGTCCCGCTTCTCTAGCCAGTCGTAAAAAAAGGCCCAAGTTTGGTAAAAGTCAGTGTCTTCCTTCTCCTTCAGTGATAGGAAGCAGTGGGAAGGAGTTGAGGTGCATGTACACCAATGCTAGGAGCATGGGTAATAAGCAGGAAGAGCTTGAAGCTCTCCTGGGAATAGGAGGATACGATCTGGTGGGAATCACAGAAACTTGGTGGGATGAAAGGCAAGTCTGGAATGTGAACATAGAAGGGTATCACCTTTTTAGAAAGGACAGGAAGGGAAAGAGAGGTGGGGGTGTGGCTTTATATGTCAGGGAAGGGATAGGATGCAGTGAGATAGAGTGCAGCACAGATGGGGATTCGGTAGAGGCAGTCTGGGTGAAACTTAGGGGTTTTGACAGAGAAAGAGACCTGACAGTGGGGGTATGTTATCGCCCTCCAGGTCAACTTGAGACCCTGGATGATGTCCTGACAGGCCAGATTCTAAGGATATCTCGGGGGAGAGACACAGTAATTATGGGAGATTTCAATCTCCCGGATATTACTTGGGAGACTCACTCGGCGGTGACAGCCAGGTCACGTCGCTTCCTAGAAGCTCTAGAGGGTGGGTTTTTCACACAGAGGGTCCGAGAGGCGACGAGGGGGGGAAACATCCTGGACTTGGTCTTGACCAATAGGGAGGAGCTGATAGATGAAGTACAGATTAGGGGAGCTCTGGATGCGAGTGATCACTCCATCCTTTGCTTTGAGATCAGAGGACTGGGGCCGTGCAGCAGGGCGAGCACTAGAAGCTGGGACTTCAAGAGGGCCAACTTTGGCCAACTGAAGGCCAGGCTGGGGAAAGTCTCCTGGGATAGGTTACTGGAAGGTAAGCGAGTTGAGGAGGGGTGGATGGCACTCAAAAGGGAGGTTTTGCAGGCGCAAGCCCTGACAATACCTCTAGTCAGTAAGGTGGGGAGGCGGAGGAGAGTGCCGCCATGGATGCGAAAGGAGGTGGTTAGGGGGATCAGACGAAAGAGGAACCTCCATAGGAAATGGGTACTGGGGGAAATAGACAAAAGGATATACCGGGAGGAGGAGGCCCGTTGCAGAAGGATTCTTCGCAAGGCTAAGGCTGATTATGAGCTGAGACTTGCCAAGAATATCAAGAGCAACAAAAAGGGCTTCTTTCAGCATGTAAATAGGAAAAGGAAGGGGAGACAAGTGGTGGGACCACTAAATAAGGAGGAAGGTGATCCAGTGACTGACATGAGGGAACAGGCACAGATGCTAAATGACTATTTTGCCTCTGTGTTCTCCCCAAAGCAGGACGGGGGATATCCGTATAGGAGATTGGATGAGGCTGGGGACTTAGGGGCAGAGATTAGAGTCACCCCCCTTGAAGTCGAGGGGCTCCTCAGGGCATTGGACATTACAAAGGCGCCAGGCCCTGACGGGTTACACCCGAGAGTACTTAGAGAGTTGGCAGGGGTTCTCTCACGCCCGCTGGCCTCCATTTTTGAGGCCTCGTGGAGAACGGGTGAAGTTCCAGAGGACTGGAGGGTGGCATCAGTGGTCCCAATTTTCAAAAAGGGTAGTAGGAAGGACATGGGGAATTATAGACCGGTTAGCCTTACGTCCATTGTAGGAAAAACAATGGAAAGGCTCATAATAGAGAGAGATCTAGTGATGCTAGATAGGGAAGGGAGGCTGACAGCCACACAACATGGCTTCCGCAGAAACAGGTCCTGCCAGACAAACCTTGTGGAATTCTATGACAAGGTTTCGAGATGGCTGGATGGAGGGGACGCAGTGGATGTGGTATACCTGGATTTCAGCAAGGCCTTTGACAAAGTGCCCCATGATATCCTGGTGGAGAAACTGAGGAGTTTTGGGATACACCAAAGCACTGTCCGGTGGATTAGGGCATGGCTGACTGACCGAAAGCAGAAGGTAACCATTAGCGGGGAATCGTCGGGATGGCAGCCAGTGACAAGCGGGGTCCCCCAGGGCTCTGTCCTGGGGCCGATCCTGTTTAATCTTTTCATTAACGACATGGAAGAAGGGGTGAACAGTCTGCTTATCAAATTCGCAGACGACACTAAAACTGGAGCAGTGGCCACAACTGAGAAGCAGGTACTCCAGATCCAAAAGGATCTGGACAGACTATGGAAGTGGGCAGGAGACAACAGGATGGCGTTCAATGTGGAGAAGTGCAAGGTCTTGCACTTGGGGCATAGGAATAGCTGTCATAAGTACAGGTTAGGGGACAAGTGGCTGGAGAGCAGCACTTGTGAAAGGGACCTCGGGGTACTGGTTGACCGCAGGCTAAACATGAGTCAGCAGTGTGATGCGGTGGTCAAGAGGGCGAATGCCACCCTTGGTTGCATAGCCAGAAGTGTGGCTTCTAGATCAAGAGAGGTACTACTACCACTCTACATGACTCTGGTGCGCCCGCAACTGGAGTATTGTGTTCAGTTTTGGGCCCCTCATTACAGAAAGGATATAGCCAGGTTGGAGTCAGTGCAGCGTAGGGCCACAGGGATGGTGGCTGGTTTGCAGGGGATGGGGTATGAGGCGAGACTGAGGGAACTGGGTCTCTTCAGCCTGGAGAAGAGGAGACTCAGAGGGGATATGTTGGCAACATACAGGTATGTGAGGGGGTGTCACATGGAGATGGGGAGAGGCCTGTTCTCCCCTGCAGAGGAAGGCAGGACGCGCTCCAATGGAGCAAAGCTCAGGGAGCCAAGGTTCAATTTGGATGCCAGGAAGCACTTCCTGACAGTTAGGACCCCGAGGGCGTGGAATGGGCTTCCACGGGAGGTCGTTGAGGCCCCATCGGTGAGGGTGTTCAAAGATAGGCTGGACATGCACATGGTGGGCATGTCATGAGCGGAGCCGGCTGGTGCCGGAGGTCAGACTAGATGGCCCAGGAGGCCCCTTCTGACTCGCTCTGTTTCTATGTTTCTATGTTTCTATGTTTCTATAGAGTCAGTCTATCCATTTCTGCACAATCCAGAATCTTTTTCAAATTCAGTTCCTCAGTGGGTAGTTCCTCACTCTTCCAGTATTGAGCAAGCGCGATCCTCGCTGCTGTGGTTAAATGTAGTATCAAATACATTTCTTGTTTACTAATATTTTCCAGTACAATGCCTAACAAGAAAACTTCAGCTTTAAAGGTTAAAGATTTTTGTAGCATTTCCTCAAGCCATTTATGTATTTTAATCCAATACTTTTTCACATATTCACAGGTCCACCACATATGATAAAAAGTACCCACATCGTTTTTACATTTCCAGCATCTGTTAGACATATTTGGAAACATCTTAGCTAATCGATTTGGCAACAAATACCATCTATAGAACATTTTATATAAATTTTCTTTATACGAGGTTGCTAAGGTTACCTTAATATTTCCTCCCACAGCTTTTGCCACTTTTCTAATTCAATGTTATATCCAAAGTTTTGTGCCCATGTTATAGTGTCCTTGACGTGTTCCCCTTCCATTTTCCTGTCAAGCAAAAACTCATACATTCTTTTAATTATTTTCTCATCTGTTTTTAACATCACTTGATCAAAGGCTGTTAGATCTTCATAAAACCCCCATATTTTGCAATCTTTGGCATATCTTAATTGCATCTGCACCTTACACCACCACGATATATTTAGTCCCTGTTCTTGTATTTCTTGCTCCAGTTTTAGGCCTCCATCCTTATCCAAAATATCATCATATCATATAATCCCTTCAAAATTTAATACATTTGGATACACAAAGGCTTCCATAGGTGAACGTCATCTTGGTAACTTATTATACAATTTTAGCTTTAACTTTTCCCATAGTGACATTTGTTGTTGTTGTTAGTCGCGAAGTCGTGTCCAAACCATCGCGACCCCATGGACAACATTCCTCCAGGCCCTCCTGTCCTCCACCATCCCCCGGAGTCCACTCAAGCTCACACCAACTGCCTCTGTGACTCCATCCAGCCACCTCATCCTCTGCCGTCCCCTTCTTCTTTTGCCATCTATTGTTCCCAGCATCAGGCTCTTCTCCAGGGAGTCCTTCCTTCTCATTAGGTGGCCAAAGTATTTGAGTTTCATCTTCACTATCTGGCCTTCTAAAGAGCAGTCAGGGTTGATCTCCTCTAGGACTGACCGGTTTCATCGCCTTGCGGTCCAAGGGACTCACAGGAGTCTTCTCCAGCACCACAACTCAAAGGCCTCAATTCTTTTGCGCTCGGCCTTCCTTATAGTCCAGCTTTAACAGCCATACATTGCAACTGGGAAAACCATAGCCTTGACTATACGCACTTTTGTTGGCAGGGTGATGTCTCTGCTTTTTAGTATGCTATCTAGATTTGCCATAGCTTTCCTCCCCAGAAGCAAGCGTCTTTTAATTTCTTGGCTGCAGTCCCCGTCTGTGGTGATCTTGGAGCCCAGGAAAATAAAATCTGTCACTACCTCCATTTCTTCCCCATCTATTTGCCAGGAAGTGAGAGGACCGGATGCCATGATCTTAGTTTTCTTAATGTTGAGTTTCAAGCCAACTTTTGCGCTGTCCTCCTTCACCCGCATCAAGAGGCTCTTTAGTTCCTCTTCACTTTCTGCCATGAGAGTGGTATCATCTGCATATTTTTATTTATTTATTTATTTATATTTATATAAATATTTTTATGCCGCCCCTTGCAGCAGCCTCGGGGCGGCTTACAACATTAAAATGAAATACAATCCTTTAAAATATACAATTTAAAAACTGGCCCATCTCAGATTAAATAATTAACTAAACAAAAATAAATCACAAACCATAAATATAAATATATAATTATAAAAATAAAAATATAAATAACAAATTTAAATTAATCCATATAAAAAACATAAATTAAACATAAATTAATCAAAAACAAACATAATATTAACAATTAAAATACTGTCTAAATAAAAAGGTCTTCGCCTGGCGCCGAAAAGCAAATAACGACGGCGCCAGGCGAGCCTCTCTGGGGAGCGCATTCCATAGATGGGGCACCACCGCAGAGAAAGCCCTCCTCCGGGTACTCACCCTCCTAATGTCCCGAACGGAGGGTTCCCGGAGGAGAGCCTCTGCTGCTGATCGTAAGGGGCGGGAGGGCATATATGGTCGCAGGCGCTCCTTTAGGTAATCAGGGCCCAAGCCGTTTAGGGCCTTATAGGTAAGAACCAACACCTTGAATTGGGCCTGGACTTCAATGGGAAGCCAGTGGAGCTGACGGAGAACTGGGGTGATGTGAGAACCACGCCCAGTCCCCGTAAGTACCCTGACAGCTCTATTTTGCACCAATTGAAGTATCCGGACCGTCTTCAAGGGAAGCCCCACGTAGAGCGCGTTACAATAATCCAGCCGGGAAGTCACCAACGCATGTGTCACCGTCGTCAGGCAATCGAGCTCCAGGAAGGGACGCAGCTGATGTATCAGCCGAAGCTGCTGGAAGGCGCTCCTCGCCACTGCTGACACTTGCGCAGTCAAGGTCAGCTCTGGGTCGAGGAGCACTCCCAAGCTGCGGACCCTGTCTTTCAGAGGGAGTGCAACCCCATTCAAGACTAGGGTCAGGTCCCCTACACTGTGGCCCGAACCACCCACCAACAGGACCTCCGTCTTGTCTGGATTGAGCTTCAGTTTATTGGCCCTCATCCAGCCCATTACCTCGGCCAGGCACCGGTTCAGCACAGCCACCGCCTCACCTGGATTGGTGGAAAACGAGAGGTAGAGCTGGGTATCATCCGCATACTGGTGATTCCGCAGCCCACACCTCCTGATGACCTCTCCCAGCGGTTTCATGTAGATGTTGAAAAGCAAGGGGGACAAAATGGAACCCTGCGGAACCCCATGTCATAGCTGCCATGGCGCAGAGCCATAGTCCCCCAGCGCCACCTTCTGGTATCAGCCATTGAGATAGGAGTGGAACCACTGCAGAGCAGTGCCTCCAACCCCCAATCCCGCTAGCCTTTCCAGAAGGATACCATGGTCGATGGTATCGAAAGCCGCTGAGATGTCAAGGAGGACTAACAGGGACGCACTCCCCCTGTTCCTCTCCCTGCACAGGTCATCATACAGGGCGACCAAGGCGGATTCAGTGCCAAAACCGGGTCTGAAGCCGGACTGAAATGGGTCCAGATAATCAGTTTCCTCCAAGAGTGCCTGGAGTTGTCCCGCCACCACCCGCTCCAGCACCTTACCCAAAAACGGGATGTTGGCCACCGGTCTATAATTGGTGACCACCTCTGGATCCAGGGAAGCCTTCTTTAGGACTGGCCGGACTACCGCCTCCTTTAAGGGGGCCGGCACCCGGCCGTCTCTCAAAGAGGCATTGATCACCTCCAAGATCCAGGGTACAATCCCGTCCTTGGCGCTCTTTAATAGCCAAGATGGGCACGGGTCCAGTAAACAGGTGGTTGAGCGTACCGATCCAAGCACCTTGTCCACATCATCGGACCGCAAAAACTGAAATTCATCCAATAACAAGGGACAAGCAGGCATGGTTGGTCCCTCCCCAAGGGAATCTGTATCAAGAGTGGAGTCCAGCTCGTGACGAATCAGAGCAACTTTCTCCTGGAAATGCGTGGCGAACTCGTCACAGTGGGGTTTCGAGGGTGGCACCAGATCTTTATCGGGGCCCGGTTTTGTCAACCCCTGCACCACCCGAAAAATCTCCGCCGGACGGCATTGCGAGGAGGCAATGGACGCGGAGAAGAATCGCTTCTTCGCCGCCCTCACCGCCACAGCATAGGCTCGATAGTGTGCTCTAAGGTGTGTTCGATCGGACTCATCACGTGATTTCCTCCACCTGCGCTCTAGCCGTCTCCCAACCCGCTTCATCGCCCGTAATTCCGATGTATACCAGGGAGACGATCGGGCTCTGCCAGGCTGGAGAGGGCGCTTGGGAGCAATCGTGTCGATGGCCCTGGTCATCTCCCCATTCCATGTTTCGACCAGGGCCTCCACAGGAGCACCAGCCTTGTCAACCGGAAAATCCCCCAGAGCCTTCAGGAATCCATCCGGATCCATCCGACTCCGGGGGCGGACCATCACAGTCTGGTCCGCACCCTTACAGAGGGAGAGGCCACTCTCGAGCTCAAACCTCAAGAGGAAGTGATCTGACCATGACAAGGGCGTCAAACATACATTCTTCACCCTCAGATCACCCTCTTCCTCCCCCGTCGAGAAAACCAGGTCCAAAGTGTGTCCACGTTCATGGGTTGGGCCAGTGACATGTTGAGACAGCCCCATGGCCGTCATGGCAGCCATGAAGTCCTGAGCCGCCCCAGAAAGATCAGTCTCGGCATGGAGATTGAAGCTTTTGGCTCTGGCCTCTTGGCAGAGCAGCAGAGGCACAGGCTGGGAGAGGTGGAATGAGGAGGATATTACTTGTTCCTCTTCAGGCTCCTTTACTACTCTCAGTTTCGCAGATGAACTGCTTGACCCCAATACTTGACGTCTTCTCCTTGCCTTGAGGGTGTGCTGTTGCTGCTCCAGCACTCTCACTTTTCCTGCCAGGATGGCTCCTTGATGGCCCTTTTTGCGCACTCCTGCCTTTCTGACCTTATGCAGCAACCAGACACGACATGTTTCCTGGGATAAGGAATACAGGCACACCAACGGTGGGGTGTGCTCAGCCGGCAAAGCAAGTCCGACATGGATCACGCATGGGAATAGCAGGCCAACCGTTATAATGTTTCTGGTGCCAGGTAAAGACATTTTTATTTGATGATTTTTTCCATAATCAATCCTTTTAGATATATTAGGATTTTTCCCTTCACAGTCGCACTTTCTATTTATTCCTCCTTTTTCTCTAGTTGTGATGTGTTTTATATTGTTTTAATAACTGTCATTTTATATTCTACTTTTATATTTTATTTTGTACTTTTAAAAATGGGACAGGATATAAATGCCACTGGAGAAGGAAATGGCAACCCGCTCAAGCATTTTTGCCATAAATACCCCATGGACAGTACCAAATGGCAAAAAGATATGACACAGGAAGATGAGCCCATCAGGTTGGAAGGTGTCCAATATGATATTGGGGAAGAGCGGAGGGCTAGTACTAGTAGCGCCAGAAAGAATGCAGTGACGGGGTCAAAGCCGAAAGGACACTCAGTTGCAGATGTATCTGGAGGTGAAAGGAAAGTCTGATGCTGCAAAGATCTTTAGTCCATAGGAACCTGGAATGTAAGATCCATGAATCAAGGCAAGCTGGTCAAACAAGAGATGACAAGACTGAACATCGACATCTTGGGAATCAGTGAACTAAAATGGACAGGAATGGGTGAATTTAATTCAGATGTCCATCAGGTATACTACTGCGGGCAAGAATCTCTCAGAAGAAATTGAGTACCATTCATACTCAATAAAAGAATTGGAAAAGCAGTACTGGGATACAATCTCCAATCTTTAAACTACCATTCTCGTATCAAAGCAAGGTGATCTTGCTGATCGTATAGAAACATAGAAACATAGAAACAGAGCAAGTCAGAAGGGGCCTCCCGGGCCATCTAGTCTGACCTCCGGCACCAGCCGGCTCCGCTCATGACATGCCCACCATGTGCATGTCCAGCCTATCTTTGAACACCCTCACCGATGGGGCCTCAACGACCTCCCGTGGAAGCCCATTCCACGCCCTCGGGGTCCTAACTGTCAGGAAGTGCTTCCTAGGATCCAAATGGAAGCTTGGCTCCCTGAGCTTTGCTCCATTGGAGCGCGTCCTGCCTTCCTCTGCAGGGGAGAACAGGCCTCTCCCCATCTCCATGTGACACCCCCTCACATACCTGTATGTTGCCAACATATCCCCTCTGAGTCTCCTCTTCTCCAGGCTGAAGAGACCCAGTTCCCTCAGTCTCGCCTCATACCCCATCCCCTGCAAACCAGCCACCATCCTTGTGGCCCTACTCTGCACTGACTCCAACCTGGCTATATCCCTCCTGTAATGAGGGGCCCAAAGCTGAGCACAATACTCCAGTTGCGGGCGCACCAGAGTCATGTAGAGTGGAAGTAATACCTCTCTTGATCTAGAAGCCACACTTCTGGCTATGCAACCAAGGGTGGCATTCGCCCTCTTGACCACCGCATCACACTGCTGACTCATGTTTAGCCTGCGGTCAACCAGTACCCCGAGGTCCCTTTCACAAGTGCTGCTCTCCAGCCACTTGTCCCCTAACCTGTACTTATGACAGCTATTCCTATGCCCCAAGTGCAAGACCTTGCACTTCTCCACATTGAACGCCATCCTGTTGTCTCCTGTCCACTTCCATAGTCTGTCCAGATCCTTTTGGATCTGGAGTACCTGCTCCTCAGTTGTGGCCACTGCTCCAGTTTTAGTGTCGTCTGCGAATTTGATCAGCAGACTGTTCACCCCTTCTTCCATGTCGTTAATGAAAAGATTAAACAGGATCGGCCCCAGGGCAGAGCCCTGGGGGACTCCACTTGTCACTGGCTGCCATCCCGACGATTCCCCGCTAATGATTACCTTCTGCTTTCGGTCAGTCAACCATGCCCTAATCCACCGGACAGTGCTTTGGTCTATCCCAAAACTCCTCAGTTTCTCCACCAGGATATCATGGGGCACTTTATCAAAGGCCTTGCTGAAATCCAGGTATACCACATCCACTGCATCCCCTCCATCTAGCCATCTTGAAACCTTGTCATAGAATTCCACAAGGTTTGTCTGGCAGGACCTGTTTCTGCGGAAGCCGTGTTGTGTGGCTGTCAGCCTCCCTTCCCTATCTAGCATCACTAGATCTCTCTCTATTATGAGCCTTTCCATTGTTTTTCCTACACTGGACGTAAGGCTAACCGGTCTATAAATCCCCATGTCCTTCCCACTACCCTTTTTGAAAATTGGGACCACCGATGCCACCCTCCAGTCCTCTGGAACTTCACCCGTTCTCCACGAGGCCTCAAAAATGGAGGCCAGCGGGCGTGAGAGAACCCCTGCCAATTCTCTAAGTACTCTCGGGTGTAACCCGTCAGGGCCTGGCGCCTTTGTAATGTCCAATGCCCTGAGGAGCCCCTCGACTTCAAGGGGACTGACTCTAATCTCTGCCCCTAAATCCCCAGACTCATCTAATCTCCTATGCGCATATCCCCTGTCCTGCTTTGAGGAGAACACAGAGGCAAAATAGTCATTTAGCATCTGTGCCTGTTCCCTCATGTCAGTCACTGGATCTCCTTCCTCCTTATTTAGTGGTCCCACCACTTGTCTCCCCTTCCTTTTCCTATTTACATGCTGAAAGAAGCCTTTTTGTTGCTCTTGATATTCTTGGCAAGTCTCAGCTCATATTCAGCCTTAGCCTTGCAAGGAATCCTTCTGCAACGGGCCTCCTCCTCCTGGTATACCCTTTTGTCTATTTCCCCCAGTACCCATTTCCTACGGAGGCTCCTCTTTCGTCTAATCCCCCTAACCACCTCCTTTCGCATCCATGGCGGCACTCTCCTCCTCCTCCCCACCTTACTGACTAGAGGTATCGTCAGGGCTTGCGCCTGCAAAACCTCCCTTTTGAGTGCCATCCACCCCTCCTCAACTCGCTTACCTTCCAGTAACCTATCCCAGGAGACTTTCCCCAGTCTGGCCTTCAGTTGGCCAAAGTTGGCCCTCTTGAAGTCCCAGCTTCTAGTCCTTGCCCTGCTGCATGGCCCCAGTCCCCTGATCTCAAAGCAAAGGATGGAGTGATCACTCGCATCCAGAGCTCCCCTAATCTGTACTTCATCTATCAGATCCTCCCTATTGGTCAAGACCAAGTCCAGGATGTTTCCCCCCCTCGTCACCTCTCGGACCCTCTGGGTGAAAAATCCACCCTCTAGAGCTTCTAGGAAGCGACGTGACCTGGTTGTCACCGCCGAGTGAGTCTCCCAAGTAATATCTGGGAGATTGAAATCCCCCACAATTACTGTGCCTCTCCCCCAAGATATCCTTAGAATCTGGCCTGTCAGGACATCATCCAGGGTCTCAAGTTGACCTGGAGGGCGATAACATACCCCCACTGTCAGGTCTCTTTCCCTGTCAAAACCCCTAAGTTTCACCCAGACTGCCTCTACCGAATCCCCATCTGTGCTGCACTCTATCTCAGTGCATCCTATCCCTTCCCTGACATATAAAGCCACACCCCCACCTCTCTTTCCCTTCCTGTCCTTTCTAAAAAGGTGATACCCTTCTATGTTCACATTCCAGACTTGCCTTTCATCCCACCAAGTTTCTGTGATTCCCACCAGATCATATCCTCCTATTCCCAGGAGAGCTTCAAGCTCTTCCTTCTTATTACCCATGCTCCTAGCATTGGTGTACATGCACCTCAACTCCTTCCCACTGCTTCCTTTCCTTGGAGTGCCCAGCATCCTCCTTCCTCCCATCCTCCCTGGTACCTGGCCCCTCTCTGTAGAAGTCCTGTCAGTCCCTGCAGTATCTCTAAAGCCCTGCTCCCAGAGCCCCGATCCTCCCTGCACACTTGTCCAGTGCAGACACGTTACTGGAGGGCCTGAACCCACCACCCACGGGCTCAGTTTAAAGTCTTCCGGGTGAAGTTCGCTAGAGCATCTTCAAAGGACCTTTTCCCCATCCTCGTGAGGTGTAACCCATCCCTTGCCAGAAGTCCATTGGCAAGAAAACGAGTGCCGTGGTCGAGGAATCCGAAGCGTTCCTTCTGGCACCACACCCTAAGCCAGTCGTTCACCTCAGAGGCCCTCCTGTCCCTTCCTGTCCCAAATCCCCGGACGGGTAAGATTGACGAGAAGGCCACTTGGGCCTTCAGCTCCCTGAGTTTCTTCCCCAAGGTCAAAAAGTCCCTGGTGATCCTGACCACCCCCTGCCTGGCCACGTTGTTTGTGCCCACATGGATCACCAGGAGCGGCTGGGGACCCCCGGAGCGAACAAGACGCTCCACTCTGTCCTTCACATGCCGGATGCGTGCGCCCGGCAGGCAGCAAACCTCCCTTGTCTCCAGGCTGGGGCAGCACACCGCCACCTCAGTGCCCCTCAGCAAGGAGTCCCCAACAACAATCACCTGCCGCTGTACCTTCCCGGTGCTGGTGGGCAGCCGTGCCCTAGTCCTCGCCTCTCCTGCAGTGGCTCCCTTGCCACCTGATGTCCCAGACTGGGGGTCCTGCTGGTCCCCCGAGGCCTCCTCAGCCCCAGCCTCCCCAAGCAGAGAGAACCTGTTTCCCAGCTCCTGATTGGTGCCAGGAGCAGGAGGAGGTCGTGCTGGCCTCCTCCTCCTGTGGGTGACATACCTCCATGTCTCCACGGCTGCTCCTCCCATGGTCTCTCCCTCAGACCTCTGTCCAGAGGGGGGCTGCTTCAGGGGGGCCTGGAGAGCTCTCTCGGCCCTCAGGCACCTCACCTCCTCTTCTAACAGGGTCACCATCTTGCACCGAGGGCAAGTGTATCCCTGCTTCTCCTGACGGAGAAGGACGAACATGTCGCAGCTCTCGCAGTGGACAGCAACACCCGTGACTCCTGCCAAGGCCATCTCCTGGTCTGCCATCTGTAACCCTTCCGAGATCTTACCGTGGTCCCCTGCCTTGTTAGTCCTGCAGTTCCTCTCACTTGCCCAGTTCTCCCAGAGAAAAACCCACTTGCACACAAGCACAAGGATAAAATAAAGTTAAATTTAAATTGGAAGAAAAAACAAAGCACAACAAAGCAAAGCAAAGCTCAAACAAAACAAAACAAAAACACACAAACAAAACAAAAGCAAACAAACAATCAAACAAACAACCCTCTGTGTCTCAGGGAAGGGAGTCCCTGGACCGTCCGGACCACAGCTCAGGGACGCAGACAAGGGACGATGCCCGAGCTTGACCTCCTCAGTCCCTCAGGCCAGTGGCCCTGCCTCCTGCTTCCTCCTGGCTGCTTCTCGCTCTCTGGCCCGCCCCCTCCCTCTCTGCTGCTCCTGGACCTCTGCTCCCACCTGCCCAGCTCCTACCTTGCCTGTGCCAGTCCCCTGGCCACTCAGCGCTCTCTCCCAGCCTGTGCCTCTGCTGCTCTGCCACTCTGCCAAGAGGCCTGAGCCAAAAGGGCTTGCAGTGGCTGAGCTGGGCCTTATCAGTCCCCAGTTCACACTTCACAGAAGCCTCTGTTAGCCAGGGGATGGATTCACCTGCTCTCAGGATAGTTTGAAGAAGCACAAAAGTTGACAAAGAAATTGGGAAAGGCTTGGAAAGAAGATGGAAAGACTTGCCTTTTTAACTCTGTCCCAGTACAAGTATCTTGAGCACGGCCTGAGTTGTGTCAGTCCAGCCAACACAAAGTGCGCAAATGTGAGAAAGAACCTGCTGCTTACTTGGCTAAAGGAAAATGTTCCCTCTGGTGAAGTTTTGAACAATGAGAATCACGTTTTCCTCAATTTTTCATCAACTCTGGTGGAATTGGCCCATATTCATAAGTGCAATGTATGGCTAGCAAAAATGGACCATAAGGAAGGATGATCACCCAAGAATGATGACTCTCTGAGGGACGGCCGGGTACCTGCCCCTTTGAAGGAGGTGGTAGTTCGGCCTGTTCTATAGAAGGCGTCCCTGGATCCAGAGATGGCCACAAATTATAAACCGGTGGCCAACATCCCGTTTCTGGGCAAGGTGTTAGAACGGGTGGTGGCAGGCAACTCGAAGCACTCTTGGATGAGACTGATTATCTGAACGCATTTCAGTCCGGTTTCAGACCCGGGTATGGCACTGAATCTGCCTTTGTCACCCTGTATGATGACCTGTGCAGGGAGAGAGACAGGAGGCGTGTGTCCCTGTTGGTCCTTCTTGACCTCTCTGTGGTTTTCGATACCGTCAAAAATGGAATCCTTCTGGATAGGCTTGCGGGATTGGGAGTAGGAGGCACTGCTTGGCTGTGGTTATTCTCCTGTCTCAATGGCTGATTTCAGAAGGTGATGCTAGAGAACTATGGTTCTGCGCCATGGCAGCTATGCCATGGAGTTCCGCAGGGATCCATTTTGTCCCATTTGCTATTTAACTTCTACATGAAACCACTGGGAGAGGTCATCAGGAGGTGTGGGCTGTGGAATCATCAGTACGCTGATGATACCCAGCTCTACCTCTCATTTTCAACCGATCCAGGTGAGGCAATGGCTGTGTTGAACTGGTGCCTGGCTGAGGTAAAGGGCTGGATGAGGGCCTATAAACTGAAACTCAATCCAGAAAAAAAGGAGGTCCAGTTGGTGGGTGGTTCGCGCTCCGGGGTAGGTGACTTAGACCTTGTCCTGAGTGGGGTTGCACTCCTTCTACAGGACAGGGTCCGCAGCTTGGGAGTGCTCCACAACCCAGAGCTGTCTTTGGAAGCTCAAGTGACTGCGGGGACAAGGAAGACTTTCCTCTTTCCTTCAGCTTCAGTTGATCCATAAGCTGGAGGAATGTTGTCCATGGGGTCGCGATGGGTCAGACATGACTTCACAACTAACAGCAACAACAACCACATCCACAACCTGGTTTAATCTCCTGGATAGACGAGCGGTAAACACGCTGTCCCAACACACGCAACCCAAGGGGAACTGCATGCCAGGAATGAGCAGTGGGCACAGCCAGATGGAAAGGAGAAACTTTTTACAAGGGAAATAGGACTGGAGGAAAGGGAAGAGAGGGGAAGACCTTCCCACTGAGTCCCTCATAGTCAGCTGGGATGGGACAGACTTAATCGTTCCTCAGTCAGCGAGTTTCCCTCATGCTGCCCTTCTTGGCCATCCCTGCAGGAGAAACATATTGGCAAAATCTCAGCCTACCCAATCCCTGGAGCTAAAGCCAGCCAGCAAGGGAAAATCTGTCAGCACCGTGATGATGGTGTGGCACTCCAGGGAGCAAGCTGGGTGCACTAGGAATGAGAAGGGGGAAAAAGAGGAGGGAGTTTGCAGGGCAAGGCTACCCCACTACAAGGCAATACATGTGGTGAGGGGGATAGCAAACGGGGGATGCAGCAGGTCACATGTTGAAGGTCATTTGCAAAGTGCATGAGGGAAAGATCCCTTGGGCCTCCTTGCTTCACCTGGGCTGCAAGGGCACATTCTCAAAGCATGCCTTTCTTGCACATGGGAGTAAGTCGGTTGGCATGAAGCCACAGAGGTGCTCCAGCCATGAGGCCGTGTAATTATGAAAATCATCATGCATTGCTTCTCTTCTTGCAAACATCACAGGCCCTCCTCCCAGAACCACCCTGAACCCCCCGAGGCCTCCCTGTGATGGCAGAGGGGTGTCTTGCATGCAGGCACAAAGGGGAGGGCGCCTCCTTCCCTGCTGTCCTGCTCAGGGAAAGGGAGAGGCTGGGGACAGCAGAGGAGTCTGCCATGCAGGCACTTATTCTCACTTCCTTCGGCTGGAGCCTTGTCTGGCCGGGCTCCTTGTCCATTTAGAAGGAAATTCCTCTAATTGCTCCTCTACCGGGCTGAAAGGGGCTGGATGGAAGCCATGCCATGCACCGGCAGAGTGGCCCTCTTCGTCCTGCTGCTGCTGCTCCTCCCAGAGGCCTCTTGTGATAGGCTGGTGGCCAAATGCCCCTGGAGCTGGCACAGGGCTGAGCTGCACCCACGCAATTATTTCCACCCAGGAGACTTCGTCTTCAGTGCCAGCTTCTCTGCAGCAGAAAGCAAATTTGGACCACACACATTCAATCAACCTGCCTCTAATGAAGAGCATCAGTAAGTCACTGGCCTGGTGGACCTGATAGTGCTAAGTGCCACCTGCAGTTAGTGCTAGCAAGCAAAGCCAGAGTGATTTCTTCTACCTGGCGCCTTCCTCAGGAAGACCCAGCCAGGCAACTCACAAGCAGCAAAGCCCAGTGGGGAAAAAAGGGCATTGGGTGGCAATAGACCCCAGAACTTGCCCCACCTTCCCTGCCTCTGCACTCCTCTGTCTTCCCATCCCCATCAGTGGGAATGGCTGCCTTGCTGGGCTCTTGCCTGGGAAGGACACCTTGACTGCAGGTGTCTTGCCTTGGGGGAAGGACCTGGAGTATGATGGGAAAGAGGCCACTGGAATCCCAGCTGAGGTTCTGCAGGAATTGACAGCTGGCTCTGGCTTTGGGCTGGGACCAGGCTGAGAATGTGGAAGCCTGAGAAGCAGGACGCAGCCTGAAAGGGCACCAGAAGGATCCATGAGCAGGGATGGCAGCGTGAAACTTTCAATTCATTTTTTTCCTTTCCAGCATGGGACGAGCAGATTACTGGAGGATTCTCTCCTTCTTGTTTGCCATCCAGGAGGTCAACCAGAATCCCAGTCTCTTGCCCAACCTCACCCTGGGCTTCAGCATCTATGACACCCTTTACGATGTTAGACTGACGTCCGACGCAGCCATAGACCTGCTCTCAACTGCTCAGGCCCATGTTCCCAACTACAAATGTGGCAGGCAAGATCATCTGCTGGCTGTACTTGAAGAATCTGACTCGGACAGTTCCTTGCATCTTTCCAACATGCTGGGCATCTTCAAAATCCCACAGGTGGGAGGCTTGGGAGAAGTGATATGAGTTGGTATGTAGAGAAAGGGAAAGAATCCCAAATCAATGGCAAACATTATCTCCATCCCAGGACAGCAGACCATCTTACACAGTCCCACGTGGAAAAGGTTTCAAGCCCCCCAGGTCCCACACCAGGCCCCCATCTGGTACTGTTAGTGCTGAGGATTCACCAAAGGTCCCTCTTGTGCCTTGTCTGACCGTGAGAGAGATGGCAGCACAGCAAGTGACTGTCTGGAAAAGTCCTGGTGCTGTGGGTGCCCAACCAATAGCCACACGTGGAGGATTTCTAAACCAGACCAGGCTGGTGCCAAGAGTCCTTCTGATTGACTGTGTTTCCATGCTAATATGCTTCAATGTGGTTAACTTCTTCTGATAATTCTGAACTTCAGGGTCAAGCATCTCATGGGCATTCAAGATAGTTTTGTTCAAGGATAGATGAGACATGTACATGGTGGGCATGTCCTGAGTGGAACCAGATCAAGCCAGAGGTCAGACTAGATGGCTCGGTAGGCCCCTTCTGACCTGCTCTGTTTCACTGTTTCTCAGTTTTCTTTTCTTTCTCATCATCGAATGCAGAAAAGCAAGAGTGACTGTGAGAGCCCAGGAAGGTGTACACGAGACCTGCATTTGCCTAACCCTACAAAACCATTCCCCTCCCATTTATGCAATGAAGTCTTGGGGCATTTAAAACAGGATGGAACAAGTGGAGATTCTCAACAGTTCAGGCTGCTTCTGCCCCCATTCTCTCAGTGTTTTAAACTTTGAATGCTAAAACACTTCATTTTCCAGAAAATAAAAAGCATTGCCAGAAAACAATAAGCATTCCTTTCTGTCAATCCATGTTTCATGCAGATAGTTAAAGGGTATACCTTTTATGATAAACACTTTATTATTAGGAAAATTATCAGCATTGTTTTCTTTCAGATCATGTTTTATGCAGATAACGTTTCAGTGATTTGATCCCATAAGATGAGGAATTTTGATTTGGTGCTGAAATGAAGCAATCCATCAGCCTCGCTCTACCTTTCTCTCCCAGGTCACATATGCTTTCACCGCTCAGGTCAGTGGAGAAAAAAGCCCGTCCCCTTCCTTGTACAGGATGCTCCCTGAAGAAGGCCTCCAGTACCCAGGGATCGTCAGGCTGCTGCTGCACTTCAGGTGGACGATGGTGGGGCTCTTCTCACTGGACACTGAGAATGGAGACACATTCATGAGAACCTTGAAACCGGAGCTCCTCAGGAATGGCATTTGTGTGGTTTCTTCATGCAGCATCTCACAACTGAAATCGGCCAATGTGCACCTTGGATTGAAGTCATGGAAGATTTTCGTAAAAATCAATGCCTTCATTTATTTTGAAGAGTTGGTTATCACTTTGTATGGAATAGAAATTGTTGAATTAGTTACTCAAGCATTTACGCAACTTGTGAATGGAAAAATCTGGATCACCACAACGATGTATGACTTTACCTTGGCTTTAGCTAATGCACATAGTCAAAAAACATTCCAGCACTTGTATGCATATTTTTCCTTCCTTCCCCCAAAAAGTAAGCGGACCAACTATAATGATTTTCCGAATTTGTATACAAGTATGGGTGCATTTGTGGAAACAGCATTCAAGTGTTCGTATTCAAACCATGCTCTGACAGTGAAAGAGTGGATGAGATGCAGAGAGGAGGAGGAACTGGAGGGGCTGCCCCAAGTGGACAAGGAGCAAGTACTCTCTCTGGACAGCTTCTTCTCTTACAGCACCATACAGGCTGTGGCCCGTGCTGTGGATGCGGCTCTTTCCTCCAGATCCAGGAAGAAGAACAAGGAACGTGGAGGCAGGCCAGATGTACACCGGATTCCTCTATGGCAGGTATTCTCCACAATCACCATCTTCTTAGCTGTTACACTTCAAATGTGAGAATGGAGGCTAGATCTTCCCAATGAAGGGGCAGCTGGAGCACTCTCTGTTCTGGTGTCCCTGTTGGTCCCCTCTCCTGACTTTCTAGCAGTGAGTCCAGCTGCTCCTGGCCAGTACAGTTGCTTTGAGTCACACTGAGGCAATGTGTGTGCATACAAGTCTGTACAAGGACTGCACAGGTCCTTGCTCACATTCCTTGACCTGAGAATAATAGGGCTTGCTGTCTTGCCTTGTGTCAGAAAACAAGGCAATGTGTTTATGACCTGGTATGCCCAGCTGAACACAGTCTGCCCTTCATTGTGTGTGCGTTCCTCACCCCAGGATACATGCACATTCCTGGCTGAGAGGGGCAAGGAATTGTGTCCCAACTGGTCCGGTGTCCCAGCAAGCACATTCCCAGCGAGTGAGCTGACATGGAGTGCTAGTTGGAGGTTGGCAGTGTAGGTGTAGTGGAAGAGATCAGGGCAGAGGATCTGGGACTCTTGATCACCTTCAGGGAGGAGAGAAGAAAGGCCAGAACATCACAAGCTGGAGGGAAAGGTAGAATCCCCAGTCAGGGAATCTGGACCTGGAATCCTTCCACCTTGCAGCAGCCTGCAACCTGCTAAGGTCAGCGAGCCAGGCACGTGCAACAAGGGCAGGCTGGTGGCCATCTTGGAGGAAACCTGAGAGTGCCGGAGCAGTGAGTGGGCACCTCAAGGCAAGGGGAATTCTGAGGTCGGAGAGCACAGTTGCAACAGGATAAGTCGTGCAGAAGACGGGGAAAATCGCGTATCGTTGATTATTTGAATGGGGAAGTGCAGGGAATGCTGATGAGACCTGCAGATCCCACGTGTTCCTTATAGTGCAACCATTGACAGAAATTAAATTCACAAGCGCTCAGTAGGAGAAAAAGGAAGGCCTCCAGAAGAGGACAGCAAGGATGATGCCTGCGTCTGAAATTGAGGCATCTGAGAAGAGGCAGGTTAAACTGTGCGTGCTCAGCCTACAGGTGAAAGGACTGAAGGGGGTTTGAGAGCACTCTTCCAGGACTGGGTGCGGGTCACAGGGCAGGGCCACAGCCACTGATTGATCACTCCAGAGTGCAGGATTGCAATCAAAGTCTCAAGCAACAAGAAGAACTTGTTGGCTGCTTCCAAGTCCCCTGTGGTGGGATTCCTGGAAGACTTCTCAGGAAGAAAACCTGTTGATCACACTAAAAGAACTCCCAGGTCATCTTCTAATGCTTGGGAGCAGGAGCTTGCCTTTGCTGCTTCTGAGGATGCCTGAAATACTGCCATAAGAGAAGCTGTCCTCACTTTTTCTTCAATGACAATGCCTCTTGCAATGCCTCCTGAAGTCCGAAGTACACGATGGGTATCCAGAAATGAAATCAGAGCCTTCGCCATGCCAAGAGTGACATAGAGACAAATGAAAGTGGGACCAGCTCTTACCAAACCTGGGTGAAATGAAATGTGACTTCCCAAATGCTGCTTCTTTCCCTGTTTCTCCAGCTCCACCCTTTCCTGAGAGACCCCCAGTTCCACAATCATTCCATTGATGGGGTGTATTTGGACGAGAACGGGGACTTGGCAGCCAACCTGGACCTTGTGAATTGGGTGGGGTTTCCCAACAAGACTGTTGTAAGCGTGAAAGTTGGGAGCCTAGAAAGGCGGGGCTTGCCTGGCCCCAAACTCACCATCCACCGAGATCCCATTGTGTGGCCCCGATGGCAAGATCAGGTGAAGGAAACCATCCCTGCCATTCCATTGTTTTTGTTTCCCTTCCCTTTGCTAACATTCTGGCTAATCAGATGTTCAGTCATTTAAGACATTAATACAAAGCATGAGATGTAAAAGGGTTGTTCCAGGTTCACAGGCTGGGGTTCAGTAATGAAACATGCTGAAATCCCGGACCTCCTCTCCAACCTTTCCAGCTCTGTCTCCCCATCCACAGAATCAGCACCCCAAGCCTCCTGCCCTGATGCTCCTTCTCTCTCGCTCAGCCCCTGCCCCAGTCCAGATGTGTGGAGAGCTGCCGCCCGGGATCCTTCAAGGTGGCTCGGGAAGGGGAGCCCCTGTGCTGCTATGACTGCGCTCCATGTGCGGAAGGGACCATCTCCACTTCGGAAGGTGGGTGAGTGCAGAGGGAAAGGCAGTGGCCGGAAAGATCCGACCATGAGATGACATTACATTGCTCCTTGTCTTCTCCATCTCCCCAGGAAACTACCTCATTCTTGTGGGTAGTGCTTTTTCAGCAAACCTTCCTCTCCCTTTAATGTGCCCCTCATTACATCTTGGCATGTGAAGCTAAGCATACTGTGCAGTCATTCCCCTCATTTTACAAAGGAACAAAGTCCCCCCATGTGCGGCTTTGATCTTTTGGAACTTCTGCGGCCTCATCTGTCGGGGAGAAGGGGGACTTCTCCTCTTGCTGGCTCTGATGGACTAGTAGGCTGGGCTGAGTCAGAAGTAGCATATGGACCACCTTTCAGGAAGGTGCTACTAGGTTTGTAATTCCACCCCCACCCCACTGGGAGAGTAGAACTCCCTCTACCACTCAGAACCCCTCAACCCCAGTCTCGTCCTCTCCTTTTCTATGCTGATCACCTCTGTGCAGTAGATGTACTTCAAAACTCAAACAACCTCCACGTGAATTTGCGAAAAAGTGATGACCCACTCTGAAGATTTTCCTGAGCAGAAGGAACCGCAGGCGGGATGTGTCATTCAGTCAGAGCCCCCCTGATTCTGAAATGGTTCTATAAATGGCTGTGGAGGAGTTGATGGTACTACTTAGTGGAGAGAGACATGGAAGGCAGAACTAGTTGTTTCAAATTCTCCCATTTTTGTGTCCAATTTGCGTCCTTCTCCATCCACATTTCACCTGGGTAAGTGAAAGGGGTGGTTGAGCAAACGATGGGACTCAATTCCTCAGTCTGCCCTGATTCTCCCTCTGCTCAACTCATGGAGGGGTGATAGTCTTCACTGAGCAGAGTGGAGAAGGAATGACTGCTGTTCCTGGAAAAGTGCCTTGTTGTAGAGCTTGTGGCAGAAGACCAGCTGAATTGAGGCTAGGGAGGCATTGCTGGAATTTGCCCTAAGCAAGCTTGCAAGAGAAAATTTTCAGCTGCAGGAAGCAATGCACAACCATGACGGGCAACAGAGCAGTCTGAGAGGGACTGTGTAAATCGAGTCATGCTCTGCAAAGGATCTATTACAACATTTCCTATTTTTTTCCCACGGAAGTCTGAACACCAATGGTGGGAAATGCCGCTTTACATGTGGGTATCTGGTGGGACAGTGGACCCACTGGACTACACAGCCTTTCTGAACCTCCAGCTATAGACATGACCCCACAAGTCATCCAGGGATGTTCACCCCGTGCAAGGGCTGGGGTCCCTGCCAGTGTCAGACAGTATCGGCTGAACGGATTGATTCATGATTACAAGGAAATATGCACTGCCAGATATCCTTGACCTCTTGCCAATGTGCCCTCCAGGCTGTGGGCTGCCTGATGGTGAATCTGAGGAACTTTGCTGACTTAGGAGAATGAAGGGACCCTGCAACCACGCTTGGTAGTAAAGCTTTCTATGTTACCTCTCACACCAGTGTCATGCCCCTACCAGGACAGCCACAGTTAATAACAGTACTAATAATAAGTAAAAACAACTATAATGAGCAAATGTAAAGAGCTGAGACAGTGACAGAAGTCAAGGTGCTGTTTTTCTTGCTTTCAACAGATGCAGAGCATTGCCTAAGGTGTCCAGAAGATAAGTATCCAAACAAGGCCCGGGTTCAGTGCATCCCCAAGGTCATCACCTTCCTCTCCTATGAAGAACATTTGGGGTCCTTCCTCACTGGCATGGCCCTACTTTTCTCCATTGCCACAGGAGGCATATTGGGCATCTTCAGAAATTTTCAAGAGACTCCAGTAGTCAAGGCCAACAACCGAGACCTCTCCTACATTCTGCTTGTCTCCCTCCTGTTTTGCTTTTTGTCCTCTTTCCTCTTCATTGGCCGGCCAAGAAGCATCACCTGCCTCCTGCGACAAGCAGCCTTCAGCATCGTCTTCTCAGTGGCCATCTCTTCCCTCCTGGCCAAAACCGTCACTGTGGTGCTGGCCTTCCTGGCCACCAAGCCAGGCAACAGGGCCAGGAACTGGCTGGGGAGGACTTTGGCCAACTCCATTGTCATCTGCTTCTCCTGTGTGCAAGTGGTCCTCTCCACCATCTGGCTAGTGACTGCTCCCCCCTTCCCTGACTCAGACATGCACTCCCAGGCTGGGCAGATTGTCCTGCAGTGCAACGAAGGCTCTGTGGCCATGTTCTACGCTGCCCTGGGCTACATGAGCTTCCTGGCTGCCGTCTGCTTCACGGTGGCCTTCCTGGCCAGGAAGCTGCCTGGGGCCTTCAATGAGGCCAGGCTGATCACCTTCAGCATGCTGGTCTTCTGCAGCGTCTGGGTGTCCTTCGTGCCCACCTACCTGAGCACCAGAGGCAAGTACATGGTGGCCGTCCAGGTCTTCTCCATCTTGGCCTCCAGCGCTGGGCTGCTGGGCTGCATCTTCCTGTCCAAGTGCTTCATCATTCTATTGAGGCCTGACCTGAATACCAAGGAGCATCTCATGATGAAAAGCAAAGCATAAAATTCTGTCTGCTTTGTTCATCAGGAGCGCAAAACTCCAACTTTTCTAAACAAGCCAGTGATCCATTTTGGGCACATGGACAGTATCAGAAAAACCAATTGGGGAAAAAAAGCATCCTTTGCATTTTTTGGTAGTTGGGAGAAATAAAAGCTCCATTTCATACCTGGGGAAGCAGCACGCAAGGAGTCTTCCCTTGTTAACCTCCTTAGCGAAGTGTCACGTTCTGTCTTTTTTTGTTTCTATGAATAGATTTTATTTTCCGTCTTTTGCATTTTCATTCTAATTTTGAAGTGTGAGCAGACAAATAACAATTGCCCAGAACTTGACAGGCTGCTGGCAGTGCAACATGGAAATCCCTCCAGCTCCTTTTCCAGGGTGGGATCTTGGGGGTGAGAGCATTCCTTGGAGAATATCCATCCGGCAGTGCGGATCTCTTCCCTTTCCAGTCTGCACTGGGCTTGCTCCCTGGGATGTGCTCACATACCGGCTTTGATGAAGCAGTGCCCCAGCAGAGGATTCCTGAGTTGTGGGGAGGCCTCCAAGACTACTCTTGAGGGCAATTGGAGAAAGAGTCAGAGCAGGGAATGTCTTTCTCCACCAGGGGAAGGGTTGAAGAGGTCCTTTCCCATCCCTGAGTGCTCCAGCTTCACTCGGAGACACCAGGGACACTGCCCTGAGGGTGGAGGCCACTGTGTTTGGAGCAGAAGTCCAGCCAGACTCCTCCTGTATGAGCAACCTTGGCCTTGCTTCCAGCCTGGATGTTTTCTGGGAATGTAGCCGCATGGCTGGGAATGGCTGCATCAGCTTCTGCCCAGTGATTCCCAGGCAATATTGGAAGCAAATGACCCACTGAACTCAGTGCACCATTTCCAAAATCCCGTCATATTTCTGAGGCCAAGGGTCCATGTACTTGGGGGTCCCCCTGCCCTTCACTGCGCACACTTGAAGGTGTGCAGCAGTTGAAAACTGATCCCAGGCGGAGAACATGGGGCATGCAGCGAGAGCAGAAAGGGGAGGAATTGTCTGTTTATGCCTCAGGTATTCTCTGCCTTTTCTCCTCTAGTGAACACCCAAAGTCACTTACAAGTTTGTCCTCCATTCCTTTTACCCTGTGAGGGAGGTGAGCTCAGAGGGAGTGATTGGCCAAGCATCTGCCAGGAGCTTTGAGGATGGGGAGGGGGGCTGGAGCTGGGACCCCCTGGCCTCCCACTTGGAACTCACCCTATCAGGCCCCCCTGCCTCCCAGGAGACACTCCAGTCTCCCTCAGGTCTTCCCTGCCACAGTTCAGCCCTTCAGCTTAGGGGGAATTTTATTCTTTGCTTCTTCAGCATGACAGAAAGCAGGCCAGGTGTTTCTGTTCCATGACCTGGGAAGCATCGCAGGTGGAACCTCCCTTTTCCCTCAATCCAGGAACAGCGTTGGGAATCAGCACACCAGAAACCCAAATTGGGGGGAAAGAGTGGTGTATAGAAAAGATAAAAATAGAGGTTCATGAGCAGCCAATTTGAAAGGATGAATGAAGGTCAAAGAGGGGAAGCGATGGGAAGGGCAGCTTCACAGCCGTCACAGCTCAGTGCATGTGGCCATCCAGGAGCACGTGGCTCCCAGGTCTGATCAGCCCCTTCGGCAGGAAGCAGGAGGCCCCCATCCCAGCCTCAGCTCTCCATACAGAGCTTCGAGCTCCCAGATGCTTTTCTGCAATATGAGAAACGGAGAGGTGCTTCATGATTCTCCAGGCACACAGGGATGCTCCTTTCGTTGCAGAGAGAAAACGGAGCAACACTAAACAAAGACCCCAGCACTACAAACAAAGTATTCAGTCAGTCGTCAAATCATTCCCCATTGAACCAACAGTGTAAAACCTGGCACCTGAGAGAAGCCATGAGATGTTCCCAGAGGCAGTGTGTGTGTGTTGGGGGGAGCACAGGGAATTGAGACCCTCCAAGGACACAGATCTGGTGCCTTCCTGCCCACTCAAGGGACTGCTGTTGGAGGTCCACCTGGCCAGGCAGAGAAGACACAGTGGTCAGAAAATCAAGATCCTATGCAGGACCCGTCATGTTTCATGTGCCTCCCATGTTGCCTTGTCAACTCTATGTAATCAGCCATAATTATGGTGCTATTATGGTCACTCCACTCAGCAGTTTCTCATATTTTGTATTTCTCATATTGTATGTTTTAAAAATGCTGTAAGCCGCCCTGAGGCTTTGTTGTGATGGGGCAGCATAGAAATGTTTTAATAAATAAATAATCAATAAATAAATTTTCCTTACTCAGGAGCACATTATCTGCTGAAATATCCCTTTTCTTACCCTCATAAAAAACTCCACACCTGTGTGCATCACTTAAAATATAGAAATTGCTCTACATTTGACCTGGGAGTTTGTAGTTTGTGCTGAGAGTTTGCCTTGTGGGAGAAAGATTGTGTGAGGTGGAGGATTGGCCTGTGATGCCCATGGGATGGTGCATGGCGGGTGAGAGCTTTGAGAGGCTTGACCGGTGAGGGTGGATATTTCGTGCACAAGGGAGAGAGAGTAAAGTAAATGAGGAGAGGGGGGTGAACCTTTTCAAAAGGAAACAAAAATGAGAAGAAAAGGGAGTGTCCTTGCTTGCTACGAACAACTGGTGATGCGAGAAAACACCTGCGGTCCATCCCTTGTTTGGTTTGGCCAGCCTGACTCAGGGGGATACTCTGCAGGAAGTTATCAACTTCTTATGAATGTGGTGTGCTGCACACACAGCATCTGAGCATGTGCAAAGCACAAAGCATCTTTGGGGGTTTGATCCGCTCTGCCTCCAGCCACAGGTGGACATGGGCTTGGGCTGGCACTCGATAGGAATCTTGGTCTGCCTGAAAAATGGAGGATTTGTGCCAAAGAGACACGGCAGTTGCTGGACACGGAGGGAGAGCATCTCAGTGTTCAGAGGTTGTATTGCCTCATGGAGAAGATCCGTGTGGAGGGAGGATTGATTCAAAGCAGAAGACCCTTTCAGCACACTCAGTGAGGGGCTGGGGGATTTTTTTAAAGAAAGGGAACACTTCTAAAAGCAATGCTGTGCGCACACACCAAAGATTGTGTCACCTAGCAGAGAGTCTTCTGGTACCTCATCTTCTTAATATGTCCTCATTTGCAATAATCTCTCAATACGCAATGTGTGATATCTCTCTAAAGCAACATTGCCGAAAGATGGTTCTCTTCTGTGAAATTTCTCTTGCAAACTTCAATGTCTCAGTGGCAATCAAGGCAGCAACACCACTGAATAAACTGCATGTCCTTCTAATGTCCACAGGGAACAAGATGCAAACAAGCACACATGTCGGGACACAGCAGTTGCGTTGCCGATCCGGCCCTTCACATTGGGTTCAGTCCCACATCTGCATGCATAATACCATCCAGCTAACAGGACTGCACACAAATCATGGCACTCAGCCCCCTGCTGTGTCCAGGGGTCTATCAGGGACACAGCCAATCTGCGTCACCTTCACTCGTTCCTCAGCCCACATTTTGCTGCCTCGGCCCACGTCTCGCCTCCCTGCTGCTCCACAGCATTTGCACGTAGGCCAAAGCCACCGGCAAACCCCAGTCGGTCACGTGGCCTCCTTCTTCCTTGGGAGGCTGAAGTCCGAGTCCTTCATGGTTTGGTTTCTCATGGGATAACACAGAATAATCAAAATATAAAAATGTGGCTCACATGCAGCCCTTTCTGAAAGAATTAGTTGTGAAAAATCATTGGTGCCATTTTCAGTTCTCACACAGCATGGAAAATTCCTTTGAAGAGGTGTAGAAATGTGGGCATATTTCTTTTGAATGCCCTATATTTCCATTCGAAGGGAGCGGTTTACCCCACCATTTAAAAACGGGTAAAATTCAGGTGGCCTGGTTTGGCCAAGGCCTTCTTCCCAGACCAAGTGCAGGCATGTCTTGGGTTGTGGCAGGCAGAGAAAAGCAAACCGCAAGCTTGCTTTATGGTGCCAAAGGGTGCAGGCTGATGTTTGCAGGAGGGCGAGCCCTATGTGTTATTGGCAGTTGCGAATAGACGTCCAACCCATCGCGACCCCATGGACAGCACTCCTCCAGGCCTTCCTCTCCTCCACCATCCCCCAGAGTATGAAAGCAAACACTCGCCAACTGCTTCAGTGAATCCATCCTGCCACCTCATCCTCTGACATCCCCTTTTCCTTCTGCTGTCAATTGTTGCCAGCATCAGGCTCTTCTCCTGTGAGTCCTTCCTTCTCATTAGGTGGCCAAAGCATTTGAGTTTTATCTTCAGCATCTTCTAATGAGCAATCAGGGTGTATCTCCTCTACGACTGACTGGTTTGATCTCCTTGTGATCTATGGGACTCACAGGAGTCTCCTCCAGCACCACAATTCAAAGCCCTCAATTCTTCATCACTCATCTTTCCTTATGGTCCATCTCTGACAGCCATGCACTGCACTTACGAATATGGGCCAATTCCACCAGGGTTGATAAGAAATTAAGAAACACTTGATTCTCATTGTCCAAAACTCCACCAGAGGGAACAGTTTCCTTTAGCCAAGTAAGCTGCAGGTTGTTTCTCACTTTTGCACACTTTGTGCTGGCTGGACTGACACAACTGAGGCCCTGCTCAAAACACTTGTCCTGGGACAGAATTCAAAGGACAGAATTCCTTCTGTCTTATTTCCCAGCATTCCACAATTTCTTCCCCAACGTTTGTGCCTCTTCAAACTATCCTGAGAGAAGGTGAACCCATCTCCGGACTACCAGAGACTTCTGTGAAGAGTGAAAGGCCGTTTTCCTCCAGCTGTTAGACTCTGTATTCTGCCAGGTCCCCCGTGGATGCTCTGCCATCCACCGCTGCTGAGAGAATCAGCATGTGTACATGCACCTTGGAGAAAACTGAGTCCCTTTCATCATGTGAAGAAAGGTCCGTACCACGTCCTCGTGCTACGCTCATGTGCGTAAATGTGGCAACAAGAAGCTCATGATCAGAGCCACAGTCAGCTCCTGGTCTAGTTTTTACTGACTGTATGGAGCTTCTCCATCCTTGGCTGCAGAGCACATAGTCAATCTGATTTCTGTGTTGACCGTCTGGTGATGTCCATTTGTACACTAGTCTCTTCGGTTGTTGGAAAAGAGTGTTTGCAGTGAACAGCATATTCTCTTGATAAAACCCTGTCAGCCTTTGTCCGGCTTCATTTTGTACTCCAAGGCCAAACTTGCCTGTTATTCTGGTTATCTTTTGACTTCCTACTTTAGCATTCTAATCCCCTATGATGATAAGAACATCATTTTTCATGTTAATTCTAGATGGTGTTGTAGGCCTTCAAAGAACCAGTCAACTTCACCCTCCTCAGCACCAGTGATTGGGGCATAGACTTGGACTACTGTGATGTTGAACAGTTCACCTTGGATTCGAACTGAGATCATTCTGTCATTGTGGAGATTGTATCCCAGTACTGCTTTTCCTTCTCTTTTATTGGCTATGAAGGCTTCTCCATTTCTTCTGAGGGATTCTTGCCTGCAGTAGTATACTTGATGGTCATCTGAACTAAATTCACATTCTTGTCCAATTTAGTTCACTGATTACTAAGATGTCAATTTGGACCACGTTTTGTCAGAGCTCTCTGCTCTGACCTGTCCATCCTGGGTGGCCCTCCACGGCATAGCTCATAGCTTCATGGCTACGCCAGCCCCTTCATCACGTCAAGTGAGTGATCCTTGACTTGGTCAGACACAGGACTCCATCAGTTTCAAGTTATGCTTCCTGGAGGATGGATGCTTAGTTCACAAAAACAAATCATTGTTTTCAAAATGCAACCTAATATTTTTCTTGAGCATTGCTGGGAATTTATTTTCTTCTGTACTGCAAAGGTTTGCTCCATTACATTCTTAGAAGAAGCAATTTATTCCCCTGTTCTTCCCGATTAATACACAGGGAATCCCTTGGTACGAGGGTCCAGTCCAGGTACTGCTGCATTTCCACTGGAACTGAATCCTCCTTGACAAACACAGGCTTGCTATCCAGTCGACCTGCCATGAATTTCTGAGTCTGCAGTGGATTCCACTGAGTATGTTCAGAGTGCATTTCTGTAAATGAGCATCCTCTGTGTCTTGCTGTGGCTCAGCATCAAGACTAAGTAGCAGCTCACAGGGCATCCAAAGCTTCTTTCCACTTCCATCTGATGGGGCTCCTGGGCCGTTCACATTCATAGATGCTCAGTATGCACTGTCTAAATGCCCCGCAGCTCTTCAGGGAAGGAGGAGACGCAGACCTTCTTGCTCCAAAGCTGAAGAAGCAGAGAGTTAGAGGGCATCTTCCAGGAACATGCAGTCATGTGAAGGGGCTCACATGGCAGAGGGTCATGAGCTTTTCCCCTGCGGGAAGGGAAGGATGTTGTCCAGTGGGACAGAGCTCAAGGAACTGAGTTTCAGGTTGTTTGCCTGGAAGCACTTCCTGATGGTTGAGACCCTGAGATATGGGATGGGCTTCCATGGAAGGAGTTTCTGTGAAAACAGGCTCCTTGCAACGAAAACACACAGATGAAGACACGCAGCAGTGAAGAATTATGGAGAGGCCTTCTGGAAGAAGCAGCAGAGAGAGCTCAAGTGTCTGTCCTCTCCCCAAAATCATGGTCTTTCCCCTGCCCTTCCAGCTTCACCCTTTCCTGAGGAGTCCCGAGCGTCATCACCCTTCCTTGGGCTGAGTTCACTTGGGGATGGACAGAGAGCTGGGGGCAGATTTTGGCATTGTGACCAGAGTGGGTTGCGCACTCGGTCTTCGCAGTCCAGAGAAAGGATGGCTTCCTTCTCTTCCTGACCTGGGATTTGGGTTGAATCTCAGACTCCATGTCCTGAATCCTGAGCCTGCCAACTGGTCCTTCCTATGTCGCAATGGAATGATTGGAATGCCTGGGTGGGTGCGGATGTATGTTTGTGTGTGTGTGTGTGTGGAGACTCCCCTACCGAGATCCCTTTGAGTCTACTTTCCCCCAATGAGTATCAGGCAGTCACTTCCCTTTTAGCCAGATTGCCAAATGTGGCTGATCAGGTCCCAAATTCACCAAGGGAGTCATGGAAGCAGCGTGGTGTGTTTTACACCACCACCACCAACAACCAACCAACCAACCAACCCAACAAAATTGGCAAAATACTGATTGTCTGGTTTTGCCCAGCCTTTCTTCCCATACCTTCGCCATGCATGTCATGAGATACGGCAGGCAGAATAAATGCAACATTCAATCTCGATTGATGGTGCCAAAAGGGAAGGAGGGAGGGGAGAGAGACCCTCTCTGTAGCCAAAAGTTTCGTATTGGGGGATCCCATTTCACAGTACACTGATGTGGGTAGACAGTAAGCCCAACGGGCAAAACAGCTCCCCGAGCTTTCTATTAGGCACCTGTTCCTTTAAGAGACTGAGCTCCCTGCTTGCCTGAAGTGGCCATTACATTTACTTGCAAAGTTAATCCTGTTGTCAGAGACAATTAACTTTGTAAGAGGTGTCTGATCTTCACTGACTCTAAAGTTTTCTGGCTGCTTTTGCTCATCTAAAACTCTATCCAAGTGTGCCTATTCCTCTGTCAGCATCAACCGTGTGGTGATGCATGTGACTCAAACCCATGAAACACTCTGCTTATGTTCTGCAACTCTGTGGTTGGATGTACCTGTTCCCAGGAGAGCTGGTCACAATGGTTCGTCTTTGCTGCATGGTCTCTCCTGGGAGATCTCCCCAAGAAAACTTCTCAGGCTTGCAACAGAGATGTCCCATTGATATTGTTGGGAAAATTTGGGTAAATCCTGTCTGAAAAGCTCCTTCATGGATCACTGCCTTGTCGTGGCGAAGGGGCTTGCGTAGCTCAATGAAGCTATGAGCTATGCCGTGCAGGGTCACCCAAGACGGACAGGTCATAGCAGAGAGCTCTGACAAAACGTGATCCACTGGAGAAGGAAATGGCAAACCACTCCAGTATCTTTGCCATGTAAACCCCATGGACATGAAAACCAAAAGGCAAAACGATATGACACCGGAAGATGAGCCCCTCAGGTCGGAAGGTGTCCAATATGCTACTGGGGAAGAGCGGAGGGCTAGTACTAGTAGCGCCAGAAAGAATGAAGCGACTGGGTCAAAGCCGAAAGGACACTCAGTTGCCGATGTATCTGGAGGTGAAAGGAAAGTCCGATGCTGCAAAGATCTTTACTCCATAGGAACCTGGAATGTAAGATCCATGAATCAAGGCAAGCTGGATGTGGTCAAACAAGAGATGACAAGACTGAACATCGACATCTTAGGAATCAGTGAACTAAAATGGACAGGCATGGGTGAATTTAGTTCAGATGACCATCAGGTATACTACTGCGGGCAAGAATCCCTCAGAAGAAATGGAGTAGCCTTCATAGTCAATAAAAGAGTAGGGAAAGCAGTACTGGGATACAATCTCCAAAATGACAGAATGATCTCAGTTCGAATCCAAGGCAAACCATTCAACATCACAATAGTCCAAGTCTATGCCCCAACCACTGGTGCTGAAGAGGCTGAAGTTGACCGGTTCTATGAAGGCCTACAACACCTGCTAGAATTAACTCGAAAAAATGATGTCCTTATCATCATGGGGGATTGGAATGCTAAAGTAGGAAACCAAAAGATAACTGGAATAACAGGCAAGTTTGGCCTTGGAATACAAAATGAAGCAGGACACAGGCTGGTAGAATTTTGTCAAGAGAATACGATGGTCATAACAAACACTCTTTTCCAACAACCCAAGAGACGTCTCTACACATGGACATCACCAGACGGTCAACACAGAAATCAGATTGACTATGTGCTCTGCAGCCAAAGATGGAGAAGTTCTATACAGTCAGTAAAAACTAGACCAGAAGCTGACTGTGGCTCAGATCATGAGCTTCTGGTGGCAAAATTTAGGCTTAAGTTGAAGAAAGTAGGGAAAAGCACTAGGCCACTCAGGTATGACCTAAATCATATCCCTGATGAATATACAGTACAGGTGACAAATAGATTTAAGGAATTAGATTTGATAGACAGAGTGCCTGAAGAACTATGGACGGAGGTTCGCAACATTGTACAAGAGGCAGCAACTAAAACCATCCCAAAGAAAAAGAAATACAAGAAAGCAAAATGGCTGTCTGAGGAAGCTTTACAAATAGCTGAGGAAAGAAGGGAAGCGAAAGGCAAGGGAGAAAGAGAAAGATACAAACAATTGAATGCAGAATTCCAGAGAACAGCTAGAAGAGATAAGAATGCCTTCCTAAATGAACAGTGCAAAGAAATAGAAGAAAACAATAGAATAGGGAGGACCAGAGATCTCTTCAAGAAAATTAGAGGTATGAAGGGAACATTTCATGCAAAGATGGGCATAATAAAGGACCAAAATGGCAGGGACCTAACAGAGGCAGAAGAGATTAAGAAGAGGTGGCAAGATTACACAGAAGAACTGTACAAGAAAGAGCTTAACGTCCCTGAGAACCACGATGGGGTGGTCACTGACCTCTTGCCAGACATCCTGGAATGTGAAGTGAAATGGGCCTTAGGAAGTCTGAGCAACAACAAAGCTAGTGGAGGTGACAGCATTCCAGCTGAGCTATTCAAAATCCTGAAAGACGATGCAGTTAAAGTGCTACACTCAATATGCCAGCAAATTTGGAAAACTCAACAGTGGCCACAGGATTGGAAAAGGTCAGTTTACATTCCGATCCCCAAGAAGGGCAATGCCAAAGAATGTTCAAACTACTGCACCATTGCACTCATTTCACATGCTAGCAAAGTGATGCTCAAAATCCTACAAGCTAGGCTCCAGCAGTATGTGGACCGAGAACTACCAGAAGTACAGGCAGGATTTCGAAGAGGGAGAGGAACTAGAGATCAAATTGCCAACATACGCTGGATCATGGAGAAAGCCAGGGAGTTCCAGAAAAAGATCTACTTCTGCTTCATTGACTACGCTAAAGTCTTTGATTGTGTGGATCACAACAAATTGTGGCAAGTTCTTAAAGAGATGGGAGTACCAGACCATCTTATTTGTCTCTTGAGAAACCTATATGCGGGTCAAGAAGCAACAGTGAGAACCGGACACGGAACCACTGATTGGTTCAAAATTGAGAAAGGAGTTCGGCAAGGCTGTATACTGTCACCCTGCCTATTTAACTTATATGCAGAGCACATCATGAGAAAGGCAGGGCTAGATGAATCACCAGTTGGAATCAAGATTGCTGCGAGAAATATCAACAACCTCAGATATGCAGATGATACCACTCTCATGGCAGAAAGTGAAGAGGAACTAAAGAGCCTCTTGATGCGGGTGAAGGGGGAGAGCGCAAAAGTTGGCTTGAAACTCAACATTAAGAAAACTAAGATCATGGCATCTGGTCCTCTCACTTCCTGGCAAATAGATGGGGAAGAAATGGAGGTAGTGACAGATTTTATTTTCCTGGGCTCCAAGATCACCACAGTTGGGGACTGCAGCCAAGAAATTAAAAGACGCTTGCTTCTGGGGAGGAAAGCTATGGCAAATCTAGATAGCATACTAAAAAGCAGAGACATCACCCTGCCAACAAAAGTGCGTATAGTCAAGGCTATGGTTTTCCCAGTTGCAATGTATGGCTGTGAAAGCTGGACAATAAGGAAGGCTGAGCGCAAAAGGATTGAGGCCTTTGAGTTGTGGTGCTGGAGAAGACTCCTGCGAGTCCCTTGGACCGCAAGGCGATCAAACCAGTCAGTCCTAGAGGAGATCAACCCTGACTGCTCTTTAGAAGGCCAGATAGTGAAGATGAAACTCAAATACTTTGGCCACCTAATGAGAAGGAAGGACTCCCTGGAGAAGAGCCTAATGCTGGGAACAATAGAATGCAAAAGAAGAAGGGGACGGCAGAGGATGAGGTGGCTGGATGGAGTCACTGAGGTGGTTGGTGTGAGCTTGAGTGGACTCCGGGGGATGGTGGAGGACAGGAGGGCCTGGAGGAATGTTGTCCATGGGGTCGCGATGGGTCGGACCCGACTTCGCGACTAACAACAACAACAACAACAACAAGAATTCAGTTTGCATGGAAGCATCTTGATAGCCCAGAGGGCTGCATGTGCCCTGGTCACTCAGAATGTTTAGAAATCTAGATAAGAGTTTGAGTTCATGCATAGTCTTGTTGCTGTTGTTGTTAGTCGTGAAGTCATGTCTGACTCATGGCGACCCCATGGACCACTTTCCTCTAGGTCTTCCTGTCCTCCACCATCTCCCGGAGTCCTCTCAAGCTCACACCAACTGCTTCCGTGACTCCATCCAGCCACCTCATCCAAATTCTTAGTAGCTTGAATTTACATAGCTTAGCAGACCTGGAGATGGGTTCAGGCTTCTGAACTTAAATGTCAACACAGGCAATTACAAATATTGTAATGTTATTGTTATTGTGTGATTGACTGACATTTCTTTATCTGTTCTGTATGGGATGACCTCAGAGTTGTACTGTAATCTTTACATTCTGTCATCAATTGCCCTGTACCTGCATGTGACTGGTAGTGTATAAAAACTCCATATTTCTGTTAAGCTTTGCAGTGAGCTTATCTCTGCTTGATTGGTAAGGCCTTATCGTGAGACAACCACGGGGCCTGGGATAGACAATAAAGACACAGAGGTTCACACGCTCGATATTTCCTACGATCCCGAGTTTTATTTCCCGTCTCAAATTGAGATTCTGGGATTCAGACAATTTGGCGATGAAGGTGGGATCGTGAAGTTTTGGCCCTTTATCCTGGGCAGGAGAGATGGTAAGTTCGGCCGAAATTTTCTCCACTGGGGGAGCACAGATACTGGCCATCTCTTCCGTTTCACAGGCAAGTCAATGTAATAATATCTGGTTTGGAACCTGATTGCACGTGGGCTTTGGTTGTGGACTCCCAGGAAGCATGGGGGGTCTCAGAATCTCACCTTCCTACCCCATGGACCCCTCTGCATCAAGTTGCAAGGTGGAGTGAATGGCCATGGGCAGCACCGGCGGGGATGTTGCAGAAGCAAGCACTTGGTAATTTGACTTAAAACAACATGTCAAACCTCACTAATTTGACCTCACAGGGCTCATTTGATTTCAATTGGCTACACCTTTTATGTATGTATGTATGTATGCATGCATGCATGCATGTATGTATTATTTATTTATTTATTTTACAGCTTTTTATGCCACCCCCTTGCAAACCGACCCATCTCATAGTCACAAAAGTATAAACAGTAAACAATATACATAATAATATAAAATTAACATAAGAATTAATAAATAACAGTTAAAATATTTTGAAAAAGCAATTGGGAGAAATTCATTCTAAGGAGATGGAGCAAGTTTTGCTTTGGTCCAAGCGGGTGGAGGAAAAAAGCTAGCTAATATGGTATTGGTGCACCAGGAAAGATCTACACGTGTGAGTACATTTTTGCATTGGGGTTAGTGCAGAGTTTTATGTTCACGGTTTGTGAAAGTCTTGTGTTCATTGTTGCTGCCTGTGTTTTCTGTCTTGTCTGTTTGTATTTTAAAGTGTTCCCCTTTCTGGGAGGTAGGCATAGCCAAGAGGGGGTTTGGGGGGTTCCTCAGGAAATGGAAACTCCCCACACAGCTGCACCAATCTGTCCTCTTCAGGGCACGGTTGAAAGCAAGGGCGCTGATGGGTGTTCTTGCCCCTGAGATGAGGATGTGTGAGCCTGGCTTTGATTGAGAAACAGACTCATGAGGTCACTTGGCTGAGCCCAAGCATGGCTGAGTCTGGCTGGGAAAAAGGGGATGATCACGGCACTGTGTATGTGAGATTTTTTTCCTTCCCCCATTCCTCCTATATGAGCCAGAACTGGGAAGTAAGGAAATGTGTGGCCCTGGAGTTGGGCTTGCAAACACAGGTCCAACCCAGTTTTCTGGCCATCCTCAATAAGCTTATCCTGTGTGAAAGCCCTGTGTGAAAGAGGGGTTATATAGAAACATTTTTATGCAGGTCCTTTCCTTGTCAGAAACTGGGAACACTTTTTTAATGTCTTTAATGCAAGTTTTTCTGCCTCTTCCATCGGCCTTACAGCCCTCCTAGGTAGGACGGTTTTCTTGTTAGATTAAATGTGTATTTGGAATTCCAGGAGGGAATGCGGATGGGCAGATGAAAGATGGGGAAAAAAAGAGAAAAAAAAGTATATACTGTTAAAGTCTCAGTAGGAATCCTGATAGGATTTCCAGAGAGATAAAGAAAGGGGTTTTTCTTTTATATTGGGAAAATTTTGCTGGTAAAGTGTTGAAATTTTAAATCGTTATGTTTGGCCATTAGCCTGAGCAGTAGCAGGCTGGAATTCAACAGAGCAGAGTGTAAAATCAGGGGAAGGCAGATTGCAGTTAAGCATTGATAAATATTTCTGCCCAAATTGGCTCATTTTTCCTCCCCCTGTTGAACTTGCAACTGTTTGCAATGTGAAGTTTGAATGAAAGATAAAAAGATTTTTTTTCTGGATGTTGTGTGCATGCCAGGTGAGAATGAGAGTGTATTTGACAGGAAATCCTTGATTCAAGGGGTGCTTGGTGCTTGGTGTGAGAGAGAATTTTAAGGGTTCTGGTAAATGGTGATCTGGTATTTTTTCTACTGGGAAAAAAAATGAAAGAAATGTGTAACTTTTGGAGTAAAGACAAGAAAGAAAAAACAAATGGGAAAAAAAGAGGAATAGTCTACCTTGCTAAGAGCACTCCCATTATTTAAAGAGACAGTCACTGCAGCCTCTTCTCTGAGTTTGGTCTGGCCAACTGAATTCAGGGGGGATTTGTGCTGGAAATTTGGATTTCTTGACTCTGTGGGCTTGGCTATTTCACAGAGCCAAGAAAAGGGGGGATGCTCTGATAGGAAGATATCACCACTTTGTGAGTACTGCAGAAACAGCACACACAAAGCCTCTTAGCATGTGCAGAGTTCAAAGTACTTTGGGAGCTTTGAGCAGCTCTGCTTACAGCCACAGATTGGAGGAGGGCTTGCACTAGCTCTCAAAAGAATGTCTTTGAGTCTCTAGAAATCTCAAAAGAAATCTTGGCATCTTAGGGAGAAAAAAAAATAAAAGTTGTGTAACTGAGGCAAAGGAATTTGTGGTTCTTTGTGTGTTAAAAGCTTGTATTGCCTCAAGGAAAAATTATGTCTGGGAAGGTTTGGGTTAAAACCAGGACCCTTAAGAACTCAATGAGGAGCTAGGGGATTTTTTTTTAGGACTGGAATCTTTCCAAAAAGCAATGTTGTGAGCAATTTGTGTCAGCCATCAAGAGTTTTCCCTCTCCAATAACTTTTATTTCTCTATGCAACATGGATCTGGGTCTTACATGTGTGTGTGTGCGTATAAGTTCTGAATTCTGAGTATACCATCTTGTTTTTCTTGCTATGCTACAACTGAATGACTGGGAGGGAGTGGATGAAACTGGGGCTGTGTATGTGTACGTGCACACGCATGCAGTGGGAGGAATTTCTTTTCACATCTATGAGGCTATGGGGAAAAGTTTTGTTTCCTTTTCCCTTTTGTGATGTTGCCAAATATTAATGATAATGATGATTGTTACTGTTGTTACTGTTATTGATGGTGCTAAAAGAAAATTTTTCCATACAGTAGCCGAATGTTTGTTGGGGACTGAGCCCATTTGCCAGCCCAAGGATGTGGATAGCTAAAATGGCAAGTTCCCAAACCTTCTTTCCATGAACATAGGCACTCATATGTTCATCTAAATGTTTGTCTGTGTTAACAAAGGGTTGGTGCATTTTGTATCTATGTGGGAGTGTATCATCTCTGTAACAAGAAATTTTGTAAAACTGATCTCATTGTCCAGCAGGAAGCACATTTCTGTTTAGCCTAGGCAAGCAACAGGTTTGTGCAACACCAGTTCAACAAAGGATTTCTTTGGTGTGCCTTTTGGCATTGGCTGGATTGATTTCAGCAACCCAAACTTTTTCTTCTGGAGACTGTGCTAAAGAGACTCAAAAAGGACATTGACTTTACATCTTGAGGTTTCTCTCTAAACTCATGTGGATCTCTCTGCCACTGCCTACAATCAGCTTCTGTGAAGAAGTGTAAAAAGTTGTTTTTTTCCCTTTTAATTAAGTTTTTTCTTTTGAGCTGCACCTTTCTAGGAACCAAGCAGTCATGCTGGCACCCCAGAAAATAAAAGAAAAAGACTTCTTTTCCTACAGCCCTGGAAGTGAAAGCCCTCCATGTCCCAAACTACGCCCTGGCTCCTGGAACTGCAGTGACTGATGGGAATCCATTCCTGTATTCTGCCTTGCTCCATTGCATCATCCACAAGGAAACAAAGATCTAACCAGGCAAACCGTGAGATGCAAGTTCTACAGCTAAGAAGCTTGAGTGAAGCCTAGACAACGAGATGTTGAAGAATTGCCTAAAAGGACAAGACAAATGACTGAACTGGGCATCAGGCCATTGCCTCACCTCACACTGCTCCCACCTTGCAAAGCACCAAGTTTGCTGACCAGAAGTGATGGTGGCCTCAGGCAGGATATTCAGCACCTCGAGGGCCTCAGCCCAGTCGAGGATGCAATTCTGAAGGCTGCCATGGGTCAGAGGAGGCCTAGGGAGAAAAGGAACCAGGCCTCAAAATTGGGTGGCAAAACTGGAGGGAGGTGGGGGAGCAGGGGAGGATGAGCGCTGGCCGGCACTGAGTCTTCGCAGCCAAAGGGGGGCTAAAATCAGCATGGGGTTTCCCAGGAGGACTGCTAGCATAGGGGTTGCACATCATGTGTTTTGAACTGTTTTTTTTCCCCTTTTTCTTTGCTGCTTTTCCAATTGTTTCCCATTTTTCCTACCCTTTGAATTGAACTCTCAGCAAATACACAAGTCTCCATTTCATGAAAATACTTGCTCCTCACATTAGTTTAGTTTGAGATGGAAACTGTTTTTTGAGAAAAAGAAAGCTTGGAACAGGATTATTATAGGTTCTTACCTATAAAGCCCTTAACGGCTTGGGTCCTGGTTACCTAAAGGAGCGCCTATGACCATATATACCCTCCCGCCCCTTACGATCTGCTGCTGATGCTCTCCTCCGGGAACCCTCCGTGAGAAATATAAGGAGGGTGAGTACCCGTAGGAGGGCCTTCTCTGCGGTGGCGCCCCATTTATGGAACGCGCTCCCCAGAGAGGCTCACCTGGCGCCATCTTTATTTGCTTTTCGGCGCCAGGCGAAGACCTTTTTATTTAAGCAATATTTTAAATGTTAATTTATTTTCAATTTTATGCATTATATTGTATTTGTTTTGTTTTAATTCGGACCTGGAGATGGGCCAGTTTTAAAGTTTTAAAGTTTAAGGTTTTGATGTTGTGAGCCTCCCCGAGGCTTGTGGGAAGCGGCGGTCTATAAATCTGTAAATAAATACAAACAAATAAATAAATTATCCAAACTGACTCACTTGTTAGTGTCACATAGTGAATCTAGTGACAAAGGGGAGATTTTTAGGAAAATTTGGGTAAATCCTGTCTGAAAAGCATGACTTTTCTGTGTGCATTTGCATTGTAGGATCAAATACTGTCTTCCTTCTCAAAACCAAGCTGACACTGTTTAAAATGGCATTTATCCTCCACTTCTTTCCCTCACTTTTAGCTGTGGGCTTCACCTCACAAGCCATTTAGTCCAAATATACATTGTAAATAGTCACTGTTGTAATTCAGTTTACCAGGAAGGATTTTGCTAGCCCCTGCTTCATGGATCACTGCCTAGTCATGGTGAAGGGGCTTGCGTAGCACGATGAAACTATGAGCTGTGCTGCGCAGGGTCACCCAAGATGGACAGGTCATAGCAGAGAGCTCTGACATATGTGATCCACTGAAGAAGGAATTGGCAACCCACTCCAGCATCTTTGCCATGACAACCACATGGACAGTACCAAAAGGCAAAAAGATATGAAGGCCGGAAGAGCCCCTCAGATCGGAAGGTGTCCAATATGCTACTGGGGAAGAGCAGAGGGCTAGTACTAGTAGTCCCAGAAAGAATGAAGTGACTGGGTCAAAGCTGAAAGGACACTCAGTTGCAGATGCATCTGGAGGTGAAAGGAGAGTCTGATGCTGCAAAGACCTATACTCCATAGGAACCTGGAAAGCAAGATCCATGAATCAAGTCAAACTGGATGTGGTCAAACAAGAGATGACAAGACTGAACATGGACATCTTAGGAATCAGTGAACTAACATGGACAGGGATGGGTGAATTTAGTTCACATTACCATCAGGTATACTACTGCGGGCAAGAATTCCTCAGAAGAAATGGAGTAGCCTTCATAGACCAGCACTGCGGACCCACCTCCACCTGCGCCACTGGACCGGGCCCGCCCGTGCCGCTGCACCGCACCCGCAGGCACCCGCTGCTGCCACTCCTGCCACTGCCACTGCTGCCCCTCTGCGAGGCCAGGACCAACGCCGGCCCGGGACTCATCCCCAGCCTGCCTCCCCGGCACGTGTGAGAGGCATGCCAGGAGGGGCGAGCAAGGGAAGGAGCCCTGCGACCCACAAAGCGCTGCCGCCGCCAAAGGGCAACGGCCAAAGGACCGTAGCCATTTGGGAGGCCGTTCGGGGGGCCGAGCGGGGGCTGGGCTGGCCAGGGGTTCTTGTCCAGGGATGTCGGAGGAACGATTTGGCAGGTAGGATGTTTAAATTGGGTTTTCAATGGGGTTTTAGACTATTAATTTTAGTTGGTGCATCTCAGCTGTTTGTTGGTTGTTATGTCGTTGCCTGGGGAGTGCGTGGGCACCGCCATGGGGCTGGTGATGGGCAAAGGGCATTACAGTGGTGGGAGTCTAACCTGTACGCATAGAAGAAGGAGGGACAGATGGGTAACACCTGTCCCTTGTTCTGGTTATTCTCCCAGCCGGCAGGTTCCTGGTAGCCTTGTCAACTGCCCCCCGGGCCTGTTGGTGCTGCTGCTCAATGCCAGGTCAGTCCACAATAAATCTGCCCTCATCCACTACTTGATTGTGAATGGGGGGGGCCGACCTGGCTTGTATTTCTGAGACATGGGCAGGGGGGGGGGGATGTCTCCTTCTCACAGCTGTACCCGCCTAGGTATCTGGTTCAGCACCGACCACACCCGGAGGGGAGGGAGGGTTGCCCTGATTTATCGGGCTACTTTTTCCCTCACGGGGCTTGCTGTCCCTTTCAGACCAGGGCTGGAGTGCCTCCACTTGGTGTTGGGTGACCGAGACAGATTGGGGATTCTGTTGGTGTACCATGCACCCTTCTGCCCAACAGACTCTCTGTCTGAGCTGACAGAGGTCATCTCAGACCTGGTGTTGAAGAATCCCAGGATGTTGGTCCGGGGGGACTTCAATTTCCATGCCGAGGCGGCTCTTACAGGGGCAGCTCAGGACTTCATGGCCTCCATGATGGACATGGGGCTGTCTCAATACGTCATCGGCCCAACCCATGAACGTGGACACACTTTGGACCTGGTTTTCTCGACGGGACAGGAAGAGGGTGATCTGAGGGTGAGGAATTTAAGTTTGATGTCATTGTCATGGTTGGATCACTTCCTCATAAGGTTTGAGCTCGAGAGTGGCCTCTCCCTCTGTAAGGGTGTGGACCCGATTGTGTGGGTGTGCCCCCAGAGCAGGATGGATCCTGAAGGATTCCTGAATGCTCTGGAGGATTTTCTGGTTGACAAGGCTGGTGATCCTGTTGAGGCCCTGGTTGAATTGTGGAATGAGGAGATGACCAGGGCTCTTGACACAATCACTCCCACATGTCCTCTCCCGCCCGGCGGAGCCCGCTCATCTCTGTGGTATATGGCCGAATTACGGGTGATGAAGCAGATTGGGAGACATTTAGAGCATAGGTGGAGGAGATCATGATGCATATCTAACCGAACAAACTTAAATGCACATTATCGTGCCTATGCTGTGGCGGTGAGAATGGCGAAGAAGAAATTCTTCTCCGTTTCCATTGCCTCCTCACAATGCTGTCTGGCGGAGCTCTTTCGAGTGGTGCAGGGGCTAGTACATCCAGGCCCAAAGACAAATATGGTGCTACCCTCGAAGGCCCACTGTGACGAGTTTGCCAAGCATTTTCGGGAGAAAATCACTCAGATACACTACGATATCGACTCTAGTTTGGTGCGAGATTCTGGTGGGGAGTTGCCATCAATGCCATCTGGTCTACATTTAATGGATGAATTTCAGTTGTTGTGGCCTGATGATGTGGACAAGGTGCTTGGACAACTACGCCCTACCATTTGCTTACAAGACCCATGCCCTCCTTGGCTACTTAAGACAGCTAAAGATGGGATTGGGCCCTGGATCTTGCAGGTGGTCAACGCTTCATTAAGAGACAGCCGGTTGCCAGCTCCCTAAAGGAGGTGGTAGTCTGACGAGTCCTAAAGAAAGCATCCATGGATCCAGAGGTGGCCGCCAATTATAGACTGGTGGCCAACATCCCATTTCTGGGCAAGGTACTAGAGCAGGTGGTGGTGGGACAACTCCAAGCACTCTTGGATGAGACGGATTATCTGGACCCATTTCAGTCTGGTTTCAGACCCTGGTACGGCACTGAATGCACCTTGGTCGCCCTGTATGATGACCTTTGCAGGGAGAGGGACAGGGGGACTGAGTCCCTGTTGGTTCTCCTGGACGTCTCAGCAGCTTTAGATATCATTGACCATGGTATCCTTCTGGATAGGATTGTGGGATTGGGAGTTGGAGGCACCGCTTGGCGATGGTCCGCTCCTATCACAATGGCCAATTTCAGAAGGTGGTGCTGGGGGACTATGGGTCTGCGCCATGGCAGCTATGCCATGGAGAACCGCAGGGGTCCATTTTGTCCCCCTTGCTATTTAACATCTACATGAAACCATTGGGAGAGGTCATTAGGAGGTGTGGGCTATGGAATCATCAGTACACTGATGATACCCAGCTCTACCTCTCATTCTCTACCGATCCAGGTGAGGCGGTGGCTGTGCTGAACCGGTGCCTGGCCGAGGTAATGGGCTGGATGAGGGCCAATAAATTGAAGTTCAATCCAGACAAGACGGAGGTCCTGTTGGTAGGTGGTTCCGGCCTTGGAATGGGGGACCTGGGCCTTGTCCTGGATGGGGTTGCACTCCCTCTAAAGAACAAGGTCAGCAGCTTGGGAGTTCTCCTCAATCTGGAGCTGTCGTTACAAGCCCAGGTGGCGGCAGCAGCAAGAAGTGCTTTCCTACAGCTTCGGCTGGTGCATCAGCTGTGTCCCTTCCTGGACTATGACTGCTTAGTCACAGTGACACACACGCTGGTGACTTCTCGACTAGATTTCTACAATGCACTCTACGTGGGGCTGCCCTTCAAGATGGTCCGGATACTTCAATTGATGCAAAATACATCTACCAGGTTGCTGACGGGGACTGGGCATTATTCTCATATAACCCCAGTTCTCAGTCAGCTACACTAGCTCCCGATTGAAGTCCGGGCCCAATTCAAGGTGTTAGTTTTGGCCTATAAGGCCCTAAATGGCTTGGGACCTGGATATCTAATGGAGTGCCTAAGCCCATATCTGCCCTCCCACCCTTTCAGATCTGCAACAGAGGCCCTCCTCGGGGAACCCTCACTGAAGGAGATTAAGAGGATGAGTCCCCGGAGCAGGGCTTTCTCATTGGTGGTGCCCCGTCTCTTGAGTATGCTCTTCAGAGAGGTCTGCCTGGCGCCGTCGTTGTTTGTTTTTCGGTGCCAAAGACCTTTTTATTCAAATTGCATTTTAATTGTTAAATTATTCTTTCATTCTTAGTTTATTATATGTATGTATTTATTTAGTTTTTAGTTATACTTTAATTGGGTTATAGTTTAACTGTTTTTATTTATTTGATAATGAAGTTTTGTTTATTGTATATTGGATTTGTATTGACTTTTTTTTTTGCCGAGATGCACGGGCGGGGGGGGGGGGGGTGGACAGGTTTTAAAGGAATTTCTTTGTAAAATTGTATATGCTTTAAGCCGCCCTGAGGCTTTGTTGTGAAGGGGCAGCAAAAGAATGTTTTAATAAATACATAAATAATAGTCAATAAAAGAGTAGGAAAAGCAGTACTGGGATGCAATCTCCACAATGACAGAATGATCTGAGTTCAAATCCAAGGCAAACCATTCAACATCACATTAGTCCAAGTCTATGCCCCAACCACTGGTGCTGAAGAAACTAAAGTTGACCAGTTCTATGACAGCCTGCAACACCTTCTAGAATTAACTCCAAAAAATGATGTCATTATCATCATGGGGGATTGGAATGCTAAAGTAGGAAGCCAGTAGAGGTGACAAATAGATTTAAGGAATTAGATCTGATAGTTCTAAAGAACTATGGACTGAGGTTCGCAAGATTGTACAACAGGCAGCAACTAAAACCATCCCAATGAAAAAGAAATGCAAGAAAGCAAAATGGCTGTCTGAGGAAGCTTTACAAATAGCTGAGGAAAGAAGGGAAGTGAAAGGGAGAAAGGGAGAAAGAGAAAGATACAAACAATGGAATGCAGAATTCCAGAGAACAGCTAGAAGAGATAAAAATGCCTTCTTAAACGAACAGTGCAAAGAAATAGAGAAAACAATAGAATAGGGAGAACCAGAGATCTCTTCAAGAAAATTGGAGATATGAAGGGAACATTCCATGCAAAGATGGGCATGGTAAAGGACCAAAATGGCAGGGACCTAACAGAGGCAGAAGAGATTAAGAAGAGGTGACAAGATTACACAGAAGAACTATACAAGAAAGAGCTTAACATCCCTGATAACCATGATGGGATGGTCACTGACCTTGAGCCAGACATCCTGGAATGTGAAGTCAAATGGGCCTTAGGAAGTCTGAGTAACAACAAAGCTACTGGAGGAAACAGTATTCCAGCTGAGCTATTCAAAATCCTAAAAGATGATGCAGTAAAAGTGCTACACTCAATATGCCAGCAAATTTGGAAAACTCAACAGTGGCCACAGGATTGGAAAAGGTCAGTTGACATTCTGATCCCAAAGAAGGACAATGCCAAAGAATGTTCAAACTACCGCACCATCGCGCTCATTCCACATGCTAGCAAAGTGATGCTCAAAATCCTACAAGCTAGGCTCCAGCAGTATGTGGACCAAGAACTACCAGAAGTAAAGGCAGGATCTCGAAGAGGGAGAGGAACTGGGGATGATGCCAACATATGCCAACATATACTGCATCAGGGAGAAAGTTAGGGAGTTCCAGAAAAACATCTACTTGTGCTTCATTGACTACGCTAAATCCTTTGATTGTGTGGATCACAACAAATTGTGGCAAGTTCTTAAAGAGATGGGAGCACCAGACGATCTCATTTGTGTCTTGAGGAACCTGAATGTGGGTCAAGAAGCAACAGTGAGAACTAGGCATGGAACCACTGATTGGTTCAAAATTGAGAAAGGAGTTCAGCAAGGCTGTATACTGTCTCCCTGCCTATTTAACTTACATGCAGAGCACATCATGGGAACGGGAGGGCTAGATGAATCACCAGTTGGAATCAAGATTGCTGGGAGAAATATCAACAACCTCAGATATGCAGATGAAACCACTCTCATGGCAGAAAGTGAAGAGGAACTAAGAAGTCTCTTGGTGCTCGTGGAGAAGAGCACAAAAGTTGGCCTGAAACTCAACATTAAGAAAACTAAGATAATGGCGTCCGGTCCTCTCACTTCCTGGCAAATAGATGGGGAAGAAATGGAGGTAGTGACAGATTTTATTTTCCTGGGCTCCAAGATCACCACAGACGGGGACTGCAGTCAAGAAATTAAAAGACGCTTGCTCCTGGGGAGGAAAGTTATGGCAATTCTAGACAGCATACTAAAAAGCAGAGACATCACCCTGCCAACAAAAGTGTGTATAGTCAAGGCTATGGTTTTCCTAGTTGCAATGAATGGCTGCGGAAGCTGGACCATAAGGAAGGTTGAGCACCAAATTATTGAGGCCACTGAATTCTGATGCCGGAGGAGACTACTGTGAGTCCCATGGACAGCAAGGCGATCAAACCGGTCAGTCCTAGAGATCAACCTTGACTGCTCTATAGAAGGCCAGATAGTGAAGAGGAAACTCAAATACTTTGGCCACCTAATGAGAAGGAAGGACTCCCTGGAGAAGCGCCTAACGCTGGGAACATTAGATGGCAAAAGAAGAAGGGGACGACAGAGGATGAGGTGGCTGGATGGAGTTACTTGGGATGCTTGGTGCGAGCTTGGGTGGACTCTGGGAGATGGTGGAGTACAGAAGGGCGTGGAGGAATATTTTCCATGGTGTCGCGATGGGTTGGACACGACTTTGCAACTAACAACAACAGCAGCAAATTTGCTAGCCCAGAGGCTCCATATGCCTGATCAAAGTCAGAATGCTTAGAAACAAAATAAGAGTGTGAGTTCATGCATAGTCTTAGTAGCTTGAATTTACATGTTTAGGCAGACCTGGAGATGAGTTCAAGTTACTCAATTAAAATGGCAATACAGGCGATTACAGTATTTCTAATCTTATTGTTACTGTGGATTGACTAACATTTCTTTGTCTGTTCTGTATGTGACGACCTCAGAATCTTATTGTAATCTTTGCATTCTCTCATCAATTGCCCTGTACCTGTATGTGACTGGGAGTGTATAAAAACTCTGTATTTCTGTTGAAGCTTTGCAGCCGAGTTCACCTCTTTCTCGCCTGATAAGACCTTATCGTGAATCAACCACAGGAAACTGGGATAGACAATAAAGCCTCAGATGTTCATTGCAATTGATATTTCCTGCGACCCCAAGTTTCATTTCCTTCTCAAATTGAGATTCTGGGATTCTGACACAAGCAAGGAAACCCCCATTTCTTCTCATTTGTGTTTCCTTTTCCAAACGTTCAGTGACTGCATCCCTCTTTCCTTTTCTTTCGCTCTCTCTTCCTCTTGCAGGAAATATCCACCCTCACCAGTCAAGCCTCTCAAAGCTCTCACCCGCCATGCAGCATCCCAGGGGCATTACAGGTCAGTCCTCCACCTCACACAATCTTTCTCCCACAGGACAAACTCCCAGCACAAACAAACTACAAACTCCCAGAGCATATACAGAGTACTTTCTAGATTTATAGTCATGCACACAGGAATGGAGTTGATGTTGAGGGTAATAATAGGGATATTTCAGCAGATAACGTGTTTTTGAGTAAGGATAATATGGGAAACTGCTGAGCGGAGTGGCCATAATAACACAGTAATTATGGGTGATTACAGACAGTTGACATGGCAACAAGGGATGCACATGAAACATGATGGGTCCTGCATGGGAGCTTGATTTTCTGACCACTGTATCTTCTCTGCCTGGCCAGGTGGACATCCAACAGCAGTTGCTTGAGTGGACAGGAAGACACCAGACCCATGTCCTCAGCGGGTCTCAATTCCTTGTGTTTCCCCGCACACACACACTACCTCTGAGACCATCTCATGGCTTTGTTCAGGTGCCAGGTTTCACAATGTTGACTGAATGGGTAGGATTTGATCACAGGCTGAATTCTTTGGTTCTAGAGGTGGGGCATCCCTGTGTGCCTGGATATTCATGCAGCACCTCTTCATTTCGCATATTGCAGGACAGTCCCTGGGAGCTCGAAGCTCTGAATGGAGAGCTGAGGCTGGAAGTGGGGGTCTCCTGCTTCCTGTCTGAGGGGCTGATCATGCCTGGGAGCCACGTGCTCCTGGCTGGATGCATGCCCTCAGCTGGGGCTGCTGTTAAACTGCCATTCCCAACCCTTCCCCTCTTTGACCCTCTTTCATCCTTTCAGCCTGGATGCTCACGAACCCCCCACCTCTATTTTTATCTTTTTAATATACGGCTCATTTCCCCCAGCATGGGTGTCTGGTGTGCTGATTCCCAACCCTGTTCCTGGATAGAGGGAAAAGGGAAGCTCCACCTGCGATGCTTCCCAGGTCGTGGAACAGAGAAACCCGGCCTGCTTCCTGTAATGCTGAACAAGCAAAAATAAAATTCCCCCTAAGCTGAAGGGTTGAACTGTGGTGGGGAAGACCTGAGGGAGACTGGAGGAAATGGTACAGGTGGGGTGAGTGCCGAGAGGGAGCAGGGAGGCCCATTTTAAGCCCCCCTCCCCCCCATCTTCAAAGTTACTGGCAGATGCTTCACCAATCACTCCGTTTGCGCTCACCTTCCTCAGGGTAAAAGAAGAGGACAAAACATGTAAGCACCGTTGGGTGTTTGCAAGAGAAGAAAAAGCAGAGAATATCTGCGGCAGAAACAGAAAATGCAGTGCCCGGTATTCCTCCCCTTTTGGCTCCCATGTCCTCTCCTGTGGGTCAATTTTTGGCTGCTGCACTCCTTCAAATGTGCGCTGTGAGCGGCAGGGGGACCCCCAAGTACATGGACCCCTGGCCTCCAAAATATAAGGAGATTTTGGAAGTGGTGCACTGAGTTCAGTGGGTGAGATGCTTCCCACATAGCCTAGGAATCATCAGGCAGGGGATGATGCAGCCATCCCATGTGTGCGGCTACATTGACAGAAGGCATCCTAGATGGAAACAAGGCCAAGGTTGCTCAAATAGGAGGAGTCTGGCTGGACATCAGCTCCAAACAGAGCAAACTCCACCCTCAGGCAGGGTCTCTGTGGACTCCGACTGAAGCTGGATCTCTCAGGGCTGTGAACGGACCTCTTCAACCCTTCCCCAGGTGGAGGAGGACATGCCCTGCTCTGAATCTTACTCTTCCTGCTCTCAGAAGCAGTCTGGGGGCATCCCCACATCTCTGGCAAAATGCCTCTTCTGGTGCGCTCTTTCAGCCAAGCCTCTTTGTGAGCACATGATGGGGATCGAGCCCTTTGCAGGCTGCCTAGGGAAGGGATCCGCAATGCCTGACAGATCATCTCTAACAAACCCTCACATCCACAAGATCCCAACCCTGGAAAAGGAGCTGGAGGGTTTTCCAATCTGCATTGTTAAGTTCTGGGCAAACATTATTTGTCTGTCCAGACATCAAAATAAAGAATGAAAATTTCAAAGACTGAGAACAGAAAATATTTACAGAGCCAAAAAAGGATGAAACGCAAAGCTTAGCTAACAAAGTTAAGAGGGGAAGATTTCTTCTGTGCTTCTTCTTCATGTATGAAATGGAGCTCTTATTTTTCCCAACTACCGAAAAGTGCAAAGGATGATTTTTTGTCCCTACTGGTTCAATCTGATACTGTCCATAAGCCCAAAATGGATGCTGGCTTGTTCAGAAAAGTTGGAGTTCTGAGCTCTTCATGACCAAAACAACCCGCACTTTATGCTTTGGTTTTCATCATGAGATGCTCCTTGGTATTCAGGTCAGGCCTCCATAGAATGATGTAGCACTTGGGTAGGAAGATGCAGCCCAGCAGCCCAGCGCTGGAGGCCAAGATGGAGAAGATCTGGACGGCCACCATGTACTTCCCCCTGGTGCTCAGGTAGGTGGGGACGAAGGACACCCAGACACTGCAGAAGACCAGCATGCTGAAGGCGATCAGCTTGGCCTCGTTGAAGGCCCTGGGCAGCTTCCTGGCCAGGAAGGCCACCGTGAAGCAGACGGCAGCCAGGAAGCCCATGTAGCCGAGGGCAGTGTAGAACATGGCCACAGAGCCTTCGTTGCACTGCAGGATGATCTGCCCAGCCTGGGAGTGCATGTCAGAGTCAGGGAAGGGGGGAGAGGTGAGCAGCCAGATGGTGGAGAGGACCACTTGGACACTGGAACAGCAGATGACAAGGGAGTTGGCCAAACTCCTCCCCAGCCAGTTCCTGGCCCTGTTACCTGGCCTGGTGGCCAGGAAAGCCAGCACCAGTGATGGTTTTGGCCAGGAAGGAAGAGATGGCCACTGAGAAGATGATGCTGAAGGCTGCTTGTCGCAGGATGCAAGTGATGCTTCTTGGCTGGCCAATGAAGAGGAAAGAGGACAAAAAGCAAAGCAGGAGGGAGACAAGCAGAATGCAGGAGAGGTCTTGATTGTTGGCCTTGACTACTGGAGTCTCTTGGAATTTTCTGAAGATCCCCAATAAGCCTCCTGTGATGATGGAGAAGAATAGGGCCATGCCAGTGAGGAAGGACCCCAAAAATTCTTCATAGGACAGGAAGGTGATGACCTTGGGAATGCACTGATCCCGGGCCTCATTTGGATGCTTATCTTCTGGGCACTTCAGGCAATGCTGTGCATCTGTCGAAAGGCAGACAAAGAGTACCTGAGAGTCCTTCCAGTTTCTGTCCTCTACATTGGATTCATCATTTTGCTTATTCCTTTTTCTACTTGCAATATAATTGGTAGTAGTCTTATTAAAGGTGTGATTCTGGTGTGAGAGGAAATGCAGATAGTTTACCTGCCAAGAGTGGACTGGAAGGGCTCCATCTTTCACCCAATTCAGCAAATGGCCATATTTAATTTATCATGGAAGCCAACTACACAGAAGGCACTCTTCAATGTGGGCTAGGATATTTTTCCTTGCAATCATGAACAAATCGATGCACCAGAAGACGTCCGACCCTGCCAGGGACTCCATCTCTTGCAGCTGAATGGGTAGGAGATTTCAGGAAGACCACGACACCCAACAACAAGCATTCCCAGGTCAAGCCAGGCACGCAGCCTTCTTATGACAAGCTCTTTGCTGTCCTGCTTGCGTGGAGGGTTGTGATGCGAGGGGCCACCTCTCTTCTGGAATGTGCCTAGTTTTTTTGCTCTAATTCCAGCTGTAGCTCCAACCCTTCAGCCACCCTTTGAGAGTCAGAATAGAAGCTGAACGGATGCTCCTCTTCCAGCTGGGACTAAACTAGCCTGACTCCCAGGCCCTCAAGATTCACTGAGCCTCACACTGCCTGAGCACCCACCACCAGTGTACCCAAGCACCTCCGGGATCCATCCTGACATTGTTTCCAAGCCTCCAACTGTCAGCCCAGGGAACTCCAACTAGACATTAATCAGCCCATCCACTGCAACAAGCTCTCCAAGAAGGAATTTCTCCTGTAACCGCAGAACACCTACACCGCTCTAGTCAATGGAAACCACCACCCCTCCATGGGGTGGGCCAGATGGGATGGATTGAGGTTCTGGGACTGGTCATTTGGTCAGCTATCCCCTTGACATACGCAGGTGATAGGCGAATGGGGAAGAACCCAAACGAGTACGCAGACACTCCCAGCCCTTCCTTCTTACAATCTTTCTTTTATTCTGTTCCTACTTAGTGACTGCATCAACCTTCCCCACAGCCAAGCATTTAACAATTGCTGAGCCAGATGGGCTCGGATTAAGTGACATGTTCAGGATGTGGCTACTTCTGCGCAGGAAAACCTTCTACTGGGTCTTCTCATGTTTGCACTATATTCTGTGAGGTTCGGTGAGTTCTGTCCTAACTCTACTTCACAAATGGTATTACGGTGTGATGGAAGAGGAAGAAGACGGGGGAATGGGGAGTTGTGATTTTGCTAGAGCAATTTCTGCTCCCAAATTGGGGCACCTGTCGGTGGAGGTTTGTTGGTGGCTGTACTGAATTGGGAGAGGCAGGTGGAATTCCTCACTTGGCAGCACCTGCCTGACTTGGAGCCAAGACGGTGCAGTGGAACGGCGAGGCAGTCTAGTTCTGACACAGCCAAGCAGTCCACTGGGTGACTGTGGGCCACCCCCAGACTTTTATTCCTCCTTTCCTCCCACAAAAGAGGAGGGTTCCTATGCCAAGTTCTCATGGAGGGTACTGTGGTGGGTGAAAAAGTTCAATGACAAGATCTGCTCACCAGAGGAATGAAAAGTTATCTGGAGAAATGGAGAAGACAAGGAGAAATGCAGAGGCCATGGTGGGCAGGTGACACTTGGCAGCAATCATAAGTGAACGGAAAACACACCTGGAGTGCCCTCAAGGTGGAGAACCCAAGACAGAACTTGGCCCCTGCAATGCTTCCAGTTCTGGAGGGAGGGGTTGATAAAACCAGCCACACAAATGGAGATTTTCTGCCCTGATTCTCCAGAAACAACCAGGCCATCTTAATTTCCTTGCAGGATGGTTTATCACATGCACACGTGCTGCATACCATGGTTGGATCCTTACCTTCCGCCAGGTACAACCTTTTCCTCTGTGCTCACCTACCTTCCCGAGTGGAGATGCTCCCTTCCGCACACGGAGTGCAGTCATAGCAGCACAGGGGCTCTCCTTCTTGAGCCACCTTGAAGACTCCCGGGTGACAGCTCTCCACGCACCTGGCCTGGGGCAGGGACTGAGTGACAGAGAAGGAGCATTAGTGGAGGAGGTTTCAGGCAGATGGAACTGGGGGCTGGGGAGACAGAGCTGGAAAGGGCAGAGAGAGGAGGACCTTCAGCACGTCAGTGGATTCCATAACTGAACCCCACCGGAAGCAGCTGGATTTTCCCTCCCAGTCAAAAACATTTGATTTGTTCACTACACCTATTACATCTCAGGCTATTGATGTATTCATTAAAATCTGTACTTCTGATTATGCACACTGTAATTGAAGGGATGGGAAAAGAAACTAAGAGAATAATGGGGATGTCTTTCTTCACCTGATCTTTCCATCTCGGCCAGACAATGGGATCCTGCTGAATGGTGAATCTGGGGCCAGGCAAGCCACGTCTTTCTAGACTCCCAACTTTAACTCTTGCAGCAGTCACATTTGGAGACTGCACCCAGCTGAAAAGGTCCAGATTGGCTACCAAGTCTCAGTTCTCATCTAAATACACCCCTTCAATAGAATGATTGTGAAACTGGGGGTCTCTCAGGAAAGGGTGGAGCTGGAACAACACGGAAAGCAGTCTTTGAGAAGATCCATTTCATGACCCAGTTTTTGCTAAGAGCTTCTCTCAATTTAGTGCGGCTGCTTGTGACCCCGATAATGGACAGGATTATACTTTCCCTGCTGGATGCCCACGCTTTGCTTTGGAAATTTAGGAAATAGACAAGGGAAACCTCATCACTGAAAGGAAAGGGAAAGGGACAGGGAGGAGAATATCTGTGAGGGAAATTTTTCAGGAATACTTGGAAGCAGCAGATGAGCCTTTCTACTACAGGGCCTGCAGTCCTTCAGCATGTGACCCTGGAACTCATTGCAGCAGGTTTAAGGGGTTTCCTTCAGAGGAGCCTCATGGGAATCGCAGAACAGGGGATTTGGAAAGGAGCTACAAGGGGCTTCCTGTCACTTCAGCCCTTTGTTCCTCTTCTTTACTCTGGGATGATCAAGCAGAGATTGCTTCCATCCCTCCCTCCCGTCTTTTCATCTCCAGGTTAAATGTGCCAAGGCTGTGCAATCCGAACTCATCCATCTTTGGTTGCAGGCCAGGCATCCTCCTCCTTGTCCTACTCTGAATGCAGAGAACTTGTGAAGTGTCCTTCTGTCTTCCCACTCATTAGCTACCCCACTTGCTTGCTTTACAAGTGGAAGACCGATGGATTGATTGCCTCAGTACCTCAGTTGTACCTCTCCTTGGTTTGAGAACAGGACACCGATAAGCGAATTTTGAGTCCAGTTCTACAGCCAACTGAGCATCCAGTCAAGAGTGGTGGTCTCTGACTTGCTTGGAGCTGGTTTGCCAATCACAACATTGTGGGACACTTTGTCCAAAGTTTTGCTGAAGTCCTGAGAGATGCTCTGCACAGCATTCCCACAGTCCAATGGAGAGGCTACCCAATGGAAAAGTGCAATCGGATTTGATAAGCGGATCTCTTGCTGACAAACCCATCCTGGTTTCTAGGCCTCACTGCAGTATTTGCAAAGTGTCTGATGCCTTCTAGCTTTAGCATCTACTTAAGAGTTTTCCCAAGTGCTGCTTTCCGATTGACCCTTCTGTGGTACAAAAAGGAGTCCTTCCTTCCCTTCCTCAAGGTGAGGGCAGCACTAGGTCTTCAGCCGCCACCTGGCCCTTCTCTCTTCCTCCGCGATTCCTCGAAGACAGCAAGGCAGTGGTTCCGAGACTTCTTCTGCCAGTTCCTTCCTAGCTTTTGGTTGATCAGGCTCAGGAGAAAGACTCCTTCATTGTCAGCAGACAATCATGTACCCCTTTCCCATCACACTTGATCTGCCATCGTGCTCCTTCTGCTTGTACTTTCTTCCGCTTTTGGGACAAAACTCCAAGAGAGGACTGAGAACTTCAGGAGTTCCTTGTTTCCTTTCATCATCTTGGCATCTGCAGGAACCTCCACTCATTCCTCATTTCAGTCCTTTTGATGCCTCCCTTTCAGTGCTCCCTGCCTTCATTCTCCTGTTGTAGCTTGGCCTTCCCACCACTTCCTAGAGACACCTGTTTGGGAGGGGAATGTCATTTTTGGATCATCACCAGGACCTCGTTTGGAGAAAAATTTGGAACAGACTTTCTTTGTTGACTTCTAATATTTTTCATAGAATGAAAAGTACATAACTCTGCCTTTAGAATCACCTATTTAAACATCCCCATCTTTTGGGAACTGCTTTTCTCCTCACAGTCATTTGTCATGGGCCTTCGTTTAGCATTTTCCAAGTGTCCTAAAATGGATTTTTCTGCCATTTGAGGCATCAGTGGGACCACAGTTGGATGTCCTTCTCTAAGAGTTTGCGCGTGGGATGGGTGCTTTCCCCACCATTCCTATGACTGCAGCTTTGTACACTGGGCCTTCCCCTTGTGTCACCTGCGGCCTATGAGTCTGATTTTCGGAGAACTGAAATCTGCCACAGGATTGCACTGCCTTCAGTAGTGCAGAGCATCTTCCGGCACTTTTGCTCTTGAGTGCCTCCTCATTCCACTTCCGTCAGGATTCCCTTCCCTGGGTTCAGCTCCCTGTTCCTCTTCAGGCTCCTTTACTACTCTTAGTGTTGCAGATGAACTGCTCGACCCTAATACTTGACTTCTCCTTGCCTTGAGGGTGCGAAGTTGCCACTCCAGCGCTCTCACTTTTCCTACCAGGATGGCTGCTTGCTGTACTTTTTTGCACACTCCTGCCTTTCTGACCTTATGCAGAAACCAGACACAGTATGGGGGTTGCAGGCCACTTCCACTGGGGAGAGTCCTTGGTCCATATTCCCTGATGTTGGATTCTCCATGCAGCATCATTCAAGGCTTTCTCCTCTCCTACCTGGAAGGTGACCAGCAGAGAACCTTTGCTCTGTCTTGGTCTCCTCTTCCACTGGCACTGCACTGCCAAACTCCTGCGACCTCTCCAAGTCGGCTCGCTCAGTGGAAGCTGGCTTGCTTCTCCAGAGGTCCCAGAGCAGCTGAGGACCCAGTCACTCCTCTCCTCATCCATGAACCCGAACGTTTCCTGAGATCAGGAATGCAGGCACACATACGGTGGGGTGTGCTCAGCCGAAATAGCAGGTCCATCGTGGATCAAACATGGGAATAGCAGGCCAACTGTTATACTCTTTCCGGTGCCAGGTAAAGATATTTTTCTTTGACCATGATTTCAGTAATCAATGCTTTTAGAAATATTAGGATTTTTCCCTTCACAGGCACACTTTCTATTTATTCCTCCTTTTTCCTCGTTGTGATGTGTTTAATATTGTTTTAATAATTGACATTTTATATGCTACTTTTATACTATGTATTGTACTTGTAAATATGGGACAGGATATGAATGCCAGTAATCTGCAAAGATTGAAAAAATAAAGGATTGCCTTGTGTTCTGAACCCAGGCAAGATAGCAAGCCTGAGTAAACTTCGGTCAGGGATCTGCACAAGGACCTGTGCAGTCCTCACACTGCTTCTATCTGCTGCTTCAGGTTGACTTGAAGCAACTCCATGGGCCACGATCAGATGCACTTAGTTCTGGGAAAGGACAAAAAGAGGGACAGGACAGAAAGTGTTCAAGCTGCGCCATCATTTGGAAAATCTTGTCCCAATTTCTCATGCTCTGAATTCCATACAATACACAAGAAGCGGAGGAAATACCTGCCATGGATGAAGCCGGAGCACATCTAGCCTGCCTTCAGGATCCATGGACTTCCTCCTGGATCTGGAGGAAAGAGCTGCATGCACGACACGGACCACAGCCTGGACAGTGCTGTAAGAGAACAAGCCGTCCAGAGAGATGATTCGCTCCTTGTCCTCTTGGGGCAGCCCCTCCGGTTCCTCCTCCTCTCTGCATCTCATCCACTCTTTCACTGACAGAACATGCTTTGAATACGAGCACTTGAACACACTGTTCGTAAATTCCTTCATAGAGATATACAAATCCCAAAAACCATCAAGGCTGGTCCTTTTACTTGTTTGGGGAAGGAAGGAAAAATATGCATAGACATGCTTGACATCTTTAGTTCCATACACTAAAACCAAGGTCAAGTCACTCAAAGTTGTGCTGATCCAGACTTTTCCGTTAACAGGTTGCCTTTGAATTTCATTAACTTTTTCTGGAATAAATAATCCATAGAATGAGAAAAGCAACTCTTCAAAATAAATGAAGACATTGATTTCTACCAAAATCTTCCATGACTGCCAGCCGACTGATAAACGACCTGATTTCAACTGTGAGATGCTGCATGAAAAAACCATGCAAATTTCATTCCTGAGGAGCTCTGGTTTCAAGGTTCTCATGAACCTGTCACCATTCTCAGTGTCAAGTGAGAAGAGCCCAACCATCGTCCACCTGAACTGCAGCAACAGCCTTATGATCCCGGGGTACTGGAAGCCTTCTTTGGGGAGCATCCTGTACATGGAAGGGGACTGGCTTTTTTCTCTCTTGTCTTGAGTGGTGAAAGCATAAGTGACCTGGAAGAGAAAGGAACAGCAAGGCTGATGGATTGTTTCATCTCAGTATTCAGTCAAAGTTTCTCATCTCATGAGAATGCACCCCTCAGTGTTGAATTGTATGCATGAAACATGATTGGAAAAGAAGCAATGCTTGTTGTTTTCTGAAAATAAAGTCAATCAGCAAGAAATAAGAGAGTGGGAAATATAAAACTCTGCTAAGAGAGTGAGAAAGCGGAGAAGCTCAACCTGGAGCCCATTATTTTGAGACGAGAAGTGTAGCTTAAAGTAACCATGTACAAAAGTATCTTGCGTGCTGTTCTTCCTGCCTCTACTGACTGCAAAAGCTGACCCTAAAAAGCCCTGTGCAGGCTGGCTGTGGTTGCTGGTCTCGACCGGGATGGGCTCACTCTCCAATGCAGGGATGCACCCGCAAGAGGGAGACTTTTCGTACAAGCAATTCCAGGAGTTACCTCTCTCCCGCAGTCAGAAAATGAAGAAGACGGGCCTGCGCTTAATCTGCACCCCAACAGTACAAGATGGCGGACATGTGTGGGCAGCGGGCCGTGAACCCTTTTCGTCTCAGGGTTCTGTGCGATTGTCTGTTTTCCTAGGAGGGATACCATGCATGGAACTGATTTGGAGAATCCTTTTCTTAGTCTACATGAAACCACATATCAATTCTCCCAATCCTCCCACCTGTGGGATTTTGAAGGTTGGAAAGCTGCATGGAGTTGTCCGAATCAGATTCCTCAAGGACGGGCAGCAGATGATCTCGCCTGCCACACTTGTAGTTGGGAACATGGGCCTGAGAGGTTGAGAGCAGGTCTATGGCTGCGTCGGATGTCAGTCTAACATCGTGAAGGCTGTCATAGATGCTGTAGCTGAGGGTGAGCTTGGGCAGGAGGCTGGGATTCTGGTTGACCTCCTGGATGGCAAACAGGAAGGAGAGGATCTTCCAGTAATATGTCTCTGTCATCCTGGAAGAAAGAAATCAAGCGGGTCACCCTGCCATCACTGTTCTTGAATCATTTCCCTGAGCTTTGGGGTGGCTTCCTGCTTCTCGGGATTCAACATGCTCAGCCTCCTCCCAGCCAAAAGCCAAATCCCAACTGCTGCTTCCTGCAGAACCTCAGGTGGGATTCCTGCAGCCTCATTCACATCTGTGTCCAGTTCCATCTCCCGAGACAAGACATCTGCAGCAAAGGTGCCCATCCCAGGCAGCAGTCCAGCAGGGCAGCCATTCCTTGTGATGGGAATGGGAAGGCAGAGGGGTGCAAAGCAAGGAAGGTGGGGCATGTCCTGGGACCCCCATTGCTCTGAAACCCCTGCTCTCCTTGCTGCCTGCAAGTTCTTCAGTTTCGTCTTCATGAGGAGGAAGCCACCAGGAAGACATTTCTTGGGCTCTACAAGCTACTGAAGCACTGACCAGCTTCCCATGGTGCTTCATGGCATCAGATCCAGCAGGCGAGTGACTTACTGATTCTGTTCATTAGAGGCAGGTTTGTTGAAAGTGTGTGGTCGAAAGCCGCCTTCTGCTGCAGAGATACTGGCACTGAGGACCAAGTCTCCTGGCCGGAAATAATTGCGTGGCTGCAGCTCAGCCCTGTGCCAGCTCCAGGGGCACATGGTCTCCAGCCTCCCACAGGAGGCTTCGGGGAGCAGAAGCAGCAGCAGGAGGATGACGAGGGCCACTCTGCCGGTGCTTGGCATGGCCTCCTTCCTGCCCTTTTCAGCCAAGTAGAGGAGCAGTTAGAGAAATTTCCTTCTAAATGGACTAGGAGCCCAGCCAGGCAAGGCTCCAGCCAAAGGAAGTGAGAATAAATGCCTGCATGGCAGACTCCCCTTCTGCTCCTAACCTCTCCTAATCCCTTAGCAGAAGAGGAGGAAGAAGGTGCCCTCCCCTTTGTGCCTGGATGCAAAACACTCCTCTGCCATCTCAGGGGGGCCTCAGGGGTTCAAGGTGGACCTGGGGGAGGGGGACCCATGAGGTTTAGGAAGAAGAGCAGCAATGCAAGATGATTTCTGTAATTATATGGCCTCATGTTTGGAGCACCTCTGTGGCTTCCTGACAACCTTCCTCACTCCCATGTGCAGGAGAGGCATGCTCTGAGTATGTGCCGATGTGGCCCATGAGAAGCAAGCAGGAGCAAGGGATCTTTCCCTCATGTGCTTTGCAACTGGCCTTCAACATGGGACCTGCTGCACCCCCCTTTTCTACCCCTCCACCACAAGTGTTGCCTTGCAGCGAGACAGCCTCGCCTTCAAAGTCCATGGTTCACTTTCCCCTTCTCATTTCTGCTGAGCTCAGCTTGCTCCCGGGAGGTAGTGCTCAGGCCACCTCTACCTCCATGTGCTACACCATCATCACGGTGCCAACGGATTTAGCCGCGGTGCCCAGCTTCAGCTCCTGGGATGGGACTGGCTGAGATATCGCCAAAACGCTGCTCCTGCAGGGATTGCCAAGAAGGGCAGCAGGAGGGAAACTCCTTGATGGAGGAAATGTTCCGTCCGTCCCATCTGAGCTGTCTCTGAGGGATTTGGCAGGCAGACCTCCCCCTCTCTCCTCTTCCCTCTTCCCCTATTTCCCTTGGAAAAAGCTTCTCGTTTCCTTCCGGCTGTGTCCACTGCTCATTCCTGTCATCCGGTTCCCCTTCCTCTTTGTGTGCTGGGACAGCGTGTTTCCTGCTCAACTATCAAGGATATTAAAGCAGGTTGTGGATGTTGCTGTTGTTGTTAGTTGCAAAGTCACATCCAACCCATCACAACACCATGGAAAACATTCCTCCAGGTCTTCCTGTTGTCCTCCATCCGCTGGAGTCCATTTAAGCTCACACCAACTGCCCCAGTGACTCAATCCAGCCACCTCACCCTCTGCCGTCCCCTTCTCTTTTTGCCCTTAAAGTTGAGAATGGGCATATTTAACAGCAGAATTGGAACTGTTGTGCATCCCCTCACGGGATCGAGTGTGCAAGAAGTGGGATAGGGACTGAGAGATCCAGGTCCAAATCCTCACTCATCCCTGATGCTCACTGTGTGACTTTTGGCTGGTCATTCACTCTTGGCCAATCCTACCTGGCAGGGTTGTTGATGTCAGGAAGAGAATGATGAGGAGAGGCAGCAAAGTGTTTGCTTTCCTGTTGCACAGAAAAAGTAAGGATAAAGGTGTGATGTGATGCTCATTGTCATAGTGAGAATGATGGTAAGGATGTTCTGAGAAGACCCCACCACAAAATTTAGGGGAAAGCAGGTGTGAAAGCAGGCCTTGCCAGGGGAGCATCCAGGCTGCCGTGAAATGGCCTGTGCACTGTCATGTGTTCAGACTTCGTGCCACATCGTGCAGAGATTGCTGGGCAGGAGTCATGGTTCTGCTCCGGGCTGGCCCCTGTGATTTGCAGAAATGGAACCCCGACCTCTGGCGGCCATCGTGCGGTTGCCGGAGGGAAGTTCGCATCCCGGATGCTGCGGCAGGTACTCCGGAGTGCCTCCTGTTGCACACACTGGGCCATCTGGGCAGCCCCAAGGAGCTCCCTGTGGGGTGCAGCAGTGGGGATTGTGTGTTTGTATTCTGGGGAACCCCCAAGCTGTCTTGCTCTCCAGGTGCTCTTGAGGTGCTTCCTCCAGGTATGCATGATGGCACAGAAGTTCCCCAGCTCAGACTCCCCCTCTGCTTGGCCTTTCTTGGGACCCATTTTTGAGCTGCCCTGCCCCGGTGGGGGTTTGACGAAGGGAGGAATTGGGGAGAGAAAAGGCAGTAGGTGGGAATGACGTAGAGCCTGTTCCTCTGGGGAAGAGGCAGATAATTGAGAGAGGGAGCTTTTCTTGGGGAGGTGTGCTCCATACAGTGATTTCTGCAATTAGTGGTGTTTGGGAATCTGTGATTCACAGCCAGTGAGATGGCCATCTGGATATCAATGGGAGTTCTCTGTTGCAAGTCTGAGAAGTTTTCTTGGTGAGATCTCCCAGATGAAACCGTGCTGCAGCGATGAACCATCATGACCAGCACTGCAGGGAACAGGTACACCCAAGCACAGAGTTCCAGAACATAATCAGAGTGTTTCATGGGTTTGAGTCACATGCATAGGCATGGGGTTGATGATGAGGGAGGAAAAGGCACCCTTTGAAAGGGTTTTAAATTAGAAAAACCAGCCAGAGAACTTTGGAGTCAGCAGAAGAGTGGACACAATGCAACTTTCCTTTGGAACCTCTTTTTACACAGGATTAAATTTCCAAGTAAATATAGTGGCAGCTACAGGTAAGCAGAGAGCTCAGTGTCTTAAAGGGACAGACTCCTATTAGAAAGCTCTGTTATGTGTTTTGCCGTTTGGGCTTTCTGGCTGCCCACATTCACGGGCTGTGAAATGGGCTCCCCCAACAGGAAACATTTGGTTACTCTGAGGTTCTCTCTCCCCTCCCTCCCTTTTGGCACCATCAATCTAGCTTGAATTTTGCTTTCTATTCTGCCTGCTCTATTTCACGACATGCATGGCCAAGGTATGGGAAGCAAGCCTGGTCAAAACCAGACAATCACTATTTTGCCAATTTTGTTGGGTTGGTTGGTTGGTTGGTTGGTTGGTTGATTGGTTGGTTGGTTCATTGGTTGTTGGAGGTGTAAAACACGCTCTGCTGCTTCCATGAGTCCCTTGGTGAATTTTGGGACCTGATCAGCAACATTTGGCAATCTGGCTTAAAGGGAACTGACTGCCTGACACTCAAAGGGGGAAAGTAGCCTCAGAGGGATCTGTGTAGGGGAATCTCCACACACACACAAACACACACGGACATACGCACCCACCCTGGCTTTCCAACCATTCCATTGCGACATTGGAAGGGCCAGTTGGCAGGCTCTGGATTCAGGACATGGAGTCTCAGGCCGAACTCAAATCCCAGGTCTGGAAGAGAAGGAAGCCATCCTGACTCTGGACTGAGAAGACCGACTGAGCAACCCCCTCAGGTCACAATTACAAAATATGCCTCCAGCTCTCTGCCCTCCCCCAAGTGCACTCTGCCCATGGAAGGGTGATGACGCTCGGGTCTCCTCAGGAAAGGGTGAAGCTGGAAGAAAAGGGGAAAGACCACGATGGAGGGGAGAAGACAGACACCTGAGCTCTCTCCGCTGCCTCTTCCAGACATGCCTCTCCCTAATTCCTCATGGCTGCCTTTCTTCATCTTTGTGTTTTCTTTGGGAAGGAGCCTGTTTTCACAGAAAAACCTCCCATGGAAGTTGATCCCATATCCCAGGGTCCCAAGCATCAGGAAATGCTTTTTGACATCCAACCTAAAACCCGGTTCCTTCAGCTCTGTCCCACTGGGGAACATCCTTCCCTTCATGCAGGGGAAAAGGTCATGACCCTCTGCCATTTGACTCCTTCAAATGACTGTATGTTGCCAGAAGAGACTCCTCTTCTTAGACTTTGGAGCAAGAAGGGCAGCGCCTCCTCCTTCCCCGAAGAGCTGCAGGGCATTTAGACAGTGCATATGGAGCGTCTAGGAATGTGGACGGCCCAGGAGCCCCGTCAAATGGAAGCAGAAAGACACTTTGGATGCCCTGTGAGCTGCTACTTAGGCTTGATGCTGAGCCACAGCACGACATAGAGGATGCTCTTCTAAAAGAAATGCGCTCTGTGCATGCTCAGTGGAAGCCACTGCAGAGTCAGAAATTCATGGCAGGTCGACCGGATTGCAAGCCTTGGTTTGCCAAGGAGGATCCAGTACCAGTGGTAGTGCAACAGTACCTGGACTAGACACTGATAGTGAGACATTTCTTGTGCATAGATCTGGAAGAAAGGGGGAAGAAATTGATGATACCCAGCTCTTCCTCTCGTTTTCAGCTAATCCAGGTGAGGCAGTGGCTGTGCTGAACCAGTGCCTGGTCGAGGTAATGGGCTGGGTGAGGGCCAATAAACTGAAGCTCAATCCAGACTTGATGGAGGCCCTGTTGGTAGATGGGTCGGGTGTCAGGGTAGGGGAATTGGACCTAGTCCTGAATGGGGTTGCCCTCCCTCTGAGGGACAGGCTCGCAGCTTGGGAGTGCTCCTCGAGCCAGAGATGTCGATAGAGGCTCAGGTGACGGCAGTGGTGAGGAGCGCTTTGCTTCATCTTCGGCTGATCCATCAGCGGCATCCCTACCTGGAGAACCGTTGCCTGGCATCAGTGACACATACATTGGTAACTTCCCAATTAGTTTATTGTAACACGCTCTACGTGGGGCTGCCCTTGAAAATGGTCCGGATACTTCCAATTGGTGCAAAACAGAGCTGCCAGGTTGCTGACATGGACTGGACGTTGTTCTCATATAACCCCAGGCCTCCATTAGCTTCACTGGCTCTCCATTGAAGTCCAGGCCCAATTCGAGGTGTTGGTTATCACCTATAAAGCCTTCAGCGGCTTGGGACCTGATTATCTAAAGGAGCGCCAACGTCATTATATGCCCTCCCTCCTCCTGAGATCGTCGGATGAGACCGTTCTCTGGGCGTCCTCTGTGAAGGATATTTGGAAGGTGAGTACCTAGAGGAGGGCCTTCTCTGCAGTGGTGCCCAACCTATGAACCGTGCTCCCCAGAGAGGTCAGCCTGGCACCATCGTTTTTTGGTTTTCGATGCCAGGCCAAGGCCTTTTTATTTAAAAGTTATTTTAATTGTTGGGGATTCAAGATGGCGTCGGAACGAGACAGACGTGATTAATAGGGGCTCATAGCATCACGCTGGTAATGTTCAATAGTGAGTCGCAGGAGACGTATCTAAGCTCTTCGGGTCAAAGACAGATTGCCTGGCATCCTTTCTTATAGTTGATGTAGGACGGCAATCCTATACCTTACTGAAAGAGTCTCAGGAATTTCTCAATCGGGCAATGCAGGGGCTTCTCTCAGCCCCTGCCAGTTCTCGACATCTGATGGACTAATTAGCTTATTTTAGCCAGATAAACATAGGACGTAAGCATTTTATTTCTTATTTTTTATATTACCCGTAGAAAAACTGTGTCTTATAAGTGACTTAAAGAAGATAAAGCCCTTTTGAAGTTTTTTAAGTGGCGACTGACATGTGAGAGATTGTGAAGACTCCTATTCAAATTAAAGCTGAAGAAGAAGATGCTTCTTCTAATCTCTCAAAGGGTGAAAATAAATCAGAGGATGTCAGATTAGAAAGTCAAGCAAACACTTTGGATGCTTGTGTGGATTTCTGCCAAGGCTAACTGGACATATTTGGTATTTGGTTGATAAGTGGGTTTTGTTCTTATTTTAATTTATTTATTTTATTTAAATTATTTATTTAATTTATTAGGTTTTTAATTTTTATTTAAATTCTTATATTTTAAGTTGCCGAGATGCACCGAGGGAGGGATAAATTAATATGTTTTACTGTTTTATTGTATTTTAATGATGTTGTGAGCTGCCCCGAGGCTTCGTTGCGATGGGGCGGCATATAAATGTTTTAATAAATAAATAAATATGCCAGGGAAACTTTTGTTACGTGGTGTTTTCCTCTTTACTGTGATGAATTTCTGGTGAGCACTTTTACTCTTTTTTTTACTTGCCCTCTTTTCACAATACTGCCTGTGGAAAAACAATATCTGTTGTTAATTGGCATAAAGAAGAAAGAAAAAGCCCCTAATTTGCCGGTGGCCATTTTTTTTTCTCCTTTTGTTCTTTGTTCTTTGGCTAGCTGTTAGTTTCCCTGGCCTGCGGTCAAGGATTTTTTTTTAAACTGTTACTTTTTAAATAGCCTTTTGCTGCCACCAGGTGGCTCTTGGAATTATTGCAATCAAAAAAATATTTTTTTTTCTCCTCCTCTCTTTTTAATATTTTATTTAATTTATATTTCTCTTCCCTCCATTTTGACGTGGATATATTGAAACTCCTTCATGTCCATGTTAAATTTGCTCTAAGATCGATAAGAGATAATGTTTTGAAGGCCACACAGGAGAAGCCGTTAAAGAGAGATGATCATCAGGAGGTGAAGGTCCTGAAACAAATTCCATGGAGGATTAGAGAGGGAAGGAAGAAATATCGATTCCTTATTACAAAATTGATCAAGAAAGAGATTGTTTTTAATGGCTAACACCAGAAGGAATATTTTTTACATGGAACTCTGTAAGATATAAATTGGATTCAATTCTTAAGGCACAAGAGTTCTATGAAAAATTCAGAGCTCTGTTGGAAGAGGAGGATCCTGTCGTCTCTGAAGAAGGAGAAAAAGGTGCCGATGCAATGGAAATAATAGCGTACCATTTCAAAGAAGGAGAAATACTGAAGATTGATTCAAAGCAAGAAGTACAGACACTGGACCCAAAGGAGAAAAAGAAAGGTAGAACTGTAAAGGCAAAGAATAAGTAAATAATCTTATTAACATAGAAACAGAGCGAGTCAGAAGGGGTCTCCTGGGCCATCTAGTCTGACCTCCGGCACCAGCCAGCTCCGCTCATGACATGCCCACCATGTGCATGTCCAGCCTGTCTTTGAACACCCGCACCGATGGGGCCTGAACGACCTCCCGTGGAAGCCCATTCCACGCCCTCGGGGTCCTGACTGTCAGGAAGTGCTTCCTGGCATCCAAATTGAACCTTGACTCCCTGAGCTTTGCCCCATTGGAGCGCGTCCTGCCTTCCTCTGCAGGGGAGAACAGGCCTCTCCCCATCTCCCCCTCACATACCTGTATGTTGCCAACATATCCCCTCTGAGTCTCCTCTTCTCCAAGCTGAAGAGACCCAGTTCCCTCAGTCTTGCCTCATATGGCATCCCCTGCAAACCAGCCACCATCCTTGTGGCCCTACTAAATAAATATGGCTCTTTAAAAGGAAGGGAAAATTGAACTGCTTTCTCTAAATGTTAATGGACTAAATGGAGCAACTAAGAGAAGAAGGATTTTTGCCCAACTTCAAAAACGAAAATTAGAGATTATTTGTCTACAAGAAACACATACCGTATTTTTTGCTCTATAAGACGCACCTGACCATAAGACGCACCTAGTTTTTAGAGGAGGAAAACAAGAAAAAGAATATTCTGAATCAAATGGGCACATAATCACAGGCACATTCCCCATCCCTTCCCCATGGGCTGCACATCTGACAGACTCACTGCACACACATATTCACTCTATAAGACACACAGACATTTCCCCTTACTTTTGAGGGGGGGAAAAGTGAGTCTTATAGAGCAAAAAATACGGTATTAAGAAACAACATGTTAAATTTCTGGAATGTTCAAAACTGGAAAAATTGTGTGTATCTTCTGCATCCCAAAAGAAAAGAAGTTTAGCACTGTATGTTAAAGAAAAACTGGACCCTAAATACATTCTTGGTGATGAGGATGGTAGGATCTTGATGGTAGAAATTACAGTTAAACTTAAAAAGGTGCTTTTAGTGGCAATATATGCACCAAATGACCACCAGGAAACCTTTTATCAAAAATTACATATGTTACTTTTACAAGTAGACTATCAGACTATGTGTGTAATGGGCGATTTTAATGCAATTGTGAACAAGGAAATCGATTTCAAGAGTGAAAGTAAGGGGGAAAAGGGTAGGAGGATCCTTCCAAAGTCTTGTTCCAACTTGATTGAAGAATTCAGATGGATAGATGCCTGGAGACATAAAAATCCATCTTCGGTTAATTATTCTTTTTACTCAAAGAGACATAGGTCATGGTCCAGAATTGATATGGTTTGGATAACCCCAGGCTTAATACCAGATCAGATAGAAGCTGAAATGGAGACAAATGTCTGGGCGGACCATGATCCTGGATCTATATCTTTGAAAGGGGCTGCAAGGATGCCCAGATGGAGTCTAGATAAAGTGTTATTAAAAGATAAAAAAATTATAGAAGAGATAACCAAAGAGATGCAAATATTCTTTCAAATAAACAAAGCCAAAGAAACTTCTTTACAGAACATCTGGGATACAGCGAAAGCCTATGTCAGGGGACTGATAATAACTTATTCAGCAAAGAGAAATAAAAAGAAAAAGCAAGAGTGAGCAACATTAATAGAAGAACTGAGGAAACGGGAACAAGAATTGCAGGTGGATCCAGCAAAAAGAAATCTTAGGGTTCAAATGAACTCTTTAAAGCACAAATTGAATCTCTTCGGTACAAACAAACCTACTAAGCAAATGAAATTGGCTAAACAGAATTTTTTTGAAAATGCTAATAAACCGGGGAGATGGTTAGCATATGAAGTTAACAAAGAAAGAGAGAAAAGATTGATCTCGGAACTGAGAGATGGAGAAGGACGATTGCAGGTACGAAATACACAAATTAAGAAAATAGCTGAAGATTTCTTTACAAGGTTATACCAGAAGGAGAACTTTTCGATCGAGAAGGTAAAAGAATATATACAAAAGGGAGGCTTACCAAAACTGTCAGAAAAGTACCAAAAAATATTGAATCAGGAAGTAACTACTATGGAGGTAACAGAGGCAATTATGTGACAGAAGAACAGTAAAACCCCTGGTCCGGATGGACTTCCAGCTGAATTTTAGAAATCGTTTGAGCGAGTTGTTGCTGTGTTTCTCCAAGATAAATGTAATGAAGCATTGTAAATGCAAAAATACCAGACACTTGGATGGAGGCAAATATCACATTAATACCGAAAGAAGATATGGACTTAACAGAGATTCAAAATTACAGACCTATATCACTACTAAATGTGGACTATAAAATCTTTGCCTCTATATTGGCAGAAAGGTTGAAGAAGTTTCTGATAGACTTTATCCATCCAGATCAAAATGGTTTTCTGCCTAAAAGACAAATGAAGAATAATCTGAGAACTATCATGGATATTCCAGAATATTACGAGATACACACGGAAAAATCAAGGCCCTACTATTTCTAGATGCCCAGAAAGCCTTTGACAATGTTAATTGGCAATTTATGATACAACAGATGAACCAAATGGAGTTCGGGGGAAAGTTTATGAATGCGATATCAAGTATCTATCAAAGACAATTGGCCAGGATTTTTATTAATGGAGAATGTACAAGGGCTATAGAGATACACAAGGATACAAGGCAAGGATGCCCATTGTCACCCTTATTGTTCATTCTGACTTTAGAGGTTTTGAATAGAAGCATCAGGGATGACGAGGACATTAAAGGTACTAAAATTAGGGATGAAAAATATAAATTGCAAGCGTTTGCAGATGACTTGGTCTTTATAATAGAGGACCAAGAGGACTTTTGTAACAATCCCTAAACTTTTACAATGGATTGAAGAATATGGCGAGGTTTCAGGGATGAAAATAAATAAAGAAAAAATGAAACTTTTAGTTAAAAATCTTACGCAATATCACAAACACGACTTCAAGAACAAGTGGATTGTTAAAAAAGGTAAAATACTTGGGAATTTGCCTTACAGCTAAATGTACAACTTTGAAAGAAGACAATTACAATACATTACTGAAAGATATTAAAGGTGATTTGGAAAGATGGGCCAATGTACAACTATCTTTGATGGGAAGAATAGCACTGGTCAAAATGAATATTTTACCTAAATTTTTGTTTTTGTTCCAAATGACCCCCGTTAAAATGGAAAAAAAGGTTTTTGAGGATTTAAATTTTTAAATTTTGAGATTTATTTGGAGAAAATAGAAAGAAAGGATTAAACTAAAAATGCTTCAAGAAGCCAAAAAGAATGGGGGTTTTGGTTTACCAGATTGGATGTTGTACTATCAAACATCTATTTTTACTTGGCTAAAAGAATGGATAACTTTGCAAAATAAGAGAATTTTGTATCTTGAAGGACGTGATTTGCAAATGGGTTGGCATGCTTATATGTGGTACGAGAAGGTTAAATTCCAGGGGACTTTTTTAAGTCACTTCATTAGAAGATCATTGTTCTCAGCGTGGGAAAAGTTAAAACTACAATTGTATAATAAATTACCAAGATGGCTTTTACCTATGGAAGCCTTTGTGTATCCAAATTGTTTGAATTTTGAAGGGATAATAAGATGTGATGATATTTTAGATAAGGATGGAGGCCTGAAACTTAATCAAGAAATACAAGAACAGGGACTTAATATATCATGGTGGTACAAGGTGCAGATGCTATCAAGATATGCTAAAGATTGCAAAATATGGGGGTTTTATAAAGATTTAACAGCCTTTGATTGAGTGATGTTAAAAACAGATTAGAAAATGATTAAAAGAATTTATGAGTTCTTATTTGACGGGAAAATGGAAGGGAAAATGTTAAGGAAACTATGATAACATGGTCACAAAATTTTGGGTATCATATTGAATTAGAAAAGTGGCAGAAGCTTTGAGAGAGAAATATTAAGGTAACTTTAGCAACTTTGTATAAAGAAAATTTATATAAAATGTTTTATAGATGGTATTTGTTGCCAAATCGATTCGCTAAGATTTTTCCAAATATGTCAAACAGATGTTGGAAATTTAAACATGATGTGGGTACTTCTTATATGTGGTGGACTTGAGACGATGTGAAAAAGTATTAGATTAAAATGCATAAAGGGCTGGAGGAAATGCTACAAAAACCCTTAGCTTTTAAAACTGAAATTTTCTTGTTAGGCATTGTACTGGAAAATATTAGCAAACAGGAAATGTATTTGATACTGCATTAATCACAGCGGTGAGGATCACGCTTGCTCAATACTGGAAGAGTGAGGAACTACCCACTGAGGAACTGATTTTGAAAAAGTTTTTGGACTGTGCAGAAATGGACAGACTGACTCTATTACTGAAGGAGAAAGAAAATATTGACTTCTATCAAACTTGGGACTTTTTTATGATTGGTTGGAGAAACTGGACTTGGCTTAGATTTAAAGATGATTTTAAGTTTTTATAAATTGATTTGAATATGATTATAGAATGTTAAAAGATATGCTATAGGGGTCTGACCCAGCTTGTCTGATGTATTTGATGATTGATGTTTTTTAGTTTTTAGTTTAAAATCTTAATAAAAATTTTTATAAAAAAAGAAAAAAAGAAGGGATCTCCTGGGTCATCCAGTGTGACCCCCGGGTCCACTCATGACAGTCCCACAATATGCATTTCCAGCCTCTCCTTGAACATCCTCACTGATGGGGCCTCAACGACCTCTTGTGGAAGCCCATTCCACACCCTCGGGGTCCTAACTGTCAAGAAGTGCTTCCTGGAATCTAAATGGAATCTTGGTTCCCTGAGTTTGGCTCTGTTGGAATGTGTCCTGCCTTCCTCTGCAGGGGAGAACAGGTCTCTCCCCACCTCCGTGTGATAACACCTGACATATCTGTATGTTGCCAATAGATTCCCTGGAGTCTGTTTTTCTCCAGGCTGAAGAAACCCAGTTCCTTCAATCTTGCCTCATATGAATTTCCCTGCAAACTGGACACCAGCCTTGTGGCCCTACGTTGCACTGACTCTAACCTGGCACAAAACTCCAGTTGCGGGTGCACCAGAGCTGTGTAGAGTGGTGGTAATGGCTCTCTCAATCCAGAAGCCACACTTCTGGCTATGTAACCAAGAGTGGTGTCTGCCATCTTGACCACCACATCACACTGCTGACTCATGTTTAGCCTGCAGTCAACCAGCACCCCAAAGTCCCTTTCACTAGTGCTAATCTCCAGCCACTTGTCACCAAAACTGCACTTATGACACCATTCCTGTGCCCCAAGAACAAGACCTTGAATTTATCCACATAGAATGAAACCTGTTGTCTCCTGCCTACTTACATATTCTGTTCAGATCCTTTTGGATCTGAAATACGTGTTCCTCAGTTGTGGCCACTGCTTCAGTTTTAGTACCATCTGGGAATTTGATCAGCAGACTGTTCACCCCTCCTTCCAGGTGGTTGATGAAAAGATTGTTTTATTTAGGGAACTTCTATGCTGCCCCATTCGCCGAAGCCTCAGGGCAGCTCACAACCAAATAATATAACAATATAAAACACTATAATTATTTAATTTAATTTAATTTAATATAAATTTAAGTCACCCTGGCCAAAACATAAAATATTAAAAAGGATCGGCCCCAGGACAGAGTCCTGGGGGATCTTGTTTGTCACTAGCTACCATTCCAATAATTCCCCCCTAAAGGTTACCCTCTGCTTTTGGTCAGTCAACCATGCCCTAATCCATCGGACAGTGCTTTGGTCTCTCCCAAAACTCCTCAGTTTCTCAACCAGGATATCATGGGGTACTTTTCAAAGGCCTTACTGAAATCCAGGTAAACCACATCCACTGCATTCTCTCCTTCTAGCCATTTCGAAACCTTGTCAGAGAATTTCACAAGGTTTGTCTGGCAGGACCTGTTCTTGTGGAAGTCATGTTGTGTGGCCGCCAACCTCTCTTCCCTATCATACATGACTGGATCACTAACTATTATGTGCCTTTCCATATTGTTCTTACAATGCACATAAGGCTAAATGGTCTGTAATTCTGCATGTCACTTCTACTACCATTTTTGAAAATTGGGACAACTGACCCCACCCTCAAGTCCTATGCCCCAAAGGTACGATCAAGCCAGTCAGTCCTAGAGAGGAGCAACTTTGGCTGCTCTTTAGAAGGCAAGATACTGAAGATGAAACTGAAATACTTTGGCCACCTGATGAGAAGGAAGGACTCGCTGGAGAAGAGCCTGATGCTGGGGACAATTGATGGCAGAAGAAGAAGGGGACAGCAGAGAATGAGGTGGCTGGATGGAGACACTGATGCAGTCAGTGTGAGCGTGAGTGGGCTCCGAGGGATAGTGGAGGACAGGAAGCCCTGGAAGAATGCTGTCCATGAGGTCGTGATGGGTTCATACATTACTTTGCAACTAAGAAAAACACTTGGCGACAAAAAGCCTCAACACATTGTGAATACAACCAAAACTGAACTAGCACACAATTTGACAAAACAGCCAGTGCTTGGCATTTGGATGAAATGAATGTTGATGATCATGGAGAAGCTCCAGGAGGGGTCCATCCCCCTTTTTCTTTCTCGCTGCAAAAATCCTTGCTCTGACAACTTGGCTCATCCAACTGCAAACATCACCCAACTGCAAGGCAGTAGGTTTCCGCCCCCCCCTTTTTTTTTTTTTTTGCTTTTCTCTGCTTGCCTCATCCCATGACATGCCTACTCTTGGTCTGGGAAGACGGCCTGGGCAAAACCAGGCCACCTGAATTTTACTGGTTTTTAAAGGTTGGGGTCAACTGCACCCTTCGAACAGGGAGCCCTGATGGAATATATTGCAAATATAGGGCATTCACAAGAAATACGTCCACATTTGTATACCTCTTCAGCAGAAGTCTAGATGCCTTGTGAGAACTGAAAATGGCAGCACTAATTTTTCACAACTGATACTGTAAGAAAGGGCTACATGTGATCCACTTATTTACTTTTTGATCATTCTGGGATCCACCATGAGAAACCAAAAAATGAAGAACTTCGACATCAGCCTCCCACGGAAGAACAAGGCCATGTTACCGACCTGGTTTTGACCATGGTTTTGACCTGTGGGCAAATGCTGTGGAGCAGCAGGGAGACAAGATGCGGGCCCTTGCAGCAGAAAGAGGGCTCAAGAATTAGTGATGACAAGGCCAAGGTTATACAGAGGTTCTCAGAACTCTCAGAGGTTCTCCCTCGGTGTCCAGAAACTGGTGGGCCACATTTGCACAAACTGTCCGTGTTACAGCCTCACCAAGATTCCTTTCGAGTGCCAGCCCAAGCCCACCTTCACCTGTGGCTGGAAGCAGAGCGAATATAACTCCCAATGTTGCTTTGTGCTTTGCACATGCTCAAGGGCTCTGTGTGCACACTATTGCACTCACAAGGCGATGATATCTTCCTGCCTGAGCATCCCTTTTTTTCATAGCTTTCTGGACTGGCCATGGCAACAGAGCAAAGAGTTTGTGCTAAGTGTTCCCCTGGCATTCCCCGAGTCAGGCTGGCCAAACAGAACCAGGGAATGGGTGCAGATGTTGCCTCACATCCCCAGTGGCACTTAGCTAGCAAGGAAGCACCCCTTTCTTCTCATTTCGGTTTCCTTCCAAAGCGTTCAGCGTCTGCATCCCTCACCCCCTTTTTCAACTCTCTCTCTCTCTCTCTCTCGTGCAGCAACTCTCCAACCTAACTGGTCAATCCTCACAGAGCCTCTCACCCAACAAACACCATCCCAGGAGGCATCCCAGGTCGATCTGCCACCTCACGCTCTCTCTCCCACAGGGCACTCCCAGCACAAACTACAAACTTCCAGAGCATATACAGAGTGTTTTCAAGATTTCTAATCATGCACACAGGAGTGGAGTTGATGATGAGGGAAGAATAGGGACATTTCAGCAGATAATGTGTTCATGAGGAAGGACAATATGAGAAACTGCTGAGCAGAGTGGACATAATAACCCTGTAATTATGAGTGATTACAGAGGGTTGACATGGCAGACAGGGAGGCACATGAATCATGAAGGATCCTGCATGGGAGCTTCATTTTCCCAGCACAGTGTCCTGCCTGCCTGGCCAGGGGGACCTCCAACAGCAGTCACTTGAGGGGCAGGAAGGCGCCAGACCCATGACCAAATCAGGTCTCAATTACCTGTGCTCCCTCTCTCCACCCCCCACCCCCACACACACACTGCCTCTGGGACCATCTCTCGGGTTCCAGTTTTTGCACTGTTGGCTCCATGGGGATGATTTGACGACCGACTGAATCCTGTGTCTCTAGTGATGGGATCTTTGCTTTGTGTTGCTCCATTTGCTCACTGTATTGATGGGGGCATCCCTGTGTCCCTGGAGAATCAAGATGTACCTCTCCATTTCTTTTACTGCAGAAAAGCCCTTGGGAGCACGAAGCTCTGTCCAGGGACATGGGGCTGGGATGGGGGTCTCCTGCTTCCTGCCCGAGGGGCTGACCAGGCCTGGGAACCACATGTTCCTGGCTTGCTGCATCTCCTGAGCTGTCACTGATGCCAAGCTCCCCTTCCCATTCCTTCCCCTCATTGACCCTAAATTGTCCTCTCAGCCTGGATGCTAACAGCCCCCTACCTCCCTTTTTACTGCTTTAATACACTGCTCTGTTTCCCCAGGTTGGGTGTGTGGTGTGCTGAGTACGGAGGCTGGTCCTGGATTGAGGGAACAGGGAAGCTCCACCTGGGATGCTTCCCTGGAGGTCGTGGAACAGAGAATCCAGGCTTCTTTTACGTAATGCTCAACAAGCAGAAAACAAAAGCACCTTCATCCAAACAAATTTGGGAATGCTTCCCTTCCATTTTGCACTTTAGTGGCAACCAATCACTTGCAGGGAGAACAAACTGGAAGAAACAAAATCCTCCGCAAATCTGAAGAGTCGATCAGTGGCAGAGAAGGCCTGAGGAGGACTGCAGTGTCATCTGAGAGGAAGGGGGACTTGTTGCAGTGAGTGCCAATCAGGCCGGGCAGGACCAGTTCCTGCCCAAGTCCCCCATCCTTAAAGCTGCCGGAAGATGCTTGGCCAATCATTTCCTCTGAGTTAACCTCCATCACAGGGCAAAAGAAGAGGCGGACAAACTTGTAAGCTCCTTTGGGTGTTTGCAGCAGGAGAAAAGGCAAAGAATACATGCAGCATAAACAAAAAATTCAGAGCCAAAATTCCTCCCCTTTCTGTTTCCTCTGCATAATTCATTTCCTCCTGCTGGGGTCAATTTCCGGCTGCTGCGCTCCTCCATGTGTGTGCTGTGAGGGGGCAGGGGGACCCCAAGTACATGGACGCCTGGCCTCCAAAATATGAGGGGATTTTGGAAATGGTGCACTGAGTTCAGTGGGCCAGTTGCTTCCCACATGGCAGGGGCTGAAGCAGCCATCCCCAGCCATGCGGCTATTTTCCCAGAAGGAGTCCAGGCTGTAAGCAAGGCCAAGGTTGCTCCTACAGGAGGAGTCTGGCTGGACTTCTGCTCTAAAAAGAGTGAACACCTCCATCAGGGCAGTGTCCCTGCTGACTCCGACTGAAGCTGGAGCATTCAGGGCTGTGAATGGACTTCTTGAACACTTCCCCATGTGGAGCAAGAGATTCCTTGCACCGCATCTTTCTCTTCCTGCTCTCAAGAGCAGTCTGGGAGCCTCCCTGCAGCTCTGGCATGATGCCTCTGCAGGTGCACTCATGCAACAAAGCCTCTTTTTGAGCACATGCTGGGGATCCAGTCCAGTGTAGGCATCCAAGGGAAGGGATCAGTAATGCAGGATGAATCTTCTCCAAGGAACCCTCCCACCCCAAGATCCCAACCCTGGAAAAGGAGCTGGAGGGATTTCCAAGCTGCATTGCCGGTACCCTGCCAAGTTCTGGGGAAACATTATTTGTCTACTCACACTTCCAAATACAGAATGAAAATGTCAAAGACTTAAAAAAGGAACTATTTATAGAAACTAAAAAAGACCAAACACAATGCTTCGTTAAGTAGGTTAACAAGGGAAGATTTCTTCTGTGCTGCTTCCCCAGGTACGAAATGGAGCTTTTATTTTTCCCAACTACCAAACAGTGCAAAGGATGGGTTTTTTTATTGTTTCAATTTGAAACAATGCCTAGAATGTTTCAATTCCATATGTCCATGTGCCTAGAATGGCTTGTTCAGAAAAGTTGGAGTTTTGTGCTCATGATGAACAAAACAAACACATTTTATGCTTTGCTTTTCATCATGAGATACTCCTTGGTATTCAGATCAGGCCTCAATAGAATGATGAAGCACTTGGGCAGGAAGATGCAGCCCAGCAGCCCAGCGCTGGAGGCCAAGATGGAGAACACTTGCACGGCCACCATGTACTTGCCCTTAGTGCTCAAGTAGGTGGGCACAAAGGAGATCCAGACACTGCAGAAGACCAGCAAGCTAAAGGTGATCAGCTTGGCCTCGTTGAAGGCCCCGGGCAGCTTCCTGGCCAGGAAGGCCACCGTGAAGCAGATGGCAGCCAGGAAGCCCATGTAGCCGAGGGCAGCGTAGAACATGCCCACAGAGCCTTCGTTGCACTGCAGGACGATCTGCCCAGCCTGGGAGTGCATGTCAGAGTCAGGGAATGAGGGAGCAGTCCCCAGCCAGATGGTGGAGAGGACCACTTGGACACTGGAACAGCAGATGGCAATGGAGTTGGCCAAACTCCTCCCCAGCCAGTTCCTTGCCCTGTTGCCTGGCTTGGTGGCCAGGAAGGCCAGCACCACAGTGACTGTTTTGGCCAACAGGGAAGAGATGGCCACTGAGATGATGATGCTGAAGGCTGCTTGTCGCAGGAGGCAGGTGATGCTTCTTGGCTGGCCAATGAAGAGGAAAGAGCACAAAAAGCAAAGCAGGAGGGAGACCAGCAGAATGTAGGAGAGGTCTCGGTTGTTGGCCTTGACTACTGGAGTCTCTTGGAATTTCCTGAAGATCCCCAATATGCCTCCTGTGGAGATGGAGAAGAAGAGGGCCAACCCAGTGAGGAAGGACCCCAAATATTCTTCATAGGAGAGGAAGGTGATGACCTTGGGAATGCACAGAATCCGGGCCTCGTTTGGATGCTGATCTTCTGGGCACTTCAGGCAGTGCTCTGCATCTGTCGGGAGCAAGACAAAGAGCACCTGACAGCCATTCCTGTTTCTGTCCTCTACATTGTATTCATCATTCTGCTTCTTCCTATTACTACTAGTAGTATAAATGGTACTAGTGCAAGCAAAGGCATCATTCTGGTGTGAAAGGAAATAAAGAGTTTACCTGCCAGGAGTGGTCTTGATGGGCCCCGTCATTCACCCAATTCAGGAAATGGCCGAACATAAATTATCATGGAAGCCAACTACCCAGAAGGCACTCTGCTAGGTGAGCTGGGGTATATTTCCTTGAAATCTTGAAATGATTCATGCACCAGAAGATGCCTGACCCTGCCAAGAACTCCATGTCTTGCATCTGAATGGGCTGAAGATTTCATGAGTACCATGACACCCAACAACAAGCATTCCCCGGTCAAGCCAGGCACACAGCCTCCTCCTGACATGCTCCATGCTGTCCTGCTTGCATGGAGGGATGTGATGCGAGGAGCCACCTCCCTGCTGGGATGCCCCTAGTCCTTGCCCTAATTCCAGCTGTAGCTCCAACCCTTCAGCCGCCCTTCGAGAGTCAGATAAGAAGCTGATGGATGCTCCTCACCCAGCGGGGACTCAGCAACCCTGACTCCCAGGCCCTCAAGATACACTGAGCCTGACACTGCCTGAGCACCCACCACCAGTGCAGCCAAGCACCTCCGGGGTCCATCCTGACATTGTTTCCAAGCCTCCAACTGTCCGCCCTGGGAGTTCCAACTAGGCACCAGCCAGCCTACCACTGCCAGAAGCTCTCCAAAAAGGAGTTTCTCCTATAAATGCAGAATTGCCTACTCCCCAATAGTCAATGGAGAACACCACCCCTCCACTGGGTGGGCCAGGTTTTATGGACTGAGGAATTGGGACTGGTCAGTTGGTCAGCTATCCCCTTGACATATGCAGGTGACAGGAGGATAGGGAAGAACCAAAAAGAGGACGCTGACACTACCGGCCCTTCCTACTTCCAAGCTTCATTTTTCTGCCCTTCTACTTAGGAGCTGTATCAACATTCCCCAGAGCCATGCAGAGAACCACTGCAGAATCAGATGGGCTAGGACTGAATGATATCTTCAGGATTTGGCTCTTTCTGCCCAGGAAAACCTTCTGAGTGGGTCTTGTCATGTTTGCACAGTATTCTGGGAGGTTCGGTGATTTGTGTCCCAACTCTACTTCACAGAGGTTATCAGGTTGTGAGAGAAGAGGAAGAAATCTGTGGGGTGGGGAGTTGTGATTTGCTAGAACAATTTCTGCTTCCCCAGTGGGATGCCTGTTGGTGGATGTTTGTTGGTGGCTGAACTGAGATGGTAGGGGTGGGTGGAATTCCTAACTTGGCAGCACTTGCCTGGGTGGGAGCCAAGGCAGTGCAGTGGAACAGTGAGGCAGAGTCTACTTCAGATTCAGCCATGCACTCCACTAGGTGACTGTGGGCCACCCCCAGACTCTTATTCCTGCTTTCCACCCACAAAAGAAAAGGGTTCTTGTGCTAAGTTCTTTTGAGGGGTACTGTGGTGGGTGAAAAAGTTCAATGACAAAACCCTGCCCACTAGGTGAATGAAAAGCTATCTGGAGAAATGGAGAAGACAAGGAGGAATGCAGAGGCCATAGTGGGCAGGGGACGCTTCGCAGCAATCATAAGTGAACGGAAAAAACACCTGGAGTGCCCTGAGGCCAAGGAGTCCGGGACTGTGGGAGTTATGAGGAATGAGGCATTCAGGAAAGTGGAGAACACAAGGCAGAACTTGGCCCAGGCAATGACTCCAGATCTGGAGGAAGGCTTGATAAAAACAGCCCCACAAATGAAGATTTTCTGCCCTGATACTGCAGAAACAACCAGGCCATCCTCATTTCCTTGCAGGATGGTTTAGCACCCCCACATGTGCCACATACCATGGTTGAATCGCTGCCCTCCCCCCAGGTACTGCCTTTCCCTCTCCGCTCACCCACCTTCCCGAGTGGAGATGGTCCCTTCCACACACGGAGAGCAGTCATAGCAGCACAGCAGCTGTCCTTCCCGAGCCACCTTGAAGAATCCTGGGCGGCAGCTCTCCACGCACCTGGCCTGGGGCAGGGGCTGAGCGAGAGTAAAGGAGCATCAGGGCATGAGGTTTTGGGCTGAGGAAGCTGTAGGCTGGGAAGACAGAGCTGGAAGGGGCAGAGAGGGGAGGACCTCCAACACTTCAGTGGATTCCATAAGTGAACCCCACTGGAAGAAGCTGGACTCCCTCACAGTGAAAAGAATCACATTTGTTCACTGCATCTATTACATCTCAGGCTATTGATTTATTCATTAAATATCTGTATTTCCGATTATCCAGACTGTAACTGAAGGGATGGGAAATGAAAATAAGAGAATGAAGGAGATGACTTTCTTCACCTGATCTTTCCATCTTGACCACACAATGGGATCCCGCTGAATGGTGAGTCTGGGGCCAGGCAAGCCCCATCTTTCTAGACTCCCAACTTTCACTCTTACAACAGTCTCATTTGGAAACCACACCCAGCTGACAAGGTCCAAGTTGGCTGCTAAGTCTCCGTTCTCATCTAAATACACCCCTTCAATAGAACGATTGTGAAACTTCGGGTCTCTGAGGAAAGGGTGAAGCTGGAACAACAAAGAAAAAGCAGTTGAGATGACCTGTGTCATATCACAGTGTTTGCTAAGAGCTGCTCCCACGTTAGTTCAGCTGCGTGTGAACTCCAATAATGGACAGGATTATGATTTCACTGCTGGATGTCCATGCTCTGTTTTGGGAATTTAGGAAATAGACAAGAATTAGGTTTTGACCTTTTATTTGACCATTATTTTAATACTCAATGCTTGTAGATGTTTTAGGATTGTTCCCTCCACAGTCGAAGTTTCTATTTTATCCTATTTCTCTAGTTGTGACATGCTTTAATTTTTTTAAATAATTGACATTTTATATTCTACTTTTACATTTTATATTGTGCTTTTACATTTTGTAAGCCATCCTGAGTGCTTGATGATGGCACGGGATATAAGTGCCAGTAATAAGTAATGAATGAATAAATAAATGGATTGCCTTGTGCTCAGAACCCAGGCAAGATAGCAAGCCCAGGTATACTTAGGTCACGGGATCTGCACAAGGACCTGTATGGTCCTCAAGCTGCTTCTACGTGTTGCTTCAGGATGACTTTAAGCAACTCCATGGGCCATGACCAGAGGGACTCAGTTCCGGGAAAGACCAAAAGATGGACAGGACTGAAAGGGTTCAAGCTGCACCATCATTTGGAAAATCTCATCCCATTTTCTCATACTTTGAATTCCATAAAATACACAAGAAGGGGAGGGAATACCTGCCATGGATGAAGCTGGTGCCCATCAAGCCTGCTGTCTGGAGTCTTGGACTTCCTCCTGGATCTGGATGAAAGAGCGGCATGCACGGCACAAGCCACAGCCTGGACGGTGGTGTAAGAGAAGGAGCTTTCCAGAGAGAGTGTTCGCTCCTTGTCCACTTGGGGCAGGCCCTCCTGTTCCTTCTCCTCTCTGCATCTTGTCCATTCTTTCACTGACAGCATATGCTTTGAATACAAACACTTGAACACACTGTTCATAAATTCCTTCATAGAGTTGTAAAAATCCCAAAAACCATCATAGCTGGTCATTTTACTTGCTTGGGGAAGGAAGGAAAAATATGCATAGACTTGCTGGAAATCTTCCTTTCCATAAGCTAAAGAAAAGGTAAAGTCACACAAAATTGTGCTGATCATGACTTTCCCATTAACAGGTTGCATTAAAATTTCAACAACTTTTTCTAGAAGAAATAATCCATAGAAGGTGAAAAGCAACTCTTCAAAATAAATGAAGACATTGATTTCTATCAAAATCTTCCACGGCATCCACTCAATTGGTACCACACCCGCTTTAATTTCTGAGAAGCTGTGTGAAAAAACCACGCAAATGCCATTCCTGAGGAACTCTGGTTTCAAGGTTCTCATGAACTTGTCTCCATTCTCAGTGTCCAGTGAGAGGAGACCCACCATCGTCCACCTGAAGTGCAGCAGCAGCCTGACGATCCCGGGGTACTGGAGGCCTTCTTCAGGAAGCATCCTGTAGAAGGAAGTGGACTGGCTTTTTTCTCTTCTCACCTGACCGGTGAAAGCATAAGTGACCTGGGAGAGAAAGTAACAGAGAGACTGATGGATTGCTTTCCTCTGTACTCTGTTGTATTTTCTCATCCCATGAAAATGCACCCCTCAGTATTGAATTATATCCATGAAACATGATTGGAAAAGAAGCAATGCTTATTGTTTTCTGTAAATAAAGTCTATCACAGAGACATAAGTGAGTGGAAAATATAAACCTTTGCTAAGAAGGTGAGAACGTGGAGAAACTCATTCTGGAGCCCATTATTTTGAGAGGAGAAGTGCAGCTTAAGATAATCATGTACAAAAGTATTTTGCGTGCTGTTCTCCCTACCTCTACTAACTGCAAAAGCTGACCCTAAAAAGCCCTGTGCAGGCTGATGGTGGCCGCTGGTCTCGACCCGGATGGGCTCACTCTCCAATGCGGGGACGCACCTGCAAGAGAGAGACTTTTCATACATGCACTCGCTGGAGTTTCCTCTCACTACCAGTCAGAAAATGGAGAAGATGGCCCTTCCAGTTAATCTTTACCCTGACAATGTCAGATGGGGGTCCAGTGTGAGCAGATGGCATTGAACCCTTTTCATCTCAGGGTTCTGTGGGATTGTCTGTTTTCTTGGGAGGGATACCATGCATGGAAGTGATTTTGAGAATCTTTATCTTTCTCAGCTTTAAACATCATATCACTTTTCCCAAGCCTCCCACCTGTGGGATTTTGAAGATGCCCAGCATGTTGAAAAGCTGCATGGAGTTGTCCGAGTCAGATTCTTCAAGGACGGCCAGCAGATGATCTCGCCTGCCACACTTGTAGTTGGGAACGTGGGCCTGAGAGGTCGAGAGCAGGTCTATGGCAGCGTCGGACGTCAGTCTAACATCGTGAAGGCTGTCATAGATGCTGTAGCCGAGGGTGAGGTTGGGCAGGAGACTGGGATTCTGGTTGATGTCCTGGATGGCAAACAGGAAGGAGAGGAACTTCCAGTAATATGTGACTGTCCCCCTAGGAGAAAGAAATCAAGCGTGTCACCCTGCCATCCCTCCCCATGAATCCTTGCATGGCCCCTTGAGGCTGCATCTTGCTTCTCAGGCTTACACATGCTCAGCCTGGTACCAGCCCAAAGCCAGAGCCCAACTGCCGATTCCTGCAGAACCTCAGGTGGGATTCCAACGGACTCTTTTCCATCTTACTCCAGGTCTTTCCCCCATGACAACCTGCAGCAAAGTTTCCCATCCCAGGTAGGAGCCCAGCAAGGAAGCCATTCCCACTGATGGGGATGGGAAGGGAGAGGGGTGCAGAGGTAGGGAAGGTGGGGCATGTCCTGGGCCCCCCATTGCCCTGGACCCCCTGCTGGCTTTGCTGCCTGCTAGTTCATCGACTGCGTCTTCATGAGGAAGAAGCCACCTGGAAGACATTTCTCTGGCTTTGCATGCTACAGAAGTGCAGACCAGCTTCCCATGGTGCTTTGTGGTATTAGGTCCAGCACTCCAGTGACTAACCCCATCTTTTCATTAGAGGCTGGCTGATTGAAAGTGTGTGGTGCAAAGTAGCCTTGTGCTGCAGAGAAGCTGGCACTGAGGACGAAGTCTCCCGGCAGGAAATAATTCTGGGGCTGCAGTTCATCCCTGTGCCAGGTCCAGGGGCATTTGGCACCCAGCCTCCCACAGGAGGCCTCTGGGAGGGGCAGCAGCAGCAGGACCAAGAGTGCCACTCTGCCGGCTCTTGGCACGGCTTCCATCCTGACCCTTTCAGCCAAGCAGAGGAGCAGTTAGAGAAATTTCCTTCTAAATGGAAAAGGAGCCCAGCCAGGCAAGGCTCCAGCCAAAGGAAGTGAGAATAAATGCCTGCACAGCAGACTCCTCTAGTGCTCCAAGACCCTCCGGATCCCTGAGCAGGAGAGCAGGGAAGGAGGCGCCCTCCCCTTTGTGCCTGGATGCCAGATACTCCTCTGCCATCTCAGGGGGCCTTGTGGGTTCAGAGTGGTCCTGGGGGAGGGGGGGCCATGAGCTTTAGCAAGAAGAGCAGCAATGTATGATGATTTCCATAATTACACCACCTCATGGTTGGAGCACCTCTGTGGCTTCGTAACAATTTTCCTCACTCCCATGTGCAAGGGAGGCACGATCTGAGAATGTGCCTATGCTGCCCCTGTGAAGCCAGCAGGACCAAGGGATCTTTCCCTCATGTGCATTGCAACTGGCCTTCAACATGTGACCTGCTGCATCCCCCATTTTCAATCCCCCCTCCCCCCCGGCAAGTATTGCCTTGCACTGAGGCAGCCTGGCCCTGCAAAGCCCCTGCCTCGCTTTCCCCCTTCTCATTCCTGGTGTGCTCAGCTTGCTCCCTGGAGGTCTTTCTCATGCCACCTGAATCTTCAAGTGTTGCACCATCATCACGGTGTCGATGAATTTCCCCTCGGTGCCTGGCTTCAGCTCCAGGGGTGGGACAGGCTGAGATTTTGCCAAAATGCTGCTCCTGCAAGGATTGCCAAGAAGGGCAGCAGGATGGAAACTCCATGATGGAGGAACAGTTCCATCCATCCCATCACAGCTGCCTCTGAGGGACTCAGCAGGAGGGTCTTCCCATCTCTCCCCTTCCCTCCCATCCTATTTCCCTTTAAAAAAGCTTCTTCTTTTCTTCCGGCTGTGTCCACTGCCCATTCCTGGCATCCTGTGGAGCTGGACTCCACAATTTATTCAGATCTCTTATGTGGGAAACCAGTGGTCAGGAATTAATTGAAGAATTTCAGTTATTGTGGCCCAATGATGTGGACAGGATGCTTGGACGACTACATCCTACCACCTGCTTACTTGACCCATGCCCTTCGAGGCTGTTGACCAAAGCCAAACATGGGATTGGTTCCTGGATCCAGGAGGTTAACACCTCTCTGTGGGATGGCCGGGTGCCCAGTCCTTTGAAGGAGGCGGTAATCAGGCCTGTCCTAAAGAAGGCGTTTCTCGATCCAAAAATGGCTGCCAATTATAGACCAGTGACCAACATTCTGTTTTTGGGCAAGGTGTTGGAATGGGTGGTGGTGGGACAACTCCAAGCACTCTTGGATGAGACTGATTATTGGACCCATTTCAGTATGGGTTCAGACCATGTTACAGTATTGAATTTGCCTTGGTCGCCCTGTACAATGACCTGTGCAGGGAGAGAGATGGGGGAGCACATCCCGGTTGGCCCTCCTGGACCTCTCAGCAGCTTTCAATACCATCGACCCTGGTATCCTCCTGGAGAGGCTGGCGGGACTGGGGGTTGGAGGCACTGCTTTGCCGTGGTTCCACTCCTACCTTGACGGCTGATTCCAGAAGGTGGTGCTGGAGGACTTTGGCTCTGCGCCCTGGCAACTTTTTCATGGAGTACCACAGGGCTCCATTTTGTCCCCCTTGCTGTTCGATATCTACATGAAACTGCTGGGAGAGATTATCCGGAGTATTGGGCTGTGGGGTCATCAGTATGCTGATGACACCCAACTCTACCTCTCTTTCTCAACCAATCCAGGTGAGGCAGTGGCTGTACTGAACAGATGCCTGGCCGAGGTAATGGGCTGGATGAGGGCCAGTAAACTGAAGCTCAATCCAGATAAGACAGAGGTTCTGTTGGTGGGTGATTCGAGCTCCTGGGTAGGTGACTTGGGCCTTGCCCTGGACAGGGTTGCACTCTCTCTAATGGACAGGGTCCTCAGCTTGGGAGTGCTCCTCAACCTGGAGCTGTTCTTGGAATCTCAATTGACTGTGGTGGCGAGGAGCTCTTTCCTTCAGCTTCGGCTTATCCATCAGCTGTGTCCCTACCTGAGGGAAGGTTGCCTAGCATCAAAACACATGCATTGATTACTTCCCGTTTGGATTTCTGTAACTCGCTTTACATGTGGCTGCCCTTGAAGACAGTCTGGATACTTCAGATGATTCAAAACAGAGCTGCCAGGATGCTGTCTGGGGACTGGGCGTTATTCTCATATAACCCCAGTCCTCTATCAGTTCCATTGACTTCCCATCTACGTCTGGGTACAATTCAAGGTGCTGGTTATTACTTATAAAGCGCAAAACGGATTGGGACCTGGATACCTGAAGGAAAGCCTTTTTCCCTATTTGCCCTCCCACCCCCTGCGATTGGCAACACAAGCCCTTCTCCGGGAACCTTCCGTGAACAATGTTAGGAGACAGGGTACCAGGAGGAGGGCCTTCTCTTGGGTGGCACCTCATCTATGGAATGTGCTCCCCAGAGAGGTCCTCCTGGTACCCTCATTATATGTTTTTCAGTGCCAGGTTAAGACCTTTTTATTTAATCAATATTTTAATAAGTTTTAATATTGAATTTTATTACTGCATTTTATTAATTGCAGCCAGAGTGGGTCATTAATTTATTTATGCTGTTAACCATCCAGAGACGTTAGTAATTGGACAGCATACAAATTTCATAAATAAATTGTAAAAAAAAAAGAAATAAAAAACCCAAGACCTGATTAGGCAGGTGTGTAAAAATATGTGCAACTGTACTTCGTGTCTACTTCCGGTCACACCACACTATCATGCTGCTGATGAGCAGCAGCGCTCCCTTTGGGCAGAGGGTCAGGATGTGAGTCCTCCCAGAGAGGGAAGACCAGAAGGCCAGCCCTGAAATGGAGACCGTTTAGTGTACAGCATTCTGAGAGCTTGCCTCTAATGAGCAATGCACAAAATGGGTTTTTTATTAGATTTACATTCTATTGCATGTGGCCACTACTGCTTTTTGTCATGGCCCTAGACTTTGAAAAGGCTCCTTGCTATGCAGTTTGGCACAATGCCTCTCCTTCACAGAAAAATGCAAATGAATACTTTAATAGAAACACAATTGGACTAAGAATTCAAATATTGATAGAAGGCCGAATAACTAGCTTTGTCCATTTTCGTCTTTTGTCCTTTTTCTTTCTCTTTTTTAAATCTCTCTAATCTTTCATTTTTTTCCTTTCCTTCATTCTTGACTCTCCTCCCCTAACTCTTCTTCTGTGAGCTGTAGTGTCACATTGTGAGTTTATTTACAGGTTTGAGAAATTGAAAAATGTGGAAGTGTGGAGGACCAGCAAGGGAGGGGGGAGAGGAGGGGAGGGGAGTTAATGCCAGAAGGAAATCCGAACTTGATGCCAAGAGGTTGATGCCAGAATTGAAAAGAGGGAGCTGTCAGAGAACCTCAGGCTGCGGATTAGAGGCAGAATGAAGATTTTTCCATTGAAGATCAATGCAGTGGCATTTTTAAAGAGAATTAAAGCGGGTTTTCAGGACTCTAAGGAATATAATGCCAGAGAGCCTTTCAGGTCAGAGCCAGAATGACAGCTAGTTCTGGACAGGTATCACAGGAGACCCAACCGCTGCAGAACGGAGAAAGGGACTGGTGAAGTTGGCTGTTTAGATTTAGTTAGAGGATTGTGTGGTATGAGAAGAGTCTCTGAAGTGTTTCGAGAAGATAGGAAAAGACAGTCTTGCATCTCTCAAACATGGGACTTGGTTTTGCTGGATGGAGAACATGGAAAGCTGCAGCAGCTTTTCTGCAGAAGCACACGATGGCTCCTCTAATTCCTTTTGCATACCTTCTCTTCCCACTGCTAATGCTGTCCTTGAAACAGCACCTCGCTCATCATTCTTAGTCTCTTGGTCTCAAAGGATATGGAGGGGGTGACTGGACCCTGGAAATGGAGAAAGTAAATATGGGGAAACCAAAAGGGCCCCCTTTTATGAGTTTAGTTGACCTGCTCAGCTCACCTTTTCAGAGGCCAAACTTCCCTCTCTGTCCAGAGACTGCATAACTTTTTTCTTTCTCTTTTTTTTTTAATAAGATTTTATTAAGATTTTAAACTACAAATTAAAAACATCAATCATCAAATACATCAGACAAGCTGGGTCAGCCCCCTATAAAATATCTTTTAACATTCTGTGATCATAATCAAATCAATTTATAAAAGTTTAAAGACATCTTTAAATCTAAGTCAAGTGCCGTTTCTCTAGCCAGTCGTAAAAAAAGGCCCAAGTTTGGTAAAAGTCAGTGTCTTCCTTCTCCTTCAGTGATAGAGTCAGTCTATCCATTTCTGCACAATCCAGAATCTTTTTCAAAATCAGTTCCTCAGTGGGTAGTTCCTCACTCTTCCAGTACTGAGCAAGCGCAATCCTTGCCGCTTTGATTAAATGTAGTATCAAATACATTTCTTGTTTACTAATATTTTCTGGTACAATGCCTAACAAAAAAACTTTCGGTTTGAAGGCTAAAGATTTTTGTAGCATTTCCTCAAGCCATTTATGTATTTTAATGCAATACTTTTTCACATATTCACAGGTCCACCACATATGATAAAATGTACCCACGTCATGTTTACATTTCCAACATCTGTTTGACATATTTGGAAAAATCTTAGCTAATCGATTTGGCAACAAATACTACCTATAAAACATTTTATACAAATTTTCTTTATATGAAGTTGCTAAGGTTACCTTAATATTTCTCTCCCACAGCTTTTGCCACTTTTCAAATTCAATATTATATCCAAAGTTTTGTGCCCATGTTATCATAGTGTCCTTGACCTGTTCCCCTTCCATTTTTCTGTCAAGCAAAAGCTCATAGATTCTTTTAATCATTTTCTCATCTGCTTTTAACATCACTTGATCAAAGGCTGTTAGATCTTTATAAAACCCCCATATTTTGCAGTCTTTGGCATATCTTGATGGCAGCTGCACCTTATACCACCATGATATATTAAGTCCCTGTTCTTGTATTTCTTGCTCCAGTTTTAGGCCTCCATCCTTATCCAAAATATCATCATATCTTATAATCCCTTCAAAATTCAATACATTTGGATATACAAAGGCTTCCATAGGTGAAAGTCATCTTGTAACTTACACAATTTTAGCTTTAACTTTTCCTATACTGACATTAGTGATCTTTTAATAAAGTGACTTAGAAAAGTCCCCTGTGACTTGACCTTCTCATACCACACATAAGCATGCCAACCCATTTGCAAATCATGACCTTCAAGGTGCAAAATTCTCTTATTTCGCAAGATTATCCATTCTTTTAGCCAAGTACAAATAGACGCTTGATAATACAACATCCAATCCAGTAGACCGAAACCCCTATTCTTTTTGGTTTCCTGAAGCATTTTTAGTTTAATCCTTGCTTTCTTTTTTTTCCAAATAAATCTCAAAATTTGGAGATTTAAATCCTCAAAAACTTTTTATCAATTTTTACGGGGATCATTTGGAATAAAAACAAAAATTTTGGTAAAATGTTCATTTTAACCAGTGCTATTCTTCCCGTCAAAGACAATTGTAAATTGGCCCATCTCTCCAGATCACTTTTAATGTCTTTCAGTAATTTCTCATAATTATCTTCTTTCAAAGTTGTACATTTATCTGTAAGATAAATTCCCAGGTATTTTACCCTTTAAACAATCTGTAAGCCCATTTGCTCTTGGAGTTCTTTTTTCTGCTTTTGTGTAAGATTTTCAACTAAAAGCTTCGTCTTTTCTTTATTTATTTTCATCCTCGTGACCTCACCATATTCTTCGATCTGTTGAAAAGTTTAGGGATAGTTACAAATGGTTCCTCTATTATAAAGACCAAATCATCTGCAAATGCTTGCAATTTATATTTTTCATCCCTAATTTTAGTGCCTTTGATGTCTTCGTCATCCCGAATGTTTCTACTCAAGACCTCTAAAGTCAGAATGAACAATAGGGGTGACAATGGGCATCCCTGCCTTGTACCCTTTTGTATCTCTATAGCCCTTGTACATTCTCCATTAATTAAGATCCTGGCCAACTGTCTTTGATAGATGCTTGATATCGCATTCATAATTTTTTCCCTGAACTCCATTTGCTACATCTGATGCATCATTAATTGCAAATTGACATTATCAAAAGCTTTCTGAGCATCTAATAACAACAAAGCCATTGGTTTTTCCATATGTATCTCATAGTATTCTAGAATATCCAAGATAGTCCTCAGATTATTCTTCATTTGTCTTTTAGGCAGGAAACCATTTTGGTCTGGATGTATAAAGTCTATTAAAAACTTCCTCAACCTTTCTGCCAATATTGAGGCAAAATTTTTATAATCCACATTTAATAGTGAGATAGGCCTATAGTTTTGAATCTCAGTTAAATCCATGTCTTCTTTAGGTATTAGTGTTATATTTGCCTCCATCCAAATGTCTGGTATTTTGGCATTTAACAGTGCTTCATTACATATGTCTTTAAAAAATGTAGCAAAAACTCCCTCAAACAATTTGTAAAATTCAGCTGGTAATCCATCCGGACCAGGGGTTTTATCGTTCTTCTGTCGTATAATTGCCTCTGTTATTTCCATAGTTGTTACTTCCTGGTTCAGTATTTTTTGAAACTTTTCTGGTAGTTTTGGCAAATCTCCCTTTTGTATATATCCTTTCACCTTCCCAATTGAAAACTCCTCCTTCCGGTATAATCTTGCAAAAAAGTCTTCAGCTATTTTTTTAATTTGTGTGTTTTGTACCTGCAGTCGTCCTTCTCCATCTCTCAGTTTTGAAACAACTCTCTTCTCTCTTTTTTAACTTTATATGCTAACCATCTCCCCGGCTTATTAGCATTTTCAAAAAAGTTCTGTTTAGTCAGTTTCATTTGCAAGAGATTCAAGAGATTTCATTTGTGCTTCAAAGTGTTCATTTGGACCCCAAGATTACTCTTTGTTGGATCTGCCTGCAATTCTTGTTCCAGTTTCCTCAATTCTTCTATTGATGCTGCTCGCTCTTGCCTTTTCTTTCTTTTTATTCTTGCTGAATAAGTTATTTTCAGTCCCCTGACATAGGCATTAGTTGTATCCCAGACATTCTGCAACGAAATTTCTTCAGCTTTATTTATTTGAAAGAATCTTTGCATCTCTTTGCTTATCTTTTTTAGAAACTTTTTATCTTTCAATAACGCTTTATCTAGACTCCATCTGGGCATCCTTGCAACTCCTTTAAGTGATATAAATACAGGATTGTGATCAGCCCAGACATTTGTCTCCATTTCAGCTTCTATCAGATCTGAGATTATGTCTGGAGTTACCCAAACCATATCAATTCTGGACCATGACCTATGTCTGCTTGAATAGAAAGAGTAATTGGCCGAAGATGGGTTTTTATGTCTCCAGTCATCTATCAAACTGAATTCCTCAATATATTGGAACAAGGTTTTGGAAGTCTCTTCCTACCCTTTTTTCCTTACTTTCAGTCTTGTAGTCAATTTCCTTATTCACAATTGCATTAAAATCACCCATTAGACACATAGTCTGATAGTCCACTTGCAAGAGCAATCTATGTAGCTTTTGATAAAAAGTTTCCTGATGATCATTTGGTGCATATATCGCCACTAAGAGCACCCTTTTAAGTTTGTTTGTGATTTCCACCATCAAGATCCTGCCATCCTCATCAGCAAGAATATACTTAGGGTCCAGTTTTTATTTAACATACAGTGCTAAACCTCCTTTCTTTTGTGATGCAGAAGACACTAACAATTTCCCCAGTTTTGAACATTCTAGAAATGTATCATGTTGTTTCTTAATATGTGTTTCTTGTACACAGATTATCTCTAAGTTTTGTTTTTGAAGCGGAGCAAAAATCCTTCTTCTCTTACACAGTCCATTTAATCCATTAACTTTTAGAGAAAGAAGTTCAATTTTCCCTTCCTGTTTAACAGCCATATTCGATAAGGTTATTTACTTATTCATTGCCTTTACAATTCTACCTTTTTTCTTCTCCTTTGAATCCAAAGTCTGTATTTCTTGTTGTGGATCAACCCTCAGCATTTCTCCTTCTTCAAATTGGTGCACTATTAATGTCATTGCTTCAGCATCTTTTTCTCCTTCCTCAGATATGATAGGGTCCTCCTCTTCCAACTCAGCTCTAAATTTTTGGTAGAACTCTTGTGCTTTAAGAATTGAATCCAATTTATATCTTACAGAATTCCATGTAAGAAATATTCCTTCTGGTGTTAGCCATTTAAAGATGATCTTTTTCTTGAACAATTTTGTAGTAAGGAATCAATATTTCTTTCTTCCCTCTCTAATCCTCCATGGAATTTGTTTCAGGACCGTCACCTCCTGATGATCGTCTCTCTTTAATGGCTTCTCTCGTATGGCCTTCAAGACTTGTCTCTTATAGATCTTAAAGCAAACTTGACATGAACTTCTCCAGGGAGTTTATTTTTTCTGGTATAAGAGGAATTGACCCTATAAACGAGATCAATTCCCATGGCCATGGCTTCATTCTCTATTTCCAAAAGCTCTGCCAGATGAGCAGTTATAATCTCTCGCAGGTTTTCATCTTTTTTTCCCATTATGTTCTGGCATCTTAGATAATACAATGCCTTTTCCATCTCTAACACGGCCATTGAATCCCATGTTGATTTATTTACTATCTCCAATTTTTCAGATACTTGTATTTTTTCTTTTTTGTGTTCTGTTCCGCTTTAAGTCGTACTTCCGATAGTTGTGTTGTCATTTCTTCAAACAAGTTTTCCAATTTATGAAGTCGCTCCTACTGTTTATTTGATAGCCTTTCCAGCCGTATTGTCATTGCCTCTTGAGATGCTTGCAAGGTTGTCAGAGTCATCTGTATTGCCATTAAGGTTTTTGCAACATCTTCTGTCTTGGGGTGATGTATTGGACTTTGACCCACAGAGGAGGGCACTGAGGATGGCTGAATTTTCCTCATGTTGAAGGTTGTTCACTGAAGAAATTTCAGTATATCAACAACAAAAAGTCGGGGAGAAAGATATAAGTTGAATAAGATATTAAAGAAAAGACAGGAGAGAGGGGGGAGAAAAAGAGAGAAACAAAAAAAAAAGAAAAAAGAGAAACTTGCAATAATTTCAGTCACCACCAGGTGGCAGCAAAATTCAATTTAAAAAACAAAATTGAAACATAGAAACATAGAAACATAGAAACAGAGCAAGTCAGAAGGGGCCTCCTGGGCCATCTAGTCTGACCTCCGGCACCAGCCGGCTCCGCTCATGACATGCCCACCATGTGCATGTCCAGCCTATCTTTGAACACCCTCACCGATGGGGCCTCAACAACCTCCCGTGGAAGCCCATTCCACGCCCTTGGGGTCCTGACTGTCAGGAAGTGCTTCCTGGCATCCAAATTGAACCTTGGCTCCCTGAGCTTTGCTCCATTGGAGCGCGTCCTGCCTTCCTCTGCAGGGGAGAACAGGCCTCTCCCCATCTCCATGTGACACCCCCTCACATACCTGTATGTTGCCAACATATCCCCTCTGAGTCTCCTCTTCTCCAAGCTGAAGAGACCCAGTTCCCTCAGTCTTGCCTCATACAGCATCCCCTGCAAACCGGCCACCATCCTTGTGGCCCTACGCTGCACTGACTCCATATCCTTTCTGTAATGAGAGGCCCAAAACTGAACACAATACTCCAGTTGCGGGCGCACCAGAGTCGTGTAGAGTGGCAGTAATACCTCTCTTGATCTAGCAGCCACACTTCTGGCTATGCAACCAAGGGTGGCATTCGCCCTCTTGACCACCGCATCACACTGCTGACTCATGTTTAGCCTGCGGTCAACCAGTACCCCGAGGTCCCTTTCACAAGTGCTGCTCTCCAGCCACTTGTCACCTAACCTGTACTTATGACAGCTATTCTTATGCCCCAAGTGCAAGACCTTGCACTTCTGCACATTGAACGCCATCCTGTTGTCTCCTGCCCACTTCCATAGTCTGTCCAGATCCTTTAGGATCTGGTGTATCTGCTCCTCAGTTGTGGCCATTGCTCCAGTTTTAGTGTCGTCTGCGAATTTGATCAGCAGACTGTTCACCCCTTCTTCCATGTCGTTAATGAAAAGATTAAACAGGATCGGCCCCAGGACAGAGCCCTGGGGGACCCCGCTTGTCACTGGCTGCCATCCCGACGATTCCCCACTAATGGTTACCTTCGGCTTTCGGTCAGTCAACCATGCCCTAATCCACCGGACAGTGCTTTGGTGTATCCCAAAACTCCTCAGTTTCTCCACCAGGATATCACGGGGCACTTTGTCAAAGGCCTTGCTGAAATCCAGGTATACCACATCCACTGCATCCCCTCCATCTAGCCATCTTGAAACCTTGTCATAGAATCCCACAAGGTTTGTCTGGCAGGACCTGTTTTTATTTATTTATTTATTATTTATTTAGAAATTTATTTTTGTGGAAGCCGTGTTGTGTGGCTGCCAGCCTCCCTTCCCTATCTAGCATCACTAGATCTCTCTCCATTATGAGCCTTTCCATTGTTTTTCCTACAATGGATGTAAGGCTAACTGGTCTATAATTCCCCATGTCCTTCCTACTACCCCTTTTGAAAATTGGGACCACCGATGCCACCCTCCAGTCCTCTGGAACTTCACCCGTTCTCCACGAGGCCTCAAAAATGGAGGCCAGCGGACGTGAGAGAACCCCTGCCAACTCTCTAAGTACTCTCGGGTGTAACCCGTCAGGGCCTGGCGCCTTTGTAATGTCCAATGCTCTGAGGAGCCCCTCGACTTCAAGTGGGGTGACTCTAATCTCTTCCCCTAAGTCCCCAGCCTCATCTAATCTCCTATAGGGATATCCCCCGTCCTGCTTTGGGGAGAACACAGAGGCAAAATAGTCATTTAGCATCTGTGCCTGTTCCCTCATGTCAGTCACTGGATCTCCTTCCTCCTTATTTAGTGGTCCCACCACTTGTCTCCCCTTCCTTTTCCTATTTACATGCTGAAAGAAGCCCTTTTTGTTGCTTTTGATATTCTTGGCAAGTCTCAGCTCGTAATCAGCCTTAGCCTTGTGAAGAATCCTTCTGCAACGGGCCTCCTCCTCCCGGTATACCCTTTTGTCTATTTCCCCCGGTACCCATTTCCTGTGGAGGCTCCTCTTTCGTCTAATCCCCCTAACCACCTCCTTTCGCATCCATGGCGGCACTCTCCTCCGCCTCCCCACCTTACTGACTAGAGGTATTGTCAGGGCTTGCGCCTGCAAAACCTCCCTTTTGAGTGCCATCCACCCCTCCTCAACTCGCTTACCTTCCAGTAACCTATCCCAGGAGACTTTCCCCAGTCTGGCCTTCAGTTGGCCAAAGTTGGCCTTCTTGAAGTCCCAGCTTCTAGTGCCCACCCTGCTGCATGGCTCCAGTCCCCTGATCTCAAAGCAAAGGATTGAGTGATCACTCGCATCCAGAGCTCCTCTAATCTGTACTTCATCTATCAGCTCCTCCCTATTGGTCAAGACCAAGTCCAGGATGTTTCCCCCCCTCATTGCCTCTCGGACCCTCTGGGTGAAAAACCCACCCTCTAGAGCTTCTAGGAAGCGACGTGACCTGGCTGTCACCGCCGAGTGAGTCTCCCAAGTAATATCTGGGAGATTGAAATCCCCCATAATTATTGTGTCTCTCCCCTGAGATATCCTTAGAATCTGGCCTGTCAGGACATCATCCAGGGTCTCAAGTTGACCTGGAGGGCAATAACATACCCCCACTGTCAGGTCTCTTTCCCTGTCAAAACCCCTAAGTTTCACCAGACTGCCTCTACCAAATCCCCATCTGTGCTGCATTCTCTCTCACTGCATCCTATCCCTTCCCTGACATATAAAGCCATGCCCCCACCTCTCTTTCCCTTCCTGTCCTTTCTAAAAAGGTGATACCCTTCTATGTTTACATTCCAGACTTGCCTTTCATCCCACCAAGTTTCTGTGATTCCCACCAGATCATATCCTCCTATTCCCACGAGAGCTTCAAGCTCTTCCGGCTGATTACCCATGCTCCTAGCATTGGTGTACATGCACCTCAACTCCTTCCCACCGCTTCCTTTCCTTGGAGTGCCCAGCATCCTCCTTCCTCCCATCCTCCCTGGACCTGGCCCCTCTCCGTAGAAGTCCTGTCAGTCCCTGCAGTATCTCTACAGCCCTGCTCCCAGAGCCCCGATCCTCCCCCCACACTTGTCCAGTGCAGACACATTACTGGGGGGCCTGAACCCACCCCCCACTGGCTCAGTTTACAGTCTTCCGGATGAAGCTCGCTAGAGCATCTCCAAAGGACCTTTTCCCCATCCTTGTGAGGTGTAACCCATCCCTTGCAAGAAGTCCATTGGCAAGAAAACGAGTGCTGTGGTGGAGGAACCTGAAGTGTTCCTTCTGGCACCACACCCTAAGCCAGTCGTTCACCTCAGAGGCCCTCCTGTCCCTTCCTGGCCCAAATCCCCGGACACGTAAGATTGACGAGAAGGCCACTTGGGCCTTCAGCTCCCTGAGTTTCTTCCCCAAGGCCAAAAAGTCCCTGGTGATCCTGACCACCCCCTGCCTGGCCACGTCGTTTGTGCCCACATGGATCACCAGGAGTGGCTGGTGACCCCCAGAGCGAACAAAACGCTCCACTCTGTCCTTCACGTGCCAGATGCGTGCGCCCGGCAGGCAGCAAACCTCCCTTGTCTCCAGGCTGGAGCGGCACACCGCCGCCTCAGTGCCCCTCAGCAGGGAGTCCCCAACAATCACCCGCCGCCGTACCTTCTCGGTGCTGGTGGGCAGCCGTGCCCTGGTCCTTGCCTCTCCTGCAGTGGCCCCCTTGCCTCCTGATGTCCCAGGCTGGGGGTCCTGCTGGTCCCCCGAGGCCTCGTCAGCCCCAGCCTCCCCAAGTGGAGAGAACCTGTTTCCCAGCTCCAGACCGGTGCCAGGAGAAGGAGGAGGCCGTGCTGGCCTCCTCCTCCTGTGGGTGACATACCTCCATGTCTCCGCAGCTGCGCCTCCCGTGGTCTCTCCCCCAGCCCTCTGTCCAGAGGGGGGCTGCTCCGGGGGGGCCCGGAGAGCTCTCTCGGCCCTCAGGCACCTCACCTCCTCCTCTAGCAGGGTCACCATCTTGCACCGAGGACAAGTGTATCCCTGCCTCTCCTGGGGGAGAAGGGCGAACATGTCGCAGCTCTTGCATGGACAGCAACACCCGTGGCTCCCGCCAAGGCCATCTCCTGGTCTGCCATCTGTAACCCTTCCGAGACCTTCCCTTGGTCCCCTGCCTTGTTAGTCCTGCAGTTCCTCTCACTCGCCCAGTTCTCCCAGGCAAAAACCCCACTTGCACACACACACAAGGAGAAAACAAATTTAAATTTAAATCGGAAGGAAAAAAACAAACGAACAAAGCACAACAAAGCAAAGCAAAGCGCAAACAAAACAAAACAAAAACACATAAACAAAACAAACAAACAAACAACCCTCTGTGTCTCTGGGAAGGGAGTCCCTGGACCATCCAGACCGCAGCTCATGGAGGCAGACAAGGGATGATGCCCGAGCTTGGCCTTATCAGTCCCTCAGGCCAGTGGCCCTGCCCCCTGCTTCCCCCTGGCTGCTCTCGCTCTCTGGCCCACCCCCTCCCTCTCTGCTGCTCCTGGACCTCTGCTCCCACCTGCCCAGCTCCTGCCTTGCCTCGCCAGTCCCCTGGCCACTCAGCGCTCTCTCCCAGCCTGTGCCTCTGCTGCTCTGCCAAGAGGCCAGAGCCAAAAGGGCTTGCAGTGGCTGAGCTTGGCCTTATCAGTCCAAGGGATGTCTTGCTCCACATGAGGAAGGACTGAAGAAGTCTGTTCCCAGCCCTGAGAGCTCTGGCCTCACTCGGAGTCAGCAAGGAGACCGCCTGAGTATGAAGGTTGCTCGGGTGGAGCAGGAGTCTGCCCAGATTCCTCCTGTATGAGCAACCTTGGCCTTGCTTCCAGCTTGGGCTCAGTCTGGGAAAGGAGCCGCAAGGCTGCAGATGGCTGCTTCAGCCCCTGCCCTGTGATTCCTGAGCCGTGTTGGAAGCCCACTGAACTCATTGCACCTGTTCCATGATCCGCTGTTATTTTGCAGGCCATGAGTACATGGACTGGGGGGTCTCCCTGTCCCATCACAGCGCACACGTGAAGGAGTGCAGCAACCCATAATTGACCCCAGGAGGAGAACATGGATCATGCAGAGGGAACAGATAAGTGAGGAATTTGGGCTCTGTGTTTTGTTTTAATGCTAAATGTATTCCTTGCCTTTTCTCGTCCTGCAAACACCCAAAGTAGCTTACAAGGTTGTCCGCTTCTCCTTTTTCCCTATGAGGGAGGTGAGCTGACAGGGAGAGATTGGCCAAGCATCTTCCAGGAGCTGTGCGGACGGGGGTGGGGCGAGGAACTTGACCCCCCTTCCTTACATTTGGCACTCATCCCCTCAGGGCCCCCTGCCTCCCAGAAGACACACCACTCTCCCTCAGGCCTTCCATGCCACCGTTCGACTATTCAGCTATGGGAGGATTTTTCTTTGTCCATCATTTTCTCCCTGCATGTGAGAAGTTGTCACTGAAGTGCAAAATAGAAGGGAAGCATTCCCAGCTTTGCAGGGATGAAGGTGAGCTTGTTGAGCTTCACGTAGAAAAGGCCGGGATTCTCCGTTCCACGCCCACCTGGGAAGCATTGCAGGTGGAGCTTCCCTGTTCCCTCAATCCAGGACCAGCCTCGGGATTCAGCACAACACACACCCAAGCTAGGGGAACACAGCAGTGTATTAAAGGGATTAAAAGGGAGGTGGGGGGCTGTGACCATCCAGGCTGACTGGATAAATGAGGGTCAAGGGCGGGAAGGAACAGGAAGGGCAGCTTGGCGGATGCAACAGCTCAGGGAATGTGGTCAGCCAGGAACACGCAGCTCCCAGGCCTGCTTGGCCCCATCTGGCAGGAAGCAGGAGACCCTCATCACAGCCTCAGCTCCTCGGACGGAGCATCCAGCTCCCAGGGGTCTTCCTGCAATATGCAAAACAGAGCTGTGCTTCATGATTCTCCAGGGACACCGGGATGCCCCTTTCTATGCAATAACAAAACGGAGCATCATAAAACAAAGATCCCATCACTAGAAGACACAGGATTCAGTTAGTCATCAAATCATCCCCATTGAGCCAACACGGTAAAAACTGTCACCTGAGAGAAGCCATGAGATGGTCCCAAGGCAGTGTGTATGTGTGTGTGTGTGTGTGGGTTGAGGGGGGAGCACAGGGAATTGAGACCAGCTGAGGATGGGTCTGGCACCTTCCTGCCCACTCAAGGGACTGCTGTTGGAGGTCCCCCTGGCCAGGCAGGCAGGACACTGTGCTGGGAAAATGAAGCTCCCATGCAGGACCCCTCATGATTCATGTGCCTCCCTTTTTGCCATGCCAACTCTCTTGATCACCAATAATCACTGGGCCATTATGTCTACTCTGCTCAGCAGTTTCTCATATTCTCCTAACTCAGGGACACGTTACCTGCTGAAATGTCCCTATTCTTCCCTCATCATCACCTCTGCTCCTGTTTGCATGACTAGAAATCTAGAAAACACTCTGTCTATGCTCTGGAAGTTCGTAGTTTTTGCTGGGAGAGTGCCCTATTGGAGAGAGAGTGTGTGAGGTGGAGGATCGGCCTGGGATGCCCCTGGGATGGAGCTTGGTGGGAGAGAGCTTTGAGAGGCTTGACCGGTGAGGGTGGAGAGTTGGTGCATGAGGGAGAGAGAGTGAAAGAAAGGGGGAGAGGGATGCAGCCGCTGAACCATGGGACAGGAAACAAAAATGAGAAGAAAGGGGGGTTGCCTTGCTTGCTAAGAGCCTCTGGGAATGCGAGGCAACACCTGCAGCCCTTCCCTGACAGGGAATGCAAGGGGACAGTTTGCACAAACTCTTGTTTTGCTGCCATGGCCAGTCCTGAGAGCTACAAAAAAGGGGGAAGGTATCACCGTCTTGTGAGTGTGGTAGTGTTCACAATGAGCCCCTTAGCATGTGCAAAGCACAAAGCATCCCTGGGAGTTAGATCAGCTCTGCTGCCAGTCACAGGTGGAGGTGGGCTTGGACTGGCACTTGAAAGGAATCTTGGTGTGCCTAAAGCATGGAGGGTTTGTGCAAAGGAGGCTCGGCAGTTGCTGGACACGGAGGGAGAACCTCTGAGGGTTCAGAGTTTGTATTGCCTCATGGAGAAGATCCGTGTGGAGGGAGGACTGATTCAAAGCAGAAGGCCCTTTTGGTTCTCTGTGAGGGGCCGGTGGGCTGCAATAGGCTCATTTTGTTCTGCCTGGCTTGTCAATAAACAATCCGGAAGTATTTGGCCCTCCTGCCCACGTGCCTGTGTCCCCACACCTTGTGCTACCTGATTTTGGCCGCTTCCCTCCTTTGGGCTAAGTTATTTTCTTTGTTACCCTTTTAAATCTCTGTACTCCCTTGTTTCAAATCATCCTTTCACACTGATCAATTCCTCCCTTTTCTTGCCTTCACCCTCATTTGAAACATTTCTTAATTCTTCAATCTTGATACCATCATCCTAATCATTTCCTCCTTGTCTGTGCATTTCCCCCCAAACGCATCCCCTTGTTAAATGGGGTGCAGGCCAGTATACATTGTAGGCTAATGCAGCAGATGCGTATGCCCATTATCCCCAATATGAGAATAGGTGTTCCAACCACATACAGTTGGGGTGCAATTATGTCAGCCGTTCTCCCATTCTTGACTCCTGCCTTCTTTTGATCCCTGGTATTACCTGTTGCCTCCTTCATGGATCACTGCCTTGTCGTGGCGAAGGGGCTTGCGTAGCTCAATGAAGCTATGAGCTATGCCGTGCAGGGTCACCCAAGACGGACAGGTCATAGCAGAGAGCTCTGACAAAACGTGATCCACTGGAGAAGGAAATGGCAACCCACTCCAGTATCTTTGCCATGAAAACCCCATGGACATGAAAACCAAAAGGCAAAATGATATGACACCGGAAGATGAGCCCCTCAGGTCGGAAGGTGTCCAATATGCTACTGGGGAAGAGCGGAGGGCTAGTACTAGTAGTGCCAGAAAGAATGAAGCGACTGGGTCAAAGCCGAAAGGACACTCAGTTGCCGATGTATCCGGAGGTGAAAGGAAAGTCCGATGCTGCAAAGATCTTTACTCCATAGGAACGTGGAATGTAAGATCCATGAATCAAGGCAAGCTGGATGTGGTCAAACAAGAGATGACAAGACTGAACATCAACATCCTAGGAATCAGTGAACTAAAATAGACAGGCATGGGTGAATTTAGTTCAGATGACCATCAGGTATACTACTGCGGGCAAGAATCCCTCAGAAGAAATGGAGTAGCCTTCATAGTCAATAAAAGAGTAGGGAAAGCAGTACTGGGATACAATCTCCAAAATGACAGAATGATCTCAGTTCGAATCCAAGGCAAACCATTCAACATCACAATAGTTCAAGTCTATGGCCCAACCACTGGTGCTGAAGAGGCTGAAGTTGACCAGTTCTATGAAGGCCTACAACACCTGCTAGAATTAACTCCAAAAAATGATGTCCTTATCATCATGGGGGATTGGAATGCTAAAGTAGGAAGCCAAAAGATAACCGGAATAACAGGCAAGTTTGGCCTTGGAGTACAAAATGAAGCAGGACACAGGCTGGTAGAATTTTGTCAAGAGAATACGATGGTCATAACAAACACTCTTTTCCAACAACCCAAGAGACGTCTCTACACATGGACATCACCAGACGGTCAACACAGAAATCAGATTGACTATGTGCTCTGCAGCCAAAGATGGAGAAGTTCTATACAGTCAGTAAAAACTAGACCAGGAGCTGACTGTGGCTCAGATCATGAGCTTCTGGTGGCAAAATTTAGGCTTAAGTTGAAGAAAGTAGGGAAAAGCACTAGGCCACTCAGGTATGACCTAAATCATATCCCTGATGAATATACAGTAGAGGTGACAAATAGATTTAAGGAATTAGATCTGATAGACAGAGTGCCTGAAGAACTATGGACGGAGGTTCGCAACATTGTACAAGAGGCAGCAACTAAAACCATCCCAAAGAAAAAGAAATGCAAGAAAGCAAAATGGCTGTCTGAGGAAGCTTTACAAATAGCTGAGGAAAGAAGGGAAGCGAAAGGCAAGGGAGAAAGAGAAAGATACAAACAATTGAATGCAGAATTCCAGAGAACAGCTAGAAGAGATAAGAATGCCTTCCTAAATGAACAGTGCAAAGAAATAGAAGAAAACAATAGAATAGGGAGGACCAGAGATCTCTTCAAGAAAATTAGAGATATGAAGGGAACATTTCATGCAAAGATGGGCATAATAAAGGACCAAAATGGCAGGGACCTAACAGAGGCAGAAGAGATTAAGAAGAGGTGGCAAGATTACACAGAAGAACTATACAAGAAAGAGCTTAACATCCCTGATAACCACGATGGGGTGGTCACTGACCTCGAGCCAGACATCCTGGAATGTGAAGTGAAATGGGCCTTAGGAAGTCTGAGCAACAACAAAGCTAGTGGAGGTGACAGCATTCCAGCTGAGCTATTCAAAATCCTGAAAGACAATGCAGTGAAAGTGCTACACTCCATATGCCAGCAAATTTGGAAAACTCAACAGTGGCCACAGGATTGGAAAAGGTCAGTTTACATTCCGATCCCCAAGAAGGGCAATGCCAAAGAATGTTCCAACTACCGCACCATTGCACTCATTTCACATGCTAGCAAAGTGATGCTCAAAATCCTACAAGCTAGGCTCCAGCAGTATGTGGACCGAGAACTACCAGAAGTACAGGCAGGATTTCGAAGAGGGAGAGGAACTAGAGATCAAATTGCCAACATACGTTGGATCATGGAGAAAGCCAGGGAGTTCCAGAAAAAGATCTACTTCTGCTTCATTGACTACGCTAAAGCCTTTGATTGTGTGGATCACAACAAATTGTGGCAAGTTCTTAAAGAGATGGGAGTACCAGACCATCTTATTTGTCTCTTGAGAAACCTATATGCGGGTCAAGAAGCAACAGTGAGAACCGGACACGGAACCACTGATTGGTTCAAAATTGAGAAAGGAGTTCGGCAAGGCTGTATACTGTCACCCTGCCTATTTAACTTATATGCAGAGCACATCATGAGAAAGGCAGGGCTAGATGAATCACCAGTTGGAATCAAGATTGCTGCGAGAAATATCAACAACCTCAGATATGCAGATGATACCACTCTCATGGCAGAAAGTGAAGAGGAACTAAAGAGCCTCTTGATGCGGGTGAAGGGGGAGAGCGCAAAAGTTGGCTTGAAACTCAACATTAAGAAAACTAAGATCATGGCATCTGGTCCTCTCACTTCCTGGCAAATAGATGGGGAAGAAATGGAGGTAGTGACAGATTTTATTTTCCTGGGCTCCAAGATCACCACAGTTGGGGACTGCAGCCAAGAAATTAAAAGACGCTTGCTTCTGGGGAGGAAAGCTATGGCAAATCTAGATAGCATACTAAAAAGCAGAGACATCACCCTGCCAACAAAAGTGCGTATAGTCAAGGCTATGGTTTTCCCAGTTGCAATGTATGGCTGTGAAAGCTGGACAATAAGGAAGGCTGAGCGCAAAAGGATTGAGGCCTTTGAGTTGTGGTGCTGGAGGAGACTCCTGCGAGTCCCTTGGACCGCAAGGCGATCAAACCAGTCAGTCCTAGAGGAGATCAACCCTGACTGCTCTTTAGAAGGCCAGATAGTGAAGATGAAACTCAAATACTTTGGCCACCTAATGAGAAGGAAGGACTCCCTGGAGAAGAGTCTAATGCTGGGAACAATAGATGGCAAAAGAAGAAGGGGACGGCAGAGGATGAGGTGGCTGGATGGAGTCACTGAGGTGGTTGGTGTGAGCTTGAGTGGACTCCGGGGGATGGTGGAGGACAGGAGGGCCTGGAGGAATGTTGTCCATGGGGTCGCGATGGGTCGGACTCGACTTCGCGACTAACAACAACATTACCTGTTGCATTGCTCTTAAGTCTTCGTTGCCGTCTGTTTACCTAAATCCATCTTGCAGGTGTGCCCAATCAAACTGCAGGCCCCTCCTTTGGTACCAAGACATGATTCAGAGCCACCCTATTTGGTGGTGTATACACCTCCATTGGTTGCATCTCTCCAGCTGGCTTCTCTAGTGCGCACAGAGTCGCATTTCCAAGAGCCACTATTGCACAGGCCACTTGCTCCTGAAGAGGTGCTAAACATACATGGGTAGCCACTGCAAAGGAGGCCATTCCAATCCCATTCACCCCTCCTTTTGTTGGGATTGTTATTTCGTTTCCCAGCATTTCTTGAGTTACCTGTCTGTCTCTGGCACCTCTGTGAATAATGAATGACCCTAGCAGGGCACATCTCCCAACTTTATTATTCCTACTGCCACTCCTGCACCTTCCTGATGATACCTGGAGAATCTCTCCCACACCCCTAATCATGAAAAACTATCCAGGAAGGGTTGCACACCCGTCCTCACATACATAGCTGCCAACCCAGTGCAGCATGACTGCTTTCCAGTATCCACTGAGCCTCCTCCTGTGACCTGAGATATATCACACTTCCACCCAGTCATGTCAACAAGTAAAGGACTCCATTCTCCCCAAAGTGGACCCCTGAGCACACACTCATTCACCTTTATGGTCCACCTGTAACAGTCCCTGGTGCAGCCCCACTTTACACATTTGGCTTCCTTCTTCCAAAAGGCTCCCCTCTCACCATAGATCCTCTAACCTTTGAAAAGAGGTTCTGTATTCAAGCCACTTTTGACTGCCTGGATCAGTCCTCATCTCCCGGTTCATTCCCCAATTTCCTGCTCACTCATATCCAAAATGCCTCTTAATTATCTTAATGGGGCCTTTGATGTCCAAAATGAATTCCCTCTTATCTTCCTTTGCCAACAAGCATCAGTGGGCATCCGTGATGTCTTGCTGCACGGCTCTCCACCCTGGATCAGCCGCCCACACTTACTCTATCCCAGCGGCCACTGTAACCCAGCTGTAAAATCTCCACTGAGGCACAGGGATCACTGTGTTTTGGCTGCAAATGAGGGCGATTGCAATGCTGTCTACGTGGCAGCGTTATCTGCCCTCCCTTATCAGCAGAACAAAGGCCCCAGCAGCCCCTATACAAGCCACCAGTTCCCATCCTCTTGAACCAACAGCCAACACCAACAGAGATCTGACCTTAGCACAGAGGGGCATATGAGCAACCCCCCTCTGCCAGGGTTTTCATATTTCTCCAACAGTTCCCCCCTTTTGTCATCAGCCAAACAAATGAGCCAGTCCAGATAACTCCTGGTGCTTCCTGTTCCTTAGGAAGCAGCTTCTATCCCTGCAGCTGAGGTGGGGATTGTCTGAGTCAAACCCCTTGATCTCTTTGCCCGTCCTTTGGCTGCAAGGAACTCAGTGCCAGCCAGCTCTCACCTCTAACCTGCTCCCCTCTCACCTTTCCAGTGGTGCTACCCAGTCTATTTTGAGGCCTGGTTCCTTGCTCCCTTGGCCCCTCCTTTTCACCCATTGGCCTAATGATGTCATCCTCGCTGTGGCTGAGACCCCCACGATGATGAATACCCTGTCCAAGGTCACCATCCCTTTTGGTCAACAGACTTGGGTTAGCCTGCTTCGCAAGGTTGGAGCAGTGTGAGATGAGGCCATGGCCCAATGCCCAGTTCAGTTATCTGCTTTGCCCTTTGAGGCGATTCTTTGAGATTTCGTTGTCTAGGCTTCACTCAGTTTCTGGACTCAGCTGTACACTCGGCTGTAGGACTGGCCTCTCACGGTCTGCCTGGTTAGTCCTTTGCTTCCTCGTGGATGATGCAAAGAGCAAGGCAGAACGCAGGAATCGCTCTTTGCAGGTCCAGTTCATCTGGTGTCTGGAAAGTACAGCTCACAAAACCGGTGGATTAGGAAAAAACAAACTTTAACAATTCTTCACAGACACTGGTTAACCATGTTAGCTTGGAGAGAAAGCTGAGAAATCTTTGTCCTTTTTCATGCCTGGTCCCTCCCCAAGTCTGTTCAGCACAGTCTCAAGAGAAATGTCTGAGATGCTGAAATCAACTCCAACCCATGCCAAAAGCGCACACAAGAGACACCCCTTGTTGAACTTGCGTGCTTCAAACCCATTGCTGGCCTTGGCTAAAGCAGCATGTGCCTCCTGATGGCATTTGTCCAGTGAGAACATGGCATCACCCAAATTCTTACAGCGATGGTACCCCCTCCCCACATACAGAAATACAAAAGTTTCCCAAATCCATTCCATATACATGAAATTTGAACTAGCACTGTTTACAATCAAACAATCAATGCCTGTTCATCTTGATGTGCATGACTGCTTATGCTCCCAGTGAGAAAAATAAAAAAACCCTTGCCATTTCCTGGGGCCAGCAACTGGGCTTAGCCCCCCCCCCAAACATTAGGCTACACTGGTGCCGCTGGGGGGCTGGGCTGGCTATGGACCCTGCTCGTGTGCGGTCGGACTGCGTTCGGCAAGGGTTAAAGGTGGGTGTTTGTTTTTAAGGGTTTTAAGATTTTAAGTGTTTTAGGGGCCCATCTCTAGTCCGATAGGAATGTTGCCTGGGGAGCATGTGGGGGCCACCATTGGGGTGGTGATGGGCAATGGTCGTTACGGTCACAGTGGGGGTTTGACGTTCCTGCCTAGGAGAAGGCAGGACAGATGGTTAACACCTGTCCCTCCTTCTGGTTATTCCCCCAACCGGCGGGTGCCAGGTAGTCTTATCAGCTGCCCCACGGGACTCACAGTGCTGCTGCTTAATGCCAGGTTGGTCCGTAATAAAGCCAACGTCATCCATGACTTGATTATGGATGAGAGGGCCGACCTGGCTTGTATCACCGAGACCTGGGCGGGCGAGGGGGGAGACATTGCCCTCTCTGAACTGTGCCCGCCCAGGTATGCAGTTCAACACTGTCCATGCCCGTAGGGGAGGGGAGGGGGGTCGCTGTAGTTTATCGAGTTTCTTTTTCCCTCATGGGGCTTCCTGTCTCCTGGAGACCAGGGCTGGAGTGTCTCCACTCGGTGTTGGGTGACCGAGACAGATTGGGGATTCTGTTGGTGTACCGTGCATCCTTCTGCCCAACAGACTCCCTGCCTGAGCTGACGGAGGTCCTCTCGGACTTGGTGTTGAAGAACCCCAGGATGTTGGTCCTGGGGGACTTCAATCTCCATGCCGAGACTGACCTTTCCGGGGCAGCTCAGCACTTCATGGTTGCCATGACGGCCATGAGGCTATCTCAACATGTCAGCGGCCCGACTCATGAACATGGACACACTTTGGACCTGGTTTTCTCGACGGGTCAGGAAGAGGGTGATCTGAGGGTGAAGAATTTATGTTTGACGCCCCTGTCATGGTCAGACCACTTCCTCGTGAGGTTTGAACTCGAGAGTGACCTCTCCCTCTGTAAGGGTGCAGACCGGATTGTGATGGTCCGCCCCCGGAGTCGGATGGATCTGGATGGATTCCTGAGGGCTCTGGGGGAATTTCCAGTTGATAGGGCTGGTGCTCCTGTTGATGCCCTGGTTGAGGTATGGAATGGGGAGATGACCAGGGCTATCCACACGATTGCTCCTAAGCGCCCTCTCCAACCGGGCAGAGCACGTCCAGCTCCCTGGTATACACCTGAATTATGGGCGATGAAGCGGGTTGGTAGACGGCTAGAGCGTAGGTGGAGGAAATCATGGGACGAATCCGGTCGAGCACAACTTAGAGCCCAGTATCGGGCTTTGCTGTGGCAGTGAAGGCGGCGAAGAAGCGTTTCTTCTCCGCGTCCATTGCCTCCTCACAATGCCGTCCAGCGGAGATCTTTCGTGTGGTCCAGGGGCTAATTAAACCTGGCCCCACAAAAGATCTTGTACCACCCTTAAAAGCCCACTGTGACGACTTTGCCATGCATTTTAAGGAGAAAGTTGCTCAGATTCGTCACGAGCTCGACTCCACTGTTAATACAGTTTCTTATGGGGAGGGGCCAACTGTGCCGGCTGGTCCCTCATTGATGGATGAATTTCAGTTTTTGCAGCCTGATGATGTGGACAAGGTGCTTGGATCGGTACGCTCAGCCACCTGTTTACTGGACCCATGCCCATCTTGGCTATTAAAGTGTGCCAAGGACGGGATTGTGCCCTGGATCTTGGAGGTGGTCAATGCCTCTTTGAGAGTTGGCCGGGTGCCGGCCCCTTTAAAGGAGGCGGTAGTCCGGCCAGTCCTTAAGAAGGCTTCCCTGGATCCAGAGGTGGTCTCCAACTATAGACTGGTGGCCAAAATTCCCTTTTTGGGCAAGGTGCTGCAGCGGGTGGTGGCGGGACAACTCCAGGCACTCTTGGATGAAACTGATTATCTGGACCCATTTCAGTCCTGTTTCAGACTCGGTTTTGGTAGTGAATCTGCCTTGGTCACCCTGTATGATGACCTGTGCAGGGAGAGGGACAGGGGGAGTGAGTCCCTGTTGGTTCTCCTGGACCTCTCGGCGGCTTTCGATACCATCGATCATGGTATCCTTCTGGATAGACTGACGGGGTTAGGGGTTGGAGGCACTGTTTTACAGTGGTTCCACTCTTACCTCACAGGTCGATTCCAGAAGGTGGTCTTGGGGGACTATGGCTCTGCGCCATGACAGCTATGCCATGGAGTTCCACAGGGTTCCATTTTGTCCCCCTTGCTTTTCAATATCTACATGAAACAGCTGGGAGAGGTCATCAGGTGGTGTGGGCTGCAGAATCATCAGTACGCTGATGATACCTAGCTCTACCTCTCGTTTTCCACCAATCCAGGTGAGGCAGTGGCTGTACTGAACCAGTGCCTGGCCGAGGTAATGAGCTGGATGAGGGCCAATAAACTGAGGCTCAATCCTGACAAGACGGAGGTCCTGTTGGTGGGTGGCTCGGGCTACGGAGTGGGGGACCTGACCCTTGTCTTGAATGGAGTAGCACTCCCTCTGAAAGACAGAGTCCGCAGCTTGGGAGTGCTCCTCAACCCGGAGCTGACCTTGGTAGCCCAAGTGTCAGCAGTGGCGAGGAGCGCTTTAAATCAGCTTCGGCTGATCCATCAGCTGTGTCCCTTCCTGGAGTTCTACTGCCTAACAACGGTGACACACACGTTGGTGACTTCCCGGTTAGATTTCTGTAATGCGCTCTACATGGGGCTGCCCTTGAAGACGGTCCGGATACTTCAATTGGTGCAGAATAGAGCTGCCAGGATGCTGACGGGGACTGGGAATGGTTCTCATATCACCCCAGTTCTCCGTCAGCTACACTGGCTGCCCATTGAAGTCCGGGCCCAATTCAAGGTGTTGCTTCTTACCTATAAAGCCCTCAACGGCTTGGGTCCTGGTTACCTAAAGGAGCGCCTGTGACCGTATATGCCCTCCCACCCCTTACGATCAGCAGCAGATGCTCTCCTCCGGGAGCCCTCTGTGAAGGAGGTGAAGAGAGTGAATACCCGGAGGAAGGCTTTCTCTGCGGTGGCACCCCACTTATGGAATCTGCTCCCCAGAGAGGCTCGCCTGGCGCCATCATTATTTGCTTTTCGGCATCAGGCGAAGACCTTTTTATTTAAGAATTATTTTAACTGTTAATCTATTTATTAATTTATTAATTTATTACTTTTATTAATTTATTATTTGTAATTTTTGTTTTTGTTAGTTTTAATTGGGATGATGAGATGGGCCAATTTTAATTTTAATTTTAATTATAGTTTTTAATTTTAATCCAGTGGGCCGCTTTGTGTCTTAATTTTATGTTGTATGACCTGCTGTGAGCCACCCTGAGGCTAGTTGGCAAGGGGTGGCATAGAAATTTAATAAAATAAATAAATAAATTAGGGAAAACTCTCCTTAGCACCATCAATAGTCCTTTCTTGTACAAAACACGCTCCGTAGTATCTTTCCTTGTAAAATTTGGGGCCTGATCAAAATATTTGGCAACTCGATGGCCTCCATGGCCCCTCCCAGCGCCTCCATTTGGTGCTTCCATGAGAAACTTTTAGCCATTTCATTTCTTACATGTTTTTCCCATTTTGTACCAAAACACTCAGCCACCATTTATCCCAAACTCCTAAAAAGCCCACTCACACACCAAGCCCCATGCCCCCCTTAGAGCAAGGGATTCCTGCAAAATGACTGACCTCCCATACCCGCATCCCCACATGGCCTCCAGCACAATTTCCCTTTTGCCCTTTACACCCCACACACGAAACAATCGCAGGTCCAACAGGCAGAGAAACCAAATCAGCCCAGAGAAAACCAGGAACCTATTTACTACCTGCCTGAGAAGGTGGACTTCCAACAGGTGTCCTTATGTGAGAGGAAAACTGCCAGGCCCAAGCCCACAGGGCCTGCCACCCCCCCCTTCACTGCCCCCAGGTGCCGTCTTCACTCGTTGAACTCCAGCCTGCCACTGTTCAGGCTGCTTGCTAAACACAGCCATCCAATTCCCACGATTTTTCCAAAAACCTCCAAAACACATAAAAGAAAGCCCTTCCCTTCTGCATCTTTGCTTCACTTTTCCTTCCTTTTTTTTCTTTCTTTCTCTGGGAATTCCTTCAGGATTAGCAGTATTCCCCCCTCCCTTTTCCTTCTTTTTTTCTTTCTTTTCTTTTCTTGTAATAAGTTTTCATTTGAAATTATAATCCTAGAAACAAAGAAAAACTAAAAACAACACCAATCGTCTAAAACGTCAGGCCTGCTGGGTCAGTCCCCACTTTTTTTCCATTTATGATAGCTTAAAAATGTATTTAAATCTATATGAAGTCCCGTTTCTCTAGCCAATAGTAATAAGAGTCCCAAGTTTGATAGAAGTCAGTATCTTCTTTCTCCTTCAATGACAAAGTCGATCTAGCCATTTCTGCACTCTTTTTCAAAATCCGTTCATCGTGGCTGGTTCTTCTTTTTCCAGCGGTGAGCGACCCCCTCCCTTTCCCTTCACTGCCACAATCCACCTGCTCACGTGCCTCTACTTCCACTTGCAACATCCACAAAATCCCTCTCCAAACCATGAACTTACAACCACACCACACAGCGCTTTCCCTTTGCACGTGTTTCCTCCTGAACAAATCCTCTTCCTCCTTTCCTACAATTTGGCGACGAGGGTGGGATCGTGGGTTTTTGGCCCTTTATCCTGGGTAAGAGAGATGGTAAGTTCAGCCGAAATTCTCTCCACTTGGGGAGCACAGATATTGACCATCTCTTCTGTTTCGCAGACGGGTCAATGCAATTAGATCTGGTTTTGAACCTCATTGCACATGGGCTTTGGTTGTGGACTCCCAGGAAGCATGGGGGTTTCAGAATCTCAGCTGCCTACCCCATGGACCCCTCTGCATCAAATTGCAGGGTGGAGTGGATGGCCATGGGCGACACCTGAGGGGTTGTTGCAGAAGCAAGCACTTGGTATTTTGATTTAAAACAGCATGGTCAAACCTCACTAATTTGGCCTCAGAGGGCTCATTTGATTGAAATTGGCTACACTTTTTGCAAAAGCGTTTGGCGGAAATACATTCTAAGGAGATGGAACAAGTTTTGCTTTGATCCAAACTGGTGGAGGAAAAATGGTAGTTAATATGGTATTTGGTGCACCAGGAAAGATCTACATGTGTGAGTATGTTTGTATTCCTCCTCCAGGAACCCTCAGTGAGGGAGATTAAGTGGGTGAGCACCTGGAGGAGGGCTTTTTCAGCGGTGGCGCCCCAATTATGGAATGCTCTCCCTGGAGAGGTTTGCCTGGCGCCATCGTTATCTGGTTTTCGGTGCCAGGCGAAGACCTTTTTGTTTAAGTCGTATTTTAATTGTTAGTTTGTCTATTTGGTTTATGGTTTATGGTTCTGTATTTTTATTGTTAGTTTGTTTATTTGATTTATGGTTCTGTTTTGTATTTGTGTGTTGATGTCTTGTTAGTTGATGATTTGTTTACTTAAAGTTTAATTAGGTTTATTAATTTTGTTGATTTGGTTATTGTTTAGGTTGGCCAAGATGCATGGGGGGGTGGAGGTTAAATAGATAGGATTTTAATTGTTTTATTGTTTTTATATTGTTGTAAGCCACCCCAAGGCTTTGTTGCGATGGGGCGGCATATAAATGTTTAAATAAATAAATAAATAAATAAATAAATAAATAAATAAATATTGGGGTTTGTGTAAAGTTTTATGTTCACTGTTTGTGAAAGTCTTGTGTTCATCGTTGCTGTCTGTGTTTTCTGTCTTGCCTGGTTGTATTTTAAAGTGTTCCCCTTTCTGGGAGGTAGGCATAGCCCAGAGGGGGTTTTGGGGTTCCTCAGGAAATAGAAGCTCCCCACGCAGCCACACCAATCTGTCCTCTTCAGGGCATGGTTGAAAGCAAGGGCGCAGATGGGTGTTCTTGCCCCTGAGATGAGGATGTGTGAGCCTGGCTTTGACTGAGATACAGATTCATAAGGTCTTTTCCCTGAGTCCAAGCATGGCTGAGTCTGGCTGGGCAAAAGGTGATGATCAGGGAAATGTGTGTGTGAGATGTTTTCCTTTCCCCATTCCTCCTATATGAGCCAGAACTGGGAAGTAAGGAAATGTTTGGCCTTTGAATTGGGCTTACCAACACAGGTCCTACGCAGTTTTCTGGACATCCTCAATAAGCCTATCCTGTGTGAATGCCCTGTGTAACAGAGGGATTGTATAGAAACATATTTTAAGCAGGTCCTTTCCTTGTCAGAAACCAGGAAAACTGTTTTAATGTCTTTAATGTAAGTATACCATCTTGTTATTGCTGTGCTACAGCTGAATGATTGGGAGGGAATGGACGAAACTCTGGGCTGTGTATGTGTGCGTGCATGCAGTGGGAAGGATTTCTTTGCATTTCTATGAAGCTACTTTTCCCTTTTGAGTTGAACAAAAAGGTTTTGTTTCCTTTTCCCTTTTGCAATGCTGCCAAGTATTAATGATAATGATAGTGATAATTATTGTTCCTGTTGTTATTGATTGTGCTAAAAGAAAATTTTTCCTTACCGTAGCCAAATGTTTGTTGGGGTCTGAGCCCATTTGCCAGCCCAAGGATGTGGGCAGCTAAAATGGCAAGTTCTCAAAACTTCTTTCCATGAACATAAGCACTCATATGTACATCTAAATGTTTCTCTGTTAACAAAGGGTTTGTGCATTTTGTATCTATGTGGGAGAGTATCATCTGTGTAATAAGAAATTGTGTGAAACTGTTCTCATTGTCCAGCAGGAAGCACATTTTTATTTATTTATTTATTTATTTTTCAATTTATAGCCTGCCTTTTTTCTACAAAGTGCTCAAGGCAGCTTACATCATTCTCCTACTCCATCTTATCCCCACTACAACAATCCTGTGAGGTAGGTTGGGCTGAGAGTCTGTGATAGGCCCAGAGTCACCCAGTTGGCTCCATGACTGAGCGGGGACTAGAACCCAGATCATCTGAGACCCAGTCCCGTGCTCTTAACCACTACACCAAACTAGGCTCTTTAGCCCAGGCAAGCAACAGGTTTGTTCAACACCAGTTCAACAAAGGATTTCTTTGGTGTGCCTTTTGCCATTGGGTGGATTGATTTCAGCAACCCAAACACTTTCTTCTGGAGTCTGTGCTAAAGAGACTCAAAAAGGACATTGACTTTACCTCTTGAGGTTTCTCTCCAAATTCATGTGGATCTTTCTGCCACTGCCTCCAACCAGCTTCTGTGAAGAAGTGTAAAAGTTTTTTTTCCCTCTTAATTAACTTTTTTTTTCTGAGCTGCATCTTTCCAGGAACCAAGCAGCCACACTGGTACACCAGAAAAGAAAAGACTCCTTTTCTCTACCGCCCTGGAAGGAAAAGCCCTCCATGTCCCATGCTACGCCCAGGCTCCAGGAACTGCAGTGACTGTGATGGGGATCCGATCCTGTTTTCTGCCTTGCTCCATTGCATCATTTATAAGGAATAACCAGGCAAACCATGAGATGCAAGGTCTACAACTAAGAAGCTTGAGTGAAGCTTAGACAACGAAATCTCGAAGCATTGCCTAAAAGGGCAAGACAAATGACTGAACTGGACACCAGGCCATTGCCTCACCTCACACTGCTCCCACCTTGCAAAGCACCAAGTTTGCTGACCAGAAGGGATGGTGGCCACAGACAGGATATTCATCACCGCGAGGGCCTCAGCCCGGATGAGGATGCAATTCTGAAGGCTGCAATGGGTCAGAGGAGGCCTAGGGAGCAAAGGAACCAGGCCTCAAAATCGAGTGGCAAAACTGGAGAGAGGTGGGGGAGCAGGTGAGGATGAGAGCCTTCTGGCACTGAGTTCTTTGCAGCCAAAGAGGGGCCAAAGTCAGCATGGAGTTTCCCAGGAGGACTACTAGCATTGGGGTTGTATATCATGTGTTTTTTCTTCTTTTTCTTTGCTGCTATTCCAATTGTTTCCCATTTTTCCTACCCTTTGAATTGAACTCTCAGCAAATACACAAGTCTCCATTGTATAAAAATACTTGCTCCTCACATTAGTTTAGTTTTGAGATGGAAGCTGTTTTCCAGGATAAAGAAAGCTTGGAACAGGATTTATCCAAACTGACTTACTTGTTGTGTCACATAGCAAAGCTAGTGACAAAGAGGGGATTGTTGGGAAAAATTGGGTAAATCCTGTCTGAAAAGCATTGCTTTTCTGTGTGCCTTGGCATTGTAGGATCAAATCCTGACTTCCTTCTCAAAACCAAGCTGACACTGCTGCTTAAAATGGCATTTATCCCCCACTTCTTTCCCTCAATTTTAGCTGTGGGCTAAAGCAGACAAGCCATTTAGTCCAAATATACATTGCAAATAATCACTGTTGTAATTCAGTTTACCAGGAAGTATCTTCCTAGCCCGTACTTCATGGATCACTGCCTTGTCGTGGCGAAGGGGCTTGCGTAGCTCAATAAAGCTATGAGCTATGCCTTGCAGGGTCACCCAAGATGGACAGGTCATAGTAGAGAGCTCTGACAAAACGTGATCCACTAGAAAAGGAAATAGCAACCCACTCCAGTACCCTTGCCACAAAAACCGCCTGGACAGTACCAAGAGGCAAAGAGATAGGATGCCGGAAGATGAGCCCCTCAGGTCGGAAGGTGTCCAATGTGCGACTGGGGAAGAGCGGAGGGCTAGTACTAGCAGTGCCAGAAAGAATGAAGCCACTGGGTCAAAGCCGAAAGGACACTCAGTTGCTGATGTATCTGGTGGTGAAAGGGGAGTCCGATGCTGCAAAGATCTATACTCCACAGGAACCTGGAAAGCAAGATCCATGAATCATGGCAAACTGGATGTGGTCAAACAAGAGATGACAAGACTTAACATGGACATCTCAGGAATCAGTGAACTAAAATGGACAGGAATGGGTGAATTTAATTCAGATGACCATCAGGTATACTGCTGCGGGCAAGAATCCCTCAGAGGAAATGGAGTAGCCTTCATAATCAATAAAAGAGTAGGAAAAGCAGTACAGGGATACAATCTCCACAATGACAGAATGATCTCAGTTCGAATCCAAGGCAAACCATTCAACATCACAATAGTCTAAGTCTATGCCCCAACCACTGGTGCTGAGGAGGCTGAAGTTGACCAGTTCTATGAAGGCCTGCAACACCATCCAGAATTAACTCCCAAAAGTGATGTCCTGATCATCATGGGGGATTGGAATGCTAAAGTAGGAAGCCAAAAGATAACCGGAATAATAGGCAAGTTTGGCCTAGGAATACAAAATGAAGCAGGGCGCAGGCTGGTAGAATTTTTTCAAGAGAATACGATGGTCATAGGAAACACTCTTTTCCAACAACCCAAGAGATGACTGTACACATGGACATCACCAGACGGTCAACACAGAAATCAGATTGATTATGTGCTCTGCAGCAGAAGATGCAGAAGCTCTATACAGTCAGTCAAAACTAGACCAGGAGCTGACTGTGGCTCAGATCATGAGCTTCTGATTGCAAAGTTAGGCTCAAATTGGAGAAAGTAAGGGAAAGCACTATGCCACTCAGGTATGACCTAAATCATATCCCTGATGAATATACAGTGCAGGTAACAAATAGATTTAAGGAATTAGATCTGATAGACAGAGTTCCTGAAGAACTATGGACAGAGGTTCGCAACACAGTACAACAGGCAGCAACTAAAACCATCCCAAAGAAAAAGAAATGCAAGAAAGCAAAATGGCTGTCTGAGGAAGCTTTACAAATAGCTGAGGAAAGAAGGGAAGCGAAAGGCAAGGGAGAAAGAGAAAGATACAAACAATTGAATGCAGAATTCCAGAGAACAGCTAGAAGAGATAGAATGCCTTCTTAAATGAACAGTGCAAAGAAATAGAAGAAAACAATAGAATAGGGAGGACCAGAGATCTCTTCTTCAAGAAAATTAGAGATATGAAGGGAACATTTCATGCAAAGATGGACATCATAAAGGACCAAAATGGCAGGGACCTAACAGAGGCTCAAGAGATTAAGAAGAGGTGGCGAGATTACACCGAAGAACTATACAGGAAAGAGCTTAACTTCCCTGATAACCACGATGGGGTGGTCACTGACCTCGACCCAGACATCTTGGAATGTGAAGTTAAATGGGTCTTAGGAAGTCTGAGCAACAACAAAGCTAGTGGAGGAGACAGTATTCCAGCTGAGGTATTCAAAATCTTAAAATACGATTCAGTAAAAGTGCTACACTCAATATGCCAGCAAATTTGGAAAACTCAACAGTGGCCACAGGATTGGGAAAGGTCAGTTTACATTCCGATTCCAAAGAAGGTCAATACTAAATAATGTTCAAACTACTGCACCATTGCACTCATTTCACATGCTAGCAAAGTGATGCTCAAAATCCTACAAGTTAGGCTCCAGCAGTATGTGGACCGAGAACTACCAGAAGTACAGGCAGGATTTCTAAGAGGGAGAGGAACTGAAGATCAAATTGCCAACATACTTTTGATTATGGGGAAAGCTAGGGAGTCCTAGAAAAACATTTGCTTCCGCTTCATTGACTACGCTAAAGCCTTTGATTGTGTGGATCACAACAAATTGTGGCAAGTTCTTAGAGATGGGGGTACCTGACCATCTTATTTGTCTCTTGAGAAACCTCCTTGCGGGTCAAGAAGCAACTGTGAGAACTGGACACGGAACCACTGATTGGTTCAAAATTGAGAAAGTAGTTCGGCAAGGCTGTATACTGTGGACCTGCCTATTTAAGTTATACGCAGAACACATCATGAGAAAGGCGGGGCTAGATGAATGACCAGTTGGAATCAAGATTGCTGGGAGAAGTATCAACAACCTCAGATATGCAGATGAAACCTCTCTCATGGCAGAAAGTGAAGAGGAACTAAAGAGCCTCTTGATGCGGGTGAAGGAGAAGAGCACATAAGTTGGCCTGATACTCAACATAAAGAAAACTAAGATCATGGCATCTGGTCGTCTCACTTCCTGGCAAATAGATGAGGAAGAAATGGAAGTAGTGACCAATTTTATTTTCCTGGGTTCCAAGATCACCACAGATAGGGACTGCAGCCAACAAATTAAAAGACGCTTGCTCCTGGGGAGGAAAGCTATGGCAAATCTAGACAGCATTCTAAAAAGCAGAGAAATCACCCTGCCAACAAAAGTGCGTATAGTCAAGGCGATGGCTTTCCCAGTTGCAATGTATGGCTGTGAAAGCTGGACCAAAAGGAAGGCCGAGCACCAAATGATTGAGACCACTGAATTGTGGTGCCGGAGGAGACTGCTGTGAGTCCCTTGGACCGCAAGGCGATCAAACCGGTCAGTCCTAGAGATCAATCCTGGCTGCTCTTTACAAGGCCAGATGCTGAAGATGAAACTCAAATACTTTGGCCACCTAATGAGAAGGAAGGACTCCCTGGAGAAGCGCCTAACGCTGGGAACATTAGATGGCAAAATAAGAAGGGGACGACTGATGATGAGCTGGCTGGATGGAGTTACTTGGGATGGTTGGTGCGAGCTTGGGTGGACTCTGGGAGATGGTGGAGGACAGGAAGTCCTGGAGGAATGTTGTCCATGGGGTTGCGAGGGGTCGGACATGACTTCACGACTAACAACAACAACAACAACTTTGCTAGTCCAGAGGCTCCATATGCCTGGTCAAAGTCAGAATGTTTATAATCAAAATAAGAGTTTGAGTTCATGTATAGTCTTTGTAGCTTGAATTTACATGTTTAAGCAGACCTGGAGATAGGTTCAAGTTACTCAATTAAACAGTCAATACAGGCTATTACAATATTTCTAATCTTATTGTTACTGTTTGATTGACTGACATTTCTTTATCTGTTCTGTATGTGATGACCTCAGAATCTTACTGTAATTTTTACATTCTGTCATCAATTGCCCTGTACCTGTATGTGACTGGGAGTGTACAAAAAGTCTCTAGTTCTGTTGAAGCTTTGCAGCTGAGTTCATCTCTTGCTCTCCCTGTAAGGCCTTATCGTGAGTCAACCGCGGGAACCTGGGACAGACAATAAAGCCTCATATGTTCATAATGATTGATCTTTCCTGCAACCCCAAGTTTTATTTCTCTTCTCAAATTGAGATTCTGGGATTCTGACACAAGCAAGGAAACCCACATTTCTTCTCATTTGTGTTTCGTTTTCCAAATTTTCAGTGACTGCATCCCTCTTTCCATTTCTTGCACTCTCTCTCCCTCATGCAGGAAATAGCCACACTCACCAGTCAAGCCTCTCAAAGCTCTCACCCGCAATGCAGCATCCCAATGCAGCATGTAGCATCACAGGCCAATCCGCCACCTCACACAATCTTTCTCCCACAGGGCAAACTCCCAGCACAAACAAACTACAAACTCCCAGAGCATATACAGAGTTCTTTCTAGATTTATAGTCATGCACACAGGAGTGGAGTTGTTTATGAGGGCAAGAATAGGGATATTTCTGCAGATAATGTGTTCTTGAGTATTGAGAATATGGGAAACTGCTGAGCGGAGTGGCCATAATAGCACAGTAATTATGGCTGATTACAGATAGTTGACATGGCAACCAGGGAGGCACATGAAACATGATAAGTCCTGCATGGGAGCTTGATTTTCTGACCCCTGTGTCTTCTCTGCCTGCCCAGGTGGACCTCCAACAGCAGTCCCTTGACTTGCAGGAAGGCACCAGACCCGTGTCCTCAGCTGCTCTCAATTCCGTGGGCTCCCCCTGCACTCACAAACACACGCTGCCTCTGGGACCATCTCATGGCTTCTCTCGGGTGCCAGGTTTCACACTGTTGACTGAATGGGGATGATTTGAAGACCGGCTGAATCCTTGGTTTCTAGTGCTGGGGTTTTCTTTTGTGTTGCTCCATTTTCTCACTGCATCAAACGGGGCATCACCGTGTGCCTGGAGATTCATGTAGAACCTCTCCATTTCGCGTAAAGCAGGACAGTCCCTGGGAGCTCGAAGCTCTGAATGGAGAGCTGAGGCTGGGATTGGGGGTCTCCTGCTTCCTGCCTGAGGGGCTGACCAGCCCTGGGAGCCATGTGTTCCTGGCTGGATTCATGCCCTCAGCTGGGGATGCTGTTAAGAGGAGCTTCCCGTCCCTTCCCCTCTTTGACCCTCATTCATCCTTTCGGCCTGGATGCTCATGAGCCCCCACCTCTATTTTTATCCCTTTAATAGATGCCTCATTCCCCCCAACTTGGGTGTCTGGTGTGCTAAATCCTGAGGCTGGTCCTGGATTGAGGGAAAAGGGAGGCTCCACCTGAGATGCTTCCCAGGTCGTGGAACAGAGATGTCCGGCCTGCTTTCTGTCATGCTGAACAAGCAAAGCATAAAATTCCCCCTAAGCTGAAGGGTTGAACTGTGGTGGGGGAGACCTGAGGGAGACTGCAGTGTCTTCTGGGAGGCAGGGGGGCTTGAAGCAGTGAGACCCAGTTCCAGCCCCCTGCCCCATCCTCAAAGTTCCTGGCAGATGCTTCGCCAATCACTTCCTCTGAGCTCACCTCCTTCACAGGGTAAAAGGAATGGAGGACAAACTTGTAAGCAACTTTGGGTGTTCACAAGAGGAGAAAAGGCAGAGAATACCTGCGGCATAAACAGAAAATGCAGTGCCCAATATTCCTCCCGTTTTGGCTCCCATGTCCTCCCACGGGAGTCAATTTTCGGCTCCTGCACTCCTTCAAGTGTGTGCTGTGAAGGGCAGGGTGACCCCCAAGTACATGGACCCCTGGCCTACCAAATGTGAGGGGATTTGGGAAATGGTGCACTGAGTTCAGTGGGCAAGATACTTCCCACATGCCCTAGGAATCATAGAAACATAGAAACATAGAAACAGAGCGAGTCAGAAGGGGCCTCCCGGGCCATCTAGTCTGACCTCCGGCACCAGCTGGCTCCGCTCATGACATGCCCACCATGTGCATGTCCAGTCTATCTTTGAACACCCTCACTGATGGGGCCTCAACGACCTCCCGTGGAAGCCCATTCCACGCCCTTGGGGTCCGAACTGTCAGGAAGTGCTTCCTGGCATCCAAATTGAACCTTGGCTCCCTGAGCTTTGCTCCATTGGAGCGCGTCCTCCCTTCCTCTGCAGGGGAGAACAGGCCTATCCCCATCTCCATGTGACACCCCCTCACATACCTGTATGTTGCCAACATGTCCCCTCTGATTCTCCTCTTCTCCAAGCTGAAGAGACCCAGTTCCCTCAGTCTTGCCTCATACGGCATCCCCTGCAAACCAGCCACCATCCTTGTGGCCCGACGCTGCACTGACTCCAACCTGGCTATATCCTTTCTGTAATGAGGGGCCCAAAACTGAACACAATACTCCAGTTGCGGGCGCACCAGAGTCGTGTAGAGTGGTAGTAATACCTCTTTTGATCTAGAAGCCACACTTCTGGCTATGCTACCAAGGGTGGCATTCGCCCTCTTGACCACCGCATCGCACTGCTGGCTCATGTTTAGCCTGCAGTCAACCATTACCCCGAGGTCCCTTTCACAAGTGCTGCTCTCCAGCCACTTGTCACCTAACCTGTACTTATGACAGCTATTCTTATGCCCCAAGTGCAAGACCTTGCACTTATCCACATTGAACGCCATCCTGTTGTCTCCTGCCCACTTCCATAGTCTGTCCAGATCCTTTTGGATCTGGTGTATCTGCTCCTCAGTTGTGGCCACTGCTCCAGTTTTAGTGTCGTCTGCGAATTTGATCAGCAGACTGTTCACCCCTTCTTCCATGTCGTTAATGGATGCAGCCGTCCCATCCATCCGGCTACATTCCCAGAAGGCATCCTAGACGGAAACAAGGCCAAGGTTGCTCATATAGGAGGATCCTGGCTGGACTTCATCTCCGAACAGAGCAACCTCCACCCTCAGACAGGGTCCCTGCTGCCTCCGACAGAAGCTGGAACTCTCAGGGCTGGGAAAGGACTTCTTCAACCCTTCCCCAGGGGGAGAAAGACATTCCCTGCTCTGAATCTTTCTCTTCCTGCTCTCAGAAGAAGTCTGGGGGCCTCCCCACAGCCCTGGCAGGAGGCCTCTGCTGGTGCGCTCTTGCAGTCAAGCCTCTTTGTGAGCACATGAAGGGGAGTCAGTCCAGTGCAGTCTGCCTAGGGAAGGGATCTGCAATGCCTGACAGATCATCTCTAACAAACCCTCCCATCCACAAGTTCCCCACCCTGGAAAAGGATCTGGAGGGATTTCCAATCTGCATTGCTGGCTCCATGTCAAGTTCTGGGCAAGCAGTATTTGTCTGTCCAAACTTGAAAAAAAAGAATGAAAATTTCAAAGATTGAGAACAGAAACTATCTATAAAACCAAAAAAAGACGAAATGTAAAGCTTAGCTAAGGAGGTTAAGAGGGAATGATTTCTTCTTTGCTGCTTCCCCAGTTATGAAATGGAGCTTTTATTTTTCCCAACTACTGAAACGTGAAGGGGATGATTTTTTCCCCAATTCACTTAATCTAATGCTGTTCATGTGCCCAAAATGGCCTATTTAGAAAAGTTGGAGTTCTGCACTCTTGATGAACAAAAAAAAAAGCATTTTATGCTTTGCTTTTCATCATGAGATGCTCCTTGCTATTCAGGTCAGGCCTCCATAGAATGATGAAGCACTTGGGCAGGAAGATGCAGCCCAGCAGCCCAGCGCTGGAGGCCAAGATGGAGAAGACCTGGACGGCCAACATGTACTTGCCCCTGGTGCTCAGGTAGGTGGGCACGAAGGACACCCAGACGCTGCAGAAGACCAGCATGCTGAAGGTGATCAGCTTGGCCTCGTTGAAGGCCCCGGGCAGCTTCCTGGCCAGGAAGGCCACCGTGAAGCAGACAGCAGCCAGGAAGCCCATGTAGCCGAGGGCAGCGTAGAACATGGCCACAGAGCCTTCGTTGCACTGCAGGACGATCTGCCCAGTCTGGGAGTGCATGTCTGAGTCAGGGAAGGGGGGAGCAGTCCCCAGCCAGATGGTGGAGAAGACCACTTGGACACTGGAACAGCAGATGACAATGGAGTTGGCCAGTGTCCTCCCCAACCAGTTCCTTGCCCTGTTGCCTGGCTTGGTGGCCAGGAAGGCCAGCACCACAGTGACGGTTTTGGCCAGGAGGGAAGAGATGGCAACCGAGAAGATGATGCTGAAGGCTGCTTGTCGCAGGAGGCAGGTGATGCTTCTTGGCTGGCCAATGAAGAGGAAGGAGCACACAAAGCAAAGCAGGAGGGAGACAAGCAGAATGTAGGAGAGGTCTCGGTTGTTGGCCTTGACTACTGGAGTCTCTTGGAATTTTCTGAAGATCCACAGTATGCCTCCTGTGGTGATGGAGAAGAGTAGGGCCATGCCAGTGAGGAAGGACCCCAAATGTTCTTCATAAGAGAGGAAGGTGATGACCTTGGGGATGCACTGATCCCTGGCCTTGTTTGGATGCTGATCTTCTGGACACCTTAGGCAATGCTCTGCATCTGTTGAAAGCAAGAGAAACAGCACCTTGACTTCTGTGGCTGTCCTGGTAGGGGCATGACACTGGTGTGAGAGGTAACATAGAGCTCTTTCCTTCCAAGTGTGGTTGCAAGGCCCCTTCATTCTCCAAAGTCAGCAAAGTTCCTCAGATTCACCATCAAGGCAACCCACAGCCTGGAAGGCACATTGGCAAGAGGACAAGGATATCTTGCAGTGCATATTTCCTTGTAATCATGAATCAATCCGTTCAGCAGATACTGTCTGATGCTGGCAGGGACCCCAGCCCTTGCACAGGGTGAACATCCCTGGATGAAGTGTGGGGGACACGTCTATAGCTGGAGGTTCAGAAAGGCTGTGTTGTGTGGTGGGCAGATCCCTTGATTATCCACTGCCCCACCAGAAACCCACATGGAAAGCGGCATTTTCCACCATTGGTGCTCAGACTTCAGTGGGAAAAGAATATGAATGGTTGTAATAGATCCTTTGCAGAGTGTGACTCGATTTGCAAGGTCCCTCTCAGACTGCTGTGTTGCCCATCATGGTTGTGCATGGCACACAGCCCTGTCCCTACTTCCAGCAGCTGCAAATTTGCTCTTGCAAGCGTGCTCAGGGCAAATTCCAGCAATGCCTCCCCAGCCTCAATCCAGTTGGTCTTCTGCCACAAGCCCTCCAACAAGGTACTTGGTCAGCACCAGCAGCCCTTCCTACTTCTCCCTGCTCAGTGGAGGCCATCACCCCTCCATGAGTTGAGCAGAGGGACAATCAGGGCAAACTGAGGGTTTGAGTCCCTTCGTTTGCTCAACCACCCCTTTCACTCATCCAGGTCAGATGTGGATGGAGAAGGACCCAAATTGGACACAAAAATGGTGGAACTAGAAATAACTGGTTCTGTCTTCCATGTCTCTCCCCACTATGTAGTAGCATCAACTCCTCCAGTCATTTATAGAATCATTTCAGAATCAAGAGGGCTCTGACTGAATGACACATCCTGCCTGAGGTTCCTTCTGCTCAAGAAAATCTTCAGAGTGGGTCATCTCTTTTCCGCAAGTTCACATGGAGGTTGTTTGAGTTTTGAAGTACATCTACTGCACAGAGGTGATCAGCATAGAACAGGAGAGGACAAGACTGGGGTTGAGGGGTTCCAAGTGGTAGAGGGAGTCCTGCTCGCCCAGTGGGTTGGGGGTGGAATTACAAACCTAGTAGCACCTTCCTGAAAGGTGGTCCATATGCTACTTCTGACTCAGCCCAGCCTACTAGCCCATCAGAGCCAGCAAGAGGAGAATTCCCCCTTCTCCCCGACAGATGGGGCCGCCGAAGTTCCAAAAGATCAAAGCCGCACTTGGGGGGACTTGGTTCCTTTGTAAAATGAGGGTAATGACTGCACAGTACGCTTAGCTTCACGTGCCAAAATGTAATGAGGGGCACATTAAAGGGAGAGGAATGTTTGCTGAAAAAGCACCACCAATGAGAATGAGGTAGTTTCCTGGAGAGATGGAGCAGACAAGGAGCAATGTAATGTCATCTCATGGTTGGATCTTTCCGGCCACTGCCTTTCCCTCTGCACTCACCCACCTTCCCAAGTGGAGATGGTCCCTTCCGCACACGGAGTGCAGTCATAGCAGCACAGGGGCTCCCCTTCCCGAGCCACCTTGAAGAATCCCGGGCGGCAGCTCTCCACACACCTGGCCTGGGGCAGGGGCTGAGCAAGAGAGAAGGAGCATCAGGGCAGGAGGCTTGGGGTGTTGATTCTGTGGATGGGGAGGCAGAGCTGGAAAGGTTGGAGAGGAGGTCCGGGATTTCAGCATGTTTCATTACTGAACCCCAGCCTGTGAACCTGGAACAACTCTTTTACATCTCATGCTTTGTATTAATGTCTTAAATGGCTGAACATCTGATTAGCCAGAATGTTAGCAAAGGGAAGGGAAAAAAACAATGCAATGGCAGGGATGGTTTTCTTCACCTGATCTTGCCATCGGGGCCACACAATGGGATCTCGGTGGATGGTGAATTTGGGGCCAGGCAAGCCCCACCTTTCTAGACTTCCAACTTTCACACTTACAACAGTCTTGTTGGGAAAGCAAACCCAATTCACAAGGTCCAGGTTGGTTGCCAAGTCCCCGTTCTCATCCAAATACACCCCATCAATGGACTGATTGTGGAACTGGGGGTCTCTCAGGAAAGGGTGGAGCTGGAGGAACAGGGAAAGAAGCAGCATTTGAGAAGTCACATTTCATGTCACCCAAGTTTTGCTAAGAGCTGGTCCCAGTTTAATTTGTCTCTATGTCACTCTTAGTATGGCGAAGGCTCTGATTTCATTTCTGGATACCCATCGTGTACTTCGGACTTCAGGAGGTGTTGCAAGAAGCATTGTCATTGAAGAAAAGTGAGGACAGCTTCTCTTAAGGCAGTATTTCAGGCATCCTCAGAAGCAGCAAAGGGAAGTTACTGCTCCAGAGCATTAGAAGATGACCTGGGAGTTCTTTTTGTGTGATCAACAAGTTTTCTTCCTGAGGAGTCTCCCAGGAATCCCACCACAGGGGACTTGGAAGGAGCCAACAAGTTCTTCTTGTTGCTTGAGCCTTTGATAGCAATCCTGCACTCTGGAATGATCAATCAGTGGCTGTGGCCCTGCCCTGTGACCCGCACCCAGTCCTGGAAGAGTGCTGTGAAACCCCCTTCAGTCCTTCAACCTGTAGGCTGAGTCCAGCCTGTCATTCTGTCTCTCCTCGTGCATCTGAGCTTCAGGCCCAGGCAGTGCTCTTGCTGTCCTCCTCTGGAGGCCTTCCTGTTTCTCCTACTGAGAACATGTGCATTTAATGTCTGTCGATGGTGGCACTATAAAGAACATGTGGGATCTTCAGGTCTCATCAGCATTGCCTGCACTTCCCCATTCAAATCATCAACAATACGCGATTTTCCCCGTCTCTTGCACGATTTATCCTGTTGCAACTGTGCTCTCTGATCTCAGAATCCCCCTTCCCTTGAGTTGCCCACTCACTGCTCCGGCACTCTCAGGTTTCCTCCAAGACTGCCGCCAGCCTGCCCTTGTTGCACGTGCCTGCCTCTCCGACCTTAGCAGGTTGCAGGCTGCTGCAAGGTGGAAGGATTCCAGGTCCATATTCCCTGACTCTGGATTCTACCTTTCCCTCCAGCTTGTGATGTTCTGGCCTTGCTTCTCTCCTCCCTGAAGGTGATCAACAGAGTCCCAGATCCTCTGCCCTGATCTCCCCTTCCACTACACCTACACTGCCAACCTCCAACTGACTCTCCATGTCAGCTCACTTGCTGGTAATGTGCTTGCTGGGACCCCGGACTAGTTGGGACACAATTCCTTGCCCCTTTCAGCCAGGAATCTGCATGTATCCTAGGGTGAGGAATGCACACACAACGAAACACATACTGTGTTAAGCTGGGCATTCCAGGTAACACATATATTGCCTTGTTTTCTGACACCAGGCAAGACAGCAAGCCCTATTATTCTAAGGTCAAGGAACGTGAGCAAGGACCTGTGCAGTCCTTGTACAGACTTGTATGCACACATATTGCCTCAGTGTGACTCGAAGCAACTCCACCAGCCAGGAACAGCTGGACTCACTACTAGAAAGTCAGGAGAGGGGACCAACAGGGGCACCAGAAGAGAGAGTGCTCCAGTTGCCCCTTCATTGGGAAGATCTAGCCTCCATTCTACATTTGAAGTATAACAGCTAAGAAGATGGTGACTGGGGAGAATACCTGCCATGGAGGAATCCGGTGTACATCTGGCCTGCCTCCACGTTCCATGTTCTTCCTCCTGGATCTGGAGGAAAGAGCCGCATGTATGGCACGGTCCACAGCCTGGACGGTGCTGTAAGAGAAGCTGTCCAGAGAGAGTACTTGCTCCTTGTCCACTTGGGGAAGGCCCTCCGGTTCTGCCTCTTCTCTGCATCTTGTCCACCCTTTCACTGACAGCAAATTCTTTGAATATGAACACTTGAAAGCTGTCTTCACAAATGCACCCATACTTCTATACAAATTCGGAAAATCATTATAGTTGGTCCGCTTACTTTTTGGGGGAAGGAAGGAAAAATATGCATACAAGTGCTGGAATGTGTTTCGACTATGTACATCAGCTAAAGCCAAGGTAAAGTCATACATCGTTGTGGTGATCCAGATTTTTCCATTCACAAGTTGCGTAAACGCTTGAGTAACTAATTCAACAATTTCTATTCCATACAAAGAGATAATCAACTCTTCAAAATAAATGAAGGCATTGATTTTTACGAAAATCTTCCATGACTTCAATCCAAGGTGTACATTGGCCGATTTCAGTAGTGAGATGCTGCATGAAGAAACCACGCAAATGCCATTCCTGAGGAGCTCCGGTTTCAAGGTCCTCATGAACTTGTCTCCATTCTCAGTGTCCAGTGAGAAGAGCCCCACCATCGTCCACCTGAAGTGCAGCAGCAGCCTGACGATCCCGGGGTACTGGAGGCCTTCTTCGGGGAGCATCCTGTAGAAGAAAGGGGACTGGCTTTTTCCTCCCCTGACCTGAGCGGTGAAAGCATAAGTGACCTGGGAGGGAAAGGAAGAGCGAGGCTGATGGATTGCTTCATTTCAGCACTGCATCAAAATCCCTCATCTTATGGGAACAAACCACTCATATGTTATCAGCATGAACCATGATTTGAAAGAAAATAATACTGATAATTTTCCTAATAATAAAGTGTTTATCATAAAACGTATACCCTTTAACTATCTGCATGAAACATGGATTGACAGGAAGGAATGCTTATTATTTTCTGGCAATGCTTATTATTTTCTGGAAAATGAAGTGTTTTAGCATTCAAAGTTTAAAACACTGAGAGAAGGAGGGCAGAAACAGCCTGAACGCTTGAGTATCTCCACTTGTTCCATCCTGTTTTAAATGCCCCATAGACTTCATTGTATGAATGGGAGAGGAAAGGTTTTGTAGGGTTAGTCAAACATAGATCCCGTGGACACTTTCCTGGGCTCTCACAGTCATGCTTGCTTTTCTGCATTCGATGACGAGAAAGAAAAGAAAACAGAGAAACAGTGAAACAGAGCAGGTCAGAAGGGGCCCACCGAGCCATCTAGTCTGACCTCTGCCTCGATCCGGCTCCACTCAGGACGTGCCCACCATGTACATGTCTCACCTATCCTTGAAGAAAACTATCTTCAATGCCCATGAGTTGCTTGACCCTGAAGTTCAGAATTATCAGAAGAAGTTGACCACATTGAAGCATATTAGCATGGAAACATGTTCAATCAGAAGGACCCTTGGCCCCAGCCTGGTCTGGTTTCTAAATCCTCAACGTGTGCTTATTCATTGGGAATGTACAGCAACGGCCTTTTCCAGACAGTCACTTGCTGTGCTGTCATCTCTCTCATGGTCTGACAAGGAACAAGACGGACCTTTGGTTAATCCTCAGCACTAACAGTACCAGATGGGGGCCTGGTGTGGGGCCTGGGGGGCTTGAAACCTTTTCCGCATGGGACTGTGTAAGATGGTCTGCTGTCCTGGGATGGAGATAATGTTTGCCAATGATTTGGGAATCTTTCCCTTTCTCTACATACCAACTCATATCACTTCTCCCAAGCCTCCCACCTGTGGGATTTTGAAGATTTCCAGCATGTTGGAAAGATGCAAGGAGCTGTCCGAGTCAGATTCTTCAAGGACGGCCAGCAGATGCTCTCGCCTGCCACACTTGTAGTTGGGAACGTGGGCCTGAGCGGTCGAGAGCAGGTCGATGGCTGTGTCAGACGTCAGTCTAACATCGTAAAGGGTGTCATAGATGCTGAAGCCCAGGGTGAGGTTGGGCAAGAGGCTGGGATTCTGGTTGACACCCTGGATGGCAAACAGGAAGGAGAGAATCTTCCAGTAATCTGCTGGTCCCATCCTGGAAAGGAAAAAAATGAATAGAAAGTTTCATGCTGCCATCCCTGCTCATGGATCCTTATGGTGCCCTTTCAGACTTAATCCTGCTTCTTGGGCTTCCACATTCTCAGCCTGGTCCCAGCCCAAAGCCAGAGCCCAGCTGCCGATTCCTGTGGAACCTCAGGTGGGATTCCAGTGGCCTCTTTCCCATCATACTCCAGGTCCTTCCCCCAAGGCAAGACACCTGCAGTCAAGGGGTCCTTCCCAGGCAGGAGCCCAGCAAGGCAGCCATTCCCACTGATAGGGATGGGAAGGCAGAGGAGTGCAGAGGCAGGGAACGTGGGGCAAGTTCTGGAGCCTATTGCCCCCCATTGCCCTTTTTTCCCCACTGGGCTTTGCTGCCTGTCAATTCCCTGGCTGGGTCTACCTGAGGAAGGCACCAGCTAGAAGAAATCACTCTGGTTTTGCTTGCTATCGCTAACTGTGCTGCGTGGCTACAGGTGGCACTTAGCAGTATCAGGTCCAGCAGGCCAGTGACTTACTGATGCTCTTCATTAGAGGCAGGTTGATTGAATGTGTGTGGTCCAAATTGGCTTTCTGCTGCAGAGAAGCTGGCACTGAAGACGAAGTCTCCCGGGTTGAAATAATTGCGTGGGTGCAGCTCAGCCCTGTGCCAGCTCCAGGGGCATTTGGCCACCAGCCTATCACAAGAGGCCTCTGGGAGGAGCAGCAGCAGCAGGACGAAGAGGGCCACTCTGCCGGTGCATGGCATGGCTTCCATCCAGCCCCTTTCAGCCCGGTAGAGGAGCAATTAGAGGAATTTCCTTCTAAATGGACAAGGAGCCCGGCCAGACAAGGCTCCAGCCGAAGGAAGTGAGAATAAGTGCCTGCATGGCAGACTCCTCTGCCGCTCTCAGCCTCTCCCTTTCCCTGAGCAGGACAGCAGGGAAGGAGGTGCCCTCTCCTTTGTGTCTGGATGCAAGACACTCCTCTGCCATCTCAGGGAGGTCTCGGGGGGTTCAGGGTGGTTCTGGGGGGGAGGGCTGTGAGGTTTGCAAGAAGAGAAGCAATGCATGATGATTTTCATAATTATACGGCCTCATGGCTGGAGCACCTCTGCGGCTTCCTGACAACCTACCTCCTCCCATGTGCAAGAGAGACATGCTCTTAGAATGTTCCGATTCGGCCCATGTGAAACAAGCAGTACCAAGGGTTCTTTCCCTCATGCACTTTGCAACTGACCTTCAACATGTGACCTGCTGAATCCCCCGTTTGCTATCCCCCTCACCACATGTATTGCCTTGCAGTGGGGTAGCCTGGCCCTGCAAACTCCCTGCCTCTTTTTCCCCCTTCTCATTCCTAGTGCACCCAGCTTGCTCCCTGGAGTGCCACACCATCATCACGGTGCTGACGGATTTTCCCTTGCTGGCTGGGTTTAGCTCCAGGGGTGGGGTAGGCTGAGATTTTGCCAATATGTTGCTCCTGCAGGGATGACCAAGAAGGGCAGCATGAGGGAAACTCCCTGATTGAGGAACGGTTAAGTCTGTCCCATCCCAGCTGCGTATGAGGGACTCAACGGGAAGGTCTTCCCCTCTCTCCTCTTTCCTCCCCTCCTATTTCCCTTGGAAAAAGCTTCTCCTTTCCTTCTGGCTGTGCCCACTGCTCATTCCTGGCATCCACTTCCCATTGGGTTGCATGTGTTGGGACAGTGTGTTTACCGCTAGTCTATCCAGGAGATTAAACCAGGTTGTGGATGTTGTTGTTGTTGTTAGTTGTGAAGTCATGTCTGACCCATCGCGACCCCATGGACAACATTCCTCCAGCTTATGGATCAACCGAAGCTGAAGGAAAGAGGAAAGAGCTCCTTGTCCCCACAGTCACTTGAGCTTCCAAAGACAGCTCTGGGTTGTGGAGCACTCCCAAGCTGCGGACCCTGTCCTTTAGAAGGAGTGCAACCCCACTCAGGACAAGGTCTAAGTCACCTACCCCGGAGTGCGAACCACCAACCAACAGGACCTCCTTTTTTCTGGATTGAGTTTCAGTTTCTAGGCCCTCATCCAGCCCATTACCTCCGCCAGGCACCAGTTCAGCACAGCCACCGCCTCACCTGGATCGGTAGAGAATGAGAGGTAGAGCTGGGTATCATCAGCATACTGATGATTCCACAGCCCACACCTCCTGATGACCTCTCCCAGCGGTTTCATGTAGATGTTAAAGAGCAAAGGGGACAAAATTGACCCCTGCGGAACTCCATGGCATAGCTGCCATGGCACCGAGCCATAGTCCCCCAGTACCACCTTCTGGAATCGGCCATTGAGGTAGGAGCAGAACCACTGCAAAGCAGTGCCCCCAACCCCCAACCCCACCAGCCTATCCAGAATGATACCATGGTCGATGGTATCGAAAGCCGCCGAGAGGTCCAGGAGAACCAACAGGGATGCACTCCCCCTGTCTCTCTCCCTGCACAGGTCATCATACAGGGCGACCAAAGCAGATTACCATACCCGGGTCTGAAGCCGGACTGAAATGGGTCCAGATAATCAGTCTCATCCAAGAGTGCTTGGAGTTGTCTGCCACCACCCGTTCTAACACCTTGCCCAGAAACGGGATGTTGCCCACCGGTCTATAATTCGTGGTCATCTCTGGATCCAGGGCCGTCTTCTTCAGGACTTGCCAGACTACTGCCTCCTTCAAAGGGGCCGGTACCTGGCCTTCCCTCAGAGAGGCATTGATGACCCCCAGGATGAAGCCACCAATCCCATGTTTGGCTTTGTTCAGTAGCCACGATGGGCAAGGATCCAGTAAACAGGTGGTGGGACGTACTTGTCCAAGCACCTTGTCCACATCATCAGGCTGCAATAACTGAAACTCATCCAACAATGTGTGACCAGATGCCGAAATTGGCCCCTCCCCTATTGGCTCTGAATCGCTAATTGAGTTCAGTTTGTGATGTAGCTGAGTGATTTTCTCCTTAAAATGCTTGGCAAAGTTGTCACAACAGGCCATCAATGGTTGTATGGGATATTTCTTTGGGCCTGGATGTACCAGCCCCTGGACCACCCGAAAGAGCTCCACTGGACGGCATTGTGAGGAGGCAATGGAAGCGGAGAAGAATTTCTTCTTTGTCGCCCACACTACCACACCTTAGGCTCAATAGTGAGCTTGCAAGTTTGTCCAGTCAGATTCATCCTGTGATTTCCTCCACCAACACTCTCGACGTCTCCCAACCCACTTCATCTCCCGTAGCTCAGGTGCATACCAGGGAGATGAATGGCTCTGCTAGGAGGGAGAGGATGCTTAGGAGTGATCATGTCAATAGCTCTGGCCATTTCCCCATTCCACAGTTCGACCACAGCATCGACAGGAGCACCATCCTTATCAACCAGAATTTCCTCCAAGGCCTTCAGGAATCCATCCGGATCCATTCGGCTCTGAGGACGGACCAACACGATAGGGTCTGCACACTTACAGAGGGAAAGGCCGCCATCGAGCTCGAACCTCACAAAGGATTGATCTGATCATGACAGGGGAGTCAAGCACAAATTCATCACCCTCTGATCCCCCTCTTCCTGCCCATCGAGAAAGCCATGTCCTACATGTGTCCACATTCATGGTTCGGGCCGATGACATGTTGAGACAGCCCCATGGCTGTCATGGAGGCCATGAAGTCCTGAGCTGTCCCGGTCAGAAGACTCTCATCATGGAGATTGAGGTCACCCAGGACCAACCTCCTGGGGGTCTTCAACACCAGGTCTGAGACGATCTCCTTCAGCTCAGGCAAGGAGTCTGATGGGCAGAAGGGTGCATGGTACACCAACAGAATCCCCAATCTGTCTCAGTCACCCAACGTCAAATAGAGGCACTCTAGACCCAGTCTTGAGAGAACAGGAAGTCCCGTGAGGGAGATGGAGGCTCGATAAATTAAAGCAGCCCCCCCTCCCTTCTCCTCCAGGCATGGCCAGTGCTGGACAAGATACCCAGGTGAGCACAGTTGAGAGAGGGACATATCCCCCCCCTCCTGCCCAGGTCTCAGTTATGCAGGCCAGGTCAGCCCCCTCATCCGCAATCAAGTCGTGGATGAAGGATGTTTTGTTATGGACTGACCTGGCATTAAGCAACAGCATCGTCAGGCCAGAGGGGCGGTTGATAAGCACACCTGGAACCTTCCGGCTTGGGGAATAACCAGAAGGGGGAACAGGTGTAAATCATCTGTCCCTCTTCCTTCTACGCCAGCACGTTAAACCCCCAATGCCATAACAACCATTGCCCATGAGCAGCCCAATGGTAGTGCCCACACGCTCCCCAGGCAACCTCTTTGCAGTAGCCAGGAGGGAGCTGGTGCTCCACAGTACCTGAACCTGGACTGGCTGTTAACCTGGCAATTCCTGAGAGAGCCAGAGTGGAGTCGTGGATCAGAGCTGCAGACTGGGGCTTGGGCCTCCTGGGCTCTGGCCCCTGATAGGCCATGGAGATCACTGGGTGCCTTGCATCAGCAGCAGACACTCAGCCCAACCCACCTGAAAGGGTTGTTGTTGTTGTTTAGAGCAGCAGCAGCAGGAGAGCGGTGGAAGCTGCCTTGAGTTCATAAGAAAAAAGCAGGTTATAAATAGGAAGGAAGGCAGGCAGGCAGGCAGGCAGGCAGGAAGGAAATAAGGACATAAATGTTGGTCAGCTCTGGGTTGTTTGAACCGATGTTTAACCCATCGTCTTCAAGTTCAGACATCAGGGAGGTGCTTCCAATTGGGGCAGCTGGAGGCAGCACAGGGGAAATTGTGTTGGCCCGATCCCAGCACTGGCCATGGTAGATAAATCAGCAGAATTGAGTCAAACTGGCATCCATTAATCAGTTAAGCAAAACTGGCCGGCCAGATCTCTGGGTGACGGTATGGAGAAGCAGACATACAAAGCAGCTGAGAAGAATGGGCTCTGCAACGTTTGGGGTCCTTTCTGGGGTTCTGTGGAAGTTGGGGAGCTCCCCTTTACATGTGGACAATGGACAGCTTGGATGGATTTATCCAATGAATGCTTTTGATGGATGTACCAAGAACAGAAGTTATGTGACTGGCCTGCCACACCTTGGATCTGCTCTTCCAAGATGTTTAGAAACTGGTGCTCCACAGGCCATTCCCCAGTGCTGGAGTGGAGAGCCAGAGGAGGGCTCTTTCCCCCAAAGTCCCTCTGGCCCGGCACCAGCAGCCCCAAGGCCTTCACCTTCAGTTGCTCACTTCAGTGCAAGAACCTGGGACTGATGCCCTCAGTGTTGGTTTGGAGGATCTTTTCTCTTTCCAGCACACTGAGCTCCTGATAGTCCTTAACTTCGTAAAAATCTCTCGGAAAAGCCACTGTGCTGTGTCTTTCCACCACTTCTTGTATTGGCTCCTCAGTAACCTGCCCCAAGCCATGTAAAAAGCCTTGAACTGGGAAAGAAACTGAACAAATGGATGCCAAGAGAGGGAACACTGTTAACTGACATCCCATAAAAGACAACACTGGATTAGTAATGTTGTATGTATTTATTCAAATGGCTATATTTCTTCTCCTTGGGACACTGTTCCTTTTCTTCTATGGTAAATTATGTATCCCAACTTTTTCTAAGCAGTTCTATCTCTCCCTCCCTTTCCCACAACCGCCTGTATATTTCTGCAGACTCCCCCTCCTTGGACTGCTCTTTGGGGGTGCAGGATCCTTCCCTCTGCTCTGTTGGGAATGAGGCATCACATTGCAGGGAAGGAGGAAGGCAGGGGGAGCTGGAGGCAGCTGGAGCAGGGGGCCAGAGACCCCTGTGGGGACCGCTTGGTGGGCTTTGGGGGAGGGAGCCTTCCCTTTGGCTCACCTGAAGAAGTCTTGGGAAGGGGCCTGCTTCCACGCAAGGCAGGAAATGAAGTGCAGGGGCCCTGCAAATCTAGACCGACATCTAGGTACCCTATTTCCAGAGTGCAGATGAGGGTCCTGATACACTTTGGAGGGTGAGTGGAAGAATGAGTTCCTAGTTCTGGTTCCTGACCATTCACAAAAACAACAACCGCACCATCACCAGCAGCAGCAGCAGTAACATTTCTTGATGCTCCTAGCACAGTTTCTCTTCACGGCAAAATTGAAAAAGTAACCACAATTTATTTATTTATTTATTTAGAATTTTTGTATGCCTTCCCATCGCATAGCCTCGGGACGGCTTACGTAAAATAAACAAACATAATACAAATAGTACAAATAAAATCCAGATTCAACCTGGCTGCTAATTAAATCCTAAAGATGATATTAAAAGTTATTAAAATATTGCTTAAATAAAAAGGTCTTCTTATAAATAATATTATAAATTTATAATATTTATTATAAATAAAAAGCCACAGCAGAGAAGGCCCTACTCCAAGTTGATGACCTTTTTTCCTCTCTTAGAGAGGGTCCCCGGAGCAGAGCATCTCCTGTAGTCCTTAAGAGGCCTGAGGGCATATGAGGAAGGAGACGTTCCTTCAGGTATCCCAGTTCCAAGCTGTTCAGGGCTTTATAGGTCAAAACCAGCACCTTGAATTGGGTCCGGACTTTAATGGGGAGCCAGTGGAACTGGTAGAGGGCTGGCGTTACTTGAGAGTAATGGCCGGTCCCGGTCAGCAGCCTGGCAGCTCTATTCTGCACCAGCTGAAGTATCCGGACCATTTTCAAGGGCAGCCCCACGCAGAGCGCCTTGCAGTAATCCAAGCGGGAAGTGACTAGCGCATGGGTCACTGTCGCCAGGGAGTGCCCATCCAGGTACGGACACAACTGGTGGAACAGCCAAAGATGCAGGAAAGCCCTCTTTTCCACTGCCACCAATTGGATCTCCAGTGATTGCTGTCGTTCAAGGAGTACTCCCAAGCTGGGAATCCTGTCCTTCAGAGGGAGTGCTGCCCCACCCAGAACTGGGTCCAAATCACCTACTTGGGGCCCCGCACAGCCCACCAACAGGACTTCTGCCCTATCTGGACTGAGGCTCAGGTTATTGGCCCTCATCCAGCCCATGACCTCAGCAGGCACCGGTTCAGGACAGCCACCGGTCACCTCACACTTCTTCAAGTGCTATGTAAGGATTCCCCAGGCTCCCCTTGATGTTGTTGTTTTGCATGCATGCACTACAAATCTCGAAATCTCCCAAAATCCAGTGATGGAGAGCAGTTACCCTTCCTCTCCGTCCTGCCAACAATGGGACAGCTTTGCATAGCAGGGCCTACTGAATGCTGCAGCTCCCTGTGCTGCCCTGAGAGTGATGGCCGCATAGGTCTGCTTGCAAACGATAGGCGTGAAAGGATCATTTGAAACAAGGGAGAAAAGTGATTTAAAAGGGTAGCAAAGAAAACTACTTAGCCCAAAGGAGGGGAGGGGCCAAAATCAGACATCTCAAGGTGTGGGGAAACAGGCGCGTAAGCAGGAGGGCCAAAAACTTCCTGCTTGTTCATTGACAGGCCAGGCAGGACAAAATGAGCCCATTGCAGCCCACCAGGGGCAGGGCTGGATTGGGGAGAAGGGCCGGTGTTGGAGCAGCGCGGAGCAGGCGGGTGGAAAGAGTGTAACTCTCAGTACCCTTTTACTCAATTAGGGGAAAGGAGGAGGGAACAAGGGGCAGGGAGCAGGGTTCAAAAGGGGGGTGTGAACATGTGCTCAGGGGAACAGAACAATGGAAAGGAAGCTATTCCTTTTTGTTCCCTTTATTGCAATACAGTTTCAAAAACAACTTTCTGCATGCCTGGAATATTTTTCTCTTCTGATGGAAGGGAAAGAGTGTTCATAGCAAAGATGGACATCAGGGAAAGCTCCCTGACTGCCGGAGCAATACGGCAGTGGATCCAGCTGCCCGGAGAGGTGGAGGCTCTCCCACCCGGGGGACATTCAGCGAGAACCTGGGCAGCCACCCGAGTGGGAAGGTGCGCCTGGGTGTCCTGCAGCAGCAGCAGCGTGGGGCCCCAGGGCCTTCCTGGCCCTGCCAACTCTTCTCTTCCGTGAGTCTATAAGGACCAGTGCCTGCGAGGGGTGGGGAGTGGGGCAGAGGGGGATCCCACTCTTCTGGGGAGGGCCACCGCAGGGGCCTTGGGCAGAGGAGCGAGTGCTGCAAAACTTCAAGGCCTGCCCTGCTCTCTCCGCAGTGTGGGCAAGTGGGGGTCCAGCATGAGCCCAAGCCAGCAAAGTTGGTGTGGGGGGGAGCATGGGTGTGCTAGCCAAAGGAATTGGAGAATCATAGCAGAGGTGGAAGGGGCAAGGAAGGCCATCGAGTTCGACCTGTTGCAGGACACCGTGTTGCACCATCCCACTCAGGCGGCTGTCCTGTGTCTTTCTGAGCATCTCCAGTGGGGAAGGCCTCCACGACTCCGGGCAACTGATGCCACTGTCGTATTGCTCTGACCGTGAGGAAGCTTTTCCTGATGTCCCGCCTGAATCTGGGTTGCTCCAACTGACATTGGTTCCTCCGTGTCCTGCAGTCTGGCATCAGCAAGGAGAGATCTTGACCTTCCTCTTTGGGACAGTCTTTGAGGTCCTTCTGGAGGGGTCCCATGTCCCCCCTCAGCCTTCTCTTCTCCAGGCTGAACATGCCCAGTTCCCTCAGTCTCTCCTCACAGGGCAGTCTTTCCCAGCATTAGGCGCTTCTCCAGGGAGTCCCTCCTCATTAGGTGACCAAAATGTTTGAGTTTCATCCTCAGTACCTGTCCTTCTAAAGGGAAAAATTGACAGCCAAAGAGGAAGGGGACGGCAGAGGAGGAGGTGGCTGGATGGAGTCACAGAAGCAGTCTGTGTGAGCTTAGGTGGACTGCGGTGGATGGTGGACAGGGAGGCCTGGAGGAATGTGGTCCATAGGGTCGCGATGGGTCAGCCACGACTTCGCCACTAACAATAGCACGTAGGGACAAAATGCCCCAGCTCGTTGTGAATACACCCACAACTGAACTAGCACACACTTCGACCAAACAGTCAATGCTTGGCATTTGGATGAAATGAATACTGATGCTCATGGAGAAGCTCCAGGAGGGGGTGCTTCCCCCTCTGTCTTTCTGGCTGCCACATCCTTGCAGTGAGACAGCGGTCATCCACCTGCAAACATCAGCCTCTTGCAAGGCAGTGGGTCCCCCCCCCCCCACTTTTGGCACCATCAATCAAGCATGTGGTTTGCATTTCTCTGCCTGCCACATCCCACGACACGCCTGCACTTGGTCTGGGAAGGCGGCCTGGGGAAAACAAGGCCATCTTTATTTTACCAGTTTTTAAAGGTTGGGGTAAACCGCTCCCTTCAAACAGGGAACCATGATGGAATATATGGCAAATATAGGGCATTCACAAGAAATATGACCACATTTCTCAACATCTTCAGAAAAATTCTAGGTGCCTTCTGAGATCTGAGAATGGTGCCACTGATTCTTCACAACTGATCCTACCAGGCAGGGCTGCATGTGACCCCCCTTTTCACTTCTTGATCATTCTGGATTGTCCCACGAGAAACCAAACAACGAAGAACAACATCAGCCTCCCGCAGAAGAACGAGGCCATGTGACGGACCTGGTTTTGCCGGTGGCATTGGCCTATGTGCAAATGCTGTGGAGAAGCAGGGAGACGTGACGTGGGCCCTTGAAGCAGAAACTGGGCTGAAGAATTAGTGAAGCCAAGGCCAAGGTGATGCAAGGTGGCCATGGCCCAGAAAGCAGCCCCGTCACAGCAGAGGGCCAAGTCCTAGAATCTGTGTAGCAGTTTTGTTATCTGGGAGGTATTATGGATGCAGATGTGGGACAGAAGCAGATGTGAAAGGCCGGATAGGCAACACAACTGCTGTGCCCCAGCATGTGTGCTTGTTTGCAGTTTGTCCCCCATGGATATCATAAGGAGGGGCAGATGATTTAGTGCCATTGCTGTGCCGATTGCAAGTGAGAACTGGAAGCTTGAAAGAAAAATTACACAGAAGAGAAACTGCTCTTGGCAACGTTGCCTTAGAGAGATACTACAAATTGCATGTTGGGAGAATATTGCAAATGAGGACGTATTAAGAAACATGGAAACATAGAAACAGAGCGAGTCAGAAGGGGCCTCCTGGGCCACCTAGTATGACCTCCAGCACCAGCCGGCTCTGCTCACGACATGCCCACCATGTGCATGCCCAGCCTATCCGTGAACACCCGCACCGATGGTGCATCAACAACCTCTCGTGGAAGCCCGTTCCACACCCTCAGGGTCCTGACTGTCAGGTAGTGGTTCCTGGCATCCAAATTGAACCTGGGTTCCCTGAGCTTGGCTCCATTGGAGCACATCCTGCCTTCCTCTGCAGGGGAGAACAGGTCTCTACCCATCTCCATGTGACATCATCTCACATACCTGTTTGTCGCCAACTGATCCTCTCTGAGTCTCCTCTTCTCCAGACTGAAGACACCCAGTTCCGTCAGTCTTGCCTCATATCCCATCCCCTACAAACCGGCCACCAACCTCTTGGCCCTACACTGCACTGAAGATCAGGTACCAGAAGACTCTCTTTTGGGTGACAGAATCGTTGGTGTCAGAACACAGCATTGCTTTTATAAGGTTTCTGAACATTCAAAAAAATCTCCCAGCCTCTCCCTGAGAGTACTGAAGGAGTGTTTTGGTTTGAATCAATCCTCCCTCCATACGGATCTTCTCCATGAGGCAATGCAAACTCTGAACACTCAGAAGTTCTCCCTCCGTGTCCAGCAACTGCTGAGCCCCCTTTGCACAAACCCTCCATGTTTCTGGCACACCAAGATTCCTTTCCAGTGCCAGTCCAAGCCCACCTCCACCTCTGGCTGGCAGCAGAGTGGATCTAACTCCCAGGGATGCTTTGTGCTTTGCACATGCTAAGGGGCTCATTGTGAACACTACCACACTCACAAGACGGTAATACCTCCCCGCTTTTTTGTAGCTCTAAGGACTGGCCATGGCGGCAAAACAAGAGTTTGTGCAAACTGTCCCCATGCATTCCCCGCGTCAGGGAAGGGCTGCAGGTGTTGCCTCGCATTCCCAGAGGCTCTTAGCAAGCAAGGCAACCCCCCTTTCTTCTCATTTTTGTTTCCTGTACAATGGTTCAGGGGCTGCATCCCTCTCCCCCTTTCTTTCACTCTCTCTCCCTCATGCACCAACTCTCCACCCTCACCGGTCAAGCCTCTCAAAGCTCTCTCCCACCAAGCTCCATCCCAGGGGCATCCCAGGCCGATCCTCCACCTCACACACTCTCTCTCCAATAGGGCACTCTCCCAGCAAAAACTACGAACTTCCAGAGCATAGACAGATTGTTTTCTAGATTTCTAGCCATGCAAACAGGAGTGCAGTTGATGATGAGGGAAGAATAGGGACATTTCAGCAGGTAACGTGTCCCTGAGTTAGGAGAATATGAGAAACTGCCGAGCAGAGTAGACATAATGGCCCAGTGATTATTGGTGATCACAGAGAGTGGACATGGCAAAAAGGGAGGCACATGAATCATGAGGGGTCCTGCATGGGAGCTTCATTTTCCCAGCACAGTGTCCTGCCTGCCTGGCCAGGGGGACCTCCAACAGCAGCCCCTGTTCTTCTGGCAGGAAGGTGCCAGACCCGTCCTCAGCTGGTCTCAATTCCCTGTGCTCCCCCCTCAACCCACACACACACACACACACACTGCCTTGGGACCATCTCATGGCTTCTCTCGGGTGACAGTTTTTACCGCGTTGGCTCAATGGGAATGAATCAATGACTAACTGAATCCTGTGTCTTCTAGTGATGGGATCTTTGTTTCATGATGCTCCGTTTTGTTATTGCATCAAAGGGGGCATCCCGGTGTCACTGGAGAATCATGAAGCACAGCTCTGTTTCGCGTATTGCAGGAAGACCCCTGGGAGCTGGATGCTCCGTCCGAGGAGCTGAGGCTGTGATGAGGGTCTCCTGCTTCCTTCCAGAAGTGACCAAGCAGCCCTGGGAGCTGCGTGTTCCTGGCTGACCACATTCCCTGAGCTGTGGCTGCTGCCGATCTCCCCTTCCCATTCCTTCCCCTCTTTGACCCTCATTTATCCAGTCAGTCTTGATGGTCATGAGCCGCCCAGCTTCATTTTTATCCCTTTAATCCACTGCTCTGTTCCCCCAGCTTGGGTGTGTGTTGCGCTGAGTCCAGAGGTTGGTCCTGGATTGAGGGAACAGGGAAGCTCCACCTGGGATGCTTCCCATCTGGGCGTGGAACAGAGAATCCCGTCGTTTTCTACGGGAAGCTAAACAAGCAGCGAACAGAAGCACCTTCATCCCTGCAAAGTTGGGAACGCTTCCCTTCTGTTTTGCACTTCAGTGACAACCTCTCACTTGCAGGGAGAAAATGATGGACGAAGAAAAATCCACCCATAGCTCAAGAGTCGAACTGTGGTATGGAAGGCCTGAGGGAGAGTGGAGTGTCTTTTGGGAGGTAGGGGGCCTTCACGGGATGAGTGCCAAGTGGAACGAAGGGGGGTCAAGTTCCTGCCCCCACCCCCATTCACACAGCTCCTGGAAGATGCTTGGCCAATCTCTCCCTGTCAGCTCACCTCCCTCATAGGGAAAAAGGAGAGGCGGACAAACTTGTAAGCTACTTTGGGTGTTTGCAGGAGGAGAAAAGGCAGGGAATACATTCAGCGTTAAAACAAAACGCAGAGCCAAATTCCTCACCTATCTGTTTCCTCTGCATGCTCCATGTTCTCCCCTGGGGTCAATTTTGGGTTGCTGCACTCCTTCACGTGTGCGCTGTGATGGGGCAGGGACATCCCCCAGTCCATGTACTCGTGGCCTCCAAAATAACAGGGGATCATGGAAGAGGTGCAATGAGTGCAGTGGGCTTCCAACATGGTTCAGGAATCACAGGGCAGGGGCTGAAGCAGCCATCTGCAGCCTTGCGGCTCCTTTCCCAGACTGAGTCCAAGCTGGAAGCAAGGCCAAGGTTGCTCATACAGGAGGAATCTGGGCAGACTCCTGCTCCACCCGAGTGACCTTCATACTCAGGCAGTGTCCTTGCTGACTCCGAGTGAAGCCGGACCTCTCAGGGCTGGGAACGGACTTCTTCAGTCCTTGCTCATGTGGAGCAAGACATTCCCTGTATTGCATCTTTCTCTTCCTGCTCTCAGGAGCGGTCCGGGGGCATCCCCACAGCTCTGGCAGGAATCCTCTCGCGGGGCACTCCTTCAAAAAGCCGGTATGTGAGCACATCCCAGGGAGCAAGCCCAGTGCAGGTTTGGAAGGGAAGGGATCCTCACTGCCAAAGGAAATTCTCCGGAGAACCCTCCCAACCCCAAGATCCCCACCCTGGAAAAGGAGCTGGATGGATTTCTAAGCTGCATAGCTGGTACCCTGTCAAGTTCTGGGCAAATATGATTTGCCTGTTCACACTTCAAAAGACAGAATAAAAATGTCAAGGACTAAAAACAGAAACTATTTCAAGAAAATTGAAAAGACAAAACACAAAGCTTCCCTAAGGAGGATAACAAGGGAAGGTTTCTTGTGAGCTGCTTCTCCAGGCATGAAAAGGAGCTTTTATTTTTCCCAAATACCGAAAAGTGCAAAGGATGATTTTTTTGAATTGTTTCAATTTGATATTGTCCATATGCCCAGAAGGGATCGCTGGCTTGTACAGAAAAGTTGGAATATTGAACTCTTGATGAACAAAACAAACAGATATTATGCTTTGCTTTTCATCATGAGATGCTCCTTGGTATTCAGGTCAGGCCTCCATAGAATGATGTAGCACTTGGGCAGGAAGATGCAGCCCAGCAGCCCAGCGCTGGAGGCCAAGATAGAGAAGACCTGGACGGCCACCATGTACTTCCCCTTGGTGCTCAAGTAGGTGGGCACGAAGGACACCCAGACGCTGCAGAAGACCAGCATGCTGAAGGTGATCAGCTTGGCCTCATTGAAGGCCCCGGGCAGCTTCCTGGCCAGGAAGGCCACCGTGAAGCAGACGGCAGCCAGGAAGCCCATGTAGCCCAGGGCAGCGTAGAACATGGCCACAGAGCCTTCGTTGCACTGCAGGACGATCTGCCCAGCCTGGGAGTGCATGTCAGAGTCAGGGAAGGGGGGAGCAGTCACTAGCCAGATGGTGGAGAGGACCACTTGGACACTGGAGCAGCAGATGACAATGCAGTTGGCCAAAGTCCTCCCCAGCCAGTTCCTTGCCCTGTTGCCTGGCTTGGTGGCCAGGAAGGCCAGCACCACAGTGACGGTTTTGGCCAGGAGGGAAGAGATGGCCATTGAGAAGATGATGCTGAAGGCTGCTTGTCGCAGGAGGCAGGTGATGCTTCTTGGCTGGCCAATGAAGAGGAAGGAGCACAAGCAGCAAAGCAGGAGGGAGACAAGCAGAATGTAGGAGAGGTCTCGGTTGTTTGCCTTGACTACTGGAGTCTCTTGGAATTTTCTGAAGATCCCCAATATGCCTCCTGTGGCAATGGAGAAGAGTAGGGCCATGCCAGTGAGGAAGGACCCCAAATATTCTTCATAGGAGAGGAATGTGATGACCTTGCGGATGCACTGAACCCGGGCCTCGTTTGGATGTTGATCTTCTGGACACTTCAGGCAATGCTCTGCATCTGTTGAAAGCAAGAGAAACAGCACGTGGACTTCTGTTTCCGTCTCTGCTCTTTATTTATTATTCATTATTTTTGTTGTTTCTCTTATTACTAGTAGTGTTATTAATTGTAGTAGTACTGAAAGGGGCATGAATTTTGTGAGAGGCAACACAGAGTGCTTTCCTGCCCAGCGAAGCTTTCAGGGCCCCCTCACTCTCCAAATTCAGCAAAGTGCCTCAGATGTACTGTGACGGCAGCCCAGAGCCTCGAAGGCACATTGGCAAGCGGACTAGGATGTGTGGCCATTTATTTTTCCTTGCAATCATGAATCAATTCATGCACCGGAAAATGTCTGACCCTGGCAGGGATTCCATCCCTTGCATGAGGTGAACATCCCAGGATGATGTGTGGGGGACACGTCTATGGCTGGAGGTTCAGGAAGGCGGTACAGTGTGAGTGTGCCCCACCACAAACCCACATGGAGAGCGCCATTTTCCACCATTGGTGCTCAGACTTCAATGGGAGATTAGGAATGGTTGGAATAGATGCCCTGCAGAGTCTGACTGGATTTGCACGGTCCCTCTCAGACTTCTCTGCTGCCCATCAGGGTTGTGCATGGCACGCAGCCCCGTCCTTGCTTCCTGCAGCTGCAGATTTGCTCTTGCAAGCGCGCTCAGGGCAAGGGGAAGCTGCATGTGCTGTGCAAGTTCAGGGAGATGACGACAGCCCCCAACAAGCATTCCCGGGTCAGGCCCTGCAAGCAGCCTTCTCATGACAAGCTCGCTGCACTCCTGCCTGAGCGGAGGGTTTCCATGCAAGGCTGCTCCTCTCTGCTGGGATTCCCCAGTCCCATTACTAATCCCAGCCCTAATTCCTATGCTTCAGCCTCCCATCGAGAGTCAGGGAAGGTATGGGAAAGGGTGCTGTTCTCCCACACAGGACTCCTCCAGCCTGAACCCCAGTGCCTCGAGATTCATTGAGCCTGACGCTGGGTGAGAGCCCAGCACAAGTGCATGAAAGCCACATGGGATCCCTTCCTGAAATGGTTTCTAACATTCCAGCTGCGCACCTTGGGAATTCCATCCATGCCTCCCCAGCCTCCATCCAGCCGATCTTCTGCCACAAGCTCTCCAACAAGGCACTTTCCAGCACCAGGATCCCTTCCTACTCCGCTCTGCTTGGTGGACACAGTCACCCCTCCATGAGTTAAACAGAAGGGCAATTCTAGTCCCCGCTCAGCCATGGAGCCAACTGGGTTGGTTTGGGCCTGTCAGAGACTCTCAACCCAAACTAATTCACAGAGTTGTTGTTGTGGGGATAAGATGGAGGAGGGGATGTGAGCTGCCTTGAGCCCTTTGTAGAAAAAAGGCTGGATATAAATCGAAAAATAAATAAATAAAATCAGGGCTGACTGAGGAAGTGAGTCCCATCGTTTGCTCAACCACCCCTTTCACTTACCCGGGTGAGAGGTGGATGCAGAAGGACCAAAAGAGGAGACTGACATGGGGGGACTAGGAGCAGCCAGATCTGTCTTCTCTGCCCCTCCCCACTGAGTAGTTGCATCAGCACCTCCACAGCCATGCATAGAACCATGTCAGAATCAAAGGGGCTGTGACTCAATGACACATCCTGCCTTTGGCTCCTTCTGCCCCGGAAAACCTTCGGAGCGGGTCGCCTCTTCTTTGCAAAGTATTCCATGGAGGTCCTATGAGTTTTGAACTACGTCTGCTGCACAGAGCTCATCAGAGCAGGAAAGAGGATGAAGATGGGGGTGGGGGGTTCTGAGTTGGTGGAGGGAGTTCTGCTCCCCCAGGGGGTGGGGGTGCAATTCCACTCCTGGCAACACTTTTCTGACTGGGAGCCAGCCTGGTTCAGTACAAAGGCGGTCCAGATGCCAATTCTGACTCAGCCACGGGGCTCACTGGGCGCCTGCCCAGCCTACCTTGCAGGGTTCTTGTGAGGACAGCACTGAGCAATAGAGGACAATTACAGAAACCATGAGGAGTTCCTTGAAGGAAACTTGCAGGATATAAGGAAACTGAATAGAGATATCCTAGATTACTAATGGGGACTGCAGGTGGCGCAGTGGTTTGGGATGTCAGCATCAGCACACATGAAAACACATCCTTTTAAAGAAATTTCAAGTCTCTTTTTATAACATTAGAAAAATATAGAACATGACTGGTACCTCCAGTTGTTTAGAATTCCCTGAAAGCTCACCAGTTCCCTTTTTGATGTCAAAATATGCTGCAGCCCACCATGTGCAGCTGAAGATCAGACCCAAAGGTCCTCCTTCCCACCATTCTTTTGAATATGTGACTCCTGACCATAGTAAGAGAACGAGTCAGAAAGGGTCTCCCAGGCCATCTAGTCTGACCCCGACTCCAGGCAGCTCCACTCACAACAGCCAGATGCACTCCATGCCCCAAAAAACAGGGACCATTCCTAGCATAATCCTCCATGCCCATAAACATTTACTGGCATCCTCCCTGATGAAAAGCCCGTCAGTTCCAGCAAGAGGAGGAGTCCTCCTCCTGTTCTTCCCTTCAGGGGAAGGCAGGACGCGCTCCAATGGACCAAGCTCAGGGAGCCATGGTTCCATTTAGGTGCCAGGAAGCACATCCTGACAGTCAGGACCCCGAGGGTGTGGACTGGGCTTCCACGGGAGGTGGTTGAGGGCCCATCGGTGAGGGTGTTCAAAGACAGGCTGGACATGCACGTGGTGGGCATGTCGTGAGCGGAGCCGACTGGTGCCGGAGGTCAGGCTAGATGGCCCAGGAGACCCTTCTGACTTGCTCTATTTCTCTGTTTCTATGTTTCTATGCTCTCCAGATGAGGCCGCAGAAGCTCCGAAAGATCAAGAATGTTCCTTCTCTGCAAGTCACCCAGGTCTCCTTGCGGGAGCCGCACAATGGTGACTTGCCTTTTGTATAGGAGGAGGGGAATGACTGCACAACGTGTTTGGCTTCACATGCCAAGATTTCATGAGGGACACTTTGGAGGGAGAGGAAGGTTTGCTGAAAAGCACCACCGACGAGAAGGGAGGGAGTTTTCTGCAGAGATGGAGAAATCAAGGAGCAATGCAAGGTCATCCCTGGCTTGGATTTTTCCAGGCACTGCCTTTCCCTCTGCACTCACCCACCTTCCCGAGTGGAGATGCTCCCTTCCGCACACGGAGAACAGTCATAGCAGCACAGGGGCTCCCCTTCACGAGCCACCTGGAAGAATCCCGGGCGGCAGCTCTCCACGCACCTGGCCTGCGGCAGGGGCTGAGCAAGAGAGAAGGAGCATCAGGGTAGGCAACTTTGGGTGCTGATTCTGCGGATGGGGAGACAGAGCTGGAAAGCTAGGAGAGGCGGTCCAGGATTTCAGCATGTTCCATTACTGAACCCCAGCCTGTGAAGCTGGAGCACCTGGACTTCCCTCCAAAGGAATGTCCCCTTTAACCTCTCGAGCTTTGTAGCAATGTCTTAACTGGCTGCACATCTGATTAGCCAGAATGTTAGCAAAGGGAAGGGAAAAGAAAACAGTGGAATGACAGGGATGGTTTTCTTCACCTGATCTTGCCATCGGGGCCACACAATGGGATCTCGGAGGATGGTGAGTTTGGGGCCAGGCAAGCCCCGCCTTTCTAGGCTCCCAACTTTCACGCTTACAGCAGTCCAGTTGGGAAACCTCACCCAATTCACAAGGTCCAGGTTGGCTGCCAAGTCTCCGCTCTCATCCAAATACACCCCATCGATGGACTGATTGTGGAACTGGGGGTCTCTCAGGAAAGGGTGGAGCTGGAGGAACAGAGAAAGAAGCAGCTTTTGAGGAGGCACATTTCATGCCACCCAGTGATTTGCAAGCGCTGGTCCCACTTTAATTCATCTCGGTGTCAGTCTTATTATGGGGAAGGCTCTGATTTCATTTCTGGATACGCATTCTGTTCATCGGACTCTAGGAGGCATTGCTAGAAGCATTGCCACTGAAGGAAAAGAGAGGGGAGCTTCTCTGTAGGCAATATTCCAGCCATCCTCAGAAGCAACAAAGGGACCTTTCTGCTCCCGAACATTAGAAGATGACCTGGGAGTTTTTTTCGTGCGCTCAACAGGATTTCCTCCTGAGGAGTCTCCCAGGAATCCCACCACAGGGGACTTGGAAGGGACTGAGAAGAGCTGCTTGTCGCTTGAGCCCTGAATTCCAACCCTGCCCTCTGGAACGATCCATCAGAGGTTGTAGCCTTGACCTGTGACAACCCACCCGGTCCTGGAAGAGTGCTGTGAAACCCCCTTCAGTCCATTCACCTCTAGGCTGAGCACGCCCAGTTCATTCTTCTCTCCTCGTGTGCCTGAGTATCAGGCTCACACATCATCCTTGCTGTCCTCCTCTGGAGGCCTTCCTGTTTCTCCTACTGAGCTCTTGTGCATTTAATGTCTGTCGATGGTGGCACTATAAGATGCCAAGCGAAGACCTTTTTATTTAAGAAATGTTTTAATTGTTAATTTATTGTGTCTATATTGTTAATCATTTATTGTTATTTATTGTCCATTTTTATATGTTTTTTACTTTTAGACTATGAGATGGGCCAGTTTTAAATTGTGTATTGTTTTATATTATATCTTTATATATGTTGGTGGCCCCCCCAGGCTTGTTTGCAGGGGGCGGCATATAAATTTGTTAAATATATAAACAAGGGACACATGGGATCTGCAGTTCTCATCAGCATTGCCTGCACTTCCCCAGTGAAACTGCAAACGATGCCTGATTCCCCTGTCTCCAGCACTACACATCCCGTTGCCATTGGGCTCTTCCAACTCAGAATCCGCCTTGCCTTGAGGTGCCCACTGACTGCTCCGGCGCTCTCAGGTTTCCTCCAAGACGGCCGCCAGCCTGCCCTTGTTGCACGTGCCTGCCTCTCCGACCTTGGGCAGAGCACCAGGCATGGCATGGAGATTGCAGGCTGCTACAGAGTGGAAGTTTTCAAGGTCCAGATTCCCTGACTGGGGATTCTACCTTTTCCTGCAGCTTGTGATGTTGTGGTCTTTCTTCTCTCCTCCCAGAAAGGCGATCAGCAGAGTCCTGGATCCTTTGCCCTGATCTTCTCTTCCACTACACCTGCACTGCCACCCTCCAACTACCTCCCCATGTCAGCTCACTCGCTGGGACCGTGCTTGCTTCCATAGGTCACCCCGACCAGCTGATGCACCATTCCCTGCACCTCCCAGCCAGGAACCTGCATGTATCCTGGGGTGAGGAATGCGGAAACAATGAAGGCCACACTGTGTCCAGCTGGGCATTCCAGGTCACACACGGATTGCCTTGTATTCTGAAACCCAAGAAGGCAGCAAGCCCTATTATTCCCAGGTCAAGGAATGTGAGCAAGGACCTGTGAAGTCCTTGTACAGAACTGTACACACACACATTGCCTCAGTGTGACTCGAAGCAACTCCACGGACCAGTAGCAGCTGGACTCAATCCCAGGAAGCCAGGAGAGGGGACCAACAGGGGGGCCAGAACAGAGAGTGTTCCAGCTGCCCCTCCATTGGGAAGATCTCACCTTCATTCTCACATTGAAAGTATAACAGCTAAGAAGATGGTGACTGGGGAGAATACCTGCCATGGAGGAACCTGGTGTGCCTCTGGCCTGCCTTCAGGAGTCTTGGACTTCCTGCTGGATATGGAGGAAAGAGCCGCTTCCACGGCACAAGCCACAGCCTGGACGGTGTTGTAAGAGAAGAAACTGTCCAGAGAGAGTGTTTCCTCCTTGTCCACTTGCAACAGGCCCTCCAGTTCCTTTTCCTCTCTGCATCTTTTCCACTCTTTCACTGACAGAACATGCTTTGAATACGAACATTTGAAAGCTTTCTTCACAAACTCAACCATACTTGAATACAAATTTGGAAAATCATCATAGTTGGTCCTGTTCCTTTTTGGGTGAAGGAAGGAAAAATATGCATGCAAGTGCTGGAATAAAAGTACACTATCTGCATTAGCTAAAGCCAAGGTAGCGTCGTACATAGTTGTGGTGATCCAGACTTTTCCATTAACAGGTTGCATGAGCTTTCGAATAACCCCTTCAAGAATAACTATTCCATAGAAGGGGGAAAGCAACTCTTCAAAATAAATGAAGACATTGATTTCTACCAAAATCTTCCATGGCAGCCCCGCGATTGATAAACGAACTGATTTCAGCTGTGAGAAGCTGTGTGAAAAAACCACGCAAATGCCATTCCGGAGGAGCTCCGGTTTCAAGGTCCTCATGAACCTGTCTCCATTCTCAGTGTCCAGTGAGAAGAGCCCCACCATCGTCCACCGGAAGTGCAGCAGCAGCCTGACGATCCCGGGGTACTGGAGGCCTTCTTCGGGGAGCATCCTGTACAAGGAAGGGGACTGGCTTTTTTCTCCCCTGACCTGAGCGGTGAAAGCATAAGTGACCTGGGAGGGAAAGGAAGAGCGAGGCTGATGGGTTGCTTCATTTCAGCACCAAATGAAAATTCCTCATCTCAGTTATTTATTTATTTATTTATTTATTAAAACATTTATAGGCCGCACCATCGCAACAAAGCCTCGGGGCAGCTAACATGATTAAAATACAATAACAATAAAACAGTTTTAATTTATCCCTCCCCCACTTGTTCCCTTATGGGAACAAACCACTCATATGTTATCTGCATGAAACACGATTTGAAAGAAAACAATACTGATAATTTTCCTAATAATAAAGTGTTTATTATAAAACATTTACCCTTTAACTATCTGCATGAAGCATATTATTTTCTGGCAAAGCTTATTATTTTCTGAAAAATGAAGTGTTTTATCATTCTAAGTTAAAACACTGAGAGAATGAGGGAAGGAGCAGCCTGAATTGCTGAGTATCTCCAGTTGTTCCACCTTGTTATACATGTCCCAGGGCATCATCCCATAAATGGGAGAGGAAAGGTTTTGTAGGGTTAGTCAAACAGAGATCCCATGGACACCTTCCTGGGCTCTCAGAGTCACTCTTGCCCTTCTGCATTCGATGATTGGAAAGGAAAAAAAACCAGAGAAACAGTTAAATAGAGCATGTCAGAAGGGGTCTCACGAGTCATCTAGACTGCCCCGCGATCAGTACATGCCTATCATGTGCGGGTCTATCCTACCCTTGAACAAAACTATGATGGATGCACATGAGATGCTTGACTCTGAAGTGCAGAATTATTTGCTCTGTATCTCATCCAAAATAAGGAAACAATTTTTTCCTGAGGACTGAACCACAAGGCTCAAGTATTCAGGCTTCTTTCAAAGAGACAAAAGAAAGTCGCAAATAGAAGCCTCTGACAGGATGTCAGAATATATAGAGATCATTCTACATACGATCAGCAAGATCACCTTGCTTTGATACGAGAATTGTAGTTTAAAGATAGCAATGTCCAAAAATAAAATTTTTGATGTGCTCTCTGCATCTAATCCTTCCAAAAAGCTGAACACATGGAAGCCCTGCACATGATGGCCGTGGCAGCTGGTCTCGAGTGGAGGTTGACTCCCTCTCGATGAGAAACATATTAGCATGGGAACAAAGCGAATCAGAAGGACCCCTGGCCCCAGCCTGCCCTGCAGCACGAATCCTCAATGTGTGGCTATTGGTTGGGCACCCACAGCACCGAGTCTTTTCCAGACAGTCACTTGCTGTGCTGCCTCCTCTCTCATGGTCAGACAAGGCACAAGAGGGACCTTTGGTTTATCCTCAGCACTAACAGGACCAGATGGGGGCCTGGTGTTAGGCCTGCGGCTTTGAACCCTTTTCATCATGGGACTGTGTAGGATGGTCTGCTGCCCCAGGATGGAGATCATGCTTGGAAATGATTTGGGAATCTTTCAATTTCTCTACTTAGCAACTCATATCGCTTCTCCCAGGCATCCTACCTGAGGGATTTTGAAGATGCCCAGCATGTTGGAAAGCTGCATGGAGTTGTCCGAGTCAGATTCTTCAAGGACGGCCAGCAGATGATCTCGCCTGCCACACTTGTAGTTGTGAACGTGGGCCTGAGCGGTCGAGAGCAGGTCTATGGCTGCATCAGACGTCAGTCTAACATCGTGAAGGCTGTCATAGATGCTGTAGCCGAGGGTGAGGTTCGGCAGGAGGCTGCGATCCTGGTTGACGTCCTGGATGGCAAACAGGAAGGAGAGGATCTTCCAGTACAATGTGCTACTCATACTTAAAAAAAGAACAAAAACAGAAAGGGTCACCTTGCCATCCCTGTTCATGAATCATTTCCCTGAACTTTGAGATTGCATCCTGCTTCTCAGGCTTCTACATGCTCAGCCTCCTCCAACCCAAACCCAGAGCCCCACTGATTTCTGCAGAAGCTCAGGTGGGATTCCTGTGGCTTCATTCACATCTTACTCCAGGTGCATCTCCCGAGACAAGACAGCTGCAGCCATGGTGCCCATCCCAGGCAGGAGCCCAGCGAGGCAGCTGTTCCGACTGATGGGAACGGGAAGGCAGAGGGGTGCAGTGGGAAGGAAGGTGGGGCATGTTCTGGGGCCTGTTGCCCCCCATTTCCCTGGGCTCCTTGCTATCCCTGCTGCCTGTGAGTTCATCGGCTGGATCTTCAGGAGGGCGAAGACAGCAGGAAGAAATTACTCTGGCTTTGTTCACTACCGTTAGCCATGCTGTGTGGCTGCCCACGGTGTCTAGTAGTTACAGGTCCAGCAGGCCAGTGACTTACTGATCCTGTTCATTAGAGGCAGGTTGATTGAAAGTGTGTGGTTTAAAGGTGCCATCTGTGGCAGAGAAGCTGGCACTGAGGACGAAGTCTCCTGGCCAGAAATAATTCTGTGGCTGCAGCTCAGCCCTGTGCCAGCTCCAGGGGCACTTGGCCTCCAGCCTCCCACAGGAGGCCTCTGGGACGAGGAGCAGAAGCAGGACCAAGAGGGCCCCTCTGCCGGCGCTTGGCATGGCCTCCATCCTGCCCCTTTCAGCCCAGTAGAGCAGCGGTTAAAGAAATTTTCTTCTAAATGGACAAGGAGCTTGGCCAGGCAAGGCTCCAGCTGAAGGAAGTGAGAATAAGTGCCTGTACGGCAGACTCCTCTTCTCCTCCAAGCCCCTCCTGATCCGTGAGCAGGAAAGTGGGGAAGGGGATGCCCTCCACTTTGTGCCTGGGTGCAACACATTCCTCTGCCATTTCAGCGGTGCCTCAGGGGTTCAGGGTTGTCCTGGGGGAAGGGGGCCCATGAGGTTTATCAAGAAGAGCAGCAATGCATGATGATTTCCATAATTATTTGACTTCATCGCTGGAGCACCTCTGCGGCTCCCTGACAACATTCCTCACTCCCATGTGCAAGAGAGATACACTCAGCCAGTGTGACCATGCGGCCCATGTGAAACATGCAGGACCAAGGGATCGTTCCCTCATGTGGTTTTCAAATGGTCTTCAACATGTGACCTGCTTTATCCCCCTTTTGCTATCCCTCCCACCGCAAAGGAGGCAGTGTGGTGTAGTGGTTAAGGGCAGGGGGCGGGGACTCAGACGACCTGGGTTCGAATCCCCTCTCAACCATGGAGCCCACTGGGTGACTTGGGGTCAGTCACAGACTCTCAGCCCAACCTAGATCACAGGGTTGTTGTTGTCGGTATAAGATGGACGATGCGAATGATGTAACCTGCCTTGAGACCGTTGAGGGAAATGGTAGGATGTAAATCGATAAATAAATAAATAAATAAATAAATAAATAGTGTTGCCTTGCAGTGAGGCAGCTTCGCCCTGCAAAGCCCCTGCCTCACTTTCCCCTTTTTCATAATTGGTGTGCTCAGCTTGTCCCCTGGAGGTCATGCTCACCCCACCTGTGCCTCCAAGTGCTGCACCATCATCACGGTTCTGACAGATTTTCCCTCATTGGCCAACTTCCGCTCCAGGGATGGGACAGGCTGCGATTTTGTCAGAACCTTGCTACTGAAGGGATGGCCAAGAAGGGCAGCGAGATGGAAATTCCCTGATGGATGAACGGTTCCATCGGTCCCAACCCAGCTTCCTCTGAGGGACTCAACAGGAGGGTCTTCCCATCTCTCCTTTTCCCTCCCCTCCTATTTCCTTTTGCAAAGAAAATCTCTCCATCTGTCTATGCCCTCTGCCCATTCCTGGCATCCGGTTCCCCTTCCAGATGACTATCCAGGAGAGTCAGCCAGGGTGTGGATGTTGTTGCTGTTGTTCGTTGCAAAGTCACACCGAACACATCACGATCCCATGGAAAACATTCCTGCAGGCCTTCCTGTCGTCCTCCATCCCACAGAGTCCACCTAAGCTCATACCCACTGCATCAGTGGCTCCACCCAGCCATCTCACCCTCTGCAGCCCCGTTCTCCTTTTGCCCTTGAGGATAGGCGTATCTAAAACCAAATTGGAATGGTTCTTGCTGGGCAGGGGAGATTGTTGTGCATCTCTCCATGGGGTCGAATGTGCAATAAGGTGAATGGGAACTGAGAGACCCAGGTCCAAATCCCCAAATATCCCTCAAGTTCACGGAGTGACTTTTCGCCAGTCATTCACTCTTGGCCAATCCTACCTGGCAGGGTTGTTGAAGTCAGGAAGAGAACGATGAGGAGAGGCAGCAAAGTGCTTGCTTTTCTCATGCAGTACAGTGGTACACAAAGCCACTTTCCTTGGGAACCTCTATCCACAAAGATTTAACTTTTCAAGTGAATGTAGTGGCCGCTTCAGGCAAACAGGGAGCTCAGTCTCTTCAAGGGGCAGGTGCCTAATAGAAAGCAATATTATGTGATTTCCCCGTTGGGGTTTCTGGCTGCCCACATCCAGGGGCTGTGAAATGGACTCCTCCAACAGGAAACATTTGGCCACTGGGAGGGTCTCTCTCCCTTCCCTCCGTCCCTCCATCCCTCCCTTTCTTTTTGCACCATCAATCGAGCTTGAATTTTGCATTTTTTCTACCTGCCATATATCACGATATGCATGGCTAGGCATGGGAAAAAAGCCTGACCAAAACCAGACCATCACGATTTTGCCAATTTTGTTGGTTGCTTGGTTGTTTGGTTAGTTATTGGTGGTGTAAAACACACCCTGCTGCTTCCACGATTTCCCTGGTGAATTTTGGCACCTGATCAGCGACTTTAGCAATCTGGCTAAAGGGGAACTGACTGCCTGATACTCAAATGGGGAAGGTAGCCTCAGAGGGATCTGAGTACAGGAATCTCCACCCACACACACACACACACACACACACACACAGACGTACATACATAGGCACCCACCCAGGCATTCCAAACATTCCATTATGACATTGGTAGGACCAGCTGGCAGGCTCAGGATTTAGGACATGGGGTCTGAGACCCAACCCAGATCCAAGGTCACCAAGAGAAAGAAGCCATCCCCTCTCTGGACAGAGAGGACTGACTGCGCAACCCACTTAGGTCACAATGCCAAAATCCGCCCCCAGCTCTCTGTCCGCCCTCAAATGCACTCTTCCCACGGAAGGGAAATGATGCTCGGGGCTCATCAGGAAGGGTGAAGCTGGAAGAGCAGAGGAAAGACCACGATGGAGGGGAGTAGACAGACAGCTGAGCTCTCTCCACTGCCTCTTCCAGTCATGCCTGTCCTGAATTCCTCACTGCTGCCTGTCTTCATCTGTGTTTTTTCATTTAGAAGGAGCCTGTTTTCACAGAAACACCTCTCATGGAAGCCCATCCCATATCCCAGAGTCCAACATCCTGGGGTCATGACCCTCTGCCATGTGACCCCCTTCACATGACTCCATGTTGCCGGAAGATGCCCTCTGAGTCTCTGCTTCTTCATCTTTGGGGTAAGAAGGGCAGTGCCTCCTCCTTCCCTGAAGAGCTGCGAGGCATTGAGACAGTGCATGATGAGCGTCTAGCAATGCGGATGGCCCAGTAGTCCCGACAGATGGAAGCACAAAGAGGCTGTGTGAGCTGCTCCTTAGGCTTGATGCTGAGTGACAGAACAACACAGAGGACGCTCCTCTAAAAGAAATGCACTCTGTGCATGCTCAATGTAATCCAATGCAGAGACAGAAATTTGTAGCAAGTCGACTGGATTGCAAGCCTGTGTTTGCCGAGGAGGATCCAGTTCCACTGGAAATGCACGAGTACCTGGACTGGGCCCTCTTACTGAGGGATTCCCTGTGTATTGATATGGAAGAAAAGGGGAATAAATTGCTTTTTCTAATACTAGAGCAATCCGTTCAGGTACAGAAGAAAATAAATTCCTGGTAATGCCCAATTTGAATATTTGGTTGCCTTTTCAATACAATGAGGCTTCGTTGTGGATTAAGGATCCATCCTCTAGGAAGCATAACTTGAGATTAACAGAGTACTGTCTCCGACCCATTCATGGATCACTGCCATGACATTGGGAAGGGGAATGCGTAGCGCCATGGGGCCATGAGCTGTGCTGTGCAGGGCAGGTCAGGGCTGAGAGCTCTCACAAAATCTTCTCCACTGGAGAAGGAAATGGCAACCCACTCCAACATCCTTGCAATGAAACCCCATGGACAGTACCAAAATGCAATAAGATACGATGCCGGAAGATGTTCCCCTCAGGTTGGAAAGCGTCCAGTGTGCTACTGAGGAAGAGCAGAGTGCTAATACTAGTAGCGCAAGAAAGAGTGAAGCGACTGGGTCTAAGCCGAAAGGACACTCAGTTGTGGATGCATCTGGTGGTGAATTGACAGTCCGAAGCTGGAAAGACCTATACTGCATGGGAACTTGTAATGCAAGATCCATGAATCAAGGCAAGGTAGACAATTTCAAACAATGGAGGACAAGGCTAAACATCAACATCTCAGTAATCAGCGAATTAAAACAGACAGGCATGGGTGAATTTGGTTCAGATGACCATCAGGTATACTACTGCGGGCAAGAATCACTCAGAAGAAATGGAGTAGACTTCATAGTCAATAAAAGAGTAGGAAAAGCAGTACTGGGACACAATCTGCAAAATGACAGAATGATCTCAGTTTGAATCCGAGGTGAACCATTCAACATCACAGTAGTCCAAGTCTATGCCCCAGCAAATGGTGCAGAAGGGACTAAAGTTGACCAGTTCTTTGAAGGCCTACAACACCTTCTAGAATTACCACCCAAAAATGAGGACCACATCATCATGGGGGATAGGAATGCTAACTTAGGAAAAGAAATGATTGCCGGAATAACAGGGAAGTTTGACCATGGTTTACAATATGAAGCAGGGCACAGACTGGTAGAATTTTGTCAAGAGAAGTCGATGGTCATAGCAAACACTCTTTTCCAACAACCCAAGAGACAACCCTACACATGGACATCACCAGACGGTCAAAACAGAAATCTGATTGACTGAGAACCGAGATTTGCAACATTGTTCAAAGCGTAGAAACTAACGCCACTCCACCCCAAAAAAAGAAAGTAGGACAGAAAAATGGCTGGCTGAGGAATCTTGACAAATTGCTGAGGAAAGGAGGGTAGTAAAAGGTACAGAAGAAAGAGAATAATACACCCAATTGAATGCAGAATTCCAGAGAATAGCTAGAAGATATAAGTGTGCCCTCTTAAATCAAAAATTCAAAAAAATAGAAGAAAAGAAAGAATAGGGAGGACCAGAGATCTCTTCTCCTTCATGGATCACTGCCTTGTCGTGGTGAAGGGGCTTGCGTAGCTCAATGAAGCTATGAGCTATGCCGTGCAGGGCCACCCAAGACGGACAGGTCATAGCAGAGAGCTCTGACAAAACGTGATCCACTGGAGAAGGAAATGGCAACCCACTCCAGTATCTTTGCCATGAAAACCCCATGGACATGAAAACCAAAAGGCAAAACAATATGACACCGGAAGATGAGCCCCTCAGGTCGGAAGGTGTCCAATATGCTACTGGGGAAGAGCGGAGGGCTAGTACTAGTAGAGCCAGAAAGAATGAAGCGACTGGGTCAAAGCCGAAAGGACACTCAGTTGCCGATCTATCTGGAGGTGAAAGGAAAGTCCGATGCTGCAAAGATCTTTACTCAATAGAAACCTGGAATGTAAGATCCATGAATCAAGGCAAGCTGGATGTGGTCAAACAAGAGATGACAAGACTGAACATCGACATCTTAGGAATCAGTGAACTAAAATGGACAGGCATGGGTGAATTTTGTTCAGATGTCCATCAGGTATACTACTGCGGGCAAGAATCCCTCAGAAGAAATGGAGTAGCCTTCATAGTCAATAAAAGAGTAGGGAAAGCAGTACTGGGATACAATCTCCTAAATGACAGAATGATCTCAGTTCGAATCCAAGGCAAACCATTTAACATCACAATAGTCCAAGTCTATGCCCCAACCACTGGTGCTGAAGAGGCTGAAGTTGACCAGTTCTATGAAGGCCTGCAACACCTGCTAGAATTAACTCCAAAAAATGATGTCCTTATCATCATAGGGGATTGTAATGCTAAAGTAGGAAACCAAAAGATAACCGGAATAACAGGCAAGTTTGGCCTTGGAGTACAAAATGAAGCAGGACACAGGCTGGTAGAATTTTGTCAGGAGAATACGATGGTCATAACAAACACTCTTTTCCAACAACCCAAGAGACGTCTCTACACATGGACATCACCAGACTGTCAACACAGAAATCAGATTGACTATGTGCTCTGCAGCCAAAGATGGAGAAGTTCTATACAGTCAGTAAAAACTAGACCAGGAGCTGACTGTGGCTCAGATCATGAGCTTCTGGTGGCAAAATTTAGGCTTAAGTTGAAGAAAGTAGGGAAAAGCACTAGGCCACTCAGGTATGACCTAAATCATATCCCTGATGAATATACAGTAGAGGTGACAAATAGATTTAAGGAATTAGATCTGATAGACAGAGTGCCTGAAGAACTATGGATGGAGGTTTGCAACATTGTACAAGAGGAAGCAACTAAAACCATCCCAAAGAAAAAGAAATGCAAGAAAGCAAAATGGCTGTCTGAGGAAGCTTTACAAATAGCTGAGGAAAGAAGGGAAGCGAAAGGCAAGGGAGAAAGAGAAAGATACAAACAATTGAATGCAGAATTCCAGAGAACAGCTAGAAGAGATAAGAATGCCTTCCTAAATGAACAGTGCAAAGAAATAGAAGAAAACAATAGAATAGGGAGGACCAGAGATCTCTTCAAGAAAATTAGAGATATGAAGGGAACATTTCATGCAAAGATGGGCATAATAAAGGACCAAAATGGCAGGGACCTCACAGAGGCAGAAGAGATTAAGAAGAGGTGGCAAGATTACACAGAAGAACTATACAAGAAAGAGCTTAACATCCCTGATAACCACGATGGGGTGGTCACGGACCTCGAGCCAGACATCCTGGAATGTGAAGTGAAATGGGCCTTAGGAAGTCTGAGCAACAACAAAGCTAGTGGAGGTGACAGCATTCCAGCTGAGCTATTCAAAATCCTGAAAGACAATGCAGTGAAAGTGCTACACTCCATATGCCAGCAAATTTGAAAAACTCAACAGTGGCCACAGGATTGGAAAAGGTCAGTTTACATTCCGATCCCCAAGAAGGGCAATGCCAAAGAATGTTCAAACTACCGCACCATTGCACTCATTTCACCTGCTAGCAAAGTGATGCTCAAAATCCTACAAGCTAGGCTCCAGCAGTATGTGGACCAAGAACTACCAGAAGTACAGGCAGGATTTCAAATAGGGAGAGGAACTAGAGATCAAATTGCCAACATACGCTGGATCATGGAGAAAGCCAGGGAGTTCCAGAAAAAGATCTACTTCTGCTTCATTGACTACGCTAAAGCCTTTGATTGTGTGGATCACAACAAATTGTGGCAAGTTCTTAAAGAGATGGGAGTACCAGACCATCTTATTTGTCTCTTGAGAAACCTATATGCAGGTCAAGCAGCAACCGTGAGAACCGGACACGGAACCACTGATTGGTTCAAAATTGAGAAAGGAGTTCGGCAAGGATGTATACTGTCACCCTGCTTATTTAACTTATATGCAGAGCACATCATGAGAAAGGCAGGGCTAGATGAATCACCAGTTGGAATCAAGATTGCTGGGAGAAATATCAACAACCTCAGATATGCAGATGATACCACTCTCATGGCAGAAAGTGAAGAGGAACTAAAGAGCCTCTTGATGCGGGTAAAGGGGGAGAGCGCAAAAGTTGGCTTGAAACTCAACATTAAGAAAACTAAGATCATGGCATCCGGTCCTCTCACTTCCTGGCAAATAGATGGGGAAGAAATGGAGGTAGTGACAGATTTTATTTTCCTGGGCTCCAAGATCACCACAGATGGGGACTGCAGCCAAGAAATTAAAAGATGCTTGCTCCTGGGGAGGAAAGCTATGGCAAATCTAGACAGCATGCTAAAAAGCAGACACATCACCCTGCCAACAAATGTGCGTATAGTCAAGGCTATGGTTTTCCAGTTGCAATGTATGGCTGTGAAAGCTGGACAATAAGGAAGGCTGAGCGCAAAAGGATTGAGGCCTTTGAGTTGTGGTGCTGGAGAAGACTCCTGCGAGTCCCTTGGACCGCAAAGCGATCAAACCGGTCATTCCTTGAGGAGATCAACCGTGACTGCTCTTTAGAAGGCCAGATAGTGAAGATGAAACTCAAATACTTTGGCCACCTAATGAGAAGGAAGGACTCCCTGGAGAAGAGTCTAATGCTGGGAACAATAGATGGCAAAAGAAGAAGGGGATGGCAGAGGATGAGGTGGCTGGATGGAGTCACTGAGGCAGTTGGTGTGAGCTTAGGTGGACTCTGAGGGATGGTGCATGACAGGAAGTCCTTGAGGAATGTTATCCATGGTATCATGATGGGTTCGATGTGACTTTGCAACTAACAACAACAACAACATCCACAACCTTTCGAGGTTTGAGCCCGAAAGTGGCCACTCCCTCTGTAAGGGTGCGGACCAGATTGTGAAGGTCAATTGTCAACATCAGAGTAGTCCAAGCCTATGCCCACTGAAGTTCACTGGTTCTATGAAGGCCTACAACACCTTCTAGAATTACCACCCAAAAATGAGGACCACATCATCATGGGGGATAGGAATGCTAACTTAGGAAAAGAAATGATTGCCGGAATAACAGGGAAGGTGGCCATGGTTTACAATACGAAGCAGGGCACAGACTGGTAGAATTTTGTCAAGAGAAGTCGATGGTCATAGCAAACACTCTTTTCCAACAACCCAAGAGACAACCCTACACATGGACATCACCAGACGGTCAAAACAGAAATCAGGTTGACTATGTGCTCTTCAGCCAAAGATGGAGAAGCTCCATCCAGTCTGTAAAAACTACACCAGGAGCTCACTGTGCCTGAAGGACTGAGAACAGAGATTTGCAACATTGTTCAAAGCGTAGCAACTAACCCCACTCCACCCCAAAAAAAGAAAGTAGGACAGAAAAATGGCTGGGTGAGGAATCTTGACAAATTGCTGAGGAAAGGAGGGTAGTACAAGGTACAGGAGAAAGAATAATACACCCAATTGAATGCAGAATTCCAGAGAATAGCTAGAAGATATAAGCGTGCCCTCTTAAATCAAAAATTCAAAAAAATAGAAGAAAAGAAAGAATAGGGAGGACCAGAGATCTCTTCAATAAAATTGGAGATATGAAGGGAACATTTCATGAAAGGATGGGCATAATAAAGGACCAAAATTTCAGGGACCAAATTGAGTCAGAAGAAATTCAAAAGAGGTGGCAAGATTACATAGTGGAACTATACAAGAAGAAGCTTAACGTCCCTGATAACCACGATGGCGTGGTCACTGAGCCCGAGCCAGACATCAAGGATTATGAAGTCAAATGGGCCTTATGAAGCCTGAGCAACAACAGAGCTAGTGGAGGAGGCAGTATTCCAGCTGAACTATTCCAAATCCTAGAAGACGATGCAGTCGCAGTGTTACACTCAATATGCCAGCAAATTTGGAAAACTCAACATTGGCCCAGAATTGGAAAAGGTCAGTTTAAATTCCAATCCCAAAAAAGGGCAATGCGAAGGAATTTTCGAACTTCTGCACCATCGCACTCATTTCACATGCTAGCAAAGTGATGCTCAAATCCTGCAAGCTAAGCTCCAGCAGTATGTGGACCGAGAACTACCAGAAGTACAGGCAGGATTTTGAAGAGGCAGAGGAACTGAAGAACAAATTGCCAATAGACGCTGGATCATGGAGAAAGCCAGGTAGTTCCAGAAACACATCTACTTTGGCTTCATTGACTATGCTAAAGCCTTGGATTGTGTGGATCACAACAAACTGTGGCAAGTTCTTAAAGGGATGGTACCAGACTATGTTATTTATCTCTTGAGAAACCTGTATGCTGGTCAAGAAGCAACAGTGAGAACTGGACACGGAACCACTGATTGGTTCATAATTGAGGGAGGACGTCGGCAAGGCTGTATACTGTCACCCTGCCTATTTAAATTATACGCAGAGTTTTTATTGAAACAACTGATATGCCACCCCCTTCGCATGAGCCTTGGGGTGGATTCGAATCATAAAAAACACCAATATATAAATACATAAAGCTGGTGGAGACATCCCGGCAATTTAAAATCAAAAAATAACATTAACAATTAAAATACTGTTTGAATAGAAATGTCTTAGCCTGGCGCCGTAAGGCAAATAACGACGGCGCCAAGCGGACCTCTCTGGCGCCAAGCGGACCTCTCGTGTTCCATATATTGCTGGGAGAAAGCAAAAACAGTGCAAATAACTTTTGACTGAATTTAAGCTATAACGACATCAGCTGAACATGGCAGACACAGAGCAGCTCCAAAGAAGCTGAGATTTTTAAAACAACACCATTTTGAACATGTAAGTAAACCTGGAAGATATTTAGTGTTAAGAAAGAACTGGAAGGAAGAGCTATAACAGGAGTGAAGAAAGAGAATGGCACAGCCTACTTTGGAAATGCATTACTGTGCAATTCACATTCCCCCCACCCCCAAAAACATACTCACTCAAGAAGAGGAAACAGGGGTATGTAGAAGAACATGCCTTGCGAAATTCCCCAGGGAGCAGAGGAAAATAGTAAATTGTACTATCAGTATCCAAGTGATATTTCATGCTACAGGGAAATTAAAAAAGATAAAGCACCTGACCCTAATGATTTTAGTGCTAGGTATTACAAGAGTTTAGAGGAAAAACAAATCCTTCCACTTCAACAACTAATGTATGAAATCAAAGAAGAGTGCCTAATACCTCAGAGATGACGGGAAGCTCATACCACACGGATACCTGAAGATGGGAATGATCCCATGTTACCACAGCCCTCAGTATTAAATGAGCATTATAGAAGTCTTACTTCAAAACTGGCAGAGAGATTAAGAAAATGGATAGGAAGAAGAGATTTGCGCAGATCGAGCTGTACCTGGTAGACTAAACAAAAGGCATTGTTGTTGGGATGAATTTGACCTATGCAAATGAATGTGCTGCCTAACTGAACTTTCTCTTTCAGATGAGATCCCTGCCAATATTGGGAAAAGGTCGCTTAGACTGGCAGAGAAAAGTACATATTATTATTATTTGGTAAGACAAGAAGTCGAGGATCAGATTTGATCCTTCAGGATGCAAATGGGAGGGGTGCTTTGCAGGTCCTGATTGGAAGTGGCTCTGTTAGGCAGTGGAACCGGTCTGCATTGCAGATTAGATAATAATCACCCATGATAGGTGAGGGAAGTTGGGACAGAGCTGATGTTGAAGTCGGAATGCATCATCCATTGTGGGTGAAGGAGTCAGTCAGATCGCACTGGTAAACGCTGGAAATATAAGAGGTGGACAGGACAATCTATCATACAGGGAGGATATTCAAAAGAATGAAAAAAAAAAACACCAAAACTGATACATGCGGAAATGCAGAAAATCATGAAATGAAGTGTTACATGAGTCCAAAGATTTTAAAAATTGCCAGAGAGTCTTTCAAAAATGTGCCACACTTATTTTGCTTTATGACAAGTTCAGCATGATTAACAATTGGTTCTAACTGGAAATAGAATCATAGAAACAGAGCGAGTCAAGAGGGGTCTCCCGGGGCATCTAGTCTGACCCCTGGTTCCAGCCCACTCCGCTCATATGCCCACCATGTGCATGTCCAGCCTGTCTTTGAACACCCTCATCAATGCAGCCTCAACATCCTCTCATGGAAGCCCATTCTCAACCTCAGGGTCATAACTGTCAGGAAGTGCTTCCTGGTATCTAAATGGAGCGTTGGTTCCCTGAGCTTTGCTCCGTCATGCCTTCCTTTCTCCCAGAGACCTGGGACAACAGGTCTCTCCCCACCTCCGTGTGACACCCCCTCACAGATTTGTATGTCGCCAACACATCCCCTCTGAGTCTCCTCTTCCCCTGCCTGAAGAGACCCAGTTCCCCCAGTCTCGCCTCATACCCCATCCCTGAAAACCGGCAACCAACCTTGTGACTCTTCGCTGCACTGACTCCAACCTGCCCATATCCTTTCTGCAATGAGGGCCCAGAACTGAGTACAATACTCCAGTTGCGGGCAGACCAGAATCGTACGGAGTGGTAGTAATACCCCTCTGGATCGAGAAGTCACACTTCTGCCTATGCCAATAAGGGTGGCGTTTGCCCTCTTGCCCACCGCATCACACGACTCGCTCATGTTTTGCCTGCGGTCAACCAGCACCCCGAGCTCCCTTTCACAAGTGCTGCTCTCCAGCCTCTTCTCACCTAACCTTTACATATGACACCATTTTTATGCCCCAAGTGCAATTTCTTGCCCTTATCTATATTGAGCGAAAAGCTGTTCTCTCCTGCCACTAAAATATGAAACAGTATGGGCCCCGGGAATGAGTCCTGGGGGACCCCGCTTGTCACTGGCCGCCATGCCAATGATTCCCCACTAATGGTTACCCTCTGAATCGGTCGGTCAACCATGCCCTAATCCATTGGACAGTGTTTGGCCTATCCCAAAACTCCTCAGTTTCTCCACCAGGATATCATGGGGCACTTTTCAAAGGCCTTACTGAAATCCAGGTAAACCACATCCACCACATCCCCTCCATTGAGCCACCTCGAAAGCTTGTCTTGGATCCCACAAGGTTTGTCTGGCAGGAACTGTTCTTGTGGATGTCATGTTTTGTAGCTGCCTGCCTATCTCAAGTTTCTTACATCACTGAATCTCTAGCTATTATGTGCCTTTCCATATTTTTCCATACAATGGACAAAAGGCTAAATGGTCTGTAGTTCCCCATGTCCCTCCTACTGCCGTTTTTGAAAATTCGGACCACTGATGCCACCTTCAAGTCCTACGCCCAAAGGTAGGATCAAGCCTATCAGTTCTAGAGGAGAGCAACTCTGACTGCTCTTTAGATGGCAAGAAGCTGAAGAGGAAATTCAAATCTGTTGGCCACAGAATGAGAAGGAAGGGCTCACTGTGGAAGGCAGAGGGGCGCAGAAGCACGGAAGGTGGGGCAAGTCTGGGACCTGCTGCCCCCCATTGCCCTGCTCTTCCCGCTGGGCTTTGCTGCTTCTGAGTTCCCTGGCTGGGTCTTCCTGAGGAAGGCGCCAGCTAGAAGAAATCACCCTGGCTTTGCTTGCTAGTGCTAGCGGTGCTGTGCAGCTGCAGGTGGCACTTAGCAGTTACAGGTGCAGCAGGTCAGTGACATACTCAAATTTTTCATTAGAGGCAGGTTGATTGAAAGTGTGTGGTTCAAACGAGCTTTGAGTTGCAGAGATGCTGCCACTGAGGACGAAGTCTCCTGGCTGGAAATAATTGCGTGGCTGCAGCTCTGCCCTGTGCCAGCTCCAGGGGCACTTGGCCTTCATCCTCCCACAGGAGGCCTCTGGGAGGGGCAGCAGCAGCAGGACCAAGAGGGCCACTCTGCTGGCACTTGGCACGGCCTCCATCCTGCCCCTTTCAGCCCAGTAGAGGAGCAGTTGGAGGAATAATGTTCAAGGAGCCCGTCCTGGAAAGGCTCCAGCGAACAGAAGTGGGAATAAGTGCCTGAACAGCAGACTCCTCTGCCGCCCCCAGGCTCTCCTGATCCCTGAGCTGGAGAGTTGAGAAGGAGGCACTCTCCCCTTTGTGGCTGGGTACAAGACACGCCTCTGCTGTCCCGGGGAGGGGGGCTCTGGGGTTCAAGGTGGTCCTGGGGGAGGGGGGCCCATGAGGTTTAGGAAGCAGAGAAGCAATGCATGATGATTTCCATAATTATATGGCCTCATGGCTGGAGCACCTCTGTGGCTTCCTGACAACCTCCCCCACTCCCATGTGCAAGAGAGGCACGCTCTGAGAATGTGCCCATGCGGCCCAGGTGAAGCAAGGAGGACCAAGGGATCTTTCCTTCATGTGCTTTGCAACTGGCCTTTAACGTGTGACCTGCTGCATCCCCCTTTTCTGTCCCCCCACCGCAAGTGTTGCCTTTCACTGAGGCAGCCTGGCCCTGCAAAGCCCCTGCCTCGCTTTCTCCCTTCTCATTCCTGGTGCGCTCAGTTTGCTCCCTGGAGGTTGTGCTCAGGCCACCTGTTCCCCCACAGGCTTCACCGTCATCATGGTGCCAACGGATTTCCCCGCAGTGTCCGGCTTCTGCTCCTGGAATGGGACAGGTTGAGATTTTGCCAAAACTCTGCTCTTGAAGGAATGGCCAAGAAGAGGAGCAAGAGGGAAACTCCATGATGGAGGAACAGTTCTGTCCATCCCATCCCAGCTGACTCTGAGGGACTCGGCAGGAGGGTCTTTCCCTGTCTCCTCTTCCCTCCGCCCCATTTCCATTGGAAAAAGCATCTCCTTACCTTCCTGCTGTACCCACTGCCCATTCCTGGCATCCGGTTCCCCTTCCTGTGTGTGTGCTCGGACAGCGTGTTTCCTGCTCATCTATCCAGGATATTAAAGCATGTTGTGGACGTTGTTGCTGTTGTTAGTTGCAAAGTCACATCCAACCCATTACGACCCCATGGAAAACATTCCTCCAGGCCTTGCTGTCGTCCACCATCCCCCAGAGTCCACCTAAGCTCATGCCCACTGCTTCAGTGACTCCATCCAGTAACCTCATCCTATGCTGCCCCTTCTCCTTTTGCCCTCAACGTTGAGGATAGGCATATCTAAAAGCAGAACTGAACCATTTTTGCTTGACAAGACGCAGCAGCAGACATTGTTGTGCATATCTGCATGGGATCGAGTGCGCAAGAAGTGGGATGGGGACTGAAAGTTCCAGGTCCAAATCCCCGCTCATCCCTGAAGCTCACTGCATGACTTCAAGCCGGTCATTCACTGTTGGCCTATCCTACCTTGCAGGGTTGTTGTTGTCATCAGGAAGAGAACCTTGAGGGGAAGCCAGCAAAGTGCTTGCTTTCCTCATGCTTGGAAAAGGTCAGAACAAAGGTCAGAATGTGATGCTAACAATCGTAGTGACAACGATGGAAAGAATGTCCATAGAAAACTCCAGCAGAAAATTCAGTGGAAAACACCTCCCGGAGCAGACATTCCCCGTGGGCATCCAGGCTGTTCGGAAATGGCCTGCCCATGGTCACGTTGTCAGACTTCGTGCCACATCAAGGCAGCTGTGCAGGAGTGGAGGGCTCTGGTTTGGACTGGCCCTTGATGTGCAGAAATGGAGCCCCAACCCCTGGCAGCCATCATGAGGTTGCAGGAGAGAAGCCCGCATCCCAGATGCTGCAGCAGGTCCTCTGGAGCGCCTCCTGTTGCACGCACTGGGCCAGCCAGGCAGCCCCAGGAGCTCCCCGTGGGGTGAGGCAGGGGGCAGGGGGGTGTGCAGCCTGGGGGTCTCCCTGGCCCTCCTACTCCACACGTACTCCTGAGATGTTTCCTCCAGGGATGCATTATGGCTCCAGGAAGGTCTCCAGCTCAGGCTGCCCCTCTTGTTGGAGAAAGGAGGAAGGAAATGGGCCAAGGAACGAAGCTCGGGACTCTCTGGGAAGGGAAGGGAAGGGAAGGGAAGGGAAGGGAAGGGAAGGGAAGGGGGTGGTTCCAGGAGACTCATGCTTGGAATTGTGGCCATGTTGCTAGAGGCTACACCTTTTTGGACTGAGTAGCTGGTGACTTAGAGGAAATCGGAGCAGCTTTTCCTCAGAGGTGGAGGAGACCTGGCCAGCCCAGGCTGCTGAGCGGCTGCCAGCTGGAGACACGTCAAGTCCTTGCCTCTGAGCCCAGACCTCAGAGCTGATACAATAGAAGTTGCTCTTGTGAAAGGTCACACTTCTTAGTGATTCCACAGAAGTGCCACACACAGGAAGCACCTGAGCATATGCAAAGTGTTGTGGTGGACTTGTGATAATGCAGAAAAGTACTGGATTAAAATACATAGATGGATGGAGGAGATATTACAAAAACCGTATGTCTTTAAAGCCGGAGTTTTCTTGTTAGGCATCATACCGGAATACGTTGACAGACAGGAAATGCATCTGATACTGCATCTCATCACAGCAGAGAGGATTGAATTTGCTCAATATTGGAAAAGTGAGGAGCTGCCCATCAATGGATTGATTGCAAGAAAGATCTTGGACTGTGCAGAAATGGATAGATTGACTTTATCATCGAAGGAGAAAGAAGATACTGATTTCTATCAAACTTGGGACTCTTCCTAGAATTGGCTGGAGAAACGGGACCCAGCGTAAATTTAGAGATGTTTTTTAAATTTTCAAATTGATTTGAAATTTGACTTTAGAATGTTAAATAATATGTAGTAGGAGGTTGACCCAGTAAATCCAATGTTTGCCATGTTTGATGTTTTTTAGTGTTAGTTTAAAATGTTAATAAAATATATTAAAAAAAGAGCAAAGTGCAAAGCTTGGGTCATTAGATCCACTCTGCTTTCCTCCGCGGGGCTAGCACTCAGAAGAGGCAGGGCAGGGCAGTTCAGCATTTCATGGCCCCTGGTGCACCAATGCAAGTTCCTGACTGCAGATGCCCAAATTGGGAGCTAGCTTAGATCAGACTTCCTTTGTGTTGGGAAAATTTGGATAAATCCTGTCAGAAAAACATTACTTCTGTGTGCTTTCGCATTGTGGGATCAAATCGTGTACTCTTTCTCAAAACCAAGCTAAGTCACTGTTTAAAAAAGCATTGGAATTCAGTTTATCAGGAAGTTTCTTCCTAGCCCAGAGGGCTCCATGTGCCCCGGCCAATTCAGAATGGTGCGGATGCATTGCTCAGGGGCTGAGTCTAGATAAGCTTATGAGTTCATGCATAGTTTCAGTAACTTGAATTTGCATGTCTACACAGACCTGGAGATCGGTTCAAGTTACTCAACTAAAGTGTCAATGCACTGTAATTAGGAATATTGTATTCTCATTGTTACAGTGTGATTCACTGGCATTCCTTTATCTGTTCTGTATGCGACGACCTCAGAACCTTATTGTAATGTCTGCATTCTGTCATCAACTGCCCTGCACCTGCGACGTGACCAAGAGAGTATAAACGCCCTGTAATGGCGCTGAAGCTTTGCAGCAGAGTTCACCTCTGCCTGCCCGGTAATGCATTATCGGGAGTGTACCGCAGGAACCTGAGTAATCCACTAAAGCGAAGATGGTCTGGATGCTTGATCTTTCCCATGAGCCCGAGTTTTATTTCCTCTTCTCAAATTGAGATTCCGGGATTCTGACAAGTTGGCAATGAAGGTGAGATTGTGGGTTTTTGGCCCTTTATCCTGGGCAGGAGAGATGGTAAGTTCGGCCGAAATTCTCTCCACTGGGGGAACACTGATACTGGCCATCTCTTCTGTTTCGCAGGCAGGTCAATGTAATTAGATTGGTTTTGAGCCTCATTGCATGTGGGCTTTGGTTGTGGACTCCCAGGAAGCATGGGGGTCTCAGAATCTCGGTGTACTACCCCATGGACACCTACATCAAATTGCAGGGTGGTGTGGATGGCCATGGGCACCACCTGCAGGGTTGTTGAGGAAGCACTTGGTATTTTGATGTAAACCAGCATGGTCAAACCTAACTCAGAGATTCCAATCTAAATTGGCCCCAGGGGGCTCATTTGATTGGCTACACCTCTTGCCAAAGCATTTGGTGGGAATACATCCTAAGGAGATGGAAAAAGGGTTAGTTTGGTCCAAGCTGGTGGAGGGGGAAAAAAAGGCTAGTTAATATGGTATTGGTGCACCAGGAAAGATCTACACATGTGAGTATGTTTGCACTGGGGTTTGTGTAAGGTCTTATGTTCACTGTTTGTGAAAGTCTTGTGTTCATTGTTGCTGTCTGTGTTTTCTGTCTTATCTGACTGTATTTTAAAGTGTTCCCCTTTCTGGGAGGTAGGAATAGTCCAGAGTGGGTTGTGGGGGCTCCTCAGGAAATAGAAACTCCCCACGCTACCACACCAATCTGCCCTCTTCAGGGCACGGTTGAAAGCAAGGGCGCTGATGGGTGTTCTTGCCCCTGAGATGAGAATGTGTGAACCTGGCTTTGAGATACAGATTCATGAGGTCATTGGCCTGAGCCCAAGCATGGCTGAGTCCGGCTGGGAAAAAGGGGATGATCAGGGCAGTGTTTGTGTGTGAGATTTTTTCCTTCCCCCATTCCTTCTATATGAGCCAGAACTGGGAAGCAAGGAAATGTGTGGCCTTTGAACTGGGCTTGCAAACACAGGTCTTACCCAGTTTTCTGGACATCCTCAATAAGCTTATCCTGTGTAAAAGCCCTGTGTGAAAGAGGGGTTATATAGAAACATTTTTATGCAGGTCCTTTCCTTGTCAGAATCTGGCAACACTGTTTTAATGTCTTATACGTTTCTCTGCCTCTTCCATCTGCCTTACAACCCCCCTAGGTATGAAAATTTCTTTCTTGTTAAGATTAAATAATTGCGTTTGAAATTCCAGCAGGGGATGCAGATGGGCAGATGAAAGATGCAAAAAAATGTATATACTGTTGAGAATTCTCAGGAGTAGGAATCCTGAAAGCTGAAAGGATTTCTAGAGAGATAAAATAAAGCAGCTGCCGAGGCTAAATGGATTCTTGGAATGTGTTTCCCATCAGATATTGCTGGAGGGAGTTTGTGAAGGAAGGCATGGTAGGAACGAAGGAAGAGGATTTGTTCAGGGGGAAACACGCGCAAAGGGAAAGCGCTGTGTGGTGCGGTTGTAGTTTCATGGTAGGATTGGAATTGTGTGGATGTGGGAAGTAGAAAGTAAAGACAAGTGAGCAGATGGATTGTGGAAATGAAAGGAAAGGTGGCAGGGGGGGAATCCTGCTCATCCTGAAGGGATTCCCAGAGAAAGGAAGGAAAACAAGAGGCTGCTGCAAGGGGCGGCATATAAATATTTAAATAAATAAATAAAAATAAAAATAAATAAATAAGAGGAAGGAAAAGTGAAGCAAAGATGCAGAAGGGAAGGGTTTTCTTTTATGTGTTTTGGAGGTTTTTGGAAAAATAGCGGAAATTGGATGGTTGTGTTTAGCAAGTACCCTGAGCAGCAGCAGGCTGGAGTTCAACAGGGCAGAGTGTAAAATCAGGGGAAGACAGATTGCAGTTAACCATTGATAAATATTTCGGCCCAAATAGGCTGGTTTTTCTCCCCTGTTGAACTTGCAACTGTTTGGAATGTGAAGTTTGAATGAAAGACAGAAAGATTTTAATTTGTTTGGATGTCGTGTGTATGCCATGTGAGAATGAGTGTATTTGACAGGAATTCCTTGATTCCAGGGGTGCTTTGTGTGTGAGAGAATTTTAAGAGTTTTGGTAAATGGTGATCTGGTACTTTTTCTACTGGGAAAGAAAAAAAAATGAAAGGAATGTGTAACATTTGGAGTAAAGACAAGAAAAAAACAAATTGAGGAAAAAAAGGGAGGAATGGTCTACCTTGCTAAGAGCACCCCCATTACTTAAAGAGACAGAAATGCAGCCTCTTCTCTGGGTTTGGTCTGGCCAACTGAATTCAGGGGGGATTTGTGCTGGAAATTTGGCTTTCTTGACTCTGTGGGCTTGGCTATTTCACCAAGCCAAGAAAAGAGGGGATGCTCTGACAGGAAGATACCAACCCTTTGTGAGTACTGCAGAAGCAGCACACACAAAGCCTCTGAGCATGTGCAGAGTTCAAACTACATTGGGAGCTTTGAGCAGCTCTGCTTCCAGCCACAGATTGGAGGCGGGCTTGCACTAGTCCTCAAAAGAAAGATTTTGAGTCTCTAGAAAACTCTCAAAAGAAATCTTGGTGTCTTTAAAAAAAAAAGAACAGAAAAGGTGTGTAACTGAGGCAAAGGTTCTTTGAGTATTCAAAGCTTGTATTGCCTCAAGGAAAACTTTTCCACGGGAAGGTTTGGGTTAAAACCAGGACCCTTGAGCACTCTCAATGATTTGGGGATTTTTTTTGGAGATTTGGGGATTTAGCTAGGGGATTTTTGTTGTTAAGGAAGGGAATCCTTCCAAAAAGCAATGTTGTGAGCAATTCGTGTCAGCCATCAAGAGTTTTTTTTCTATCCAATAACTTTTTTTTCTATGCAACATGGATCTGGGTCTTATATGTGTGTGTGTAAGTTCTGAATTCTGAGTATACCATCTTGTCAATGCTATGTTACAACTGCAGGATTGGGAGGGAATGGATGAAACTCTGGGGCTGTGTGTGCGCGCGTGCACACATGCAGTGGAAAAGAAATCTTTTCATTTCTATGAAGCTGCTTTTCCCTTTGGAGTTCAACAAAAGGGTTTTGTTTCCTTGTTTCCCTTTTGCAATGTTGCCAAATATTACTGGTTGTGATAACTATTTTTACTGTTACTGTTATTTATGGTGCTAATTTTTTTTTCCCTTATAGTAGCCTAATGTTAGTTGGGGACTGAGCCCATTTGCCAGCCCAAGGATGTGGGCAGCTAAAATGGCAAGTTCCCAAAGCTTCTTTCCAGGAACATAAGCACGCATATGTTCATCTAAATGTTTGTTTGTGTTAACAAAGGGTTGGTGCATTTTGTATCTATCTGGGAGAGTGTCATCTCTGTAATAAGAAATTGTGTAAAACTGTTCGCATTGTCCAGCAGGAAGCACCTTTCTCTTTAGCCCAGGCAAGCAACAGGTTTGTGCAACACCAGTTCAAAGGAGGATCTCTATTGTGTGCATTTTGGCATTGGTTGGATTGATTTCCCAACAATCCCCCCTTTGTCACTCGCTTCGCTATGTGAGTCAATTTGGATAAATACAAGTGAGTCAATTTGGATAAATCCTGTTCCAAGCTTTCTCCCGCCCCCCCCCAAAAAAACAGCTTCCATCTCAAAACCAAACTAGTGTGAGGAGAAAGTTATTGCATACAATGGAGACTTGTGTATTTTCTGAGCGTTCAATTCAAAGGGTTGGAAAAATGGAAAACAATTTGAAAAAACAGCAAAGAAAGAGAAAGAAAGCAAACAGTTCAAAACACATGATGTGCAACCCCAATGCTAGCAGTCCTCCTCGGAAGCCCCATGCTGGCTTTGCCCCCCTTTGGCTGCGAAGACTCGGTGCCAGCCAGCGCTCATCCTCTCCTGCTCCCCCGCCTCCCTCCAGTTTTGCCACCCGATTTTGAGGCCTGGTTCCTTCGCTCCCTAGGCCTCCTCTGACCCACTGCAGCCTTCAGAATTGCATCCTCGTCCGGGCTGAGGCCCTCGCGGTGGTGAATATCCTGTCTGCGGCCACCATCCCTTCTGGTCAGCAAAATTGGGTTAGCCTGCTTTGCAAGGTGGGAGCAGTGTGAGGTGAGGCAATGGCCTGATGCCCAGTTCAGTCATTTGTCTTGCCCTTTTAGGCAATTCTTCCAGATTTCGTTGTCTAGGCTTCACTCAAGCTTTAGCTATAGACCTTGCATCTCATGGTTTGCCTGGTTATTCCTTATAAATGATGCAATGGAGCAAGGCAGAACCCAGGAATGGATCCCCATCACAGTCACTGCAGTTCCTGGAGCCTGGGCGCAGCATGGGACATGGAGGGCTTTTCCTTCCAGGGCTGTAGAGAAAATGGGTCCTCTCCTCTCCTCTCTCCTCTTCTATTCTGGGGTGCCAGCGTGGCTTCTTGGTTCCTGGAAAGGTGCAGCTCAGAAAAAAGAAGGTTACATAGAGAAAAAAAAATGCTTTTACTCTTCTTCACAGAAGCAGGTTGTAGGCAGTGGCAGAGAGATCCACATGAGTTTGGAGAGAAACCTCAAGATGCAAAGTCTGTCCTTTTTGAGTCTTTAGCACAGTCACCAGAAGAAAATGTTCGGGTTGCTGAAATCAATCCAACCAATGCCAAAATGCACACAAAAGAGATCCTCCTTTGAACTGGTGTTGCACAAACCTGCTGCTTGCCTAGGCTAAAGAGAAAGGTGCTTCCTGCTGGACAATGAGAGCAGTTTCACACAATTTCTTGTTACAGAGATGATACTCTCCCACATAGATACAAAACACACCAACCCTTTGTTAACACAGACAAACATTTACATGAACATACAAGTACTTATGTTCATGGAAAGAAGTTTTGAGAACTTGCCATTTTAGCTGCCCACATCCTTAGGCTGGCAAATGGGCTCAGTTCCCAGCAAACATTAGGCTATTATAAGGAAAAAAAATTTTTAGCACCATAAATAACAGTAACAGTAAAAATTGTTATCACTTATCAGGAATATTTGGCAACATCGCAAAAGGGAAAAAGGAAACAAAAAGTAGTCTCCCAGAAAAGAAAAGATGCTCACATGCTCACACACAGCCCCAGTTTTATCCATTCCCTCCCAATCCTACAGTTGTAACATAGCATTGAAAATATGGTATACTCAGAATTCGGAACTTATACACGCACACACACATATATAAGACCCAGATCCATGTTGCATATAAAAATAAAAGTTATTGGTGAGATGGAAAATGCTAGATGGTTGACACAAACAATGAAGACACATTTTCACAAATTTCCTTTTGGAAGGATTCCATTCCTAAGGTCCTGGTTTTAACCCAAACCTTCCCATGGAAATTTTTCCCTTGAGCCAATTAAAGTTTTTAACACTCAAAGAACCTCACTTGCCTTGCCTCAGTTACACAACTTTTTTTTTTTTTTAAAGACACCAAGTTCTCTTTTGAGAGTTTCCTAGAGACTCAAAGACTTTCTTTTGAGGCCTAGTGCAAGCCAGCCTCCAATCTGTGGCTGGAAGCAGAGCTGCTCAAAGCTCCCAAAGTACTTTGAACTCCGCACACGCTCAGAGGCTTTGTGTGTGCTGCTTCTGCAGTACTCACAAAGTGGTGGTACTTTCCCGCCACAGCATCCCCCCTTTTCTTGGCTCGGTGAAATAGCCAAGCCCACAGAGTCAAGAAAGCCAAATTTCCAGCACAAATCCCCCTGAATTCAGTTGGCCAGCCCAAACCCAGAGAAGAGGCTGCAGTTACTGTCTCCTTAAATAATGGGAGTGCTCTTAGCAAGGTAGACCATTCCTCTTTTTTTTTCTCCATTTGTTTTTGTTTTCTTGTCTTTACTCCAAAAGTTACATTTTTCACTTTTTTCTTTTCCAGTAAGAAAACTACCAGATCACCATTTACCAAAACTCTTAAAATTCTCTCACACACGAAGCACCATGCACCCCTTGAATCAAGAATTCCTGTCAAATACATACTCATTCTCCCATGGCATACACACAACATCCATAAAAAAAATTGCCTTTAATTCAAACTTCACATTGCAAACAGTTGCAAGGTCAACGGGGGGGGGGGGGGGAACCAACCAATTTCCACTATTTTTCCAAAAACCTCCTCAACACATAACAGAAAACCCTTCCTTTCTGCATCTTTGCTTCATTTTTCCTTCCTTTTCTTTCACTTCCACAATCCATCTGCTCACTTGCCTTTAGTTTCTACTTACAACATCTACAACATTCCAATCCAAACCCATGAAATTACAACCACACCACAGTGCTTTCCTTTTGCACATGTTCCCTCCTGAACAATCCCTCTTCCTTTCCATGCCTTCCTTCACAAACATACTCCAAAGTACAACCCAAAAGCTATCCCAGAAATGTAAAATCCTCCCCAAGAACTTGCAAAGCATTTTTGTTCCCATTTTTCATCTGCCCATCAGCATCCCCTCCTGGAATTTCAAATGCAATTATTTAATCTAACAAGAAAATCGTCCTACCAAGGAGGGCTGTAAGGCAGATGGAAAAGGCAGAAAAACTTGCATTAAAGACATTAAAACAGTGTTCCCAGTTTCTGACAAGGAAAGGACCTGCATAAAAATGTTCCTATATAACCCCTCTTTCACACAGGGCTTTCACACAGGACAAGCTTATTGAGGATGTCCAGAAAACTGGGTAGGACCTGTGTTTGCAAGCCCAATTCCAGGGCCACACATTTCCTTACTTTCCAGTTGTGGCTACTAAAGAAGGAATGGGGAAGGGAAAAAAAATCTCACACACACATTGCCCTGATCACCACCTTTTTCCCAGCCGGACTCAGCCATGCTTGGGCTCAGGCAAATGACCTCATGAATCTGTATCTCAGTCAAAGCCAGGTTCACACATTCTCAGCTCAGGGGCAAGAACACCCATCCAAGCCCTTGCTTTCAACTGTGCCCTGAAGAGGACAGATTGGTGTGGCTGTGTGGGGAGCGCCTGTTTCCTGAGGAATCCCCAAACCCCCTCTGGGCTATGCCTACCTCCCAGAAAGGGGAACACTTTAAAATACTTTAAAACAGACAAGACAGAAAACACACACAGCAACAATGAGCACAAGACTTTCACAAACAGTGAACATAAAACCTTACACAAACCCCAGTGCAAACATACTCACACGGGTAGATCTTTCCTGGTGCACCAATACCATACTAGCTAGCTTTTTTCCTCCACCAGCTTGGACCAAAGCAAAACTTGTTCCATCTCCTTAGAATGTATTTCTGCCGACTGCTTTTGCAAAAGGTGTAGCCAAAATCAATCAAATGAGCCCTCTGAGGCCAAGTTAGTTAGGTTTGACCCTGCTGTTTTAAATCAAATTACCAAGCACTTGTTTCTGCAACAACCCCGCCAGGGTTGCCCATGGCCATCCACTCTAACCTGCAATTTGATGCAGGTGTCCATGGGGTAGTAAGCCGAGATTCTGAGACCCCCATGCTTCCTGGGAGTCCACAACCAAAGGCCACATGCAATGAGGTTCAAAACCAGATCTAATTACATTGACCCGCCTGCGAAACAGAAGAGATGGCCAGTGTCTGTGCTCCCCCAGTGGAGAGAATTTCGGCCAAACTTACCATCCCTCCTGCCCAGGATAAAGGGCCAAAAACCCATGATCCCACCTTCGTTGCCAAATTGTCAGAATCCCGGAATCTCAATTTGAGAAGAGGAAATAAAACTCGGGCTCATGGGAAAGATCAAGCATCCAGACCATCTTGGCTTTAGTGGATTACCCAGGCTCCTGCAGTACACTCACGATAACGCATTACCGGGCAGGCAGAGGGGAACTCTGCTGCAAAGCTTCAGCACCATTACAGGGTGTTTATACTCTCTTGATCTCGTCGCAGGTACAGGGCAGTTGATGACAGAATGCAGACATTACAATAAGGTTCTGAGGTTGTCACATACAGAACAGATAAAGGAATGCCAGTCAATCACACTGTAACTATGAGATTACAATATTCCTAATTACAGTGTACTGACACTTTAGTTGAGTAACTTGAACCCATCTCCAGGTCTGCATAGACATGGAAATTCAAGCGACTGAAAAGCTATGCATGAACTCATAAGTTCAACTAGACTCAGTTGAACTAGACTCAGTTGAACTCAACTACTACATATTATTTAACATTCTACAATCAAATTTCAAATCAATTTATAATAGTTTAAAAAATGTCTCTAAATTTATGCCAGGTCTGGTTTCTCCAGGCAATTATACGAAGTGTCCCAAGTTCGATAGAAATCAGTATCCTCTTTCTCCTTCAGCGATAAAGTCAGTCTATCCATTTCTGCACAGTCCAAGATCTTTCTTACAATCAATCCATCGGTGGGCAGCTCCTCACTTTTCCAATGTTGAGCAAATGCAATCTTTGCCGCTGTGATCAGATGCAGTATCAGATGCATTTCCTGTCTGTTAACATCTTCCGGTATGATGCCTAACAAGAAAACTTCAGGTTTAAAGACAACGGGTTTTTGTAATATCTCCTCCATCCATCTATGTATTTTAATCCAGTACTTTTCTGCATTATCACAAGTCCACCATGACACTTTGCATATGCTCAGGGGCTTCGTGTTTGTGGCACTTTTGTGGAATCACTAAGAAGTGTGATCTTTCACTGGAGCACCTTCTTTTGTCTCAGCTCTGAGGTCTGGGCTCAGAGGAAAGTCCTGGACGGGTCTCCAGCTGGCAGCCTCTCAGCCTGGGCTGGCCAGGCCTCCTCCACCTCTGAGGAAAAACCGCTCCGATTTCCTCTAAGTCACCAGCTACTCAGGTCAAAAAGGTGCAGCCTCTGGCAACCTGGTCGCAATTCCGAACATGTGTCTCGCGGAGCTGCCCCCTCCCCTCCCCTCCCCTCCCCTCCCTTCCCAGAGAGTCCCGAGCTGCGTTCCTCGGCTCATTTCCTTCCTCCTTTCTCCCACAAGAGGGGCAGCTGGAGCTGGAGACCTTCTTGGAGCCATAATGCATCCCTGGAGGAAGCATCTCAGGAGCACATGCGGAGCAGGAGGGCCAGGGAGACTTCCAGGCTGAACACCCCCCTGCCCACCGCCACACCCCACGGGGAGCTCCTGGGGCTGCCTGGTTGGCCCTGTGCGTGCAACAGGAGGCACTCTGGAGGACCTGCCGCAGCATATGGGACGCGGGTTTCTCTTCCGCAACCTCATGATGGCCCCCAGGGGTCGGGGCACCATTTCTGCACATCAAGGGCCAGCCCAAACCAGAGCCCTCCACTCCTGCACAGCTGCCTGGATGTGGAATGAAGCCTGCGAATGTGACCATGGGCAGGCCATTTCCGGGCAGCCTGGATTCCCACTGGAAAAGCCTGCTCTTGGGTGTGTTTTCCACTGAATTTTCTGCTGGAGTTTTCTATGGACATTCTTTCCATCGTTGTCACTACGATTGTTAGCATCACATTCTGACCTTTGTTCTGACCTTTTCCATGCATGAGGAAAGCAAGCACTTTGCTGGCTTCTCCTCAGGGTTCTCTTCCTGATGACAACAACAAGCCTGCAAGGTAGGATAGGCCAAGAGTGAATGACCGGCCAGAAGTCATGCAGTGAGCTTCAGGGATGAGCGGGGATTTGGACCTGGATCTCTCAGTGCCCATCCCACTTCTTGCGCACTCGATCCTGTGGAGGGATAAACAATAATCTCCCCTGTTTCGTCTTGTCCCCCGAGGGCATGGAATGGGCTTCCACGGGAGGTCGTTGAGGCCCCATCAGTGAGGGGGTTCAAAGACAGGCTGGACCTGCACATGGTGGGCATGTTGTGAATGGAGCCAGCTGGTGCCGGAGGTCAGACTAGATGGCCCGGGAGGCCCCTTCTGACTCGCTCTGTTTCTATGTTTCGATGTTTGCCCAGCAAGAACGGTTCCACTTCTGCTTCTAGATGTGCCAATCCTCAACTTTGAGCATAAAAGGAGAAAGGGACGGCAGAGGGTGAGGTGGCTGGATGGAGTCACTGAGGCAGTTGGTGTGAGCTTAGGTGGACTCTGGGGGTGGTGAATGACAGGAAGACCTGGAGAAATGCTTTTCATGGGGTCGCGATGGATTGGATGTGACTTTGTAACTAACGACAAGAACAACATCCACAACTTGCTTCAATATCCTGGAGAGACAAGCAGGAAACACGCTGTCCCAGCACACACAGAAAGAGGAACCGGATGCCAGGAATGGACAGTGGACACAGCAGGAAGGAAAGGAGAAGCTTTTTCCATGGGAAATGGGGGGGAGGGAAGAGGAGGGAGAGGAAGACCCTCCAGCCGAGTTCCACAGGGGCAGCAGGGATCGGACGGACAGAACTGTTTCTCCATCACAGAGTTTCCCTCTTGCTGCCCTTCTTTGCCATTCCTACAGGAGCAGCGTTTTGGCAAAACCTCAGCCTGTCCCATCCCAGGAACTGAAGCCAGGGACTGCGGGGAAATCCGTTGACACCGTGATGATGGTGTAGCGCATGGAGGTACAGGTGGCGGGAGCACGACCTCCAGGGAGCAAGCTGAGTGCACCAGGAATGAGAAGGGGGAAATTGAAGGAGGGGCTTTGCAGGGCCAGGCAGCCTCACTGCAAGGCAACACTTGCAGTGGGCAGGATAGCAAACGGGGGATGCAGCAGGTCACAGGTTGAAGGTCAGTTCCAAAGAAAAGGAAGGAAAGATCCCTTGCTCCTGCTTGCTTCACATGGGCCACATCGGCACATTGAGTATTGAGAGCATGCTTCTCTTGCACATGGGAGTGGGGAGGGTTGTCAGGAAGCCACAGAGGGGCTCCAGCCATGAGGCCGTATAATCATGTTAATCATCATGCATTGCTGCTCTTCTTGCTAAACCTCGTGGGCCCCCCTCCCCCAGGGCCACCATGAACCCCTGAGGCCCCCCTGAGAAGGCAGAGGAGTGTCTTGCATGCAGGCACAAAGGGGAGGGCGCCTCCTTCCCTGCTGTCCTGCTCAGGGAACGAGAGAGGCTGGAGGCAGCAGAGGAGTCTGCCGTGCAGGCCCTTATTCTCACTTCCTTCGGCTGGAGCCTTGCCTGGCTGGGCTCCTTGTCCATTTAGAAGGAAATTCCTCCAACTGCTCCTCTACTGGGCTGAAAGGGGCAGGATGGAGGCCGTGCCAAGCGCCGGCACAGTGGCCCTCTTGGTCCTGCTGCTGCTGCTGCTCCCAGAGGCCTCCTGTGGGAGGCTGGAGGCCAAATGCCTCTGGAGCTGGCACAGGGCAGAGCTGCAGCCGCGCAATTATTTCCGGCGGGGAGACTTCATCCTCAGTGCCAGCATCTCTGCAATACAAAGCATGTTTGAACCACACACTTTCAATCAACCTGCAACTAATGAAAAATCTGGGTAAGTCACTGGCCTGCTGAACCTGTTACTGCTAAGTGCCACCTGCAGCTGCACAGCACAGCTAACGCTAGCAAGCAAAGCCAGGGTGCTTTGTTCTAGGTGGCTCCTTCCTCAGGAAGACCCAGTCGGGCAACACGCAAGCAGCAAAGCCCAGCGGGAAGAGCAGAGCAATGGGGGGCAGCAGGTCCCAGACTTGCCCCACCTTCCGTGCCTCTGCACCCCTCTGCCTTGCACAGTGAGTCCTTCCTTCTCATTCTGTGGCCAACAGATTTGAGTTTCCTCTTCCGTATCTTGCCATCTAAGGAGCAGCAAGAGTTGCTCTCCTCTAGGACAGACTGGCTTGATCCTACCTTTGGGGCATAGGACTGAGGGTGGTGTCAGTGGTCCCAATTTTCAAAAACGGCAGTAGAAGGGACATGGGGAATTACAGACCATTTAGCCTTATGTCCATTGTAGGGAAAAATATGTCCATTGTAGGGAAAAACATGGAAAGGCACATAATAGCTAGACCTTCAGTGATGTAAGAAAGTTAAGAGAGGCTGGCAGCCACACAACACGGCTTCCACAAGAACAGGTCCAGTCAGACAACCCTTCTGGGATTCTACAACAAGCTTTCCAGGTGGCTAGATGGAGGGGATGCGGTGGAGGTGGTTTCCCTGCATTTCAGTAAGGCCTTGAAAAGTGTCCCATGATACCCTGGTGGAGAAACTGAGGAGTTTTGGGATAGACCAAAGCACTGTCCGATGGATTAGGGCATGGTTGACCCACCGAATCACAGGGTAACCATTTGTGGGGAATCATCGGGATGGCGGCCAGTGACAAGCGTGGTCCCCCAGGACTCTGTCCCGGGGCCCATACTGTTTACTCTTTTAGTGGCAGGAGAGAACAGGTTTTCACTAATATAGATAAGGGCAAGAAATTGCACTTGGGGCATAGGAATGGTGTCATAAATACAGGTTAGGTGAGAAGAGGCTGCAGAGCAGCACTTGTGAAAGGGACCTCGGGGTGCTGGTTGACTGCAGGCTGGACATGAGTAAGCCGTGTTATGCGGTGGTCAAGAGGGCGAACGCCACCCTTGGGTGCATAGGCAGAAGCGTGGCCTCTAGATCAAGAGAGGTTTTACTACCGCTCTACACGACTCTGGTGCGTCTGCAACTGGAGTATTGTGCTCAGTTTCGGGCCCCTCATTACAGAAAGGATATAGCCAGGTTAGAGTCAGTGCAGTGTAGGGCCACAAGGCTGGTGGCTGGTTTGCAGGGGATGCCGTATGAGGCAAGACTGAGGGAAATAGGTTTCTTCAGCCTGGAGAAGAGGAGACTGAGAGGGGATGTGTTGGCGATATACAGGCATGTGAAGGGGTGTCACAGGGAGGTGGGGAGAGGCCTGTTCTCCCAGAAAAGAAGGCATGACGGAGCAAGGCTCAGGGAACCAACTCTCCATTTAGATACCAGGAAGCGCTTCCTGACAGTTCCGACCCCGAGGGTGGGAATGGGCTTCCATGAGAGGATGTTGAGGCCCCATCAGTGAGGGTGTTCAAAGATAGGCTGGACATGCCAGTTTTGAAGTAAGACTTCTATAATGCTCATTTAATACTGAGGGCTGCGGTAACATGGGATCATTCCCATCTTCAGGTATCCGGGTTGTATGAGCTTCCTGTCATCTTGGTGGTAATAGGCCCTCTTCTTTGATTTCATTCATTACTTGTTGAAGTGGAAGGATTTGTTTTTCCTCTAAACACTTGTAATACCTACCAGTGAAATCATCAGGGGCAGGTGCTTTATCTTTTTTTTTAATTTTCCAGTAGCATGCAATATCACTTGGATACTGATAGTACAATTCACTATTTCACTATGCTCCCTGGGGAATTTCTCAAGGCATGTTCTACATACCCCTCTTCCCTCTTCTGGAGTCAGTATGTGTTTGGGGGGGGTGGGGGGAAGGTGAATTGCACAGTAAAACCTTTTCAAAATAGGCTGTGCCATTCTCTTTCTTCACTCCTGTTATAGAGCTTCCTTCCAAGTCTTTCTTGACACTAAATATCTTCAAGGTTAACTTGCATTTTCAAAATGGTGCTGCTTTGGAGCTGCTCTGTATCTGTCATGTCCAGCTGATTTCTGTTTAGTCTCAACTCAGTCAAAAGTTATTTGCACTGTTTTTGTTTTTGCTTTCTCCCAGAAATTTATGGAACACGCTCCCCAGAAAGGTCTCCTTGGTGCCGTAGTTATTTGCTTTTCGGCGCCAGGCTAAGACCTTTCTACTCAAACAGTATTTTTTATTGTCAATGTTATTTATTGATTTTAAATTGCCAGGATGTCTCCACCATTTTTATGTATTTTCTGTATTTATATATTGGTGTTTTTTATGATTCGAAGCCGCCCCAAGGCTCATGCAACGGAGGCGGCATATCAGCTATTTAATAAATAAATAAATAAATAAAATTTTAATTCCAACTTATAATTCTTCTAGCCAAGACTTTCTTGTGATGTGCTCTGCGTATAAGTTAAATAGGCAGGGCGACAGTATGCAGTCGTGCCGATGTCCTCCCTGAATTTTGCACCGATCAGTGATTCCCTGTCCAGATCTCACTGTTACTTCTTGACTCACATATAGGTTTCTCAAGAGACACATAAGATTGTCCGGTACCATCTCTTTAAGAACTTGCCACAATTTGTTGTGATCCACACAATCAAAGGCATTAGCGTAGTCAATGAAGCAGAAGTAGACGTTTTTCTGGAACTCCCTGGCTTTCTCCATGATCCAGCGTATGTTGGCAATTTGATCTCTAGTTCCTCTCCCTCTTCGACATCCTGCCTGTACTTCTGCTAGTTCTCGGTCCACATACTGCTGGAGCCCAGTTTGTAGGAATGTGAGCATACCTTAACTAGCACGTGAAATGAGTGCAACGGTGCGATAGTTCAAACAATCTTTGGCATTTCCCCTCCTTGGGATCGGAATGTAAACTGACCTTTTCCAATCTGTGGCCACTGTTGAGTTTTCCAAATTTGCTGGCATATTGAGTGTAGCCCATTTAGTGCATCGTCTTTGAGGATTTTGAATACTTCAGCGGGAATACTGTTTCCTCCACTAGCTTTGTTGTTGCTCAGGCTTCCTAAGGCCCATTTGACTTCACATTCCTGGATGTCTGGCACGAGCTCAGTGACCACCCCATCGTGGTTATCAGGGACGTTAAGCTCTTTCCTGCATAGTTCTTCTGTGTAATCTCGCCTCCTCTTCGTATTCTCTTCTGCCTTTGTTAGATCCCTGCCATTTTGGTCCTTTTCCATGCCCATCTATTCATGAAATTTTCCCTTCATATATCCCATTTTATTGAAGACATCTCTGGTCCTCCCTATTCTTTGTTTTCTTCTATTCTTTTGCTCTGTTCATTTAAGAAGGCCTTCTTACATCTTCTAGCGCCTCTCTGGAATTCCACATTCAATTGGGTGTATCTTTCTCTTTCTCCCTTGCCTTTCCATTCCCCTCTTTCCTCTGCAATTTGTAAAGATTGCTCAGCCAGCCATTTTTCTATCCTACTTTCTTTTTGGGGGTGGGGTTGCTTCCTCTTGTACAATGTTGCAAGTCTCTGTGCTCAGTTCGTCAGGCACAGTGAGCTCCTGGTCTAGTATTTACTGACTGTATGGAGCTTCTCCATCTTTGGCTGCCGAGCACATAGTCAACCAGATTGCTGATTTGACCATCTGGTGATGTTCTACCAGTCTGTGCCCTGGTTCGCATTGTACTCCATGGCCAAACATGCCTGTTATTCCGGCAGTCTTTTCTTTTCCTGTGTTAGCATTCCTATATTGGGTGGCCCTGCACGGCACAGCTCATAGCTTCATGGCGCTATGCAAGTCCCTTCCCAACGTCAAGGCAGTGATCCACGAATGGGTTGGACCCAGTACTCTGCTGATTTCAAGTTATGCTTCCTACAGGATGGATCCTTAGTGCACAACGAAGCCTCATTGTTTTGAATAGGCAACCAAATATTCAAATTGGGGATTAGCCGGAATTTATTTTCTTCTGTACTGGAAAGGTTTGCTCCATTATATTCTTAGAAGAAGCAATTTATTCCCCTGTTCTTCCAGATTAATGCACAGGGAATCCCTCGGAATGAGGGTCCAGTCCAGGTACTGCAGCATTTCCACTAGAACTGAATCCTCCTCAGCGAACACAGGCTTGCCATCCAGTTTACTTGCCACAACTTTCTGAGTCTGCACTGGATTCCACTGAGCATGCACAGAGCTCATTTCTTTTAGAAGAGCATCCTCTGTGTCGTGCTGTTGCTCAGCATCAAGCCTAGGTAGCTGCTCACAGTGCATCTCCAAAGTTTCTTTCCACTTCCATCTGACGGGGCTCCTGGGCCGTCCACATACATAGATGCTCATTATGCACTGTCTAAATGCCTCGCATCTCTTCAGGGAAGGAGGAGGCGCAGCCCTTCTTGCTCCAAAGCTGAAGAAGCGGAGACTCAGAGGCCATCTTGCAGCAACATGCAGTCATTTGAAGGGGTCCCGTGGGAGACGGTCATGACCTTTTCCCCTGTGGGAAGGGAAGAATGTTGCCCAGTTGGGTAATGCTCAGGCAACTGGGTTTCAGGTTGGATGCCAGGAAGCACTTCCTGATGGTTGGGACCCCGGGGTATGGGATGGGCTCCCATGGGAGGTGTTGCTGTGAAAAAAGGTTCCTTCCAAATGAAAACACACAGACGAAGACAGGCAGCCATGAGGAATTAGGGAGAGGCCTGTCTGGAAGAGGCAGCGGAGAGAGCTCAGGTGTCTCTCTTTTGTCCTCTCAATCGTGGTCTTTCCTCTGCTCTTCCAGCTGCACCCTTCCTGATGACCCCTGAGCGACATAACCCTTCCGTGGGCAGAGTGCATTTGGGGGAGGACAGAGAGCTGGAGGCATATTTTGGCATTGTGATCTGAGTGGGCTGTGCAGTTGGTCTTCTCAGTCGAGAGACAGGATGGCTTCCCTGTCCTGCTGACCTGGGATCTGGGTTGAGTCTCAAACCCCAAGCCATAAATCCTGTGCTTTCATACTGGTCCTTACAATGTCCTAATGGAATGGTTGGAACGCCTGGGTGGGTGCCGATGTATGTCTCTGTGTGTTTATGAGTGTGGAGATTCCCGTACCAGGACTCCTCAGAGTCTACTTTCCAGGTTGCTGAAAGTTGCTGATCAGGTTCCATAATTCACCAAGGGAATCGTGGAAGCAGCAGGGTGTGGTTGACACCACCAACAACCAACCAACCCACCAACCAACCAACCAACCAACCAACCCCAACAAAATTGGCAAAATCATGATGGTCGGGTTTTGGCCAGGCGATTTTCCCATGCCTAGCCATGCATGGCGGGATATATGGCAGGTAGAAGAAAAGCAAAATTCAAACTCGATTCATGGTGCCAAAAGGCAGGGAGAGATCGAAGGAAGGGAAAGAGACTTTCACACAGCCAAATGTTTCCTGTTCGGGGAGCCCATTTCACAGCCCTTGGATATGGGCACCCAGAAAGCCCACCGGGCAAAACACATAATGGAGCTTACTAGTAGGCATCTGTCCCGTTAAGAGACTGAGCTCCCTGCTTGCCTGAAGAGGCCACTACATTTAATGCAAAGTTAATCCTGTGTGGAAAGAGGTTCTCAGTGAAAGTGGCTTTGTCTCCACTGTTCTGCTGACTCCAAAGTTCACTGGCTGGTTTTGCTCATCTAAACCACTCTTTCAAAGTGTGCCTTTTCCTCCCTCATCATCAACCCCATGCCTGTGCATGTGACTCAAACCCATGAAACACTCAACTTATGATCTGGAACTCTGTGGTTGGGTGTACCTGTTCCCTTCAGTGCTGGTCATCATGGTTCATCTCTGCAGCTAGGTTTCTCCTGGGAGATCTCTAAAGAAAACTTCTCAGGCTTGCAACAGAGCGGTCCAATTCATATCTAGTTGGCCTTATCACAGGTTGTGAAACCCAGATTCCGAAATATCACTAATTGCAGGAATTGCCATTTGGAGCACATGTGCCCAAGCAAAGCTCCCCCTCTCAATTATCTGCCTCTTCCCCTCAGGAACAGGCTCCACGTCTTTCCCACCCACTGCCTGTTCTCTCCCCGATTCCTCACTCCTTAAAACCCCCACCATGGCATGGCAGTGCTGAAATGGGTCCCAAAAGAGGGCCGAGCAGAGGGGCAGCCTGAGCTGGAGACCTTCCTGGTGCCATCATGCATCCCTGGAGGAAGCACATCAGGAGCTCATGGAGAGCAGGACAGCTTGGGTGTTCCCCGGGCCACAGCCCCCTCTCACCAGCTCACCCCACAGGGACCTCCTTGTGGGGTGCCCAGCAGGCACTGGGAGTGAAACAGGAGGTGCTCTGGAGGACCTGCCATGGCATCCGGGATGCAGGCTTCTCTCCCACAACCGCCCAATGGCCGCCAGAGGTTGGTGTTCCATTTTTGCAAATCACATGGTCCAGCCCAGAGCAGACCCCTGACTCCTGCCCAGCAATCTCTGCACAGCTGCCTTGATGTGAAACGAAGCCTGAAATCATGACAGTGGGCAGGCCATTTCCTGGCAGCCTGGATGCCCCCCTGGGCAATGCCTGCTTTCGGAGATGTTTTGCGTTGAATGTTGTGCTGGGGTCTTCTATGAACATCCTTACCATCACTGACACTACAATAATGAGCATCACATCACACCTTTATCCTAACTTTTTCCATGCATGAGGAAAGCAAGCACTTTGCTGCCTCTCCTCATTGTTCTCTTCCTGACATCAACAACCCTGCCAGGTAGGTTTGGCCGAGAGTGAATGACAAGCCAAAAGTCACGCAGTGAGCATCAGGGATGAGTGGGGATTTGGACCCGGATCTCTCAGTTGCTGTTCACCTTATTGCACTTTCGACCCCATGCAGAGATGCACAACAATCTCCCCTGCCTTGTCGTGTCCAGCAAGAATCATTCCAATTTGTCTTTAGATAGGCCTATCCTCAAGCAGAAAGGAGAAGGGGGCGGCAGAGGATGAGATGGCTGGGTGGAGCCAATGATGTAGTGGGCATGAGGTTAGGTGGACTCTGGGGGCTGGTGGACGACAGGAAGGCCTGGAGGAATGTTTTCCTTGGAATTGTGATGGGTTGGGCTTGGCTTTGCAACTAACAACAGCAACAACATCCACAACCTGACTGACTCTCCTGGATAGAGAGTCTTCTGGAAGGGGAACCAAATGCCAGGAATGGGCAGTGTGCACAGCCAGCTGGAGAGGAGATACTTTTTGCAAAAGGAAATAGCAGGGGAGGGAAGAGGAGAGAGGGGAAGACCCTCCTGCTGAGTCCCTCAGAGGCAGTTGGGATGGGACTGATGGAACTGTTCATCCTCCGAGAATTTCCATCTTGCTGCCCTTCTTGGCCATTCTGCTGGAGCAGCGTTTTGGCAAAATCTCAGCCTGTCCCATCCGTGGAGCGGAAGTTGGCCACCGAGGCAAAAACCGTCAGAACGATGATGATGGTGGAGCACATGGAGGCACAGGTGGCGTGAGCATGAACTCCAGGGAGCAAACTGAGCGCACCAGGAATGAGAAGGGAGAAAGCGAGGAAGGGGCTTTGCAGGGCGAGGCCGCCTCACTGCAAGGCAACACTATCTATCTATCTATCTATCTATCTATTTATTTATTTATCGATTTATATCCTGCCATTTTCCTCAAAGGGCTCAAGGCAGCTTACATAATTCACCTCCTCCATCATATACCAACAACAACAACCCTGTGAGGTAGGTTGGGCTGAGAGTCTGTGAATGGCCCCAAGTCACCGAGTTGGCTCCATGGTCAAGAGGGGATTCGAACCCAGGTGGTCTCAGTCCCAACCCCCTGCCCTTAACCACTACACCACACTGTTTCTCTTGCGGTGAAAGGGATAGCAAACGGGGGTTTCAACAGGTCAAATGTTGAAGGCCATTTGCAAAACACATGAGGGAACGATCCCTTGGTCCTGCATGTTTCACACGGGCCGCATCGGCACACTTACTGAGTGTATTTCTCTTGCACAGGGGAGTGAGGAAGGTTGTCAGGGAGCCCCAGAGGTGCTCCAGTTATGGAGCCAAGTAATTAAGGAAATTATCATGCAATGCTGCTGTTCTTGCTAAACCTCATGGGTCCCCATCCCTGAGGATCACCCAAACCCCTGAGGCACTGCTGAGATGGTAGAGGAGTGTCTTGCACCCAGGCACAAATTGGAGGGCGCCCCCTTCCCCGCTGTCCTTCTCAGGGATCGGGAGACTCTTGGAGCAGTAGAGGAGTTTGCTGTACAGACGCTTATTCTCACTTCCTTCGGCTGGAGCATTGCCCGGCCGGGCTCCTTGTCCATTTAGAAGGAAATTCCTCCAACTGCTCCTCTACTGGGCTGACAGGGGCAGGATGGACGCCGTGCCAAGCGCCGGCAGAGTGGCCCTCTCGGTCCTGCTGATGCTGCTGCTCCTGCTCCGAGAGGTCTCCTGTGGGAGGCTGGAGGCCAAATGCCCCTGGAGCTGGCACAGGGCTGAGATGCAGCCACAGAATTTTTTCCGGCGGGGAGACTTCGTCCTCAGTGCCAGCTTCTCTGCCACTGAAGGCATCTTTCAACCACACACTTTCAATCAACCTGCCTCTAATGAACAGAATTGGTAAGTCACTGGCCTGCTGGACCTGTAACAACTAGACACCATGGGCAGCCACCCTGCATGGCTAACGGTAGCGAGCAAAGCCAGAGTGATTTCTTCCTGATATCTTCTCCCTTCTGAAGACCCAGGCAATGAACTCACGGGCAGGAGGGCCAGCAGGGAGCCCAGGGAAATGAGGGGCAACAGGCCCCAGAACATGCCCCACTTTCCTTTGCACTGCACCCCTCTACCTTCCCGTCCCCATCAGTCGGAAGGGCTGCCTTGCTGGGATCCTGCCTGGGAAGGGCACCCTTGCTCTAGGTGTCTTGTCTTGGCAGATGGACCTGGAGTAGGATGTGAATGAGGCCGCAAAAATCCCACCTGAGCTTCTGCAGAAATCGGTGGGCTCTGGGTTTGGGTTGGAGGTGGCTGAGCATGTAGAAGCCTGAGAAGCAGGACGCAGCCTGAAAGGGCACCGGAAGGATCCATGAGCAGGAATGGCTCGGTGAAACACCCTCTTCTTCTTCTTTTTTCCTTCCAAGGATGTCATCAACATATTACTGGAAGATCCTCTCCTTCCAGTTTGCCATCCAGGAGGTCAACCAGGATCCCAGCCTCTTGCCCAACCTCACCCTCGGCTACAACATCTATGACAGCTTTCACGATGTTAGACTGACGTCCGATGCAGTCATAGACCTGCTCTCGACCGCTCAGGCCCACATTCCCAACTACAAGTGTGGCAGGCGAGATCATCTGCTGGCCGTCCTTGAAGAATCTGACTCCGACAACTCCATGCAGCTTTCCAACATGCTGGGCATCTTCAAAATCCCACAGGTGGGAGGCTTGGGAGAAGCGATATGAGTTGCTAAGTAGAGAAAGTGAAAGCTTCCCAAATCATTGGCAAGCATGATCTTTGTCCGAGGACATCAGACCATCCTACACTGTCCCATGATGAAAAGGGTTCAAAGCCGCAGGCCCCACACCTGGCCCCCATCTGGTCCTGTTAGTGTTGAGGATAAACCAAAGGTCCCTCTTGTGCCTTGTCTGACCGTGAGAGAGGAGGCAGCACAGCAAGTGACTGTCTGGAAAAGACTCGGTGCTGTGGGTGCCCAACCAATAGCCACACGTGGAGGATTCCTACAGCAGAACAGACAGGGGCCAGGGGTCCTTCTGATTCACTTTGTTCCCATGCTAATATATTTCTCATCGAGAGGGAGTCCATCTCCACTCGAGACCAGCTGCCACGGCCATCATGTGCAGGGCTTCCATGTGTTCAGCTTTTTGGAAAGATTAGATGCAGAGAGAACATCAAAAATTGTATTTTTGGACATTGCTATCTTAAACTGCAGGTGGCGCAGTGGTTTAAACCGCTGTGCTGCTGGGCTGGTTGATCGAAAGGTCGCCGGTTCGAATCTGCACAACGGGGTGAGCTCCCGTGCGCCGTCCCAGCTCCTGCCAACCTTGCAGTTCGAAAGCCTGCAAATGCAAGTAGATAAAAAGGTACCACTTCAGTGGGCAGGTAACAGCGTTCCGTGCACTTCGGTGTTTAGTCATGCCGTCCACATGACCACGGAGACTGTCTGCGGACAAACGCTGGCTCCCTCGGCTAGGAAACGGAGATGAGCACCGCCCCCTAGAGTCAGGCATGACTGGACGTAACGTCAAGGGGAAACCTTTACCTTTACCTTTTTACCTTTATCTTAAACTGCACTTCTCGTTTCAAAGCAAGATGATCTTGCTGATCGTATGTAGAATGATCCTTTCTATATTCTGACATCCTGTCAGAGACTTCTATTTGCCATTTTCTTTTGTCTCTTTGAAAGAAGCCTGAATACTTGCGCCTTGTGGTTCAGTCCTCAGGAAAAAATTGTTTTCTTAGATTGGATGAGATACAGAGCAAATAATTCTGCACTTCAGAGTCAAGCATCTCATGTGCATCCATCATAGTTTTGTTCAAGGGTAGGATGGACCTGCACCTGATAGGCCTGTACTGAACGTGGGGCAGTCTAGATGACTCGTGAGACCCCTTCTGACATGCTCTATTTCACTTTTTCTCTGTTTTTTTTCTTTCCCATCATCGAATGCAGAAGGGCAAGAGTGACTCTGAGAGCCCAGGAAGGTGGCCATGGGATCTCTGTTTGACTAACCCTACAAAACCTTTCCTCTCCCATTTATGGGATGATGTCTTGGGACATGTATAGCAGGGTGGGACAACTGGAGATACTCAGCAACTCAGGCTGCTCCTGCCCTCATTCTCTCAGTGTTTTAACTTAGAATGATAAAACACTTCATTTTTCAGAAAATAATAAGCTTTGCCAGAAAATAATATGCTTCATGCAGATAGTTAAAGGGTAAATGTGTTATAATAAACACTTTATTATTAGGAAAATTATCACTATTGTTTTCTTTCAAATCATGTTTCATTCAGGTAGCATATGAGTGGTTTGTTCCCCTAAGGGAACAAGGGGGGGAGGGATAAATTAAAATTGTTTTATTGTTATTGGATTTTAATCATGTTGTTAGCTGCCCCGAGGCTTTGTTGCGATGGGGCGGCCTATAAATGTTTTAATAAATAAATAAATAAATAAATAAATAACTAAGATGAGGAATTTTGACTTGGTGCTGAAATGAAGCAATCCCTCAGCCTTGCTCTTCCTTTCCCTCCCAGGTCACTTATGCTTTCACCGCTCAGGTCAGTGGAGAAAAAAGCCAGTCGCCTTCCTTGTACAGGATGCTCCCCGAAGAAGGCCTCCAGTACCCCGGGATCGTCAGGCTGCTGCTGCACTTCAGGTGGACGATGGTGGGGCTCTTCTCACTGGACACTGAGAATGGAGACAGGTTCATGGGGACCTTGAAACCGGAGCTCCTCAGGAATGGCATTTGCGTGGTTTTTTCACACAGCGTTTCACAGCTGAAATCAGGTACTTTTCCAGGCGGGTTGAAAACATGGAAGATTTTGGTAGAAATAAATGTCTTCATTTATTTTGAAGAGTTGTTTTTCACCTTCTATGGAATATTTATTCTTGAAGGATTTATTCCAATGCTTATGCAACCTGTTAATGGAAAAGTCTGGATCACCACAACGATGTGCGACTTTACCATAGATTTAGCTTATGCAGATAGTGTACGTTTATTCCAGCACTTGTATGCATATTTTTCCTTCCTTCACCCAAAAAGGAAAAGGACCAACTATGATGATTTTCCAAATTTGCATAAAAGTTTGGTTGGGTTTGTGAAGAATGCTTTCAAATGTTCGTATTCAAAGCATGTTCTGTCAGTGAAAGAGTGGATTAGATGCAGAGCGGAGGAGGAACCTGAGGGCCTCCCGCAAGTGGACAAGGAGCAAGCACTCTCTCTGGACAGCTTCTCCTACAGCACCATCCAGGCCATGGCCCGGGCCGTGCATTCGGCTCTTTCCTCCAGATCCAGGAGGAAGAACAAGGAACGTGGAGGCAGGCCAGAGGCACACCGGCTGCATCCATGGCAGGTATTCTCCCCAGTCACCATCTTCTTAGCTGTTATACTTACAATGTGAGAATGGAGGTGAGATCTTCCCAATGAAGGGGCAGCTGGAACACTCTCTGTTCTGGTCCCTCCGTTGATCCCCTCTCCTGGCTTCCTGCGATTGAGTCCAGCTGCTACTGGTCGGTGGAGTTGCTTCGAGTCACGCTGAGGCAATGCGTGTGTGTACAGTTCTGTACAAGGACTGCACAGGTCCTTGCTCACATTCCTTGACCTGGGAATAATAGGGCTTGCTGCCTTGTTGGGTTTCAGAATACAAGGCAATCCGTGTGTGACCTGGAATGCCCAGCTGGACACAGTGTGCCCTTCATTGTTTCGGCATTCCTCACCCCAGGATACATGCAAGTTCCTGGCTGAGAGGGGCAGGAAATGGTGCATCAGCTGGTCGGGGTGACCTATGGAAGCAAGCACGGTCCCAGCGAGTGAGCTGACATGGAGGGTTAGTTGGGGGTTGGCAGTGCAGGTGTAGTGCAAGAGGAGATCGGGGCAGAGGGTCCAAGACTCTGGTGATCACCTTCTGGGAGGAGAGAAGAAAGACCGGAACGTCACAAGCTGGAGGAAAAGGTAGAATCCCCAGTCAGGGAATATGGACATGGAAACCTTCCACTCTGTAGCAGCCTGCAATCTTCATGCCATGCCTGGTGCTCTGCCTAAGGTCGGAGAGGCAGGCATGTGCAACAAGGGCAGGCTGGCGGCCATCTTGGAGGAAACCTGAGAGCGCCGGAGCAGTGAGTGAGCACCTCAAGGCAAAGGGAATTCTGAGTTCGAAGAGCACAATGGGAACTGGATGTGTAGTCCTGGAAACGGGACAATCAGGCATCGTTTGCAATTTCACTGGGGAAGTGCAGGCAATGCTGATGAGAACTGCAGATCCCATGTGTCCCTTGTTTATTTATTTAACAAATTTATATGCCGCCCCCTGCAAACAAGCCTCGGGGCGGCTAACAACATATATAAAGATATAAAACAATACACAATTTAAAACTGGCCCATCTCATAGTCTAAAAGTAAAAAACATATAAATATAGACAATAAATAACAAGAAATACTTAATAATATAGACATAATAAATTAAAAATTAAAACATTTCTTAAATAAAAAGGTCTTCCCTTGGCACCTTATAGTGCCACCATCGACAGACATTAAATGCACAAGAGCTCAGTAGGAGAAACAGGAAGGCCTCCAGAGGAGGACAGCAAGGATGATGTGTGGGCCTGAAACTCAGGCACACGAGGAGAGAAGATTGAACTGGGCGTGCTCAGCCTAGAGGTGAATGGACTGAAGGGGGTTTCACAGCACTCTTCCAGGACCGGGTGGGTTGTCACAGATCAAGGCTACAACCTCTGATGGATCGTTCCAGAGGGCAGGATTGGAATTCAGGGCTCAAGAGACAAGAAGCACTTCTCAGCCCCTTCCAAGTCCCCTGTGGTGGGATTCCTGGGAGACTCCTCAGGAGGAAATCCTTTTGAGAGCACGAAAAGAACTCCCAGGTCATCTTCTAATGCTCGGGAGCAGAAAGGTCCCTTTGCTGCTTCTGAGGATGGCTGGAATATTGCCTTCAGAGAAGCTCCCCTCTCTTTTCCTTCAGTGACAATGCTTCTAGCAATGCCTCCTAGAGTCCGATGAACAGTATCCAGAAATGAAATCAGAGCCTTCGCCATAATAAGAGTGACACCGAGACGAATTAAAGTGGGACCAGCGCTTGCAAAAACTGGGTGGCATGAAATGGGCTTTCTCAGAGGCTGCTTCTTTCTCTGTTCCTCCAGCTCCACCCTTTCCTGAGAGACCCCCAGTTCCACAATCAGTCCATCGAGGGGGTATATTTGGATGAGAGCGGAGACTTGGCAGCCAACCTGGACCTTGTGAATTGGGTGGGGTTTCCCAACTGGACTGCTGTAAAGGTGAAAGTTGGGAGCCTAGAAAGGCAGGGCTTGCCTGGCCCCAAATTCACCCTCCACCGAGATCCCATTGTGTGGCCCCGATGGCAAGATCAGGTGAAGAAAACCATCCCTGTCATTCCACTGTTTTTATTTCCCTTCCCTTTGCTAAAATTTGAGCTAATCAGATGTGCAGTCATTTAAGACATTAATACAAAGCAGGAGATGTAAAAGGAGACATTTCTCTGGAGGGACGTCCAGGTGCTCCAGCTTTACAGGCTGGGGTTCAGTAATGGACTATGCTGAAATCCCGGCCCTCCCCTCCAACCTTTGCAGCTCTGTCTCCCCATCCGCAGATTCAGCACCCCAAGCCTCCTGCCCTGACGCTCCTTCTCTCTTGCTCAGTCCCTTCCCCAGGCCAGGTGCGTGGAGAGCTGCCACCCGGGATTCTTCAAGGTGGCTCGGGAAGGGGAGCCCCTGTGCTGCTATGACTGCGCTCCGTGTGCAGAAGGGACCATCTCCACTCAGGAAGGTGGGTGAGTGCAGAGGGAAAGGCAGTGGCCGGAAAGTTCAAACCCTGAGGTGACCTTGCATTGCTCCTTGTCTTCTCCATCTCTCCAGAAAACTCTCTCCCTTCTCATCGGTGGAGCTTTTCAGCAAACCCTCCTCTCCCTCCAAAGTGCCCCTCATTGCATCTTGGCATGTGAAGCCAACGTGTTTTGCAGTCATTCCACTCCTCTTACACCGAAAGCAAGTCCCCCCTTGTGCGGCTCCCCAGAGGAGACCTGGCTGGTTTGCTGGGAAGGAACATTCATGAACTTTGGAGCATCTGTGGCCTCATCTGGAGAGCAGAAGGACTTTTCTTCTTGCTTTCACTGACACACTTTTCATCAGGGAGAATGCCAGGAAGGGTTGATGAACCTAGAGGATTATGCTAGGAATGGTCCCTGTGTTTTTGGGGCATGGAGCGGAGCTGGCTCTCATGAGCGGAGCCGGCTAGAGCCGGGGGTCAGACTAGATGGCCGAGAGACACCTTCTGACTCGCCCTTTTTCTATGTTTCTACCTGCAGGCTTCAGATATTTATGGGAACGTTGCGAGGGAGGACATGCGGGTCCGATCCTTGGTTGTGCATGGTGGGCTGCAGCAGGGTTTGACATGGACGGGAGTTTCTGTCCTCTTTTTGTCCTACTCCATCCACATCTGACCTGGATGAGCGAAAGGGGTGGTTGAGCAAACGAAGGGACTCAAACCCTCAGTGTGCCCTGATTGTCCCTCTGCTCAACTCATGGATGGGTGATGGTCACCACTGAGCAGGGAGGAGTAGGAAGGGCTGTGGGTGCTGGCAGAGTGCCTTGTTGGAGGGCTTGTGGCAGAAGATCGGCTAGATGGATTTTGGGGGGGCCATTGATGGAAATTGCCCAGAGCACGCTTGCAAGAGTGAACGTGCAGCTGCAGGAAGCAGGTACAGGGTGTGTGCGATGCAACACCCATGATGGGCAACACAGCAGTCGGAGAGGGACCATGCCAATCGAGTCACACTCTGCAGGGGATCTATTTCCACCATTCTTAATCCTTTCTCACTGAAGTCTGAGCATTGATGGTGGAAAATGCCACACTCCCTTTCTGAACTTGCAGCCACAGACGGGTCCCCCACTCGTCATCCTGGGATGTTCGCCCCGTGCAAGGAATGGAGTCCCTGCCAGGGTCAGTTTCCAGTGCATGAATTGATTCATGATTGGAAGAAAAAATATATGGCCATACATCCCAGTCCAGGTGCCAATGTGCCTTCCAGGCTGCCTTGACAGAGCATCTGAGGAACTCTGCTGACTGGGGAGAATTGGGGGCCCCAGCAAGCCACGCTTGGCAGGAAAGCCCTCTATGTGGCCCCTCACACCAGAGTCATGCCCCTTCCACTACTTCCACAGTTAATAACAGTATTAGTAATACCAAGAACAGCAATAATGAATAAAATATAGAAAGCAGAGACGGGAACATAAGTCAACATTGTTTTTTCTTTTGCTTTGGACAGATGCAGAGCACTGCCTGAAGTGTCCAGAAGATCAGCATCCAAATGAGGCCCAGGATCAGTGCATCCCCAAGGTCATCACCTTCCTGTCCTATGAAGAATATTTGGGGTCCTTCCTTTCTGGCATGGCCCTGCTCTTCTCCATCGCCACAGGAGTCATACTGGGGATCTTCAGAAAATTCCAAGACACCCCAGTAGTCAAGGCCAACAACCGAGACCTCTCCTACATTCTGCTTGTCTCCCTCCTGCTTTGCTGTTTGTGCTCCTTCCTCTTCATTGGCCAGCCAAGAAGCATCCCCTGCCTCCTGCGACAAGCAGCCTTCAGCATCGTCTTCTCAGTGGCCATCTCTTCCCTCCTGGCCAAAACCGTCACTGTGGTGCTGGCCTTCCTGGCCACCAAGCCAGGCAACAGGGCAAGGAACTGGCTGGGGAGGACTTTGGCCAACTGCATTGTCATCTGCTGTTCCAGTGTGCAAGTGGTCCTCTCCACCATCTGGCTGGGGACTGCTCCCCCCTTCCCTGACTCTGACATGCACTCCCAGGCTGGGCAGATCGTCCTGCAGTGCAACGAAGGCTCTGTGGCCATGTTCTATGCTGCCCTCGGCTACATGGGCTTCCTGGCTGCCGTCTGCTTCACGGTGGCCTTCCTGGCCAGGAAGCTGCCCGGGGCCTTCAATGAGGCCAGGCTGATCACCTTCAGCATGCTGGTCTTCTGCAGCGTCTGGGTGTCCTTCGTGCCCACCTACCTGAGCACCAGGGGCAAGTACATGTTGGCCGTCCAGGTCTTCTCCATCTTGGCCTCCAGCGCTGGGCTGCTGGGCTGCATCTTCCTGCCCAAGTGCTTCATCATTCTATGGAGGCCTGACCTGAATAGCAAGGAGCATCTCATGATGAAAAGCAAAGCATAAAGTGTTGTCTGCTTTGTTCATCAAGAGTTCAAAACTCCAACTTTTCTGAACAAGCCAGCGATCCATTTGGGGCACATGAACAGTATCAGATTAAACCAATTGGGGTAAAAAATCATCCATTGCATTTTTTGGTAGTTGGAGAAAATAAACCTTCATTTCATACCTGGCGAAGCAGCATGCAAGGAGTCTTCCCTTGTTAACCACCTTAGCGAAGTGTCATGTTCTTTTTTTTTTCTATGAATTGATTGTGTTTTCAGTCTTTCACATTTTCATTCTATATTTTGAAGTGTGAGCAGACAAATAACGATTGTCCAGAACTTGACAGGGTGCCACCAGTGCAGCACAGAGATCCCTCCAGCTCCTTTTTCAGGGTGGGGATCTTGGGGTTGGGAGGGTTCCCTGGAGAATTTCCGTCCTGCAGTGAGCATCCCTTCACTTCTCAGCCTGCACTGGGCTTGCTCCCTGGGATGTTCTCACACACCGGCTTTGCTGAAGGAGCGCCCCAGTAGAGGATTCCTGCCAGAGCTGTGGGGAGGCCCCCAAGACTGCTCTTGAGAGCAGGTGGAGAAAGAGTCAGAGCAGGGAATTTCTTTCTCCACAAGGGGAAGGGTTGAAGAAGTCCTTTCCCAGCCCTGAGTGCTCCAGCTTCACTCAGAGACACCAGGGACACAGAAGCAGAAGTTTGGAGCAGAAGTCCAGCCAGACTCCTCCTGTATGAGCAACCTTGGCCTTGCTTCCAGTCTGGACGCTTTCTGGGAATGTAGCCGCATGGCTGGGGATGGCTGTGTCAGGTCCTGCCCGGTGATTCCCAGGCAATATGGGAAGCAAGTGGCCCACTGAACTCAGTGCACCATTTCCAAAATCCCGTCATATTTCTGAGGCCAGGGGTCCATGTACTTGGGGGTCCCCCTGCCCCTCACTGCGCACACTTGAAGGTGTGCAGCAGTCGAAAACTGATCCCTGGTGGAGAACATGGGGCATGCAGGGAGAGCAGAAAGGGGAGGAATTGTCTGTTTATTCTGCAGGTATTCGCTTCCTTTTCTCCTCTTGCGAACATCCAAAGTTGCTTGCAAGTTTGTCCTCCTCTCCTTTTACCCTGTGAGGGAGGTGAGCTCAGAGGGAGTGATTGGCCAAGCATCTGCCAGAATCTTTGGGGATTGAGGGGGGGGGCTGAAACTGGGCCCCCCTGGCCTCCCGCTTGACACTCTCCCCAGCAGACCCCCCTGCCTCCCAGAAGACACTCCAGGCTCCCTCATGTCTTGCCCATGTTGGGAAAATTTGGGTAAATCCTGTCTTAAAAGCATTACTTCTGCGTGCCTTTGCATTGTAGGATCAAATCCTGTCTTCCTTTTCAAAACCAAGCTGACACTGTTTAAAATGGCATTCCCTCACTCCATTCTCTCACCTTTAGCTGTGGGCTACAGTAGACAGGCCATTCAGACCAAATATACATTGTATACCTTCACAGTGATTCAATAGTCACTGTTGTAATTCAGTTTACATGGAAGTATCTTCCTAGCCCAGAGGGCTGCATGTGCCCTGGTCAATTCAGAATGCCTAGAGTATAGATAAGAGATTGAGTTCATGCATCGTTTCAGTGGCTTGAATTTACATGTGTAAGCAGTCCTGGAGATGGGTTCAGGCTGCTGAACTTAAGTCTCAATTAGAAATATTGAAATCTCATTGTTACTATGTGATTGACTGACATTCCTTCATCTGTTCTGTATGTGATGACCTCAGAATCTTATTGTAATCTTTACATTCTGCCACCAATTGCCCTGTACCTGTATGTGACGGGGAGTGTATAAAAACTCTGTATTGTTGTTGAAGCTTTGCAGCGAGCTGAACTCTGCTTGCCCAGCAAGGCCTTATCGTGAGACAACCACGGGGCCTGGGATAGACAATAAAGACACCGAGGTTCATAATGCTTGGTCTTCCCTACGACCCCGAGCTTTATTTCCCTTCTCAAATTGAGATTCTGGGATTCTGGCACCCGCCACAGTTCAGCCCTTCAGCTTAGGGGGAATTTTATTCTTTGCTTGTTCAGCATTACGGAAAGCAGGCTGGGTATCTCTGCTGCACAACCTGGGAAGCATTGCAGGTGGAGCCTCCCTTTTCCCTGAATCCAGGACTAGTCTTGGGATTCAGCAAACCAGACACCCAAGCTGGGGGGAAAGAGTCCTTTATAGAAAGGAGGTGGGGGGTTCATGAGCATCCAGTTTGAAAGGATGAACGAGGGTCAAGAGGGGAAGTGATGGGAAGGGCAGCTTAACAGCAGCCACAGCTCAGGGCATGTGGCTCTCAGGGCTGGTCAGCCCCTCGGACAGGAAGCAGGAGGCCCCCATCCCAGCCTCAGCTCTCCATGCAGAGCCTCGAGCTCCCAGGTGCTGTCCTGCAATATGAGAAACGGAGAGGTGCTTTATGATTCTCCAGGCACACAGGGATGCTCCTTTCGTTGCAGAGAGAAAACGGAGCAACACAAAACAAAGACCCCAGCACTAGAAACAAAGGATTCAGCCAGTCGTCAAATCATTCCCAGTGAACCAGCAGTGTAAAACCTGGCACTCGAGAGAAGCGATGAGATGGTCCCAGAGGCAGTGTGTGTGTGTGTGGAGGGGAATCAAAGGGAATTGAGACCAGCTGAGGACACGGGTCTGGTGCCTTACTGCCCACACAAGGGACTGCTTTTGGAGTTCCACCTGGCCAGGCAGAGATGACACAGTGTTCAGAAAATCAAGATTCAATGCAGGACTTGTCATGATTCATGTGCCTCCCTTGTCGCCATGTCAACTCTGTGTAATCAGCCATAATTATTCTGCAATTATGGCAACTCCGCTCAGCAGTTTCTCATACTTTCTTTACTCAGGAACACACCATCTGCTGAAATATCCCTATTCTTACCCTCATAAACAACTCCACTCCTGTGTGCATGACTTAAAATCTGGAAATTACTCTGTATATGACCTGGGAGTTTGTAGTTTGCACTGGGAGTTTCCCTGTGGGAGAAAGATTGTGTGAGGTGGGGGATTAGCCTTTGATGCCCCTGGGATGGTGCATGGCAGGTGAGAGCTTTGAGGGGCTTGACCGGTGAGGGTGGATATTTCGTGCACAAGGGAGAGAGAGTGAAGTAAATGGGGAGAGGGAGGCAGCCACTGAATCTTTTCAGAAGGAAACAAAAATGAGAAGAAAGGGGGTGACCTTGCGTGCTACGAACAGCTGGTGATGCGAGAAAACACCTGCGGTCCACCCCTTATTTGGTTTGGCCAGCCTGACTCAGGGGGATCCTCTGGCAGGAAGCTATTAACTTCTTATGAATCTGGTGGGGCATTCACAGAGCATCTGAGCATGTGCAAAGCACAAAGCATCTTTGGCAGTTAGATCTGCTCTGCCTCCAGCCACAGGTGGAGCAGGCTTGGACTGGCACTCAATAGGAATCTTGGTCTGCCTGAAAAACGGAGGGTTTGTGCCAAAGAGACACGGCAGTTGCTGAACATGGAGGGAGAACCTCTGAGAGTTCAGCGCTTATATTGCCTCATGTAGAAGATCCGTATGGAGGGAGGATCGATTCAAAGCAGAAGGCCCTTTCTGCACGCTCAGTGAGGGGTTAGGGGATTGTTTTTAAGGAAGGGAGCCCTTCTAAAAGCAATGCTGTGTGCACACACCAATGATTGTGTCACCCAGCAGAGAATTTTCTGGTACCTGATCTTCTTAATGCGTCCTCATTTGTTAAATTCTCCCAGCATGCAATGCGTAATATCTCTCCAAGGCAATGTTGTCGAAAAAAGTTTCCCTTCTGGGTAAACTTCTTTGCAAACTTCCTTGTCTCACTCACAATGAGCACAGCAATGGCACTAATAATCTGCACGTCCTTCTAATGTGCACGGGGAGCAAGATGCGAACAAGCACACATGTCAGGACACAGCAGTTGCGTTGCCTATCCGGACCTCTCATCGGGTTCAGTCCCACATCTGCATGCATAATACCGCCCAGCTAACAGGACTGCACACAAATCATGGCACTCGGCCCCTGCTGTGTCCGGGGGGCTATCAGGGACACAGCCACCTGCGTCTCCTTGGCCTCGGCTTCACTCGTTCCTCAGCCCACTTTCTGCTGCTTGGCCCACGTCTCGTCTCCCTGCTGGTCCACAGCATTTGCACGTAGGCCAACGCCACCGGCATCCCCAGTCGGTCACGTGGCCTCGATCTTCCTGGGAGGCTGAAGTCTGAGTCCTTCATTGTTTGGTTTCTCATGGGATAATCCCAGAATACTCAAAACATCAAAATGGGGATCACATGCCGCCCTTTCTGAAAGTATCAGTTGTGAAAAATCAGTAGTGCCACTTTCAGTTCTAACACAGCATAGAAAATTCCTTTGAAGGGGTATAGAAACGTGGGCATATTTCTTGTGATTGCCCTATATTTGCATTCAAAGGGAGCGGTTGGCCTGGTTTTGCCAAGCCTTCTTCCCAGACCAAGTGCAGGCATGACTTGGGATATGGCAGGCAGAGAATAGCAAACCGCAAGCTTGCTTGATGGTGCCAAAGGGGGTGGGTGACCCACTGCCTTAGGTGGCTGATGTTTGCAGTAGGGCGAGCCCTATGTGTTATTGGTAGTTGCAAATACATGTCCGACCCATCGCGACCCCATGGACAGCATTCCTCCAGGCCCACCTGTCCTCCACCAACCCCCCGAGTCCAACTAAGCTCACACCCACTGCTTCAGTGACTCCATCCAGGCACCCATCCTCTGCCATCCACTTTTCCTTCTGCTGTCAATTGTTCCCAGCATCAGGCTCTTCTCCAGTGAGTCCTTCCTTCTCATTAGGCGGCCAAAGTATTTGAGTTTCATCTTCAGCATCTTCTAAAGGGCAATCAGGGTGCATCTGCTCTAGGACTGACTGGTTTGATCTCCTTGCGATTCAAGGGACTCGCAGGAGTCTCCTCCAGCACCACAATTCAAAGGCCACAATTCTTCATCACTCCTCCTTCCTTATGGTCCATCTTTGACAGCCATGCACTGCACTCATGCATATGGGCCAATTCCACCAGGGTTGGTAAGAAACTGAGGAAAACTTGATTCTCATTGTCCAAAACTCCACCAGAGGGAACAGTTTCCTTTAGCCATGGAATCAGCAGGTTCTTACTCACTTTTGCACACTTTGTGTTGGCTGAACTGACACAACTGAGGCTGTGCTCAAGACACTTGTCCTGGGACAGAGTTCAAAATCAGAAGTCTTCCCGTCTTCTTTCCCAGCCTTCCACAATTTCTTCCCCAACTTATGTGCCTCTTCAAACTATCATGAGAGCAGGTGAACCCATCCCTGGCTAATAGAGGCTTCTGTGAAGTGTGAAAGGCCGTTTCCCTCCAGCTGTTTGACGCTGCCTTCTGCCAGGTCCCCAGTGGACACTCTGCCATCCAGCACTGCTGAAAGTCTCTGCACATTTGCAGGCACCTGGAGGAAAGCCTGTTCCTTGCACCGTGGGAAGAAGGGTCCGTGCCATGTCCTCGTGCTACACTCAGGTGCCAGGAACGGCAGTGGCAGGGAGGGGGCCTGCAGAATCCATCTCTTGTTACAGGTTCGGTTCCTGCTTCAACCTCAAGGAATGAAAGTCCCAAACAACCAGGTGAGCAATGAAAGGCGAGGGCACTCTAAAGCCTCAATGCCAAGGCGAGAGGACTGAGTGAAGTGGAGACCACGAAATATCGCAGAATACCCCCAAAGGAAGGCCAAGGGACTGACCTGTGTGCCTGTCATGAGGCCGTCCATACCTCTTCAGGCACTCTGCCTATCAGTACCAAACCCTTAAATCTATTTGTCACTTCTACTGTATATACATTAGGGATATGATGCAGGTCATACCTGAGTGGCCTAGTGCCTTTCCCTACATTCCTCAATTTCAGCGTAAATTTGGCAACAAGAAGCTCATGATGCTTTTCGGCGCCAGGCAAAGACCTTTCTATTTAAGTCCTGTTTTAACTGTTAATGTTGGCTTTGGTTGAGGTTTTCTGTTGTTTGTTTAATAGTCATGTATGTTGTGATTTTTGTTGGTTAGGGGTAATATTTTAGGTGGCTTTCATTTATATGGGTTATTGAATATTTAATTTATTTATATTTAGTGGCAAAGATGCACCGAGGGGGGGGAGGGATAAATTATTTTAATATTTGTGCAATTTTTGTATTTTTGTATCTTAACCTATGTTGTAAGCCGCCCCAAGGATTTGTTGCGATGGGGCGGCCTATAAATGTTTTAATGAATAAATGAATGCATGAATGAATGCATGAATGATCTGAGCCACAGTCAGCTCCTGGTCTAGTTTTTACTGACTGTATTGAGCTTCTCCATCTTTGGCTGCAGAGCACACAATCAATCTGATTTCTGTGTTGACCGTCTGGTGATGTCCATGTGTAGAGTCATCTCTTGGGTTGTTGGAAAAGAGTGTTTGCAATGATCAGCATGTTCTCTTGATAAAACTCTGCCAGCCTTTGCCCTGCTTCATTTTGTACTCCAAGGCCAAACTTTCCTGGTATTCCGGTTATCTTTTGGTTTCCTGCTTTAGCATTCCAATCCCCCATGATGATACAGGCATAATTTTTCATGTTAATTCTAGAAGGTGTTATAGGCCTTCATAGAACCAGTCTATGAAGTCCAGGCCCAGTGGTTGGGGCATAGACTTGGACTACTGTGATGTTGAATGGTTTGCGCTGGATTCAAACTGAGATCATTCTGTCATTTTGGGATTGTATCCCAGTACTGATTTTCCTACTCTTTTATTGACTATGAAGGCTCATCGTTTTCTTCTGAGGGATTCCTGCCTGCAGTAGTATACCTGAAGGTCTTCTGAATTAAATTCACCCATTCCTGTCCATTTTAGTTCACTGATTCCTAAGATGTTGATGTTCAGTCTTGTCATCTCTTGTTTGACCACATCCAGCTTGCCTTGATTCATGGATCTACATTCCAGGTTCATATGGAGTGAAGATCCTCACAGCATCGGCTCTCATTTCACCACCAGATACATCGGCAACTGAGTGTCCTTTCGGCTTTGACCCAGTTGCTTCATTCTTTCTGGCACTACTAGTACTAGCCCTCGCTCTTGCCCAGTAGCATATTGGACCCTTCCGACCTGAGAGGCTCATCTTCCAGTGTCATATCTTTTTTCCTTTTGGTACTGTCCATGGTGTTTTCATGGCAAGGGTTCTGGAATGGGTAGCCATTTCCTCCTCTAGTGGATCATGTTTTGTCAGCGCTCTCTGCTATGACCTGTCCACCTTGTGTTGCCCTGCACGGCAAAGCTCATAGCTTCATGGCGCTACGCAAGCCCCTTCACCATGTCAAGGGAGTGATCCAAGGGAGTGGTCAGACACAGCACTCCATGAATTTAAAGTTATGCTTCCTAGAGGATGGATGTTTAGTCCACAAAAAAGCATCATTGTTTTCAAAAAGCAACCTAATATTTTTCTTGAGCATTGCCAGGAATTTCTGTGCTTCAACATTGAAAAGCATTGCTCCAGTATATTCATAGAAGAAGCAATTTATTCCCCCTTTCTTCCTGATCAATACACCAGAAATGCCTCACTATCAGTGTCTAGTCCATTTACTGTTGCATTTCCACTGGTACTGAATCCTCCTTGGCAAACACAGGCTTGCAATCCAGTTGACCTGCCACGACTTTCTGGATTCCACTGAGCATGCATAGAGTGCATTTCTTTAAATGAGCATCCTCTGTGTCATGCTGTGGCTCAGCATCAAGGCTAAGTAGCAGCGCACTGGGCATCCAAAGTATCTTTCCGATTCCATCTGACGGAGATCCTGGGCCGTCCGCATTCATAGACTCTCAGTATGCACTGTCTAAATGCCCCGCTGCTCTTCAGGGAAGGAGGAGGCACAGCCCTTCTTGCTCCAAAGACGAAGAAGAGGAGACTCAGAGGGAATTTTCTGGCAACATGCAGTCGTGTGAAGGGGCTCACATGGCAGAGGGCCATGACATTTTCCACTGCGAGAAGGGAAGGATGTTGTCCAGTGGGGCAAAGCCCAAGGAACTGGGGTTCAGGTTGGATACCAGGAAGCACTTCCTGATGTTTGGGATCCAGGGAAATGGGGTGGGCTTCCCTGGGAGGTGTTTCTGTGAAAACAGGCTCCTTCCAAACTAAAGCACACAGACGAAGACAGGCAGCCGTGAGGAATTAGAGAGAGGCCTAATTCCGAACAGGCAGAGATGAGAGCTCAGGTGTCTGTCTACTCCCCTCCATCGTGGTCTTTCCCTGCCCTTCCAGCTTCACCCTTCCTGAGGAGCCCCGAGCGTCATAACCCTTCCATGGGCAGAGTGCACTTGGGGAAGGCAGAGAGCTGGGGGCAGATATTGGCCTTGTGACCCAAGTGGGTTGCGCAGTCGGTCTTCGCAGTTCAGAGAGTTGATGGCTTCCTTTTCTTGATGACCTGGGATCTGGATGTGGCCTGAGACCCGATGTCCTGAATCCTGAGCCTGCCAACTGTTCCTTCCAATGTCTCAATGGTGGGTGCCTGTGTGGGTGCGTATGTGCGTGTGGGCATGTGTGGAGATTCCCCTTCCCAGCTCCCTCTGAGGCTACCTTCCCCCTTTGAGTAGCAGGCAGTCAGTTCCCTTTTAGCCAGATTGCCAAATGTCGCTGGTCAGGTCCCAAAATTCACCAAGGGAATCGTGGAAGCAGCAGGGTGCGTTTTACACCACCAACAACCAACCAACCGACCATCCAAACAACAAAATTTGCAAAATGGTGATTGTCTGGTTTTGGCCAGGCTTTCTTCACATACCTTCACGATGGATGTTATGACATACGGCAGGCAGAAAAGAAAGCAAAATTCAAGCTGGATAGTTGGTGGCAAAATGGGAGGGAGGGAGGGAGGGAGGGAGGGAGAGAGACCCTCAGAGTAGCCAAATGTTTCCTTTTCGGGGAGCCGATTTCACAGCCCGCTGATGTGGGCAGTCAGAAAGGCCAACGGGCAAAACACATAATTGAGCTTTCTATCAGGCACCTGTCCCTTTAAGAGACTGAGCTCCCGGCTTGCCTGAAGCAGCCACTACATTTACCTGCAAAGTTAATCCTGTGTTAAAAGAGGATTAACTTTGTGAGAGGTGTCCACTCTTCGCTGACTGCAAAGTTCTCCAGATGGTTTTGCTCATCTAAAACTCTTCCAAAGTGTGCCTATTCCTCCCTCAGCCTCAACCGTGTGGCAATGCATGTGACTCAACCCGAGGAAACACTCTGCTTATGTTTTGGAACTCTGTGGTTGGGTGTACCTGTCCCCTGCAGTGCTGCTCATGATAGCTCATCTCTGCAGCGTGATTTATCCTGGGAGATCTCCCCAAGGAAACTATTCAGGCTTGCAACAGAGAGGTCCCATTCAGATCCAGCTTGCCTTCTCATGGGCTGTGAAACCCAGGTTCCCAAACACCACTAATTGCAGAAATTGCCGTTTGGAGAAGGGGTGCCCAAGCAAAGCTCCCCCTCTCAATTATCTGCCTCTTCTCTACAGGAACAGGCTCGACGTCATTCCCACCAACTGCCTTTTCTCTCCCCGAGTCCTCCATCCAAAAAACCCCCACTGTGGCAGGGCAGCTCCGAAATGGGTAAGAAAAGATGGCCCAGCACAGGGGGAGCCTGAGCTAGAGACCTTCCTGTTGCCATAATGCATCCCTGGAGGCAACATCTCAGGAGTACATGGCGAGCAGGAAGCCCAGGAGATCCTCAGGCACACAAACACACCCTGCCCTCCACTGCACCCCACGGGGAGCTCCTTGGGGCCGCCCGCTGGCCCAGTGCGAGCAACAGGAGGCGCTCCACAGTACCTGCCGCGGCGTCTGGGATGTGAACTTCTCTCCTGGCTCCTCACGATGGCTGCCAGAGGTCGGGGCTCCATTTCTGCACATCACGGGGTCCAGTCCAGAGCAGACCCCTGACTCCTGCCCTGCAATCTCTGCACAGCCGCCTTGATGTGGCACGAAGTCTGAAAACATGACAGTGGGCAGGCCATTTTCGGGCAGTCTGGATGCCCAACTGGGCAATGTCTGCATTCAGAGGTGTTTTCCGCTGAATTTTGCAGTAGGGTCTTCTCTGAACATCCTTACCATCATTGTCCATATGATAATGAGCATCACATCCCACCTTTATCCTGACCTTTTCCATGCATGAGCAAAGCAGGCACTTTTCTCCTCAGAGTTCTCTTCCTGAGACAAAAACAACCCTGCAAGGTAGGATAGACCGAGTGTGAATGACCAGCCAAAAGTCATGCAGTGAGCTTCAGGGATGTGTGGGGATTTGGACCTGGATCTCTCAGTCCCCATTCACCTTACTGCACACTCGATCCCGTGCAGAGATGCACAACAATCTCCCCTTCCTTGTCTTGTCCAGCATGAACCATTCCTATTTGGGTTTAAATATGCCAATCCACAACTTGGAGGGCAAAAGGAGAAGGGGCGGCAGAGGGTGAGGTGGCTGGATGGAGCCACTGAAGCAGTGGGCATGAGCTTAGGTGGACTCTGCGGGATGGTGGACGACAGGAAGGCCTGGAGGAATGTTTTACCTGGGATCGTGATGGGTTCGATGTGACTTTGCAACCAACAACAGCAACAACATCCTCAACCAGCTTCAATATCCTGGATAGACGAGCAGGAAACACGCTGTCCCAGCAGACAAACAGGAAGGGGAACCAGATGCCAGGAATGGGAAGTGGGCACAGTGGGAAGGGAAGGAGAATCTTTTCCAAGGGAAATAGGAGGGGAGGGAAGAGGAAAGATGGGAAGACCCTCCTGCCGAGTCCCTCAGAGGCAGCTGCGATGGGATGGACAGAACTGTTCCTCCATCATGGAGTTTCCCTCTTGCTGCTCTTCTTGGCCATTCCTTCAAGAGCAGTGTTTTGGCAAAATCTCAACCTGTCCCATCCCAGGAGCAGAAGCCAGGCACTGCGGGGAAATCCGTTGACACCGTGATGATGGTGTAGCACATGGAGGAACAGATGGCATGAGCACGACCTCCAGGGAGAAAGCTGAGGGCAAAAGGAATGAGAAGGGAGAAAACGAGCCATGGGCTTTGCAGGGCCAGGCTGCCTCGCTGCAAGGCAACACTTGCAGTGAGGGATAGAAACGGGGGATGCAGCAGGTCACATTGTGGCCAGTTACAAAGAACAGGAAGGAAAGATCGCTTGCTCCTGCTTGCTTCACATGGGCCACATCGGCACATTCTCAGAGCGTGCCTCTCCTGCACATGGCAGTGAGGAAGGTTGGCATGAAGCCACAGAGGTGCTCCAGCCAGAAGGCCTTGTAATTATGGAAATCATCCTGCATTGCTGCTCTGCTTCCTAAACCTCATGGGCCCCCCTCCCCCACGTCCACCTTGAACCCCCGAGGCCCCCCTGAGATAGCACATGCGTGTCTTGCATCCTGGCACAAAGGGGAGGGCACCTTCTTCCCTTCTGTCCTACTCAGGGATCGGGAGAGGCTGGTAGCAGCAGGGGAGTGTGCCATGCAATCACGTATTCCCACTTCCTTCGGCTGGAGCCTTGCCTGGCAAGGATCCTTGTCCATTTAGAAGAAATTTCCTCTAACTGCTCCTTTTCTGGGCTGAAAGGGGCAGGATGGAGGCCGTGCCAAGCGCCGGCAGAGAGGCCATCTTGGTTCTGCTGCTGCTTCTGCTCCCAGAGGCCTCCTGCGGGAAGCTGGGTGCCAAATGCCCCTGGAGCTGGCACAGGGGAGAGGTGGAGCCACGCAATTATTTCCTGCCAGGAGACTTCGTCCTCAGTGCCAGCATCTCTGCAGCAGAAAGCTTCTATAGACAGCACACTTTCAACAAACCTGCCTCTAATGAACATGATCGGTAAGTCACTGGCCCGCTTGGCCTGTTACTGCTAAGTGCCACCTGCAGCTGCAAAACACAGCTAGTGCTAGCAAGCAAAGCCAGAGTGATTTCGTCAAGCTGGCACCTTCCTCAGAAAGACCCAGTCGGATAACTAACAAGACGTAAAGCCCAGCAGGAAGAGCAGTTCAATGGGGGGGCAGCAGGTCCCCAAACTTGCCCCACCTTCCGTGCCTCTGCACCCCTCTGCCTTCCCCATGAGTCCTTCGTTCTCATTCTGTGGCCAACAGATTTGAGTTTCCTCTTCAGTATCTTGCCATCTAAGGAGCAGTCAGAGTTGCTCTCTTCTAGGACTGACTGGCTTGATCCTACCTTTGGGGCATTGGACTTGAGGGTGATATCAGTGGTCCCAATTTTCAAAAACGGCAGTAGAAGGGACATGAGTAATTACACACCATTTAGCCTTATGTCCATTGTAGGGAGAAATATGTCCATTGTAGGGAAAAACATGTAAAGGCAGATAATAGCTAGAGATTCCGTGATGTAAGAAACTTAAGAGAGGCTGGCAGCCACACAACACGGCTCCCACAAGAACAGGTCCTGCCAGACAACCGTTTTGGGATTATACGACAAGCTTTCGAGGTGGATAAACGGAGGGGATGCGGTGGAGGTGGTTTACCTGGATTCCAGCAAGGCCTTTGAAATGTGCCCCATGATATCCTTGGTGAGAAACTGAGGAGTTTTGGGATAGACCAAAGCACTGTCCGATGGATTAGGGCACGGTTGACCCACCGAATCAGAGGGTAACCATTAGTGAGGAATCATCAGGATGGCGGCCAGTGACAAGCGGGGTCCCCCAGGACTCTGTCCCGGGGCCCATACTGCTTACCGTTTTAGTGGCAGGAGAGAACAGGTTTTCGCTCAATATAGATAAGGGCAAGAAATTGCACTTTGGGCATAGGAATGGCATCATAAGCACAGGATAGGTGAGAAGAGGCTGGAGAGCAGCACTTGTGAAAGGGACCTTGGGGTGCTGGTTGACTGCAGGCTAATCTTGAGTCAACCGTGTGATGCGGTGGTCAAGAGGGCAAATGCCACCCTTGGGTGCATAGGCAGAATCATGGCTTCTAGATCAAAAATGGTTTTACTACCACTCTATACGACTCTGGTGCGCCCGCAACTGGAGTATTGTGCTCAGTTTTGGGCCCCTCATTACAGGAAGGATATAGCCAGGTTGGAGTCAGTGCAGCGTAGGGCCACAAGGCTGGTGGCCAGTTTGCAGGGGATGGGGTATGAGGCAAGACTGAGGGAAATGGGTCGCTTCACCCTGGAGAAGAGGAGACTGAGAGGGGATGTGTTGGCGATATACAGGCATGTGAGGGTGTGTCACATGGAGATGGGGAGAGGCCTGTTCTCCCCTGCAGAGGAAGGCAGGACGCGCTCCAATGGAGCCAAGCTCAGGGAGCCAAGGTTCAATTTGGATGCCAGGAAGCACTTCCTGACAGTCAGGACCCCGAGGGCGTGGAATGGGCTTCCACGGGAGGTCGTTGAGGCCCCATCGGTGAGGGTGTTCAAAGACAGGCTGGACATGCACATGATGGGCATATGAGTAGAGATGGCTGGAACCAGGGGTCAGACTAGATGACCTGGGATACCCCTTATGACTCACTCTGTTTCTATGTTTCTATTTCCAGTTAGAAGCAATTGTTAAAAAAAAGTTCAGTTAGGAAGCACGTTCGTTTGCATAGCTCAAATTCATCCCAATGACAATGCCTTCAGTTTAGTCTTCCAAATACAGTTCAATCTGTATGAATCTCTTTTTCTATACATTTTCTTAACCTCTCTGCCAGTTTTGAAGTAAGACATCTATAACGCTCATTTAATACTGAGGGCTGTGGTAACATGGGATCATTCCCATCTTCAGGTATCCATGTTGCAAGAGCTTCCTGTCATCTTGGTGGTAATAGGTCCTCTTCTTTGATTTCATACATTACTTGTTGAAGTGGAAGGATTGTTTTTCCTCTAAACACTTGTAATATCCAGTAGTAAAATCACACTCTTTATCTGTTTTTAATTTTCCCGTAGCGTGCAATATCACTTGGACACTGAAAGTACAATTTACTATTTTCCTCTGCTCCCAGGTGAATTTCGCAAGGCTTGTTCTTCTACATACCCCTCTTCCCTCTTCTGGAGTCAGTATGTTTTTGGGGGTGGGGGGAATGTGAATTGCACAGTAAAGCCTTTTCAAAATAGGCTGTGCCATTCTCTTTCTTTACTCCTGTTATATAGCTTCCTTCCAGGTCTTTCTTGACACTAAATAACTTCAAGGTTAACTTGCATTTTCAAAATGGTGTTGCTTTGGAGCTGCTCTGTATCTGTCATCTCCAGCTGTTTTCTGTTTAGTCTAAACTCAGTCAAAAGTTATTTGCACTGTTTTTGTTTTTGCTTTCTCCCAGAAATTTATGGAACACGCTCCCAAGAAAGGTCCGCTTGGTGTCGTCATTATTTGCTTTTTGGCGCCAGGCTAAGACCTTTCTATTCAAACAGTGTTTTTTATTGTTAATGTTATTTATTGATTTTAAATTGCCAGGATGTCTCCACCATTTTTATGAATTTTATGTATGTATATATTGGTGTTTTTTATGATTTGAAGTCACCCCAAGGCTCATGACAAGGGGGCGGCATATCAGTTGTTTAAATAAATGAATGAATGAATGAATGAATGAATGAATGAATGAATAAAAATTAATTCCAACTTATAATTCTTCTAGCCAAGCCTTTCTTGTGATGTGCTCTGCGTATAAGTTAAATAGCCAGGGCGACAGTATGCAGTCTTGCCGATGTCCTCCCTCAATTTTGCATCAATCAGTGATTCCCTGTCCAGATCTCACTGTTGCTTCTTGGCTCACATATAGGTTTCTCAAGAGACAAATAAGATGGTCCTGTACCATCTCTTTAAGAACTTGCCACAATTTGTTTTGATCCACACAATCAAAGGTTTTAGCATAGTCAATGAAGCAGAAGTAGATGTTTTTCTGGAACTTCCTAGCTTTCTCCATGATCCAGCGTATGTTGGCAATTTGATCTGTAGTTCCTCTCCCTCTTCGACATCCTGCCTGTACTTCTGGTAGTTCTCGGTCCACATACTGCTGGAGCCCAGCTTGTAGGAATTTGAGCATAGCTTAACTAGCACGTGAAATGAGTGCAATGGTGTGATAGTTCGAGCAATATTTGGCATTTTCCTTCCTTGGGATTGGAACGTAAACTGACCTTTTACAATCTGTGGCCACTGTTGAGTTTTCCAAATTTGCTGGCATATTGAGTGTAGCCCATTTAGTGCATCGTCTTTGAGGATTTTGAATACTTCAGCGGGAATACTGTTTCCTCCACTAGCTTTGTTGTTGCTCAGGCTTCCTAAGACCCATTTGACTTCACATTCCAGGATGTCTGGCTCGGGCTCAGTGACCACCCGATCGTGGTTATCAGGGATGTTAAGCTCTTTTCTGTATAGTTCCTCTGTGTAATCTCGCCTCCTCTTCTTATTCTCTTCTGCCTCTGTTAGATCCCTGCCATTTTGGTCCTTTTCCATGCCCATCTATTCATGAAATTTTCCCTTCATATATCCCATTTTATTGAAGAGATCTCTGGTCCTCCTTATTCTTTGTTTTCTTCTATTCTTTTGCTCTGTTCATTTAAGAAGGCCTTCTTACATCTTCTAGCGCCTCTTTGGAATTCCACATTCAATTGGGTGTATCTTTCTTTCTCCCTTGCCTTTCCTTTCCCCTCTTTCCTCTGCAATTTGTAAAGATTGCTCAGCCAGCCATTTTTCTATCCTACTTTCTTTTTTTGGGGTGGGGTGGGGTTCGTTGCTATCTCTTGTACAATGTGGCAAGTCTCTTCTCAGTTCTTCAGGCACAGTGAGCTCCTGGTCTAGTTTGTACTGACTGTATGGAGCTTCTGCATCTTTGGCTGCATAGCACATAGTCAACCTGATTTCTGTTTTGACGGTCTGGTGAAGTCCATGGGTAGGGTTGTCTCTTGGGTTGTTGGAAAAGAGTGTTTGCTATGACCATCGACTTCTCTTGACAAAATTCTACCAGTCTGTGCCCTGCTTCGTATTGTAAACAATGGCCAAACTTGCCTGTTATTCCGGCTGTCTTTTCTTTTCCTATGTTAGCATTCCCATATGGGGTGGCCATGCACGGCACAGCTCATAGCTTCATGGCGCTACGCAAGTCCCTTCCCAACGTCAAGGCAGTGATCCACGAATGCGTTGGACCCAGTACTCTGCTGATTTCAAGTTATGCTTCCAAGAGGATGGATCCTTAGTACACAACGAAGCCTCATTGTTTTGAATAGGCAACCAAATATTCAAATTGGGGATTAGCCGGAATTTATTTTCTTCTGTACTGGAAAGGTTTGCTCCATTATATTCTTAGAAGAAGCAATTTATTCCCCTGTTCTTCCAGATTAATGCACAGGGAATCCCTCGGAATGAGGGTCCAGTCCAGGTACTGCTGCATTTCCACTAGAACTGGATCCTCCTCGGCAAACACAGGCTTGCAATCCATTTCACTTGCCACAACTTTCTGAGTCTGCACTGGATTCCACTGAGCATGCACAGAGCTCATTTCTTTTAGAAGAGCATCCTCTGTGTCGTGCTGTGGCTCAGCATCAAGCCTAAGTAGCTGCTCACAGTGCATCCAAAGTTTCTTTCCACTTCCATCTGATGGGGCTCCTGGGCCGTCCACATACATAGACGCTCATTATGCACTGTCTTAATGTCCCACAGCTCTTCAGGGAAGGAGGAGGCGCTGCCCTTCTTGCTCCAAAACCGAAGAAGAGGAGTCTCTTCTGGCAACATGCAGTTGTGTGAAGGGGCTCACATGGCAGAGGGTCATGACCTTTTCCCCTGCTGGAAGGGAAGGATGTTGTCCAGTTGGGTAAAGCTCAGGGAACTGGGTTTCAGGTTGGATGCCAGGAAGCACTTCCTGATGGTTGGGACCCTGGGGTATGGGATGGGCTTCCCTGGGAGGTGTTTCTCTGAAAACAGGCTCCTTCCAAATGAAAACACACAGAGGAAGGCAGGCAGCTGTGAGGAATTAGGGAGGAATTAGGGAGAGTCTGGAAGAGGCAGCGCAGAGAGCTCAGGTGTCTGTTTTCTCCTCTCCATCGGGGTCTTTCCTCTGCTCTTCCAGCTTCACCCTTCCTGAGGAGACCCGAGCGACATAACCCTTCTGTGGGCAGAGTGCATGTGGGGGAGCACAGAGAGATGGGGGCAGATTTTGGCATTGTGATCTGAGTTGGTTGTGCAGTTGTTCTTCTCAGTCGAGAGACTGGATGGCTTCCCTGTCCTGCTGACCTGGGATCTGGGTTGAGTCTCAGACCCCAAGCCATAAATCCTGTGCCTTCAAACTGGTCCTTACAATGTCCTAATGGAATGGTTGGAACGCCTGGGTGGGTGCCGATGTACGTCTCTGTGTGTGTATGTGTGGGGATTCCCGTACCAGGACTCCTCAGAGTCTACTTTCCAGGTTTCTGAAAGTCGCTGATCAGGTCCCCAAATTCACCAAGGGAATCGTGGAAGCAGCACGGTGTGGTTGACATCACCAACAACCAACCAACGAAACAACCCAACAAAATTGGCAAAATCATGATGGTCTGGTTTTGCCCAGGCGATTTTCCCAAGCCTAGCCATGCATGGCGGGATATATGGCAGGTAGAAGAAAAGCAAAATTCAAACTGGATTCATGGTGCCAAAAGGCAGGGAGAAATCGAAGGAAGGGAGAGAGACTCTCACACAGCCAAATGTTTCCTGTTCAGGGAGCCCATTTCACAGCCGATGGATATGGGCAGCCAGAAAGCCCACTGGGCAAAACACAGAGCTTTGCAGTAGGCATCTGTCCCGTTAAGAGACTGAGCTCCCTGCTTGCCTGAAGAGGCCACTACTTTTAATGCAAAGTTAATCCTGTGTGGAAAGAGGTTCTCAGTGAAAGTGGCTTTGTGTCCACTCTTCTGCTGACTCCAAAGTTCACTGGCTGGTTTTGCTCATCTAAACCACTCTTTCAAAGTGTGCCTTTTCCTCCCTCATCATCAACCCCATGCCTGTGCATGTGACTCAAACCCATGAAACACTCAACTTATTATCTGGAACTCTGTGGTTGGGTGTACCTGTTCCCTTCAGTGCTGGACATCATGGTTCATCTCTGCAGCTCGGTTTCTTTTGGGAGATCTCTAAAGAAAACTTCTCAGGCTTGTAACAGAACGGTCCCATTCATATCTAGCTGGCCTTATCACAGGCTGTGAAACCCAGATTCCGAAATATCACTAATTGCAGGAATTGCCATTTGGAGCACATGTGCCCAAGGAAAGCTCCCCCTCTCAATTATCTGCCTCTTCCACTCAGGAACAGGCTCCACGTCATTCCCACCCACTGCCTGTTCTCTCCCCGATTCCTCACTCCTTAAAACCCCCACCATGGCATGGCAGCTCCGAAATGGGTCCCAAGAGAGGGCCGAGCAGAGGGGCAGCCTGAGCTGGAGACCTTCCTGGTGCCATCATGCATCCCTGGAGGAAGCACATCAGGAGCTCATGGAGAGCAGGACGGCTTCGGTGTTCCCCGGGCCACACCCCCCTCTCACCACCTCACCCCACAGGGACCTCCTTGCGGGGTGCCCAGCTGGCTCTGGGCGTGCAACAGGAGGTGCTCCGGAGGACCTGCCATGGCGTCCGGGATGCAGGCTTCTCTCCCACAACCGCCCAATGGCCGCCAGAGGTTGGTGCTCCATTTTTGCAAATCACATGGTCCAGCACAGAGCAGACCCCTGACTCCTGCCCAGCAATCTCTGCACAGCTGCCTTGATGTGAAACGAAGCCTGAAATCATGACAGTGAGCAGGCCATTTCCGGGCAGCCTGGATGCCCCCCTGGGCAATGCCTGCTTTTGGAGATGTTTTGCGTTGAATGTTGTGCTGGGGTCTTCTATGAACATCCTTACCATCATTGTCTCTACGATAATGAGCATCACATCACACCTTTATCCTGACTTTTTCCATGCATGAGGAAAGCAAGCACTTTGCTGCCTCTCCTCATCGTTCTCCTCCTGACATCAACAACCCTGCCAGGTAGGTTTGGCCGAGAGTGAATGACCAGCCGAAAGTCACACAGTGAGCATCAGGGATGAGTGGGGATTTGGACCTTGATCTCTCAGTTGCCGTTCACCTTATTGCACTTTCGACCCCATGCAGAGATGCACAACAATCTCCCCTGCCTTGTCGTGTCCAGCAAGGGGAGGGAAGAGGAGAGAGGGGAAGACCCTCCTGCTGAGTCCCTCAGAGGCAGTTGGGATGGGACTGATGGAACTGTTCATCCATCCGAGAATTTGCATCTTGCCGCCCTTCTTGGCCATTCTGCTGGAGCAGCGTTTTGGCAAAATCTCAGCCTGTCCCATCCCTGGAGCGGAAGTTGGCCACCGAGGGAAAAACCGTCAGAACCATGATGATGGTGGAGCACATGGAGGCACAGGTGGCATGAGCATGAACTCCAGGGAGTAAGCTGAGCGCATCAGGAATGAGAAGGGAGAAAGCGAGGGAAGGGCTTTGCAGGGCGAGGCCGCCTCACTGCAAGGCAACTCCATTTATTTATTTATTTATTTATTTATCGATTTATATCCTGCCATTTTCCGCAAAGGCTCAAGACAGCTTACATCATTCACCTCCTCCATCGTATACCGACAACAACAACCCTGTGAAGTATGTTGGGCTGAGAGTCTGTGACTGGCGCCAAGTCACCCAGTGGGTTCCATGGTTGAGAGGGGATTCGAACCCAGGTGGTCTGAGTCCCAGCCCCCTGCCCTTAACCACTACACCACACTGTTTCTCTTGCAGTGGGAGGGATAGCAAACGGGGGATTCAACAGGTCACGTGTTGAAGGCCATTTCCAAAGCACATGAGGGAACGATCCCTTGGTCCTGCATGTTTCACATGGGCCGCATTGGGACACTCTCTGAGTGTATTTCTCTGGCACAGGGGAGTGAGGAAGGTTGTCAGGGAGCCACAGAGGTGTTCCAGTTATGGAGCCAAGTAATTAAGGAAATTATAATGCAATGCTGCTGTTCTTGCTAAACCTCATGGGTCCCCATCCCTGAGGACCACCTGAAACCCCGAGGCACTGTTGAGATGGTATAGGAGTGTCTTGCACCCAGGCACACATTGGAGGGCGCCCCCTTCCCCGCTGTCCTGCTCAGGTTTCGGGAGGCTCTTGGAGCAGTAGAGGAGTTTGCTGTACAGATGCTTATTCTCACTTCCTTCGGCTGGAGCATTGCCTGGCCGGGCTCCTTGTCCATTTAGAAGGAAGTTCCTCTTACTGCTCCTCTAGTGGGCTGAAAGGGGCAGGATGGAGGCCGTGCCAAGCACCGGCAGAGTGGCCCTCTTGGTCCTGCTGCTGCTGCTGCTCCCAGAGGCCTCCTGTGGGAGGCTTGAGGCCAAATGCCCCTGGAGCTGGCACAGGGCTGAGCTGCAGCCACGCAATTATTTCCGGCCAGGACACTTCGTCCTCAGTGGCAGCTTCTCTGCCACAAAAGGCGACTTTAAACCACACACTTTCAATCAACCAGCCTCTAATGAACAGAATCAGTAAGTCACTGACCTGCTGCAGCTTTAACTACTAGACAACATGGGCAGCCACCCTGCATGGCTAAGGGTAGCGAGCAAAGTCAGAGTCATTTCTTCCTGCTGTCTTCTCGCTCCTGAAGACACAGCCGATGAACTCACGGGAAGCAGGGTCAGCAGGGAGCCCAGGGAAATGGGGGGCAACAGGCCCCAGAACATGCCCCACCTTCCTTCCCACTGCACCCCTCTGCATTCATATCCCCATCAGTCGGAATGGCTGCCTTGCTGGGCTCCTGTCTGGGATGGGCATCTTGGCTGCAGGTGTCTTGTCTTGGGAGATGCACCTGGAGTAAGATGTGAATGAAGCCGCAGGAATCCCACCTGAGCTTCTGCAGAAATCGGTGGGGCTCTGGGTTTGGGTTGGAGGAGGCTGAGCATGTTGAAGCCTGAGAAGCAGGACGCAGCCTGAAAGGGCACCAGAAGGATCCATGAGCAGGGATGGCTCGGTGAAACTCCCTCTTCTTCTTTTTTCCTTCCAAGCATGTCATCAACAGATTACTGGAAGATCCTCTCCTTCCCGTTTGCCATCCAGGAGGTCAACGAGGATCGCAGCCTCCTGCCCAACCTCACCCTCGGCTACAGCATCTATGACAGCCTTCACGATGTTAGACTGACGTCCGACGCAGCCATAGACCTGCTCTCGACCGCTCAGGCCCACGTTCCCAACTACAAGTGTGGCAGGCGAGATCATCTGCTGGCCATCCTAGAGGACTCTGACTCGGACAACTCCATTCAGCTTTCCAACATGCTGGGCCTCTTCAAAATCCCACAGGTGGGAGGCTTGGGAGAAGCGATAGGAGTTGCTAAATGGAGAAATTGAAAGATTCCAAATAATTGGGAAGCATGATCTTTGTCGCAGGACAGCCGACCATCCTACACAGTCCCATGATGAAAAGGGTTCAAATCCGCAGGCCCCACACCAGGCCCCCATCTCTTACTGTTAGTGCTGAGGATAAACCAAAGGTCCCTCTTGTGCCTTGTCGGACCGTGAGAGAGGAGGCAGCACAGCAAATGACTGTCTGGAAAAGACTCGGTGCTGTGGGTGCCCAACCAATAGCCACACATGGAGGATTCCTACAGCAGAACAGACAGGGGCCAGGGATCCTTCTGATTCGCTTTGTTCCCATGCTAAAATGTTTCTCATCGAGAGGGAGTCCACCTCCACTCGAGACCAGCTGCCACGGCCATCATGTGCAGGGCTTCCATGTGTTCAGCTTTTTGGAAGGATTAGATGGAGAGAGCACATCAAAAATTTTATTTTTGGACATTGCTATCTTTAAACTACAATTCTCGTTTCAAAACAAGGTGATCTTGCTGCTAATATGTAATATGATCTTTTTTATATTCTGACATCCTGTCAGAGGCTTCTATTTGCCACTTTCTTTTGTCTCTTTGAAAGAACCCTGAATACTTGAGCTTTGTGGTTCCGTCCTCAGGAAAAAATTGTTTTCTTAGTTTGGATGAGATGCAGAGCAAATAATTCTGCACTTCAGGGTCAAGCATCTCATGTGCATCCAACATAGTTTTGTTCAATGGTAGGATGGACCTGCACATGATAGGCATGTACTGATCGGGGGGCAGTCTAGATGACTCGTGAGACCCCTTCTGACATGCTCTATTTCACTGTTTCTCTGTTTTTTTTCTTTCCCTTTATCGAATGCAGAAGGGCAAGAGTGACTCTGAGAGCCCAGGAAGGTGTCCATGGGATCTCTGTTTGACTAACCCTACAAAACCTTTCCTCTCCCATTCATGGGATGATGTCTTGGGACATGTGTAACAGGGTGGAGAACTGGAGATACTCAGCAATTCAGGCTGCTCCTGCCCTCATTCTCTCAGTGTTTTAAACTTAGAATGATAAAACACTTCATTTTTCAGACAATAATAAGCTTTGCAAGAAAATAATATGCTTCATGCAGATAGTTAAAGGGTAAATGTTTTATAATAAACACTTTATTATTAGGAAAATTGTCTGTATTGTTTTCTTTCAAATCATGTTTCATGCAGCTGCCATATGAGTGGTTTGTTCCCATAAGGGAAGAAGGGGGGGAGGGATAAATTAAAATTGTTTTAATGTTATTGTATTTAAATCATGTTAGCTGCCCCGAGGCTTTGTTGCGATGGGGTAGCCTATAAATGTTTTAATAAATAAATAAATTAATAAAATGAAAAATTATGATTTGGTGTTGAAATGAAGCAATCCATCAGCCTCACTCTTCTTTTCCTCCCAGGTCTCTTATGCTTTCACCGCTCAGGTCAGGGGAGAAAAAAGCCAGTCCCCTTCCTTGTACAGGATGCTCCCCGAAGAAGGCCTCCAGTACCCAGGGATCGTCAGGCTGCTGCTGCACTTCAGGTGGACGATGGTGGGGCTCTTCTCACTGGACACTGAGAATGGAGACAGGTTCATGAGGACCTTGAAACCGGAGCTCCTCAGGAATGGCATTTGCGTGGTTTTTTCACACAGCTTCTCACAGCTGAAAGCGGGTACTTTTCCAGTCGGATGGCAGTCATGGAAGATTTTGGTAGAAATCAATGTCTTCCTTTATTTTGAGGAGTTGATTTTCTCCTTCTATGGAATACTTCTTGTTGAATTAGTTATTCAAAGGTTCATGCAACCTGTAAATGGAAAAGTCTGGATCTCCACAACTATGTGTGACTTTACCTTGAATTTAGTTTATGCTCAAGATACAACAATATTCCAGCACTTGTATGCATATTTTTCCTTCCTTCCCCCAAAAAGTAAAAGGACCAACTATGATGGTTTTCTGAATTTGTATACAAGTATGGATGAATTTGTGAAGACAGCTTTCAAGTGTTCGTATTCAAAGCATGTGCTGTCAGTGAAAGAGTGGATGAGATGCAGAGAGAAGGAGGAACCGGAGGGCCTCCCGAAAGTGGACAAGGAGCAAACACTCTCTCTGGACAGTTTCTTCTCTTACAGCACCGTCCAGGCCGTGGCCCGTGCCGTGGATGCGGCTCTTTCATCCAGATGCAGGTGGAAGAAGAAGGAACGGGGAGGCAGGCCAGAGGCACACCGGCTGCATCCATGGCAGGTATTCTCCCCAGTCACCATCTTCTTAGCTGTTACCCTTAAAATGTGAGAATGGGGGTGAGATCTTCCCAATGAAGGGGCAGCTGGAACACTCTCTGTTCTGGTCCCTCTATTGGTCCCCTCTCCTGGCTTCCTAGGACTGAGCCCACCTGCTCCTGACTGGTGGAGGCACACTGAGGCAGCACATGTGCATACAAGTCCGAAGTATACGATGGGTATCCAGAAATGAAATCAGAGCCTTCGCCAGAATAGGAGTGACATGAGCCACATGAAACTGGGAGCACCTCTTAGAACAAACTGGGGTGTGAAATGTGCCTCCTCAAATGCTGCTGCTTGCTCTGTTCCTCCAGCTCCACCCTTTCCTGAGAGACCCCCAGTTCCACAATCAGTCCATTCATGGGGTGTATTTGGATGAGAACGGAGACCTGGCAGCCAACCTGGACCTTGTGAATTGGGTGAGGTTTCCCAACGGGACTGCAGTAAGCGTGAAAGTTGGGAGCCTAGAAAGGCGGGACTTGCCTGGCCCCAAACTCAGCATCCACCGAGATCCCATTGTGTGGCCCCGATGGCAAGATCAGGTGAAGAAAACCATCTCTGTCATTCCATTGTTTTCTTTTCCCTTCACTTTGCTAACATTCTGGCTAATCAGATGTGCAGCCAGTTAAGACATTAATTTGTTGTGAGCCGCCCAGAGGCTTGTGGCAAGGGGTGGCCTATAAATTTCCAAATAAATAAATAAAAATAATAAATAAATTTCCAAATAAATAATACAAAGCATGAGATGTGAAAGGGGACATTCCTTTGGAGGGATGTCCAGGTGCTCCAGCTTCACAGGCTGGGGTTCAGTAATGGAACATGCTGAAATCCCTGCCCTCCCCTCCAACCTTTCCAGCTCTGTCTCCCCATCCGCAGAATCAGCACCCCAAGCCTCCTCCCCTGACGCTCCTTCTCTCTCGCTCAGCCCCTGCCGCAGGCCAGGTGCGTGGAGAGCTGTCGCCCGGGATACTTCAAGGTGGCTCGGGAAGGGGAGCCCCTGTGCTGCTATGACTGCGCTCCATGTGCGGAAGGGACCATCTCCACTCGGGAAGGTGGGTGAGTGCAGAGGGAAAGGCAGTGCCCAGAAAAATCCGAGCCAGGGATGAGCTTGCATTGCTCCTTGTCTTCTCCATCCCTGCAGAAAACTCCCTCCCTTCTCGTCGGTGGTGCTTTTTAGCAAACCTTCCTCTCCCTCCAAAGTGCCCCTCATGAAATCTTGGCATGTGAAACCAAACGTGTTGTGCAGTCATTCCACTCCTCCTATACGAAATGCAAGTCCCACTTCTGCGGCTCCCCGAAGGAGAGCTGGGTGGCTTGCAGAGAAGGAACATTCTTGATCTTTCGGAGCTTCTGCGGCCTCATCTGGAGAGCTGTTGGAGGACGTCTCCTCTTGCTGGCACTGAGGGGCTTTTCATCAGGGAGGATGCCGGGAAAGGTTTATGGACAGGGAGGATTATGCTAGGAATGGTCCCTGTGTTTTTTGGGGCATGGAGTGCATCTGGCTGTTGTGAGTGGAGCTGGCTGGAGTTGGTCAGACTAGATGGCTTGGGAGACCCCTTCTGACTCGTTCTCTTACTATGTTCAGGAGTCACATATTCAAGAGAATGGTGGGAAGGAGGACCTTTGGGTCTGATGTTCAGCTGCAGATGGTGGGCTGCAGCATATTTTGACATCCAAAAGGGAACTGGTGTGCTTTCAGGGAATTCTAAACAACTGGAGGGTCCAGTCACGTCCTATATTTTTCTACTGTTATGAAAGGAGGCATAAAATTTATGAAAAAGTATGTGATTTCATGTGTGCTGATGCTGGAATCCCATACCATAAGTAATCCAAGATATCTCTATTCAGTTTACTTATATCCTGCAAGTTTCCTTCAAGGAACTCCTAGTGGTTTCTGGAATTATCCCTCATTGCTCAGTGCTGTCCTCACAAGAACCTTCCGAGGTAGGCTGGGCTGAGAGTCAAAGTGTGGCCCACAGGCACCCAGTGAGCCCCGTGTCTGAGTCAGAACTGGGATCTGGACCCCCTTTGTACTGAACCAGGGTGGCTCGCAGTCAGAAAAGTGGTGCCAGGAGTGGAATTGCACCCACACCCCCTGGGGGAGCAGAACTCCCTCCACCAACTCAGAACCCCCAACCCCCGTCCTCATCCTCTTTCCTGCTCTGATGAGCTCTGTGCAGTAGACATAGTTCAAAACTCATAGGACCTCCATGGAATACTTTGCAAGGAAGAGGCGACCCACTCCGAAGGTTTTCCGGGGCAGAAGGAGCCAAAGGCAGGATGTGTCATTGAGTCACAGCCCCTTTGATTCTGACATGGTTCTATGCATGGCTGTGGAGCAGCTGATGCAACTACTTGGTGAGGAGGGGCATAGAAGACAGATCAAGCTGCTGCTGGTGCCCCCATGTCAGTGTCCTCTTTTGGTCCTTCTGCATCCACGTCTCACCCGGGTAAATGAAAGGGATGGTTGAGCAAACGATGGGACTCTCTTCCTCAGTCTGCCCTGATTTTATTTATTTAGTTATTTATTTCCCGATTTATAGCCTGCCTTTTTCCTACAAAGGGCTCAAGGTAGCTTACATCTCCTCCTCCATCTTCTCCCCACAACAACAACCCTGTGAGCTAGTTTGGGCTGTGAGTCTGTGACTGGCCCAAACCAACCCAGTTGGCTCCATGGCTGAGTGAGGACGAGAATTGCCCTTCTGTTTAACTCATGGGGGGGTGACTGTCTCCACCGAACAGAGCAGAGTGGGAAGGGGTCCTGGTCCTGGAAAGTGCCCTGCTGGAGAGCTTGTATCAGAAGATTGGCTGGATGGAGGCTGGGAAGGCATGGATGGAATTCCCAAGCTGCACAGCTGGAACGTCAGAAACCATTTCAGGAAGGAATCCCATGTGGCTTTCATGCACTTGTGCTGGGCTCTCACCCAGCTTCAGGCTCCATGAATCTTGAGGCACTGGGGTTCAGGCTGGATGAGTCCTGGGTGAGAGAGCAGCACCCCTGTCTGTTTCTTCCCTGACTCCTGATGGGAGGCTGAGGCATTGGAGTTGGGGCTGCGATTAGTAATGGGACTTGGGAATCCCAGCAGAGAGGAGCAACCTTGCATCAAAACCCTCCGCTCAGGCAGGAGTGCAACAAGCTTGTCATGAGAAGGCTGCTTGCATGGCCTGACCTGGGGATGCTTGTTGGGGGCCGTCTTCATCTCCTTGAACTTGCACAGCACATGCAGCTTCCCCTTGCCCTGAGCGCGCTTGCAAGAGCAAATCTGCAGCTGCTGGAAGCAAGGACAGGGCTGCGTGCCATGCACAACCCTGATGGGCAGCAGAGAAGTCTGAGAGGGACCGTGCAAATCGAGTCAGACTCTGCAGAGGACCTATTTCAACCATTCCTAATCTTCTCCCACTGAAGTCTACGCCCCAATGGTGGAAAATAACGCTCTCCATGTGGGTTTGCGGTGGGGCACACACACACTGCACAGGCTTCCTGAACCTCCAGCCGTAGACGTGTCCCCCACACGTCATCCTGGGATGTTCACCTCATGCAAGGGATGGAATCCCTGCCAGGGTCAGACTTTTTCCGGTGCATGAATTGATTCACGATTGCAAGGAAATATAGATGGCCACACATCCTAGTCTGCTTGCCAATGTTCCTCCCAGGCTGTGGGCTGCCGTCACAGGACATCTGAGGCACTTTGCTGAATTTGGAGAATGAGGGGGCCCTGCAAGCCTCGTTTGGCAGGAAAGCACTCTGTGTTGCCTCTCACAAAAAAGCCATGCCCCTTTCAGTACTACTACAATTAATAACACTACTAGTAATAAGAAAAACAACAAAAATAATGAATAAAAAATAAAGAGCAGAGACGGGAACAGAAGCCCACGTGCTGTTTCTCTTGCTTTCGACAGATGCAGAGCATTGCCTGAAGTGTCCGGAAGATCAACATCCAAACGAGGCCCAGGTTCAGTGCATCCCCAAGGTCATCACATTCCTCTCATATGAAGAATATTTGGGGTCCTTCCTCTCTGGCTTGGCCCTACTCTTCTCCATCACCACAGGAGGCATATTGGGGATCTTCAGAAAATTCCAAGAGACTCCAGTAGTCAAGGCCAACAACCGAGACCTCTCCTACATTCTGCTTGTCTCCCTCCTGCTTTGCTTTGTGTGCTCCTTCCTCTTCATTGGTCAGCCAAGAAGCATCACCTGCCTCCTGCGACAAGCAGCCTTCAGCATCATCTTCTCAGTGGCCATCTCTTCCCTCCTGGCCAAAACCGTCACTGTGGTGCTGGCCTTCCTGGCCACCAAGCCAGGCAACAGGGCAAGGAACTGGCTGGGGAGGAGTTTGGCCAACTCCCTTGTCATCTGCTGCTCCAGTGTCCAAGTGGTCCTCTCCACCATCTGGCTGGGCACTGCTCCCCCCTTCCCTGACTCTGACATGCACTCCCAGGCTGGGCAGATCGTCCTGCAGTGCAACGAAGGCTCTGTGGCCATGTTCTACGCTGCCCTCGGCTACATGGGCTTCCTGGCTGCCGTCTGCTTCACGGTGGCCTTCCTGGCCAGGAAGCTGCCCGGGGCCTTCAACGAGGCCAAGCTGATCACCTTCAGCATGCTGGTCTTCTGCAGCGTCTGGGTGTCCTTCGTGCCCACCTACCTGAGCACCAAGGGCAAGTACATGGTGGCCGTCCAGGTCTTCTCCATCTTGGCCTCCAGTGCTGGGCTGCTGGGCTGCATCTTCCTGCCCAAGTGCTACATCATTCTATGGAGACCTGACCTGAATACCAAGGAGCATCTCATGATGAAAAGCAAAGCATAAAATGCTGTCTGCTTTGTTCATCAAGAGCGCAAAACTCCGACTTTTCTGAACAAGCATATGAACAGTTTCAGATTAAGCCAATTGGGGAAAAAAATCACCCTTTCCACTTTTCAGTGGTTGGGAGAAATTAAAGCTCCATTTCATACCTGGGGAAGCAGCACGCAAGGAGTCATCCCTTGTTAACCTCCTTAGCGAAGTGTCGTGTTATGTCTTTTTTTGTTTCTGTGAATAGTTTTTGTTTTCAGTATTTCACATTTTCATTCTAAATTTTGAAGTGTGAGCAGTCAAATAATGATCGCCCAGAGCTTGACAGAGTGCCTGCAATTCAGCATGGAAATCCTGCAGGTCCTTTTTCATGGTGGGGATCTTGGAGTTGGGAGGGTTCCCTGGAGAAGATCCGTCTGGCAGTGTGGATCCCTTCCCTTCCCAGCCTGCACTGGGCTTGCTCCCTGGGATGTGCTCACATATCGGCTTTGCTGAAAGAGCGCAGCAGTAGAGGATTCCTGCCAGAGCTGTGGGGGGGCCACCAAAACCGCTCTTGAAGGCAGGTGGAGAAAGAGTCAGAGCAGGGAATGTCTTTCTCCTCAAGGGGAAGGGTTGAAGAAGTCCTTTCCCAGGCCTGATTGTTCCAGATTCATTCGGAGGCAGCAGGGGCACTGCTTTGACAATGCTCTGCATCTGTCCAAAGCAAGAGAAAAAACAATGTTGACTTGTGTTCCCGTCTCTGCTTTCTATATTTTATTCATTATTGCTGTTCTTGGTATTACTAATACTGTTATTAACTGTGGTAGTAGTGGAAGGGGCATGACTCTGGTGTGAGGGGCAACATAGAGGGCTTTCCTGCCAAGCGTGGCTTGCTGAGGCCCCTAATTCTCCACAGTCAGCAGAGTTCCTCAGATGCACTGTCAAGGCAGCCTGGAAGGCACATTGGCACGTGGACTGCGATGTATGGCCATATATTTTTTCTTCCAATCATGAATCAATTCATGCATTGGAAACTGACCCTGGCAGGGACTCCATCCTTTGCATGGGGTGAACATCCCAGGATGACGAGTGGGGGACCCGTCTATGGCTGCAAGTTCAGAAAGGGAGTGTTGCATTTTCCACCATCAATGCTCAGACTTCAGTGAGAAAGGATTAGGAATGGTGGAATAGATCCCCTGCAGAGTGTGACTCGATTTGCATGGTCCCTCTCCGACTGCTGTGTTGCCCATCATGGGTGTTGCATCGCACACAGCCCTGTCCCTGCTTCTTGCAGCTGCACATTTGCTCTTGCAAGCGTGCTCAGGGCAATTTCCTTCAATGGCCCCCAGAAAATCCATCCAGCCGATCTTCTGCCACAAGCCCTCCAACAAGGCACTTTGTCAGCACCAGAAGCCCTTCCCACTCCTCCCTGCTCAGTGGTGACCATCACCCATCCATGAGTGGAGCAGAGGGACAATCACAGCAGACTGAGGATTTGAGTCCTTTCGTTTACTCAACCACACCTTTCGCTCATCCAGGTCAGATGTGGATGGAGTAGGACAAAAAGAGGACAGAAACTCCCATCCATGTCAAACCCTGCTGCAGCCCACCATGCACAGCTGAGGATCGGACCCTCATGTCCTCCCTCGCAACGTCCCCATAAAAATGTGAAGCCTGCAGGTAGAAACATAGAAAAAGGGCGAGTCAGAAGGTGTCTCTCGGTCATCTAGTCTGACCCCCGGCTCTTGCCAGCTCCACTCATGAGAGCCAGCTCCACTCCATGCCTCAAAAACACAGGGACCATTCCTAGCATAATACTCTGGGACCATCAACCCTTCCTGGCATTCTCCCTGATGAAAAGTGTGTCAGTGAAAGCAAGAAGAAAAGTCCTCCTTCTGCTCTCCAGATGAGGCCACAGAAGCTCCAAAGTTCATGAATGTTCCTTCTCTGCAAAACACCCAGGTCTCCTTGGGGGGGCGTCACAAGGGGGCACTTGCTTTCTGTGTAAGAGGAGTGGAATGACTGCAAAACACGTTTGGCTTCACATGCCAAGATGCAATGAGGGGCACTTTGGAGGGAGAGGAGGGTTTGCTGAAAAGCTCCACCGATGAGAAGGGAGAGAGTTTTCTGGAGAGACGGAGAAGACATGGAGCAATGCAAAGTCACCTCAGGGTCGGATCTTTCCGGGCATTACCTTTCCCTCTGCACTCACCCACCTTCCCGAGTGGAGATGGTCCCTTCCACACATGGAGTGCAGTCAGAGCAGCACAGGGGCTCCCCTTCCCGAGCCACCTTGAAGGATCCCGGGCGGCAGCTCTCCACGCACCTGGCCTGGGGAAGGGGCTGAGCAAGAGAGAAGGAGCATCAGGGCAGGAGGCTTGGGGTGCTGAATCTGCGGATGGGGAGACAGAGCTGCAAAGGTTGGAGAGGAGTTCCAGGATTTCAGCATATTCCATTACTGAACCCCAGCCTCTGAAGCTGGAGCACCTGGACATCCCTCAAGAGAAATGTCTCCTTTTACATCTCCTGCTTTGTATTAATGTCTTAAATGACTGAACATCTGATTAGCTCAAATTTTAGCAAAGGGAAGGGAAATAAAAACAGTGGAATGACAGGGATGGTTTTCCTCACCTGACCTTGCCATTGGGGCCACACAATGGGATCTCGGTGGATGATGAATTTGGGGCCAGGCAAGCCCCGCCTTTCTAGGCTCCCAACTTTCACGCTTACAGCAGTGCAGTTGGGAAACCTCACCCAATTCACAAGGTCCAGGTTGGCTGCCAAGTCTCCGCTCTCATCCAAATATACCCCCTCGATGGACTGATTGTGGAACTGGGGGTCTCTCAGGAAAGGGTGGAGCTGGAGGAACAGAGAAAGAAGCAGCCTCTGAGAAAGCCCATTTCATGCCACCCAGTTTTTGCAAGCGCTGGTCCCACTTTAATTCGTCTCGGTGTCACTCTTATTATGGCGAAGGCTCTGATTTCATTTCTGGATACTGTTCATCGGACTCTAGGAGGCATTGCTAGAAGCATTGTCACTGAAGGAAAAGAGAGGGGAGCTTCTCTGAAGGCAATATTCCAGCCATCCTCAGAAGCAGCAAAGGGACCTTTCTGCTCCCGAGCATTAGAAGATGACCTGGGAGTTCTTTTCGTGCGCTCAACAGGATTTCCTCCTGAGGAGTCTCCCAGGAATGCCACCACAGGGGACTTGGAAGGGGCCGAGAAGTGCTGCTTGTCGCTTGAGCCCTGAATTCCAATCCTGCCCTCTGGAACGATCCATCAGAGGTTGTAGCCTTGACCTGTGACAACCCACCCGGTCCTGGAAGAGTGCAGAGAAACCCTTCAGTCCATTCACCTCTAGGCCTAGCACGCCCAGTTCATTCTTCTCTCTTCGTGAGCCTGAGTTTCAGTCCCACACATCATCCTTGCTGTCCTCCTTTGGAGACCTTCCTGATTCTCCTACTGAGCTTTTGTGCATTTAATGTCTGTCGATGGTGGCACTATAAGGCGCCAGGCGAAGACCTTTTTATTTAAGAAATATTTTAATTGTTAATTTATTATGTCTATATTATATAGTATTTCTTGTTATTTATTGTCTATATTTATATGTTTTTTACTTTTAGACTATGAGATGGGCCAGTTTTAAATTGTGTATCGTTTTATATTATATCTTTATATATGTTGTTAGCCGCCCCGAGGCTTGTTTGCAGGGGGTGGCATATAAATTTGTTAAATAAATAAACAAGGGACACATGGGATCTGCAGTTGTCATCAGCATTGCCTGCACTTCCCCAGTGAAACTGCAAACGATGCCTGATTTTCCTGTCTCCAGCACTACATGTCCCATTGCCATTGTGCTCTTCGAACTCAGAATTCCCCTTGCCTGGAGCTGCCCACTCACTGCTCCGGCGCTCTCAGGTTTCCTCCAAGATGGCCGCCAGCCTGCCCTTGTTGCACGTGCCTCCCTCTCCAACCTTGGGCAGAGCACCAGGCATGGCATGGAGATTGCAGGCTGCTACAGAGTGGAAGGTTTCCAGGTCCAGATTCCCTGACTGGGGATTCTACCTTTTCCTCCAGCTTGTGACATTCTGGTCTTTCTTCTCTCCTCCCAGAAAGGTGATCAGCAGAGTCCTGGATGCTTTGCACCTATCTCCTTCTCCACTACACCTGCACTGCCAACCTCCAACTAACTCTCCATGTCACCTCACTCGCTGGGACCGTACTTGCTTCCATAGGTCACCCCGACCAGCTGATGCACCATTCCCTGCCCCTCTCAACCAGGAACCTGCATGTTTCCTTGGATGAGGAATGCTGAAACAATGAAGGCCACACTGTGTCCAGCTGGGCATTCCAGGTCACACACGGATTGCCTTGTATTCTGAAACCCAACAAGGCAGCAAGCCCTATTATTCCCAGGTCAAGGAATGTGAGCAAGGACCTGTGCAGTCCTTGTACAGAACTGTACACACACGCATTGCCTCAGTGTGACTCGAAGCAACTCCACTGACCAGGAGGAGCTGGACTCAATCCCAGGCAGGCAGGAGAGGGGACCAACAGGGGGACCAGAACAGAGAGTGTTCCAGCTGCCCCTTCATTGGGAAGATCTCACCTCCATTCTCCCATTTTAAGGGTAACAGCTAAGAAGATGGTGAGTGGGGAGAATACCTGCCATGGATGCAGCCGGTGTGCCTCTGACCTGCCTCCCCGTTCCTTGTTCTTCCTCCTGGATCTGGAGGAAAGAGCCACATGCACGGCCCGGGCCATGGCCTGGATGGTGCTGTAAGAGAAGAAACTGTCCAGAGAGAGTGCTTGCTCCTGGTCCACTTGGGGGAGGCCCTCCGGTTCCTCCTTCTCTCTGCATCTCCTCCACTCTTTCACTGACAGAACATGCTTTGAATACGAACATTTGAAAGCTTTCTTCACAAACCCAACCATGCTTTTATGCAAATTTGGAAAATCATCATAGTTGGTCATTTTCCCTTTTGGGGGAAGGAAGGAAAAATATGCATACAAGTGCTGGAATACATGTGCATTATCTGCAAAAGCTAAAGCCAAGGTAAAGTCAAACATTGTGGTGATCCAGACTTTTCCATTAACAGGTTGCATAAAGTTTTGAATAAGCCTTTCAAGAATAACTATTCCGTAGCAGGAGAAAAACAGCTCTTCAAAATAAATGAAGACATTGATTTCTACCAAAATCTTCCATGGCAGCCCGCCGACTGGTAAAGTGCCCGCTTTCAGCTGTGAGATACTGCGTGAAAAAACCATGCAAATGCCATTCCTGAGCAGCTCCGGTTTCAAAGTCCTCATGAACCTGTCTCCATTCTCAGTGTCCAGAGAGAAGAGCCCCACCATCGTCCACCTGAAGTGCAGCAGCAGCCTGACGATCCCGGGGTACTGGAGGCCTTCTTCGGGGAGCATCCTGTACAAGGAAGGCGACTGGCTTTTTTCTCCCCTGACCTGAGCGGTGAAAGCATAAGAGACCTGGGAGGGAAAGGAGGAGAGAGGCTGAGGGATTGCTTCATTTCAGCACCAAGTCAAAATTCCTCTCTTAGTTATATATTTATTTATTAATTAAAACATTTATACACCGCCCCATCACAACAAAGCCTCGGGGCAGCTAACAACATGATTAAAATACAATAACAATAAAACAATTTTAATTCATCCCTCCCCCCCTTGTTCCCTTAGGGGAACAAACCACTCATATGTTACCTGCATGAAACATGATTAGAAAGAAAACAATACTGATAATTTTCCTAATAATAAAGTGTTTATTATAACACATTTACCCTTTAACTATCTGTATGAAGCATATTATTTTCTGGCAAAGCTTATTATTTTCTGAAAAAAGAAGTGTTTTATCATTCTAAGTTTAAAACACTGAGAGAATGAGGGCAGGAGCAGCCTGAATTGCTGACTATCTCCAGTTGTCCCACCCAGCTATACATGTCCCAGGACATCATCCCATAAATGGGAGAGGAAAGGTTTTGCAGGGTTAGTCAAACAAAGATCCCATGGACACCTTCCTGGGCTCTCAGAGTCACTCTTGCCTTCTGCATTCGATAATGGGAAAGAAAAAAAACAGAGAAAAAGTGAAATAGAGCAGGTCAGAAGGGGTCTCACGAGTCATCTAGACTGCCCCCCGATCAGTACATGCCTATCATGTGCGGGTCTATCCTGCCCTTGAACAAAACTATGTTGGATGCACATGAGATGCTTGACCCTGAAGTGCAGAATTATTTGCTCTGCATCTCATCCAAACTAAGAAAACAATTTTTTCCTGAGGACTGAACCACAAGGCTCAAGTATTCAGGGTTCATTTAAAGAGAAAAAAGAAAGTGGCAAATAGAAGCCTCAGACAGGATGTCAGAATATATAAAAGATCATTCTAAATACGATCAGCAAGATCACCTTGCTTTGATACGAGAATTGTAGTTTAAAGATAGCAATGTCCAAAAATAAAATTTTTGATGTGCTCTCTGCATCTAATGCTTCCAAAAAGCTGAACATATAGAAGTCCTGCACATGATGGCCAGGGCAGCTGGTCTCGAGTGGAGGTGGACTTCCTCTCGATAAGAAACATATTAGCATGGGAACAAAGCGAATCAGAAGGACCCCTGGCCCCAGCCTGCTCTACAGCACGAATCCTCAACGTGTGGCTGTTGGTTGGGCACCCACATCACCGAGTCTTTTCCATACAGTCACTTGCTGTGCTGTCATCTCTCTCACGGTCCGACAAGGCACAAGAGGGACCTTTGGTTTATCCTCAGCACTAACAGTACCAGGTGGGGGCTGGTGTGGGGCCTGCGGCTTTGAACCCTTTTCATCATGGGACTGTGTAGGATGCTCTGCTGCCCTGGGACAAAGATCATGCTTCGCAATTATTTGGGAATCTTTCACTTTCTCTACTTAGCAACTCATATCACTTCTCCCAAGCCTCCCACCTGTGGGATTTTGAAGATGCCCAGCATGTTGGAAAGCTGCATGGAGCTGTCCGAGTCAGATTCTTCAAGGACGGCCAGCAGATGATCTCGTCTGCCACACTTGTAGTTGGGAACGTGGGCCTGAGCTGTCGAGAGCACGTCGATGGCTGTGTTGGATGTCAGTCTAACATTGTGAAGGCTGTCATAGATGCTGTAGCTGAGGGTGAGGTTGGGCAAGAGGCTGCGATCCTCGTTGACCTCCTGGATTGCAAACTGGAAGGAGAGGATCTTCCAGTAATATGTTGATGACATCCTTGGGAGGAAAAAAAAGAAGAAGAAGAGGGTGTTTCACCGAGCCATCCCTGCTCATGGATCCTTCCGGTGCCCTTTCAGGCTGCGTCCTGCTTCTCAGGCTTCTACATGCTCAGCCTCCTCCAACCCAAACCCAGAGCCCCACTGATTTCTGCAGAAGCTCAGGTGAGATTCCTGCGGCCTCATTTACATCTTACTCCAGGTCCATCTCCCGAGACAAGACCCCTGCAGCCAAGGTGCCCATCCCAGGCAGGAGCCCAGCAAGGCAGCCGTTCCGACTGATGGGGATGGGAAGGCTAACGGGTGCAGTGGGTAGGAAAGTGGGGCATGTTCTGGGTCCTGTTGCCCCCCATTTCCCTGGGCTCCCTGCTGGCTGTGCTTCCCGTGAGTTCATTGGCTGGGTCTTCAGGAGGGAGAAGATAGCAGGAAGATTCACTCTGGCTTTGCTCGCTACTGTTAGCCATGCTGTGTGGCTGCCCATGGTGTCTAGTAGTTACAGATCCAGCACACCAGTGACTTACTCAATCTTTTCATTAGAGGCAGGTTGATTGAAAGTGTGTGGTTGAAATCCACCTTCAGTTGCAGAGATACTGGCACTGAGGACGAAGTCTCCCGGCCAGAAATAATTGCGCGGCTGCAGCTCAGCCCTGTGCCAGCTCCAGGGGCATTTGGCCTCCAGCCTCCCACAGGAGGCCTCTGCGAGCAGAAGTAGCAGCAGCAGGATGAAGAGGGCCACTGTGCCGGCGCTTGGCACGGCCTCTTTCTGCCCCTTTCAGCCCAGTAGAGGAGCAGTTAGAGGAATTTCCTTCTAAATGGATAAGGAGCCCGGCCTGGCAAGGCTCCAGCTGAAGGAAGTGAGAATTGTGCCTGTACGGCAGACTCCCCTGCTGCCCATAGCCTCACCTGATCCCTGAGCAGGACAGCGGGGAAGGGGCGCTCTCCACTTGGTGCCTGGATGCAAGACACTCCTCTGCCATCTAAGCAGTGCCTCGGGGGTTCAGGGTGGTCCTGAAGGAAGGAGGCCCATGAGGTTTAGCAAGAAGAGCAGCAATGCATGATGATTTTCATAATTATATGGCCTCATGCCTGGAGCACCTCTGTGGCTTCCTGCCAGCCTTCCTCACTCCCATGTGCAAGACAGATACACTCAGAGAGTGTGACCATGCGGCCCATGTGAAACATGCAGGACCAAGGGATCTTTCCCTCATGTGCTTTGCAACTGGCCTTCAACATTTGACCTGCTGCATCCCCCGTTTGCTATCAATCCCACCGCAAGAGAGCCAGTGTGGTGCAGTCTTTAAGAGCATGGGATTGGGACGCAGATGACCTGGGTTCGAGTCCCTACTCAGCCATGGAGCCAACTGGGTAACTCTGGGCCAGGCACAGGATCTCAGCCCAACCTACCTCACACGGTTGTTGTTGTCGGTATAAGATGGAGGAGGCGAATGATGTAAGCTGCCTTGAGCCCTTTGAGGAAAATGGCAGGGTATAAATCAATCAATCAATAAATAAATAGTGTTGCCTTGCAGTGAGGCGGCCTCACCCTGCAAGGCCCCTGCCTCGCTTTCTCCCTTTTCATTCCATGTGTGCTCAGCTTGATCCCTGGAGGCCCTGCTCACACCACCTGTACCTCCAAGTGATGCACCATCATCACGGTTCTGACAGATTTTCCCTCAAGGCCAACTTCCACTCCATGGATGGGACAGGCTGAGATTTTGTGAGAACATTGCTCCTGAAGGGATGGCCAAGAAGGGCAGCGAGATGGAAATTCCCTGAGGGATGAACAGTTCCGTCGGTCCCATCCCAGCTGCCTATGAGGGACTCAGCGGGAGGGTCTTCCCATCTCAACTCTTCCATCCCCTCCTATTTCCCTTGCAAAAAGTATCTTCTCTCCATCTGGCTGTGCCCACTGCCCATTCCTGGCATCCGGTTCCCCTTCCAGATGACTCTATATCCAGGAGAGTCAGCCAGGTTGTGTATGTTGTTGCTGTTCTTAGTTGCAAAGTCACACTGAACCCATCACGATCCCAGGTAAAACATTCCTCCAGGCCTTCCTGTTGTCCTCCATCCCACAGAGTCCACCTAAGCTCATACCCACTACATCAGTGGCTCCACCCAGCCATCTCACCCTCTTTGCCCCCTTCTCCTTTTGCCCTTGACGATAGGCATATCTAAAGCCAAATTGGAACGGTCCTTCCTGGACAAGACATGGCAGGGGAGATTGTTGAGCATCTCTGCATGGGGTCGAGTATGCAATAAGGTGAATGGGAAATGAGAGACCCAGGTCCAAATCTCCAAATATCCCTGAAGTTCACTGCGTGACTTTTCGCCGGACATTTACTCTCGGCCAATCCTACCTGGCAGAGCTGTTGATGTCAGGAAGAGAACGATGAGGAGAGGCAGCAAAGTGCTTTCTTTTCTCATGCAGTACAGTGGTACACAAAGCCACTGTCCATGGGAACCAATTTCAACAAAGATTTAACTTTTCAAGTGAATGTGGTGGCCGCTTCAGGCAATCAGGGAGCTCAGTCTCCTAAAGGGACAGTACCTGGACTGGACCCTTGTACCGAGGGATTCGCTGTGTATTGATATGGAAGAAAAGGGGAATAAATTGCTTTTTCTAATAATATAACAGAGCAATCCATCCCAGTACAGAAGAAAATAAATTCCTGGTAATGCCCAATTTGAATATTTGGTTGCCTTTTCAGAACAATGAGGCTTCGTTGTGGACTAAGGATCCATCCTCTACGAAGCATAACTTGAAATTAACAGAGTACTGTCTCCGACCCATTCATGGATCACTGCCATGACGTTGGGAAGGGGCATGCGTAGCGCCATGGGGCTATGAGCTGTGCTGTGCAGGGCAGGTCATAGCTGAGAGCTTTCAAAAAATCTGCTCCACCGGAGAAGGAAATGGCAACCCACTCCTATATCCTTGCAATGAAAACCCCACAGACAGTACCAAAATGCAATAAGATACGACGCCGGAAGATGTGCCCCTCAGGTTGGAAGGTGTCCCATGTGCTACTGAGGAAGAGCAGAGTGCTAGTACTAGTAGTGCAAGAAAGAGTGAAGCGACTGGGTCTAAGCCAAAAGGACACTCAGTTGTGGATGTATCTGGGGGTAAATGGACAGTCCGAAGCTGGAAAGATGTATACTGCATGGGAACTTGGAATGTAAGATCCATGAATCAAGGCAAGCTGGACAATTTTAAAAAAGAGTGGACAAGGCTAGACATCGACAGCTCAGTAATCAGTGAACTAAAAAGGACAGGGATGGGAGAATTTCATTCTGGTGACCATCAAGTATACTACTGTGGGCAAGAATCCCGCAGAAGAAATGGAGTAGCATGCATTGTCAATAAAAGTGTAGGAAAAGCAGTACTGGGATACAATCTCCAAAATGACAGAATGATCTCAGTTCTAATGCAAGGCGAACCGTTCAACATCACAGTAGTCCAAGTCTATACCACAGCAAATGGTGCAGAAGAACCTGAAGTTGACTGGTTCTATGAAGGCCTACACCTTCTAGAATTACCACCCAAAAATGAGATCCACATCATCATGGGGGATAGGAATGCTAACTTAGGAAAAGAAAAGATAGCCAGAATAACAGGCAAATTTGGCCATGGTTTACAATACGAAGCAGGGCACAGGCTGGCAGAATTTTGTCAAGAGAAGTTGATGGTCCTAGCAAACACTCTTTTCCAACAACCCAAGAGACAACCCTACACATGGACATCACCAGACGGTAAAACAGAAATCAGATTGACTATGTGCTCTGCAGCCAAAGATGGAGAAGCTCCATACAGTCAGTAAAAACTAGGCCAGGAGCTCACTGTGCCTGAAGAACTGAGGACAGAGATTTGCAACATTGCACAAGAGGAAGCAACTAAGCCCACCCCACCCCAAAAAAAGAAAGTAGGACAGAAAAATGGCTGGCTGAGGAATCTTTACAAATTGCTGAGGAAAGGAGGGTAGTAAAAGGTACAGAAGAAAGAGAAGAATACACCCAATTGAATGCAGAATTCCAGAGAATAGCTAGAAGATATAAGAGTGCCTTCTTAAAACTAAAATTCAAAAAATAGAAGAAAACAAAGAATAGGGAAGACCAGAGATCTCTTCAATAAAATTGGAGATTTGAAGGGAACATTTCATGCAAAGATGGGCATAATAAAGGACCAAAATGGCAGGGACCAAACAGAGTCACAAGAAATTCAAAAGAGGTGGCAAGATTACACAGAGGAACTATACAAGAAGAAGCTTAACGTCCCTGATAACCATGACGGGGTGGTCACTGAGCCTGAACCAGACATCCAGGATTGTGAAGTCAAATGGGCCTTAGGAAGCCGGAGCAACAACAGAGCTAGTGGAGGAGACAGTATTCCAGCTGAACTGTTCCAAATCCTAGAAGATGATGCAGTCACAATGTTACACTCAATATGCCAGGAAATTTGGAAAACTCAACATTTGCCCCAGGATTGGAAAGTTCAGTTTAAATTCCAATCCCAAAAAAGGGCAATGCGAAGCAATTTTCGAACTTTTGCACCATCGCGCTCATTTCACATGCTAGCAAATTGATGCTCAAAATCCTATAGGCTAGGCTCCGGCAGTATGTGGACCGAGAACTACCACAAGTACAGGCAGGATTTCGAAGAGGCAGAGGAAGTAGAGATCAAATTGCCAACAGACGCTGAATCATGGAGAATGCCAGGTAGTTCCAGAAAAACATCTACTTTGGCTTCATTGACTATGCTAAAGCCTTTGATTGTGTGGATCACAACAAATTGTGGCAAGTTCTTAAAGGGATGGTACCGGACCATCTTATTTCTCTCTTGAGAAATTGATATATGAGTCAAGAAGCAACAGTGAGATCTGGACATGGAACCACTGATTGGTTCATATTTGAGGAAGGACGTCAGCAAGGCTGCATACTGTCACCCTGCCTATTTAAATTATACGCAGAGTTTTTATTTAAACAACTGACATGCAGCCCCCTTCGCATGAGCCTTGGGGTGGATTCAAATCATAAAAAAACCCAATATATAAATACATAAAATACATAAAACTGGTGGAGACATCCCGGCAATTTAAAATCAATAAATAACTCTAACAATTAAAATACTGTTTGAATAGAAATGTCTTAGCCTGGCGCCAAAAGGCAAATAACGACGGCACCAAGCGGACCTCTCTGGGGACCGTGTTCCATATATTGCTGGGAGAAAGCAAAAACAAAAACAGTGCAAATACCTTTTGACTGAATGTAAACTATAAAGAAATCAGCGGGACATGAGAGATACAGAGCAGCTCCAGAGAAGCTGAGATTTTCAAAACAATACCATTTTGAACATGCAAGTAAACCTAGAAGATATTTAGTGTTAAGAAAGAACTAGAAGGAAGGGCTATAACAGGAGTGAAGAAAGACAATGGCACAGCCTATTTTGGAAAGACTTTACTGTGCAATTCACATTCCCCCCCACCCCCCAAACACATACTGACTCCAGAAGAGGGAAGAGGGGTATGTAGAAGAACATGCCTTGCGAAATTCACCACGGAGCAGAGGAAAATAGTGAATTGTATTATCAGTATCCAAGTGATATTGCATGCTACTGGAAAATTAAAAAAAGATAAAGCACCTGCCCCGATGATTTTACTGCTAGCTATTACAAGTGTTTAGAGGAAAAACAAATTCTTCCAATTTCACAAGTAATGTATGAAATCAAAGAAGAGGGCCTAATACTATCCATGATGACAGGAAGCTCATCCAACACGGATTCCTGAAGATGGGAATGGTCCCATGTTAGCACAGCCCTCAGTATTAAATGAGCATTATAGAAGTCTTACTTCAAAACTGGCAGAGAGATTAAGAAAATGGATAGGAAGGACAGATTTGTACAGATCGAGCTGTACTTGGTAGACTAAACTAAAGGCATTGTCGTTGGGATGAATTTGAGCTATACAAATGAATGTGCTGCCTAACTGAACTTTCTCTTTCAGATGATCACTGCCAATATTGGGAAAAGGTCACTTAGACTGGCAGAGACGAGTACATATTATTATTATTTGGTAAGACAAGAAGTCGAGGATCAGATTTGATCCTTCAGGATGCAAATGGGGGGGCTGCCTTGCAGGTCCTGAATGGAAGTGGCTCTGTGAGGCAGTGGAACCGGTCTGCATTGCAGATTGGATAATAATCACCTATGATAGGTGAGAGAAGTTGGGACAGAGCATCATCCATTATGGGTGGAGTCAGTCAGATCGCACTGGTAAATGCTGGAAATTTAAGAGGTCGACCGGAGTTTCTATCATACAGGGAGGATACGCAAAAGAATGAAAAAAAAAAAAGACCAAAACTGATACATGCAGAAATGCAGAAAATCATGAAGTGTTACATAAGTCCAAAGATTTCAAAAATTTGCCAGAGAGTCTTTCAAAAATATGTCACACTTATTTTGCTTTATCACAAGTTCAGGACGATTAACAATTGCTTCTAACTTGAAATAGAAACATAGAAACAGAGCGAGTCATAAGGGGTATTCCAGGTCATATAATCTGACCCCTGGTTCCAGCCATCTCCGCTCATATGCCCATCATGTGCATGTCCAGCCTGTCTTTGAACACCCTCACCTATGGGGCCTCAACATCCTCTCATGGAAGCCCATTCTCACCCTTGTGGTCGTAACTGTCAGGAAGTGCTTCCTGGTATCTAAATTGAGCGTTGGTTCCCTGAGCTTTGCACTGTCATGCCTTCCTTTCTCCCAGAGACCTGGGAGAACAGGTCTCTACCCACCTCCATGTGACATCCCCGCACATACCTGTATGTCACCAACACATCCCCTCTGAGTCTCATCTTCTCCAGGCTGAACAGACCCAGTTCCCTCAGTCTCGCCTCATACCCCATCCCTGAAAACCGGCAACCATCCTTTTGGCCCTATGCTGCATGGACTCCAACCTGGCCATATCCTTTCTGCAATGAGGGGCCCAGAACTGAGTACAATACTCCAGTTGTGGGCGCACCAGAGTCGTATGGAGTGGTAGTAATCCCTCTCTTCATCTAGAAGTCACACTTCTGCCTATGCCAATAAGGGTGGCGTTTGCCCTCTTGGCATCACACGGCTGACTCAAGTTTAGCCTGCAGTCAACCACCCCCCCAAGGTCCCTTTCACAAGTGCTGCTCTCCAGCCTCTTCTCACCTAACCTTTACTAATGACACCATTTTTATGCCCCAAGTGCAATTTCTTGCCCTTATCTATATTGAGCGAAATCCTGTTCTCTCCTGCCACTAAAAGAGTAAACAGTATGGGCCCCGGGAATGAGTCCTGGGGGACCCCGCTTGTCACTGGCCACCATCCCAGTGATTCCCCACTAATGGTTACCTTCTGATTCGGTGGGTCAACCGTGCCCTAATCCATCGGACAGTGCTTTGCTCTATTCCAAAACTCCTCAGTTTCTCCACGAGGATATCATGGGGCACTTTTCAAAGGCCTTGCTGAAATCCAGGTAAACGACCTTTACCGCATCCCCTCCGTCTCGCCACCTCGAAAGCTTGTTGTAGAATCCCACAAGGGTTGTCTGGCAGGACCTTTTCTTGTGGAAGCCGTGTTGTGTGGCTGCCAGCCTCTCTTAAGTTAATTACATCATGGAATCTCTAGCTATTATGTGCCTTTCCATATTTTTCCCTACAATGGACATAAGGCTAAATTTTGTGTAATTCCCCACGTCCCTTCTACTATCGTTTTTGAAAATTGGGACCACTGACGCCACCCTCAATCCTATGCCCCAAAGGTAGGATCAATCCAGTCAGTCCTAGAGGAGAGCAACTCTGACTGCTCTTGTGATGGCAAGATACTGAAGCGGAAACTCAAATATGCTGGCCACGGAAAGAGAAGGAAGGACTCAGTGTTGAAGGCAGAGGGGTGCCAAGGCACGGACGGTGGGGCAAGTTCTGGGACCTACTGCCCCCAATTGCCCTGCTCTTCCCGCTGGACATTTCTGTTTGTAAGTTGCCTGGCTGGGTCTTCCTGAGGAATGCGCCAGCTAGGAGAAATCACCCTGGCTTTGCTTGCTAGCAGCAGCTGTGCTGTGCAGCTGACGGTGGCACTTAGCAGTACAAGGTCCAGCAGGCCAGTGACTTACTTTTTCTGTTCATTAGAAGCAGGTTTGTTGAAAGTGTGTGGTCGAAAAAGGCCTTGTGCTGCAGTGATGCTGGCGCTGAGGACGACGTCTCCCCGCCAGAAATAATTGCGTGGCTGCAGCTCTGCCCTGTGCCAGCTCCAGGGGCATTTGGCACCCAGCCTCCCACAGGAGGCCTCTGGGAGGAGGAGCAGTAGCAGGACCAAGAGGGCCACTCTGCTGGCTCTTGACATGGCTTCCATCCGGCCCCTGTCAGCCCATTAAAGGAGCAGTTAGAGAAATTTCCTTCTAAATGGACAAGGAGCCCAGCCAGGCAAGGCTCCAGCCGAAGGAAGTGAGAATAAGTGCCTGCACGGCAGACTCCTCTGCTGCCCCCAGCCTCTCCTAATCCCTGAGCAGGACAGAAGGGAAGAAGGTGCCCTCCCCTTTGTGCCTGGTGAAAGACATGCCCTGGCGATCTCAGCAGTGCCTCGGGGGTTCAAGGTGCTCCTGGAGGAGGGGGGCCCATGAGGTTTACGAAGAAGAGCAGCAATGCATGATGATTTCCATAATTACAGGGTGTTCTGGCTGGAGAACCTCTGTGGCTTCCTGACAACCTTCCTCACCCCCATGTGCAAGAATGTGCCTATGTGGCCCAGGTGAAGCAAGCAGGACCAAGGGATCTTTCCCTCATGTACTTTGCAGCTGGCCTTCAACATGTGACCTGCTGCATCCCCCTTTTCTATTCCTCCCACTGCAAGTGTTGCCTTGCAATGAGGCAGCCTGGCCCTGCAAAGCCCCTGCCTCGTTTTCTCTCTTCTCATTTCTGGTACGCTCAGCTTGCTCTCGGCAGGTCGTGCTCACGCCACCTGTACATCCATGTGCTACACCGTCATCATGGTGCCCACAGATTTCCCTGCGGTGCCTGGCTTCAGCTCCATGGATGGGACAGGCTGAGGTTTTGCCAAAACGCTGCTCGTGAAGGAATGGCTGAGAAGGGCAGCGAGAGGGAAACTCTGTGATGGAGAAACAGTTCCATCCGTCCCATCACAGCTGCCTCTGAGGGACTCAGCAGGAGGGTCTTCCCCTGTCTCCTCTTCCCTCCCCCACTATTTCCCTTGGAAAAAACTTCTTCTTTCCATCTGGCTGTGCCCACTGCCCATTCCTGGCTTCCGGTTCCCCTTCCAGATGACTCTCTATCCGGGACAGTCAGCCAGGTTGTGGATGTTGTTGCTGTTGTTACTTGCAAAGTCACATCCAACCCATCACGTCCCCATGCAAAACATTCCTCCTTGTCTTGCTGTCATTCACCATCCCCAGATTCCACCTAAGTTCACACCAACTGCCTCATTGAATCCATCCAGCCACCTCAACCTCTGCCGCCCCCTTCTCTTTTTGCCCTCAAAGTTGAGGATTGGCAAATCTAAAAGCAGAATTGTAACCATTCTTGCTGGACAAGACGAAACAGGGGAATATTGTTGTGCATCCCCGCACGGGATCAAGCGTGCAAGAAGTGGATGGGGACTGAGAGATCCAGGTCCAAATCACCGCACATCCCTGATGCTCACTGCATGACTTTTCGCCGGTCATTCACTCTCGGCCAATCCTACCTGGCAGGGTTGTTGATGTCAGGAAGAGAACGATGAGGAGAGGCAGCAAAGTGCTTGCTTTCCTCATGCATCGAAAAAGTCAGGATAAAGGTGTGATGTGATGCTCATTATCATAGTGATAATGATGGTAAGGATGTTCAGAGAAGACCCCACCACAAAAATCAGGTGAAAACAGCTCTGAAAGCAGGTATTGCCCGGGGAGCATCAAGAGCGCCAGGAAATGGCCTGCCCACTATCATGTTTTCAGACTTTGTGCCACATCAAGGCAACTGTGCAGAGATCGCTGGGCAGGAGTCATGGTTCTGGTCCGGGCTGGACCCCGTGATTTGCAGAAATGGAGCCCTGACCCCTGCCAGCCATCGTGCTGTTGCGGGAGAGAATTTCGCATCCCGGATGCCACAGCAGGTACTCTGGAGCGCTTCCTGTTGCACACACTGGGCCGGTGCTTTGACCCGCCCCGAGGCTTGGTTTCTATGGGGCAGCATAGAAATGTTTTAATAAATAAATAAATACATAAAACTGACCAGCCCCGAGGAGCACCCCATGGGGTGCAGCAGTGGGGTGAGTGTGTGTGTGGACTAAGGAACTCCTGGGCCTCCTGCTCCCCATGTGCTCCTGAGATGTTGCCTCCAGGGATGCATTATGGCCCCAGGAAGGTCTCCAGCTCAGGCTGCCCCTTTGCTCAGCACTTTCTTGGGACCCATTTCAGAGCTGCCTTGTCACAGTGGGGGTTTTATGGAGGGAGGAATTGGGGAAAGAAAAGGCAGTGGGTGGAAATGACGTGGAGCCTGTTCCTGAAGGGAAGAGGCAGAACTTTGGAGTCAGCAGAAGAGTGGACAAAAAGGAACTTTTCTTGGGAGCATCTTTCCACACAGGATTAACTTTGCAAGTAAATGTAGTGGCTGCTTCAGGAAAGCAGAGAGCTCAGTCTCTTACAGGACCGGACGCCTGATAAAGCCTCAGTGGGAAAAGAGCCTGGCTGAGAGTTGTGGCTCTTTCTGGGCAAGAGGAGCAGAGATGCTGCAGGACTCATTTTCTATTAAAGAGGCACCTCCAAGCAGCCTTTCTCTGGAAAGATTTATTTGGCTTTCACCACAATCCCCTATTTCTCACTCACCTTCAAGGTTGCACGAGCGAGTCCATCCTGCTCCATTCTTTCACCCTCCAATGGGGCTGCTCTCTCCCTGCGAGAGGTAGCCATCCAAGGTTAAATGGGGGGTTGGAGTCAGTCTTTCCACTCAATAGGGCCCAAGTGTCTCCTGATAGGTAGAGAGGGAGGGAGGAAAAGGGAATGCCAAACCACTGGTGCTGAAGAGGCTGAAGTTGACCGGTTCCATGAAGGCCTATAACTTCAAAAAATGATGTCCTTATCATCATGGGGGATTGGAATGCAAAAGTAGGAATCCAAAAGATAACTGGAATAACAGGCAAGTTTGGCCTTGGAGTACAAAATGAAACAGGGCACAGGCTGGCAGAATTTTGTCAAGAGAATACGATGGTCATAGCAAACACTCTTTTCCAACAACCCAAGAGACGACTCTACACATGGACATCACCAGACAGTCAACACAGGAATCAGATTGACTATGTGCTCTGCAGCCAAAGATGGAGAAGCTCTACACAGTCAGTAAAAACTAGTCCAGGAGTCTGTGGCTCAGATCATGAGCTTTTGGTGGCAAAATTTAGGCTTAAGTTGAAGAAAGTAGGGAAAAGCACTAGGCCACTCAGGTATGACATAAATCATATCCCTGATCAATATACAGTTGAGGTGACAAATAGATTTAAGGAATTAGATCTTATAGACAGAGTGCCTGAAGAAGTATGGACGGAGGTTTGCAACATTGTACAAGAGGCAGCAACTAAAACCATCCCAAAGAAAATGAAATGCAAGAAAGCAAAATGGCTGTCTGAGGAAGCTTTACAAATAACTGAGGAAAGAAGGGAAGTGAAAGGCAAGGGAGAAAGAGAAAGATACAAAAAATTGAATGCAGAATTCCACAGAACCGCTAGAAGAGATAAGAATGCCTTCTTAAATGTACAGTGCAAAGAAAAAGAAGAAAACAAACAATAGGGAGGACCAGAGATCTCTTCAAGAAAATTGGAGATATGAAGGGAACATTTCATGCAAAGATGGGCATAATAAAGGGCCAAAATGACAGGGACCTAACTGAGGCAGAAGAGAGTAAGAAGAGGTGGCAAGATTACACAGAAGAACTATACAAGAAAAAGCTTAACATGTCTGATAACCACGATGGGGTAGTCACTGACCTCAAGCCAGAGATCCTGGAATGTGAAGTCAAATGGACCTTAGGAAGACTGAGCAACAACAAAGCTATTGGAGGTGACAGTATTCCAGCTGAGCTATTCAAAATCCTGAAAGATGATGCAGTTAAAGTGCTACACTCAATATGCCAGCAAATTTGGAAAACTCAACTGTGGCCACAGGATTGAAAAAGGTCAGTTTACATTCCAATCCCAAAGAAGGGCAATGCCAAAGAATGTTCAAAGTACCGCACCATTGCACTCATTTCACATGCTAGCAAAGTGATGCTCAAAATCCTACAAGCTAGGCTCCAACAGTATGTGGATCGAGAGCTACCTGAAGTACATTCAGGGTCTCAAGGAGGCAGAGGAACTAGAGATCAAATTGCCAACATACGCTGGATCATGAAGAAAGCTAGGGAGTTCCAGAAAAACATCTCCTTCTGCTTCATTAACTATGCTAAAGCCTTTGATTGTGTGGATCACAACAAACTGTGGCAAGTTCTTAAAGGGATGGGAGTACCAGATCATCTTATTTGTCTCTTGAGAAACCTATATGCAAGTCAAGAAGCAACACTGAGATCTGGACAGGGAACCACTGATTGGTTCAAAATTGAGAAAGGAGTTCAGCAAGGCTGTATACTGTCACCCTGCCTATTTAACTTATATGCAGAGCACATCATGAGAAAGGCAGGGCTCGATGAATCACCAGTTGGAATCAAGATTGCTGGGAGAAATATCAACAACCTCAGATATGCAGATGATACCACTCTCATGGCAGAAAGTGAAGAGGAACTAAAGAGCCTCTTGATGTGGGTGAAGGAGGAGAGCGCAAAAGTTGGCTTGAAACTCAACATCAAGAAAACTAAGATCATGGCATCCTGTCCTCTCACTTCCTGGCAAATAGATAGGGAAGAAATAGAGGTAGCAACAGATTTTATTTTCCTGGGCTCCAAGATCACCACAGACAGGGACTGCAGCCAAGAAATTAAAAGACGCTTGCTCCTGGGGAGGAAAGCTATGGCAAATCTAGACAGCATACAAAAAAGAAGAGACATCACCCTGCCAACAGAAGTGCATATAGTCAAGGCTATGGTAACCATTAGCGGGGAATCGTCGGGATGGCAGCCAGTGACAAGCGGGGTCCCCCAGGGCTCTGTCCTGGGGCCGATCCTGTTTAATCTTTTCATTAACGACATGGAAGAAGGGGTGAACAGTCTGCTGATCAAATTCGCAGACGACACTAAAACTGGAGCAGTGGCCACAACTGAGAAGCAGGTACTCCAGATCCAAAAGGATCTGGACAGACTATGGAAGTGGGCAGGAGACAACAGGATGGCGTTCAATGTGGAGAAGTGCAAGGTCTTGCACTTGGGGCATAGGAATAGCTGTCATAAGTACAGGTTAGGGGACAAGTGGCTGGAGAGCAGCACTTGTGAAAGGGACCTCGGGGTACTGGTTGACCGCAGGCTAAACATGAGTCAGCAGTGTGATGCGGTGGTCAAGAGGGCGAATGCCACCCTTGGTTGCATAGCCAGAAGTGTGGCTTCTAGATCAAGAGAGGTATTACTTCCACTCTACATGACTCTGGTGCGCCCGCAACTGGAGTATTGTGTTCAGTTTTGGGCCCCTCATTACAGAAAGGATATAGCCAGGTTGGAGTCAGTGCAGCGTAGGGCCACAAGGATGGTGGCTGGTTTGCAGGGGATGGGGTATGAGGCGAGACTGAGGGAACTGGGTCTCTTCAGCCTGGAGAAGAGGAGACTCAGAGGGGATATGTTGGCAACATACAGGTATGTGAGGGGGTGTCACATGGAGATGGGGAGAGGCCTGTTCTCCCCTGCAGAGGAAGGCAGGACGCGCTCCAATGGAGCAAAGCTCAGGGAGCCAAGGTTCAATTTGGATGCCAGGAAGCACTTCCTGACAGTTAGGACCCCGAGGGCGTGGAATGGGCTTCCACGGGAGGTGGTTGAGGCCCCATCGGTGAGGGTGTTCAAAGATAGGCTGGACATGCACATGGTGGGCATGTCATGAGCGGAGCCGGCTGGTGCCGGAGGTCAGACTAGATGGCCCAGGAGGCCCCTTCTGACTCGCTCTGTTTCTATGTTTCTATGTTTCTATGGTTTTCCCAGTTGCAATGTATGGCTGTGAAAGCTGGACCATAAGGAAGGTTGAGCGCAAAAGGATTGAGGCCTTTGTTCAGCTTGGAGAAGAGGAGTCTCAGAGGGGATATGTTGGCAACATACAGGTATGTGAGGGGCTGTCACATGGAGATGGGGAGAGGCCTGTTCTCCCCTGCAGAGGAGGGTAGGATGCGCTCCAATGCAGCAAAGCTCAGGGAGCCAAGGTTCAATTTGGATGCCAGGAAGCACTTCCTGACAGTTAGGACCCCGAGGGCGTGGAATGGGCTTCCACGGGAGTTCGTTGAGGCCCCATCGGTGAGGGTGTTCAAAGACAGGCTGGACTTGCACATGGTGGGCATGTCATGAGTGGAGGCGGCTGGTGCCGGAGGTCAGACTAGATGGCCCAGGAGGCCCCTTCTGACTCGCTCTGTTTCTATGTTTCTATGCTTCTATGAATTGTGGTGCTGGAGAAGACTCCTGCGAGTCCCTTGGACTGCAAGGTGGTCAAACTGGTCTATCCTAGAGGAGATCAACCCTGACTGCTCTTTAGAAGGCCAGATCCTGAAGATGAAACTCAAATACTTTGGCCACCTAATGAGAAGGAAGGACTCCCTGGAGAAGAGTCTAATGCTGGGAACAATAGATGGCAAAAGAAGAATGGGATGACAGTGGATGAGATGTCTAGATGGAGTCACTGAAGCAGTTGGTGTGAGCTTGAGTGGCCTCCGGGAGATGGGGGAGGACAGCAAGACCTGTAGGAATGTTGTCCATGGGGTCGCGATGGGTCAGACACAACTTCGTGACTAGCAACAACAACAACAATCCATCTTTAACTTTTCATAACTTTTCTTTTTTAATTCTTGACTATCTTTTGCAATATCAACTCCTTAACATCTAATAATATCTACCATTTTATTTTATATTTTTCTATTAGTATAAATGAATGAATGTTATTTGGTATGGATTATCTTGTGTTTCTAACTTTTGGGTTTCTGCATTTCCAATTTGCTTCCTTTTTTTGTCTACCCTTCTGAACTCTCAGGAAGCTCAAGTTCCCCAAGTAACACAAGGACACACCTCACCCCAGTTTGGCCTTCGGCTGACAAGCTCTCTCTCTGGGGATGGAGGCAGCCTTGCAGGAGAGGGCAGGAATGGAACAGTGTTTATTTGGATTAAATCTCTTGCTTTGTCTAATTGCATGACTAGTGACCAAGAGCGGTATTTCGTGGAAATCCAAATACATCTTTGAAGAGAAAGGAAGCTGATACATGGCTCCGTGATACAAAAATCAGTCCAGCAGTGTCCCTCCTCTGCTTCCTCTAAAAGAACCACTATTCTCAGCCTTTTCCCTGCAGCTTAATTAGTCACCTGCCCCTTTCAGAGACTGAGGCTCTGCACTCGCCTGAGGCCGCTGCTTCATTGGCTTGCCAAGGAACCCCACTGCACAATGCGGCTCCCAACTGACGTTATGTTGTGTCCATTCTTCCGCTGAGTGCAGCAAAGTTGCTCTGAGTGGTGCTGCTCATTCTGTTGCAATTGCATTTGGTTTCCTGGTCAAGCTCCCACACCAGACCTCTCATGACCCATATGCCTCACTGAGGGTCACATCCATGCCCTAATCCCTGAGATTTATGCCCCAGCCCTGCCGCAGTTAACTCGTTTTGCATTTGCATGGAGTCATTGCCTTTCATAAAGGACCACTTCTCCCCCATCATCCACTCTGCTCCTGTGCACAGGACCCAGGTCCTATCAAACCCTCTGTGTTTGTCCTGGGACGCTGTAGCTGGGGGGTGTGCCTCTACCTGGCAGTGCGGTTTGTGGAGGCTTGGCTCTGCAGAGGGGTTTCCTTGGCACTGTGAGGTTTGTAACATAGAGGTCTCCCTATCAGATCTGAGCATACAGTCTTGTAGGGTGAGAAACCAGATTCCCTGACTGTTCGAATTGCAGGAGTTGCATTTATGAGCACACGGGGCCAAGCAACACTTCCCCCCTCCCAATTCTCTGCCTCTTTCCCACAGGAACAAGGCCCATGTCCTCACGCGCTATAATGTGGCAGAGCGGTTTTGAAATGCATTGCAGGAGAGGGCTGAGCAGAGGGGAAGCATGGAGCTGGAGTCCATTCTGCAATGCCAGCCTGGAAGGAATATGGCAGCAGCACATGGGGGAAGAGGAGGGGCGAGATGCCCAGGGCCCACACCCTCCTGCCCCACCACCTCACCCACACATGGAGCTCCTCAGGGGGCTGCTGGCAGTCCCTGTGTGAGCAACAGGAAGCACTCCTGAGGAAGCCGTGCTGGCACCCGCGATGCAGGTTTCTCCTCTGTGGCTTAATGCTGTCTGCCAGGGGCTCATGGTTCCTTTTCTACACATCACTGGGGCAGCCGGACAAGGACCCTCCACTTATCCATACGATGGGAGGTGACTGAAGTCCCAGCCTGAGGGTGCTCAAGAATTGCTTCTGGGGGTCAGACTAGATGGTCTGGGAGGCCTCTTCTAACTTGCTCTATTTCCATATGACTCTTGCCCAGCACTCTGCACGGATCTCTCAGTGTGGCACTACATATGAAAACCTCACAATGGGCAGGCAGCCTCCTGGCAGCCTGGATGCCCATCTGGTTCATGAGTGCTTACTGGAGCATCTTCCAGTTAGTGCTTGTGCTGGAGTACTTCTTGTAATATTTTACCATCACTGTCACTGCTATTCTTTGTATCAGACTGCATTTAAATCTGGTCCTTTTCCATGCATGTGGAAAGCAAGCAGTTTGCATGCATCTCCTCTCCGCTCTTCCTGACAACAATAACCCTGTCAGGTAGGTTCAGTTGAGAGAGAGTAACTGGCCAAAAGTCCCCCAGAGATCCCCAAGGATGAGTGGGGATTCAGATCTGGCTTTCTCGATCCCCATCTCACTTCTTGTACACTCGATCCCACAGACGGATTCACACCCAAGCTCCCTCTGCTTCATCTTGTCAACCAAGAATGTTTGGGGTTCTGCTTTCAGACATGCCTATCCTAGAACTGGCCTCACCTCCAGGACCCATGAGCAGGAAACATACAGTTCCAGTACACGCACCCCAAGATTGCCAGAAATGGGCAGTGGACACAGCCAGAAGAAAGGAGAAACATTCTTCCAGGAAATAGAAGGGAGTGGGGAAGACAGAAGGAAAGTGCCTTCCATCAGAGGCCTTCAGAGAGAGCTGGGATGGGGCAGGTTGGATCATCACTCCATTGGGGACTTTCACTCATGCTGACCTTCTCTGCTAGCTCTGTTGGGGCAACATCTTCAAAGAAGTAGAGGGCTTCCCGTCCCTGGAACTCAGGCTGGGTGCAAAGGGGCAATTATTCTGCCCCGGGCAGATGGCAGTCCTCTGAGCTAGAGGTGCCCTGAGATGGACTTCCAGGCCTCCAGGTTTGCTTAAGCAATGGGCGAGGACAAAGTGAAGCAGGGATTCTGCTGGGCCACATTCCACGCTCTGAGGCAATGCTGGGGGTGGGGGGATGGCAAGAGTACGTTGCAATGGGCCATGCCTTCAGGCCAACTGCAGGGCCCATGACCGAAGGAGTCCCTCGATCCTGGTTGCCTTGTCAGGGCAGCAACAGAGAATTCTCACAGGTGTGCATTCCCCAAGTGGTGTCCTTGCACATGGGATGGAGGGAACTGTTCGGGAAGCCACAAAGGTGCTCCGCCATGTGGCCGAATAATTACGGAAATCATACTGCATTACTGTCCTGTCGCCAAGCCTCATGGGGTGCCCTCCCCCAAACCATCCTCAAACCCTGATGCGAACCAGAAATTGCAGAGGTGTGTCTTGCATCCAGGCACAGAAGGGCAGGCAGCACATTCCCTGCTGTCCCTCTCAGAGCTCAGGGGAGATGGAGGGCCTCCGTGCAGTGCCCATCCTCTCCTTCCCTTTGCAGACTTGGCTGTCCAGGCTCAGCCTCTATCTCAGAAGCAAACCATCCTTCTGATGGTTCCTCTACTGGGCTGAAAGTGGCAGGGTGGAGGCCGTGCCCAGTGCTGGCAGAATGGCTCTCCTCTTCCTGCTGCTGCTGTTGCTGCTCCCAGAGGCCTGCGGTGGGAGGCTGGAGGCCAAGTGCCCCTGGAGGTGGCACTGGGGGGAGCTGCAGCCATGGCATTATTACCGGCCAGGAGACGTCGTTCTCAGTGCCAGCATCTCCGCAGGAGAAGTCACATTTAGACCACACACTTTCAAGACACCTGCCTCACACGGACGGCCTCAGTAAGTCACAGGCCAGGCAGTGCCGTGTGCAGTGGCACAAAAAGCCACAGCAATTCCTTCCAGCTGGCTCCTCCCTCCTTAACACTCAGCCAGCAAACTCACGGGCAGCAAGCCCAGGGGGTGCCCAGGGCAATGGGGGCAACAGGCCCTAGAAAGGAGCCACATTCCACCTTCCCTTTCTTCTTCCACAGCAGTGGCTGCAATTGCTGGGCTCCTGCCTGGGATGGGCACCTTTGCTGCAGGAGTCTTGCCATGGGCAAGGGATCTGGACAAGGAGTGGAAATAGACCTGCCCAAGCACTGGGATCTCAGCACGAATTCTGCAGGAATCGGCAGCTGGGCTCTGGCTTTGGGCTGGGACCAGGCTGAGCGTGTGGAAGCCTGAGAAGCAGAATGAAACCTGAAAGGGCAGAAGAAGGAGTCACAAGCAGGGTGGCAGGGTGATCCGCTTGCTTGCTTTTTTCAGGTTCAGCTCCACAGATTACTGGAAGATCCTCTCCTTCCTGTTTGCCACCCAGGAGGTCAACCAGAATCCCAGCCTCTTGCCCAACCTCACCCTCGGCTACAGCATCTATGACAGCCTTCATGATGTTAGACTGACGTCCGACACAGCCATAGACCTGCTCTCAACCGCTCAGGCCCACGTTCCCAACTACAAGTGTGGCAGGCGAGATGATCTGCTGGCCGTCCTTGAAGAAACTGACTCGGACAACTCCATGCAGCTTTCCAACATGCTGGGCATCTTCAAAATCCCACAGGTTTGATGTGTGCTTGGAGTAATATGAAATGGCATATAAAGAAAGCAAAGATTCCTCAAATCTTTTGCATGCATGTTTTCCTTCCCAGAACAAGAGACCATCCTACTGAATCCTGAGATGAAAAGGGTCCAAGCCCCCTCTGCCCCACACCAGGCACCCACCTGGTTTTGTCAGTGCTGAGGAATAACAAATAGGGCCTTCTTGTTTGTTGTCAGACTATGAGAGACACAGCAAAACCAGAAAGTAATTGTAGAAAAAAGAGCATTTAATGTAGATTCATGCCCACAATTGGGAGTGAGCCCATCTCCAGTCGAGTCCAGCGGCCACAGCCAGATGCACAGGGCTTCTAAGTCTTCAGCTTTGGCAATAATTAGAGGCAAGGAGAACATCATGCATGTTCCCATTGCACATGGTTCTTGTAAGCCACACACCTCGTGTCACAACAGCTGGCTCCAGGCTTTCTGTTATGCATCCTGACCCTCTCAGCAGAGGTTAATATTATGGACTCTCTTATGTCTCTCTGAGAGAACCTTAAATAGTTGATGCTTGCTTTTGGGTCATCAGTAAATGCTTGTATTCTTTTTTGGGAATAGAAGTAGAGCAAATAAGTCTGCACTTCAGTGTCAATCATCTCATGGTCATTAAAGATAGGAAAATCTGGAGATGCTGAAGTCCTCGTGCTGCTCCAGGCATGCATTTGTCAGTTGTATTAACTTCTGATGCTAAAACACTTTATCTTTCAGAAAATGATATGCATTGCTTCTTTTTGAATCAGGCAGATGATTGAATGTTCGGTCCTTTATTCTGAGTAGAAGAGCATTGATTTGGTGCTGAAATGAGGCAATCCATCGGTCTCGTCCTTTCCTTCCCAGGTCACTTATGCTTTCACTGCTCAGGTTGGGAGACAGAATAGCCAGTCCCCATCCTTCTACAGGATGGTCCCCGAAGAAGGCATCCAATACCCCGGGATTGTCAGGCTGCTGCTGCACTTCAGGTGGAGGATGGTGGGTCTCTTCTCACTGGACACTGAGAATGGAGACAAGTTCATGAGAACTTTGAAAGCGGAGCTCCTCCAGAATGGCATTTGTGTGATTTTTTCAAACAGCATCGCACAACTGAAATCGGGCTATACACCAATCAAGTTTCAGTCAGTGGAGAAGTTTGTAGAAATCAATGTCTTTGTTTATTTTGAAGAGTACTCTTTCACATTCTATGGAATACGGATTCTAGAAAAGGTTATTCACATGTACATGAAACCTGTTCATGGGAAAATCTGGATCACCACCACTTTGTTTGACTTTTCCTGGGATTTATCTTGGAAAAGATGTGATTTCCAGCATGTCCATGCATATTTTTCCTTCCTTCCCCAAACAAGGAAAAGGAGGAACTTGGATGGTTTTGAAGAGTTCTATATCACTCTGCATGAATTTGTGAGCAGAGCATTCAAGTGTTCATATTTGAAGCAAGTGCCGTCAGCGAAACGTTGGACACGATGCAGAGAGGAGGAGAAACTGGAGGGCCTGCCCCAGGTGGACAAGGAGAGGACACTGTCTCTGGACAGCTTCTTCTCTTACACCACAGTCCATGCTATAGTCCATGCTGTGGATGCGGCTGTTTCCTCCACATCCAGGAGGAAGGATGTGGAACGTGGAGGCAGGCTAGATGTGCACCAGCTTCATCCATGGCAGGTATTCTCTCCCCTTCTTCGGTATTGAATTTAGAATGTCAGAAATTGAGATGAGCTTTTTAAATGCATGGAGAAAGTGGAACACTCTTTCACCTGGTCCCTCTTGTGCTCCCTTCTCCTGGCTTCCTGAGACTCAGCCCATCTGGTTGTGGCCCACGGAGTTGCTTGGAGTCATTTTGATGCAAAACATAGAAGGGCCATGAGGACTGTACAAGTCCTTGCTCATATTCCTTCACTGAAGTAGCACAGGGCAATCCATGTTTCACCTGCCATGTCCAACTGAACACAACCTTGTTTTTTTGTCTGAATACCTGAACCCAGGAAACTTTCAGGTGTCAAGCTGAGAAGAGTGGGAAATGGTGCCCCAGCTCTTCTGGGCATTCTGGACAAGCAACCAAGCTTCCAGCAAGCAAGCCAACATGGAGAGGTTGCAGGAGCTTGGCAGCTGGGTTGTAGTGGAACAGGAGACCAATGCAGGGGAAATGGGACTCCACTGGTAACCTTCAGGGAATATGCAGCATGGAGAGAAAGGTAGATTCCAAAATCAGGGAATATGGCCCAAGAACCTCCCCACAGGTAGTGTCCTGCAACCTCCATGCAATGGCTGGTTTTCTGCCTAAAGTCAGCCTGGCAGGCAGCAGCCACCTGGGAAGAACAAGTGAGAGTGCTGGAGCGGTGAGGGGGCACCTCAAGGCAATGCGGAGATGACGAGGTTTGAGGTCGAGCAGTGCAGCTGCTGCTCTCAGTGCAGTACAGGAGCTGGAAGAGCAAGAAGAACCTGAGGTCGAAGAGGAGAATCCGGAGGGAGTGAAAGTGAGGAGTGGAGTCCCTGGGAAGGGGATGCAGTCAGGAGCAGAGGAACTCGAAGGCACTCTGCACTACTGAATGCAGTGGGACCAAACAACCTCTTCCAGCACCTCATGAATCAGACACGCAGCCTTCACGTAACGAAGAGGGAAGACCAGTGGCCACAGAGGCAGCATCAGGAACTCTGGGGAAAAGGCCCAAGCCGTACTTGAATCCTTGCTGAAGGCAGTCCAAGTGCCACCAAGCTGACAGCCTGAATGTCAAGAAAGCCAGCAGTCCTCTGTTGGTGGGGTGTGTAAAAGGCAATTGTACAGGCACAATGATACGCTTTTCATTCGAGAAAGTAGAAGGCAGAAGAAGCAGTCTGTTCCATGCATTTTCACCAAATGAGGCTGTGATGGTGATGGGAGAACCAGCCCTTCCCATCTGCACTGGCATCTCTAGGAAGTGGAGGCATGGCTAAGCTGCAACAGGAGAAGGCAGGTAGGAGGCCTAGAAGGGAAGGGGTGGTGTCAGGAAGTCTAAAGGGGAGAAGCAGTGGAGGTCCGTGAGGGATGCTAAAACCAACCGAAAACCTTCTCCAGATACATCCAGAGGAAAAGGCAGAGGGAAGATGTCAAGGCTCAGGTAGTCCATGCAGATGGCAAAATGATGACGGAGGACCAGGAAAGCCCAAAGTTCTGAGTCGTTCCCTTGACTCCGTCTTGTCCCAAAGCAGGAATGAGGAACTCCCTGAGGCATGGAAGGACAAGCAGAAGGAACATGATGGGAGATCAAGTTTGACAGGAGAAGGCTAAATGATCTTCTGCTCACAGTGCAAGACTCGGTCTCCTGGGCCTGGTGACCTTCATCCAAAAGTTAGAAAGGAACTGGTAGAAGAAGTCTAGGAAGCACTTAAAGTCTTACTGTCCTCAAGTGATCAAGGAGAGTGGGAGAAGCACCAGAGGGTTGCAGAAGGCCTAAGATTGTCCTCCTCTTGAGGAAGGGAAACGTGGAGCCCTCTGAGAACTGCAGAAGAGTCCATCTGACTTCAGTGCTTGGAAAAAACCTGGAACAGCTGATGAAGGTGGTCGTCTTCAGACACCCTGCAAGTCATGCAATGATCTCAAGAAACCAGTATGGATTTGCCAGGAAGCTATACTTACATCTGAACACATCTCAGTTCTTGATTGGGTAACCTCCCTGGTGGACTGAGGGAATGCTGTGGATTCCATCCATCTGTCCTTCTGCAAAGCTTTTGTCAAAGCTTTTGTCTGATGAGATCATGATTAGTAAAGTAGCTTCAAGCAGTATAGGTAGAAAAACTCTCAGCCGCATCCACAGTTGGCTACAGAATCAGGCTCCAGTGTGCTCATCAATGGCACACCTGAAGAGCCAAAACATAGGGTACTGCAGGGTTCAGTCCATGCCCCAGTGCTCTTCAACCTTGCGATTGATGGCTTGATTGAGGAAGTGCCAAGAAGGCGTAGCAGATCTGAAATGCTCACAAAAGCAGATAGGAAGGTTAGAAGACAGGAAGGAGTTTCACAGGATGGCACCAGGAGAAACAGGAAAGCATTTGGAGGACCGCAAGGATAGTGTGTGAACTGGAAACAAAGGTGTGTGAGGAGAGATGGAACGACACAGGGAAGTCAGGCTGGACCTGAAAGGCAGAGGGCAGGGAAGACAGCACTCTGCCAGTACTGCCTGGGTTGCCACAAAGAGCAAGGCCACAATCTCTGCTTGATCCTCCCAAGTGCAGGAACAAAAAGGCTCGAGTGACAGGAAGACCTTCTTGGTCATGTCCAAATCCCCTGCTGTGAGATTCCTGCAAGACTCCTCAGGAAGACAAGCTATTAGTATGCTAAAATGAGCTGCCATGTCCATCTGTGCAGGACCGGGGGCTCTGGAGCTCAACTGTCCAGTTTGGGCGTCTAAGGATATGGGAAATACTCCCTCAGAGATGCTGCCCTTCCCTCCTTCAGTGATGAGGCTGCTATTCCTGGTTTCCTGAATTCCTGAGGGAGACCATGGGCATTCATTCCTGAAATCAGAACCCTGTCCATGATCGGAGTCACACCCAGCCACATTCAACAGGGAGCAGCTCTGAGCAAAAAGAGGGATACGAACACTTTCCTCTCACATGTTTTGCTTTCTCTGTTGCAGCTCCACCCTTTCCTGGGCAACTCCCAGTTTCACAATCATTCCATTGCAGGGGTGTATTTAGATGAGAACGGAGACCTGGCAGCCAACCTGGACCTTGTCAGTTGGGTGAGGCTTCCCAACAAGACGGTTGACCGAGTGAAAGTTGGGAGTCTAGAAAGGCGGGGCCTGCCTGGCCCCAAGATGACCATTCAGCGAGATCCCATGGCATGGCCGAGATGGAAAGACCAGGTGACGAAAGCCACCCCCATTATTCTCTTGTTCTCATTTCCCATCCCTTCAGTTACAGTCTGGATAATCGGAAGTACAGATATTTAATGAATAAATCAATAGCCTGAGATGTAGCAGGTGTAGTGAATAAATGTGATGCATTGCACCTGGAGGGAAAGTCCAGCTGCTCCAGCTTCACAGGGTGGGGTTCACTGATGGAGTCCATGGATATGTTAGAGGTCCTCTTCCTCTGTCCTTTCTATCTGCAGCACCTCAGGCCACATCGTGAATCCTCCTCCCCTGATGCCCCTCCTCTCTTGCTCAGCCCCTGCCGCAGGCCAGGTGCATGGAGAGCTGCCGCCCGGGATTCTTCAAGGTGGCTCGGGAGGGAGAGCCCATGTGCTGCTATGACTGCGCTCCGTGTGCGGAAGGGAGAATCTCCACTCAGGAAGGTGGGTGAGCTCAGAGGGAGAGGCAGTGCCTGGGGGCAGGCAAAGACCCAAGCACAATTTGGGGTGCACCTGGCAGTGTTAACCATGCTGCAAGGAATTGAAGGTGGTCTGTTTTTGCTGGAGGATCAGCAAAAAAATGTCATTCTTGGGGTGCTTTTACTCACCCCCTCGCTCCTGTCCTAGAAGCATTACAGAGACCAAGCCCCATATATTGTTCTAAGCTTCCCAGAATGACTCAGTCTCTTAGTTGCTTCAGGAGCCACCTACTCCTTGGCCTTCCGTCTTCTGCAGGCATGCCTTCCCTTCGATGCCGCTTGCAGCTAAGCCTCCCTGCCCACCCCTGACCTGCATCCCTGCTTGTCTCCTACATCTCCCCAGGAGCATTCCCTCCCACTTTTGTGGGTGTTGATGTGCCGGTAAATCTCTTTCTCCCTCCACAGTACCCCTTAGAACACCTTGGCTCCTTAATCCAACCTTCCTGTGCTGCTGTTTCCCCCTACTTACAATGCAACCAACCCCACCCTGAGCAGCTTCCCCACGGAGAAGTGGGTGGCTTGCAGAAAAGGACCTTCCTTCAGCATGAGGGGCTTTGGGACCTTCTTCTGCCTCCTTTGGAGGAGCCGAATGAGGACACCTTGATGGCACTGTAGTGCTTCGTACCAGGAGGAATGCTAAGCAGGGTTGCAGGTCCAGGGGTTGATGCAACCAGTGGTGCCCTTGGTGTTCAGGGATGGGGCGGAGGGTTCATGTTTGTATGGCAGCGTTGGGGGGAAGGGAATTTGCTCGGATCTTCAGCTGTGCATGCTGGGCTTCAGCATATCGTGAAATGGGCAGGGGACAGAGGGGCTTCCATGCAGTCCAAGATGATTGTCTGGTTCCACAGCATCCTATATTTTTCTAAATGTAAAAAAGAAAAAAAGGGGGAAAGGCATGGAATTAATAGAGTGAATGTGTCTTCAAATGTATCGAATGCAGAAAACCACTCACAAAGCATCCAGTGTTTCTTTATTCAGCTTCTTTATATCGTGCCATCTCCTTTGAGAAATGGCTGCGGAGAAAGCTGATGCAACTACCAAGCAGGGAGGGGCAAACAAGGCATACTGGGGGCTCACAGTGCCCATGGGTCACCATCCTCTTCAGGGTCCTTCTCAGCAAATTTGATGAGATTGGAAAAAAGGGCCAAGCAAGTCGAGACCTGGCTGGAAAGCACTCTATGTTGTCTCTCACTACAAAATGTTGTTTCTACCAGTGCTTAGTTGTATGGTGTGAGGTTGTGTCCAACCCACCCCTACCCCATGGACAACGTTCATCCAGGCCCTTCTGTCCTCCACCTCCCCGCTGGTCCATTTAAGCTCACACCGACTGCTTCAGTGACTCCATCCAGCCACCTCATCCTCTGTCGTCCCCTGCTTCTTTTGCCATAAATTGTTCCCAGCATCAGGCTCTTCTCCAGGGAGTCCTTCCTTCTCGTTAGATGTCATGCAGGAGGTCACAACAGAGACTACTCCTCATGAGGAGGAAGTAGCTGTAATAACTAGAGCCCAGGAGAATCACTCCCAGCCTGAATTAGATACCAACCAGTTTCTATCTGAGAACATCACCAATCCACAAGCTCATACCCAGACACCTGACCCTTTAAATCAAACAATCTGCAAGGAGAGGGGAGACGCCTCCTCCTCCTCCTCAGAGGTGGAACTGACGGGACCAGAAGCAGAAGGAAAAATGAGATATGTGTATATGAAAAACGCCAATCAGAGACGTTTGATAAAATTGTATCAAATCCAGATGCAGCGCGAACAGCGGAGGCAGGAGGCATGGCTGGGGGGAGAGGAGATGTAACACGGGAGAAAAGAACACCATTCAGAGACAAACATCTTAACAGCAAAGACATTTCTTAAGTAGCTACTCAGTAGAGCCATAAATCATGTAGATAACTAGCAATAAATAGATTTAGTTTTATTGCCCTTGTCAGTGTGGTTAATTGCAGCCAAAATCCTGGAGCCTGGGAGACTCCCCCATGACATTAGATGGCCAAACTATCTGAGATTCATCTTCAGTGCCTGGCTCCTACAGTTAATGACACTAGTAATAAGAAAATACTAATGAATAAAATGTACAGAGCAGATACTGGAAGGATGCCAAGGTGCTGTTTCTCTTGTTTTCAACAGATGCAGAGCATTGCCTGAAGTGTCCAGAAGATCAGCATCCAAACGAAGCCCAGGATCAGTGCATCCCCAAAGTCATCACCTTCCTCTCCTATGAAGAATATTTGGGGTCCTTCCTCACTGGCATGGCCCTATTATTCTCCATCACCACAGGAGGCATATTGGGGATCTTCAGAAAATTCCAAGAAACTCCAGTAGTCAAGGCCAACAACCGAGATCTCTCCTACATTCTGCTTGTCTCCCTCCTGCTTTGCTTTGTGTGCTCCTTCCTCTTCATTGGCCAGCCAAGAAGCATCACCTGCCTCCTGCGACAAGCAGCCTTCAGCATCATCTTCTCAGTGGCTATCGCTTCCCTCCTGGCCAAAACCGTCACTGTGGTGCTGGCCTTCCTGGCCACCAAGCCAGGCAACAGGGCAAGGAACTGGTTGGGGAGGGCAATGGCCAACTCACTTGTCATCTTCTGTTCCAGTGCCCAAGTGGTCCTCTCCACCATCTGGCTGAGCACCTCTCCCCCATTCCCTGACTCTGACATGCACTCCCAACCTGGACAGATCATCCTGCAGTGCAACGAAGGCTCTGTGGCCATGTTCTACACTGCCCTCGGCTACATGGGCTTCCTGGCTGCCGTCTGCTTCACGGTGGCCTTCCTGGCCAGGAAGCTGCCCGGGGCCTTCAACGAGGCCAAGTTGATCACCTTCAGCATGCTGGTCTTCTGCAGCGTCTGGGTGTCCTTTGTGCCCACCTACCTGAGCACCAAGGGCAAGTACATGGTGGCCGTCCAGGTCTTTTCCATCTTGGCCTCTAGTGCTGGGCTGCTGGGCTGCATCTTCCTGCCCAAGTGCTACATCATTCTATGGAGGCCTGACCTGAATACCAAGGACCATCTCATGATGAAAAGCAAAGCATAAAATCTGTTTGTTTTGGTCATCAAGAGCTCAAAACTCCAACTTTTCTGAACAAGCCAGCGATCCATTTTGGGCATATGGACAGTATCAGATTGAACCAATTAGAAAAAAAAAAAAAATCATCCTTTGCACTTTTTGGTAGTTTGGAAAAATAAAAGCTCCATTTCATACCTGCGGAATAAGTACACAAGAAATCTTCCCTTGCTAACCATCTTAGCTAAACTTTGCTTTTGTCTTTTTTGTTTCTATAGATAGTTTCTGCTTGCAGTCTTTGACATTCTCATTTTACATTTTGAAGTGTGAGCAGACAAATAATGTTTTCCCAGAACTTGAAAGGGTACCGCCAATGCAGATTGGAAATTCCTTCAGCTCCTTTTCCAGGGTGGGGTATTTGGGGATGAGAGGGTTTGTTAGAGATGATCTGTCTATCATTGCGGATCCCTTTCCTTGGAATCCTGCATTGGGCTGGCCCCCCGCGGATGTGCTCACAAAGAGGCTTTGTTGCAAGAGTGCACAAGAAGAAGCATCGTGCCAGAGCTGTGAGGAGGCTCCCAGACTGCTCCTGAGAGCAGGTAGAGAAAGATTTGGATCAGAGAATGTCTTGCTCCACATGGGGAAGTGTTGAAGAAGTCGGTTCCCATCCCTGAGACCTCTGGCTTCAGTGTCAGCAGGGACACTGTCCTGAGGGTGGAGGTCGCTCTTGTTTTAGCAGAAGTCCAGCCAGACTCCTTGTGTAAGAGCAAGCTTGGCCTTGCTTCCAGCTGGGACTCCTTCTGGGAAAGTAGCCACATGGCTTGGGACAGCTGCTTCAGCCCCTGCCCGGTGATTCCTGGGCCATGTGGGAAGCAACTGTCCCACTGAACTCAGTGCACCATTTCCATGATCCCCTCATATTTTGGAGGCTAAGGGTCCATGGACTTGGGGCTCCCCCTGTCCCCTCACAGAGCACACTTGCTGGAGTGCAGCAGCCAAAAATTGACCCCGGGGAGAACATGGAGCATGCAGAGGGAGCTGAAAGAAGAGAAATTTGGGGCTCTGCATTTTGTGTTTAAGCTGCAGGCATTCTCTGTCTTTTCTCCTCTTGCAAACACCAAAAGTAGCTTACAAGTTTGTCCTCCTCTCCTTTTACCCAGTGAGGGAGGTGAACTTAGAGGGAGTGGATGGCCAAACATCTGCCAGGAGCTGTGAGAATGGGGGACTGGAAGTTGCCCTCCCCGTTTTTCTGCTTGTCCCTCATCCCACCAGGGCGCCCTGCCTCCCAGAAGACACTCCGGTCTCCCTCAGGCCTTCCTTGACACTGTTCAACTCTTCAGCTTGGGGGGATTTTTCTTCATCCATTATTTTCTCCCTGCAGGTGATAGGTTTTCACCAAAGTGCAGAATGGAGGGGGAGCATTTCCTTCTTTGTTGCGATGAGCATTTGTTGTTGAGCATTTCATAAAAGAGGTATGGATTCTCTGTTCCATGACCACCTGGGCAGCATCCAAGATGGAGCTTCCATGTTTCCCCAATCCAGGACCGGCCTCTGAACTCAGCACACCACACACCAAAGCTGGGGAAACAGAGCAGTGTATTAAAGGGGTAAGAAGGGAGGTGGGGGGCTGTGAGCATCCAGGCTGAGAGGATAAACGAGGGTCAAAGAGGGGAAGGAACGGGAGCTTGGCAGCAGCCACAGCTTAGGACATGCAGCCAGCCAGGAACACATGGCTCCCAGGGCTGGTTGGCCCCTCGGGCAGGAAGAAGGAGATCCCCATCGAAGCCTCACCTCTCCGGATGGAGCTTTGAGCTCCCAGGGGCTTTTCTGCATTAAATGAAATGGAGAGGTGCCTCTTGATTCTCCAGGGACACAGTGATGCCCCCTTCAATGTAGTGAGAAAACGGAGCAACGATAAACAAAGATCCCATCACTAGAGACACAGGATTCAGCCGGCCATCAAATCATTGCCATTGAGTTAACATTGAAAAAACTGGCACCCAAGAGAAGCCATGAGATGGTCCTAGAGGCAGTGTGTGTGGAGGGGAGCACAGAGAATTGAGACCTGCTGTGGACACAGGTCTGGTGCATACCTGCCCACACAAGGGACTGTTGCTTTAGGTCCACCTGGCCAGACAGGGAGGACACTGGGTTCAGAAAATAATGCTTCCCTGCAGGACCTGTCATGATTCATGTGCCTACCTTGTTGCCATGTCAACTCTCTGTAATCACCCATAATTACTGTGCTATTATGTCCACTCCACTCGGCAGTTTCTCATATTCTCCTAACTCAGGGGCACATTATCTGTTGAAATGTCCCTATTCTTCCCTCATCATCAACTCCGCTCCTGTTTGCATGGCTAAAAATGCAAATGCAAATTAAAATTTAAATTAAAGCTACTTAGGCTTGATGCTGAACAACAGTACGACACAGAGGACGCTCCTCTAAAAGAAATGCACTCTGTGCATGCTCAATGTAATCCAGTGCAGAGTCAGAAATTTGCAGCAGGTCGACTGGATTGCAAGCCTGTGTTTGCCGAGGAGGATCCAGTTCCACTGGAAATGCACTATTACCTGGACTGGACCCTCGTACCGAGGGATTCCCTGTGTATTGATATGGAAGAAAATGGGAATAAATGGCTTTTTGTAATAGTATAACAGAGCAATCCATCCCCGTAAAGAAGAAAATAAATTCCTGCTAATGCCCAATTTGAATATTAGGTTACCTTTTCAAAACAATGAGGCTTCGTTGTGGACTAAGGATCCATCCTCTTGGAAGCATAACTTGAAATTAACAGAGTACTGTCTCCGACCCATTCATGGATCACTGCCATGACGTTGGGAAGGGGCATGCATAGCGCCATGGGGCCATGAGCTGTGCTGTGCAGGGCAGGTCATACCTGAGAGCTCTAAAAAAATCTGCTCCACTAGAGAAAGAAATGGCAACCCACTCCAACATCCTTGCAATGAAAACCCCACAGACAGTACCAAAATGCAATAAGATACGACGCCGGAAGATGTTCCTCTCAGGTTGGAAGGTGTCCAATGTGCAACTGGGGAAGAGCAGAGGGCTACTACTAGTAGAGCAAGAAAGAATGAAGCGACTGGGTTTAATCCAAAAGGACACTCAGTTGTGGATGTGTCTAGTGGTGAATGGAGTATATGAATCTGGAAAGATCTATACTACATGGGAACTTGGAATGTAAGATCCATGAATCAAGGCAACCTGAACAATTTTAAAAAAGAGTGGACAATGCTAGACATCGACATCTCAGTAATCAGTGAACTAAAAAGGACAGGGACGGGTGAATTTAATTCTGGTGACCAGCAAGTATACTACTGTGGGCAAGAATCCCTCAGAAGAAATGGAGTAGCCTTCATAGTCAATAAAAGAGTAGGAAAAGCAGTACTGGGATACAATCTCCAAAATGACAGAATGATCTCACTTCGAATCCATGGCGAAACATTCAACATCACAGTAGTCCAAGTCTATGCCCCAGCAAATGGTGCAGAAGAGACTGAAGTTGACCGGTTCTTTGAAGGCCTACAACACCTTCTAGAATTACCACCTAAAAATGGGGTTCACATCATCATGGGGGATAGGAATGCTAACTTAGGAAAAGAAAAGATAGCCGGAATAACAGGCAGTTTGGCCATGGTTTACAATACGAAGCAGGGCACAGACTGGTAGAATTTTGTCAAGAGAAGTCAATGGTCATAGGAAACACTCTTTTCGAACAACCCAAGAGACAACTCTACACATGGACTTCACCAGACGGTCAAAACAGAAATCAGGTTTGCTATGTGCTCTGCAGCCAAAGATGGAGAAGCTCCATACAGTCAGTAAAAACTAGGCCAGGAGCTCACTGTGCCTGAAGAACTGAGGACAGAGATTTGCAACATTGCACAAGAGGAAGCAACTAAGCCCACCCCACCCCAAAAAAAGAAAGTAGGACTGAAAAATGGCTGGCTGAGGAATCTTTACAGATTGCTGAGGAAAGGAGGGTAGTAAAAGGTACAGAAGAAAGAGAATAATACACCCAATTGAATGCAGAATTCCAGAGAATAGCTAGAAGATATAAGAGTGCCTTCTTAAAACTTCAAAAACATAGAAGAAAACAAAGAATAGGGAGGACCAGAGATCTCTTCAATAAAACTGGAGATATGAAGGGAATATTTCATGCAAAAATGGGCATAATAAAGGACCAAAATGGCAGGGACCAAACAGGGTCACAAGAAATTCAAAAGAGGTGGCAAGATTACATAGTGGAACTATACAAGAAGAAGCTTAACGTCCCTGATAACCACGATGGGGTGGTCACTGAGCCCGAGCCAGACACCCAGGATTGTGAAGTCAAATGGCCTTAGGAAGCCTGAGCAACAACAGAGCTAGTGGAGGAGACAGTATTCCAGCTGAACTATTCCAAATCCTCGAACATGATGCAGTCACAGTGTTACACTCAATATGCCAGCAAATTTGGAAAACTCAGCAGTGGCCCCAGGATTGGAAAAGTTCAGTTTACATTACAATCCAAAAAAGGGCAATGCGAAGGAATGTTCGAACTTCTGCACCATCGCACTCATTTCACATGCTAGCAAAGTGATGCTCAAAATCCTACAAGCTAGGCTCCAGCAGTATGTGGACCGAGAACTACCGGAAGTACAGGCAGGATTTCCAAGAGGTAGAGGAACTAGAGATCAAATTTCCAACATACTTTGGATCTTGGGGAAAGCTAGGGAGTTCCAGAAAAACATCTAGTTCTGCTTCATTGACTATGCCAAAGCCTTGGATTGTGTGGATCACAACAAATTGTGGCAAGTTCTTAAAGGGATGGTACTGGACCATCTTATTTATCTCTTGAGAAACCTGTTTGCGGGTCAAGAAGCAACAGTGAGAACTGGACACGGAACCACTGATTGGTTCATAATTGAGGGAGGAAGTCAGTAAGCCTGCATACTGTCACCCTGCCTATTTAAATTACACGCAGAGTTTTTATTTGAACAACTGATATACCCCCACCTTCGCATGAGCCTTGGGGTGGATTCGAATCATAAAAAAACCCAATATATAAATACAGAAAATACAGAAAACTGGTGCAGACATCCCGGCAATTTAAAATCAATAAATAGCATTAACAATTAAAATACTGCATGAATAAAAATGTCTTAGCCTGGCGCAGAAAGACAAATAACGACGGCGCCAAGTAGAGCTCTCTGGGGAGCGTGTTCCATATATTGCTGGGAGAAAGCAAAAACAACAACAGTGCAAATAACTTTTGACTGAATTTAAACTATAAAGGAATCAGCTGGACATGACAGATACAGAGCAGAACCTGAGATTTTTAAAACAACACCATTTTGAACATGTAAGTAAACCTGGAAGGTATTTAGTGTTAAGAAGGAACTGGAAGGAAGATCTACAACAGGAGAGAAGAAAGAGAATGGCACAGCCTATTTTGAAAAGGCATCACTGTGCAATTCACATTCCCCGCACCCCCAAACACATACTGACTCCAGAAGAGGGCAGAGGGGTATATAGAAGAACATGCCTTGCGAAATTCCCCAGGGAGCAGAGAAAAATAGTGAATTGTACTATCAGTATCCAAGTGATATTGCATGCTACTGGAAAATTAAAAAAAGATAAAGAGTGGGACCCTGATGATTTTACTGCTTGGTATTACAAGTGTTTAGAGGAAAAACAATCCTTCCACTTCAACAAGTTATGTATGAAATCAAAGAAGAGGGCCTGTTACCACCAAGATGACAGGAAGCTCATACAACAGGGATACCTGAAGATGGGAATGATCCCATGTTACCACGGCCCTCAGTTTTAAATGAGCATTATAGAAGTCTTACTTCAAAACTGGCAGAGAGATTAAGAAAATGGATAGGAAGAAGAGATTTGTACAGATCGAGCTGTACTTGGGAGACTAAACTGAAGGCATCGTCGTTGGGATGAATTTGAGCTATAGAAATGAATGTGCTGCCTAACGGAACTTTCTCTTTCAGATGAGATCACTATCAATATTGGGAAAAGGTTGCTTAGACTGGCAGAGACTAGTACATATTATTATTATTTGGTATGACAAGAAGTCGAGGATCAGATTTGATCCTTCAGGATGCAAATGGGAGGGGTGCCTTGCAGGTCCTGATTGGAAGTGGCTCTGTGAGGCAGTGGAACCGGTCTGCATTGCAGATTAGCTAATAATCACCCATGATAGGTGAGGGAAGTTGGGACAGAGCTGATGTTGAAGTCGGAATGCATCATCCATTGTGGGTGAAGGAGTCAGTCAGATCGCAATGCTAAACGCTGGAAATGTCAGAGGTGGAGAGGACTTTCTATCATACCGGTAGGATATGTAAAAGAATGAAAAAAAAAAGACCAAAACTGATACATGTGGAAATGCAGAAAATCATGAAGTGTTACATAAGTCCAAAGATTTGAAAAATTTGCCAGAGAGTCTTTCAAAAATATGTCACACTTTTTTGCTTTATGACAAGTTCAGGACGATTAACAATTGCTTCTAACTGGAAATAGAAACATAGAAACAGAGTGAGTCAAAAGGGGTCTACCAGGGCATCTAGTCTGACCCCTGGTTCCAGCCAACTCTGCTCATATGCCCACCATGTGCATGTCCAGCCTGTCCCTGAACACCCTCACCGATGGGGCCTCAACATCCTCTCATGGAAGCCCATTCTCAGCCTTGTGGTCATAACTGTCAGGAAGTGCTTCCTGGTATCTAAATTGAGCGTTGGTTCCCTGAGCTTTGCTCCGTCATGCCTTCCTTTCTCCCAGAGACCTGGGAGAACAGGTCTCTCCCCACCTCCATGTGACATCCCCACACATACCTGTATGTCGCCAACACATCCCCTCTTTGTCTCCTCTTCCCCAGACTGAAGAGACCCAGTTCCATCAGTCTCGCCTCATACCCCATCCCTGAAAACTGGCAACCATCCTTGGGGCCCTACGCTGCACTGACTCCAACCTGGCTATACCCTTTCTGTAATGAGGGACCCAGAACTGAGTACAATACAACTCCAGTTGCGGGCGCACCAGAGTCGTATGGAGTGGCAGAAATCCCTCTCTTGATCTAGAAGTCACACTTCTGCCTATGCCAATAAGGGTGGCATTCGCCCTCTTGACCACTGCATCACACGACTGGCTCATGTTCAGACTGCAGTCAACCAGCACCCCGAGGTCCCTTTCACAAGTGCTGCTCTCCAGCCTCTTGTCACCTAACCTGTACTTTTGACACCATTCCTATGACCCAAGTGCAGTTTCTTGCCCTTATCTATATTAAAACCTGTTCTCTCCTGCACTAAAAGATTAAGCATGGGCCCTGGGAATGAGTCCTGGGGGACCCCGCTTGTCACTGGCCCCCATCCCAATGATTCCCCACTAATGGTTACCCTCTGATTCGGTGGGTCAACCATGCCCTAATCCATCGGACAGGGCTTTGGTCTATCCCAAAACTCCTCAGTTTCTCACCCAGGATATCATGGGGCGCTTTTCACAGGCCTTGCTGAAATCCAGGTAATCCACATCCACCACATCCCCTCCATTGAGCCACCTCGAAAGCTTGTCTTGGATCTCACAAGGTTTGTCTGGCAGGACTGTTCTTGTGGAAGTCGTGTTTTGTGGATGCCTGCCTATCTCAAGTTTCTTACATCACTGAATGTCTAGCTATTATGTGCCTTTCCATATTTTTCCATACAAGGGACATAAGGCTAAATGGTCTGCAATTCCCCATGTCCTTTCTACTACCGTTTTTGAAAATTGGGGCCAGTGACGCCACCCTCAATTGAAAGCCCCAAAGGTAGGATCAAGCCAGTCAGTCCTTTGTTGTTGTTGTTGTTAGTCGCGAAGTCGTGTCCGACCCATCGCGACCCCATGGACAACATTCCTCCAGGCCCTCCTGTCCTCCACCATCCCCCGGAGTCCATTCAAGCTCACACCAACCGCCTCTGTGACTCCATCCAGCCACCTCATCCTCTGCCGTCCCCTTCTTCTTTTGCCATCTATTGTTCCTAGCATTAGGCTCTTCTCCAGGGAGTCCTTCCTTCTCATTTGGTGGCCAAAGTATTTGAGTTTCATCTTCACTATCTGGCCTTCTAAAGAGCAGTCAGGGTTGATCTCCTCTAGGACTGATGGATTTGATCGCCTTGTGGTCCAAGGGACTCGCAGGAGTCTCCTCCAGCACCACAACTCAAAGGCCTCAATCCTTTTGTGCTCGGCCTTCCTTATTGTCCAGCTTTCCCAGCCATACATTGCAACTGGGAAAACCATAGCCTTGACTATACGCACTTCTGTTGGCAGGGTGATTTTGCCTAAATTTTGCCACCAGAAGCTCATGATCTGAGCCACAGTCAGCTCCTGGTCTAGTTTTTACTGACTGTATAGAATTTCTCCATCTTTGGCTGCAGAGCACATACTCAATCTGATTTCTGTGATGACCATCTGGTGATGTCCATGTGTAGAGTCGTCTCTTGGGTTGTTGGAAAAGAGTGTTTGCTATGACCATTGTATTATCTTGACAAAATTCCACCAGCTTGGGCCCTGCTTCATTTTGTACTCCCAGGCCAAACTTGCCTGTTATTCCAGTTATCTTTTGGCTTCCTACTTTAGCATTCCAATCCCCTATGATGTTAAGGACATCATTTTTTGGAGTTAATTCTAGAAGGTGTTGTAGGCCTTCATAGAACTGGTCAACCTCAGCCTCTTCAGCACCAGTGGTTGGGGCATAGACTTGGAGTACTGTGATGTTGAATGGTTTCCCTTGGATTCGAACTGAAATCATTCTGTCATTTTGGAGATTGTATCCCAGTACTGCTTTTCCTACTCTTTTATTGACTATGAAGGCTACTCCATTTCTTCTGAGGGATTCTTGCCCGCAGTAGTATACCTGATGGTCATCTGAACTAAATTCACCCATGCCTGTCCATTTGAGTTCACTGATTCCTAAGATGTCGATGTTCAGTCTTGTCATCTCTTGTTTGACCACATCCAACTTGCCTTGATTCATGGATCTTACATTCCAAGTTCCTATGGAGAATAGATCTTTGCAGCATCGGACTTTCCTTTCACCTGCAGATGCATCGGCAACTGAGTGTCCTTTCGGCTTTGACCCAGTCGCTTCATTCTTTCTGGCGCTACTAGTACTAGCCCTCCGCTCTTCCCCAGAAGCATATTGGACACCTTCAGACCTGAGGGGCTCATCTTCCGGTGTCATATCGTTTTGCCTTTTGGTTTTCATGTCCATGGGGTTTTCATGGCAAAGATACTGGAGTGGGTTGCCATTTCCTTCTCCAGTGGATCACGTTTTGTCAGAGCTCTCTGCTATGACCTGTCCGTCTTGGGTGACCCTGCACGGCATAGCTCATAGCTTCATTGAGCTACGCAAGCCCTTTCGCCACAACAAGGCAGTGATCCATGAAGAAGTCAGTCAGTCCTAGAGGAGAGCAACTCTGACTGCTCTTCAGATGGCAAGAAGCTGAAGAGAAAATTCAAATCTGTTGGCCACAGAATGAGAAGGAAGGACTCACTGTGGGAGGCAGAGGGGTGCAGAGGCACGGAAGGTGGGGCAAGTCTGGGACCTGCTGCCCCCCATTGCCCTGCTCTTCCTGCTGTGCTTTCCTGCTTCTGAGTTTTCTGGCTGGGTCTTCCTGAGGAAGGAGCCAGCTAGAAGGAATCACTCTGGCTTTGCTTGCTAGTGCTAGCGGTGCTGTGCAGCTGCCCATGGCACTTAGCCGTATCAGATCCAGCAGGCCAGTGACTTACCCAAATCTTTCAATAGAGGCAGGTTGATTGAAATTGTGTGGTTCAAACCAGCTTGGTGTTGCAGAGATGCTGGCACTGAGGACGAAGTCTCCCGTCCGGAAATAATTCTGTGGCTGCAGCTCAGCCCTGTGCCAGGTACATTGGCATGTGGCCTGCATCCTCCAACAGGAGGCCTCTGGGAGGGGCAGCAGCAGCAGGACCAAGAGGGCCACTCTGCCGGCGCTTGGCATGGCCTCCATCCTGCCCCTTTCAGCCCAGTAGAGGAGCAGTTGGAGGAATTTCCTTCTAAATGTACAAGGAGCCCGGCCAGGAAAGGTTCCAGCCAACAAAAGTGGGAATAAGTGCCTGAACAGGAGACTCCTCTGCCGCCCTCAGTCTCTCCCGATCCCTGAGCTGGAGAGTAGAGAAGGAGGCGCTCTCCCCTTTGTGGCTGGATACAAGACACTCCTCTGCCATCCCAGGGAGGGGGGCTCTGGGGTTCAAGGTGGTCCTGGGGGAGGGTGCCCTATGAGGTTTAGGAAGCATAGAAACATAGAAACATAGAAACAGAGCGAGTCAGAAGGGGCCTCCTGGGCCATCTAGTCTGACCTCCGGAACCAGCCGGCTCCGCTCATGACATGCCCACCATGTGCATGTCCAGCCTGTCTTTGAACACCCTCACCAATGGGGCCTCAACGACCTCCCGTGGAAGCCCATTCCACGCCCTCGGGGTCCTAACTGTCAGGAAGTGCTTCCTGGCATCCAAATTGAACCTTGGCTCCCTGAGCTTTGCTCCATTGGAGCGCGTCCTGCCTTCCTCTGCAGGGGAGAACAGGCCTCTCCCCATCTCCATGTGACACCCCCTCACATACCTGTATGTTGCCAACATATCCCCTCTGAGTCTCCTCTTCTCCAGGCTGAAGAGACCCAGTTCCCTCAGTCTCGCCTCATACCCCATCCCCTGCAAACCAGCCACCATCCTTGTGGCCCTACGCTGCACTGACTCCAACCTGGCTATATCCTTTCTGTAATGAGGAACCCAGAACTGAACACAATACTCCAGTTGCGGGCGCACCAGAGTCGCATAGAGTGGTAGTAGTTCCTCTCTTGATCTAGAAGCCACACTTCTGGCTATGCAACCAAGGGTGGCATTCGCCCTCTTGACCACCGCATCACACTGCTGGCTCATGTTTAGCCTGCGGTCAACCAGTACCCCGAGGTCCCTTTCACAAGTGCTGCTCTCCAGCCACTTGTCCCCTAACCTGTACTTATGACAGCTATTCCTATGCCCCAAGTGCAAGACCTTGCACTTCTCCACATTGAACGCCATCCTGTTGTCTCCTGCCCACTTCCATAGTCTGTCCAGATCCTTTTGGATCTGGAGTACCTGCTTCTCAGTTGTGGCCACTGCTCCAGTTTTAGTGTCGTCTGCGAATTTGATCAACAGACTGTTCACCCCTTCTTCCATGTCGTTAATGAAAAGATTAAACAGGATCAGCCCCAGGACAGAGCCCTGGGGGACCCCGCTTGTCACTGGCTGCCATCCCGACGATTCCCCGCTAATGGTTACAAGCAGAGAAGCAATACATGATAATTTCAATGATTACATGCCCTCATGGTTGGAGCACCTCTGTGGCTTCCTGACAACATTCCCCACTCCCATGTGCAAGAGAGGCACGCTCTGAGAATGTGCCCATGCAGCCCAGGTGAAGCAAGGAGGACCAAGGGATCTTTCCCTCATGTGCTTTGCAACTGACCTTTAACGTGTGACCTGCAGCATCCCCCTTTTCTGTCCCCCCACAGGAAGTGTTGCCTTGCAGTGAGGCAGCCTGGCCCTGCAAAGCCCCTGCCTCACTTTCTCCCTTCTCATTCCTGGTGCGCTCAGCTTGCTCCCGGGAGGTCATGCTCACGCCACCTGTTCCTCCACAGGCTTCACCATCATCATGGTGCCAACGGATTTCTCCGCAGTGTCCGGCTTCAGCTCCTGGAATTGGACAGACTGAGATTTTGCCAAAACGCTGCTCGTGAAGGAATGGCCAAGAAGTGCAACAAGAGGGAAACTCCATGATGGAGGATCAGTTCCGTCCATCCCATCCCAGCTGACTCTGAGGGACTTGGCAGGAGGGTCTTCCCATCTCTCCTCTTCCCTCCACTCCTATTTCCCTTGGGAACAGCTTCTGCTTTTCTTCCTGCTGTGCCCACTCCCCATTCCTGACATTCAGATCCCCTTCCTGTGTGTGTGCTGGGACAGCGTGTTTCCTGTCTCTCCAGGAATTTGAAGCAGGTTGTGGATGTTGTTGTTGTTGTTGGTTGTCAAGTCACATCCAACCTATCACGACCCCATGGAAAACATTCCTCCAGGTCTTCCAGTTGTCCTCCATCCCCCAGAGTCCACTTAAGCTCACACCAACTGCCTCAGTGACTCCATCCAGCCACCTCACCCTCTGCTGTCCCCTTCTCCTTTTGCCCTCAAAGTTGAGGATTGACATATCTAAAAGCAGAAATGGAACCGTTCTTGCTGGACAAGACTAAGCAGGGGAGATTGTTGTGCATCTCTGCACGGGATCGAGTGTGCAAGCAGTGGGATGGGGTCTCAGAGATCCAGGTCCAAATCCCCGCTCATCCCTGAAGCTCACTGCATGACTTCTGGCTGGTCCTTCACTCTCGGCCTATCCTACCTTGCAGGGTTGTTTTTGTTGTCAGGAAGAGAACACTGAGGAAAAGCCAGCAAAGTGCTTGCTTTCCTCATGCTTGGAAAAGGTCAGAATAAAGGTCAGAATGTGGTGCTAGCAATTATAGTGAAAACAATGGAAAGAATGTCCATGGAAGACCCCAGCAGAAAATTCAGCGGAAAACACCTCACAGAGCAGGCATTGCCAGGGGCATCCAGGCTGCCCGGAAATGGCCTGCACATGATCACGTTGTCAGACTTCGTGCCACATCAAGCCAGCTGTGCAGGAGTGGAAGGCTCTGGTTTAGGCTGGCCCTTGTGTGCAGAAAGGGAACCCTGACCCCTGGGGGCCATCCTGAGGTTGTGGGAGAGAAGCCCGCCTTCCATATGCTGCAGCAGGTCCTCCGGATTACCTCCAGCTGCACGCACAGGTCCAGCCGGGCAGCCCCAGCAGCTCCCCATGGGGTGAGGCGGTGGGCAGGGGGGTGTGCAGCCTGGGGGTCTCCCTGGCCCTCCTGCTCCGCACGTGCTCCTAAGATGTTTCCTCCACGGATGCATTATGGCTCCAGGGAGGTCTCCAGCTCCAGCTGCCCCTCTTGTTGGAAAAAGGAGGAAGGAAATGGGCCGAGGAATGCAGCTCTGGACTCTCTGGGAAGGGAAGGGAAGGGAAGGGAAGGGAAGGGAAGGGAAGGGAAGGGAAGGGAAGGGAAGGGAAGGGGGTGGCTCCGGGAGACACGTTTGGAATTGCGACCAGGTTGCCAGAGGCTGCACCTTTTTGGCCTGAGTAGCTGGTGCCTTAGAGGAAAGCGGAGCGGTTTTCCTCAGAGGTGGAGGAGGCCTGGCCAGCCCAGGCTGAGCGGCTGCAGCTGGAGACCCATCAAGTCCTTGCCTCTGAGCCCAGACCTCAGAGCTGAGGCCAAAGAAGGTGCTCTAGTGAAAGGTTACACTTCTTAGTGATTCCACAGAAGTGCCACACACACGGAGCCCCTGAGCATGTGCAAAGTGTTGTGGTGGACTTGTGATAATGCAAAAAAGTACTGGATTAAAATACATAGATGGATGGAGGAGATATTACAAAAACCCTTTGACTTTAAAGCCAAAGTTTTCTTGTTAGGCATCATACTGGAAAACGTTAACAGACAGGCAGTGTATCTGATGCTGCACCTAATCACAGCGGCGAAGATTGCATTTGCTCAATATTGGAAAAGTGAGGAGCTTCCCATCGATGGATTGATTGTAAGAAAGATCTTGGACTGTGCCGAAATGCATAGATTGACTTTAGTGTCGAAGGAGACAGAGGATACTGATTTCTATCGAACATGGGACTCTTTCTATAATTGGCTGGAGAAACGGGACCTGGCGTAAATTTAGAGACTTTTTTAAACTATTATAAATTGATTTGAAATTTGACTTTAGAATGCTTAAAAAATATGTAGTAGGAGGTTGACCTAGTAAATCCAATGTTTGCCATGTTTGAGGTTTTTTAGTGTTAGTTTAAAATGTTAATAAAATATATTAAAAAACAACAACAAAATGCAAAGCCTGGGTCATTAGATCCACTCTGCTTTCCTCCGCGGGGCTAGCACTCAGAAGAGGCAGGGCAGGGCCATTCTGCACATGGTGGGACCTCCGCTGAGCGGCTCCCCATGTCCCCACTCTCTCCCTGGGCTTCCACCCAGAATGAGCTTATTGGGGGTGTCCAGACGGGGTAGCACCAGTGCAGAAGACCCAGTACGGGGTGCAAAAGTGTCCCCATTTCCCAGTTCTGGCTCATTCTCTGCACAGGAGGCTGGATGGGGGAGGGAGGATCTCCGCACACCCGCTGCCCCCTGCTGGACTCGGCCCTGCTTGGGTTGGGCAAGGACCTCCCGGCTCTTCCTCAGCCATGCCAGGGGCACACACGCTCCTCCCTGGGCAAGAAGCCCCTCCATGGCCTCCTCGAAGCCTAGCCTTGGTCATCAGCAGGCTGGCCAAGCAAGATTGGTGGGGGGCTTCTGTTTCCTGAGGTCACCCCAGCCCCCCATTCACCCTGCAAGGAGATCACTTTATGGCAAAGACCTACACAAACACGATGCAAACAAGACAGACACAAACACAAGCAGATGGCCATCAAAACCCAGTGCAACCATGTCACGTACCTCCATGTTTTGATCTGTAAACAAATCCAGGATTTCATGGCTCCTGGTGCACCAATGCAAGATCCTGACTGCAGATGCCCAAATTGGGAGCTAGCTTAGATCAGACTTCGTTTGTGTTGGAAAAATTTGGATAAATCCTGTCAGAAAAACATTACTTCTGTGTGCTTTTGAATTGTGGGATCAACTCCTGTACTCTTTCTCAAAACCAAGCTAAGTCACTGTTTAAAAAAGCATTGCAATTCAGTTTACCAGGAAGTTTCTTCCTAGCCTAGAGGGCTCCGTGTGCCCCGGCCAATTCAGAATGGTGCGGATGCATTGCTCAGGGTCTGAGTCTAGATAAGCTTATGAGTTCATGCATAGTTTCAGTAGCTTGAATTGACATGTCTACCCAGACCTGGAGATCGGTTCAAGTTACTCAACTAAAGTGTCAATGCACTGTAATTAGGAATATTGTAATCTCATTGTTACGGTATGATTGACTGGCATTCCTTTATCTGTTCTGTATGTGACGACCTCAGAACCTTATTGTAATGTCTGCATTCTGTCATCAACTGCCCTGTACCTGCGAGGTGACCAAGGGAGTATAAACGCCCTGTAATGGAACTGAAGCTTTGCAGCAGAGTTCCCCTCTGCCTGCCCGGTAATGCGTTATCGTGAGTGTACTGCAGGAGCCTGGGTAATGCAATAAAGCCAAGATGGTCTGGATGCTTGATCTTTCCCATGAGCCCGAGTTTTATTTCCTCTTCTCAAATTGCGATTCCGGGATTCTGACAATTTGGTGGCAAAGGTGGGATTGTGGGTTTTGGCCCTTTATCCTGGGTGGGAGAGATGGTAAGTTTGGCCAAAATTCTCTCCACTGAAGAAGTACAGATACTGGCCATCTCTTCTGTTTCGCAGGCGGGTCAATGTACTTAGATCTGGTTTTGAACCTCTTTGCACGTGGGCTTTGGCTGTGGACTCCCAGGAAGCATGGGGGTCTCAGAATCTCAGTTTACTACCCCATGGACCCCTCTGCATCAAATTGCAGGGTGGTGTGGATGGCCGTGGGTGGCACCTGCAGGGTTGTTGTGGAAGCACTTGGTATTTTGATGAAAGATCTACCCATGTGAGTACATGTTAGCACTGGGGTTTGTGCAGAGTTTTATGTTCACTGTTTGTGAAAGTCTTGTGTTCCTCGTTTTCTGTCTTGTCTGTCTGTATTTTAAAGTGTTCCCCTTTCTGGGAGGTAGGCATAGCCCAGAGGGGGTTTTGGGGTTCCTCAGGAAATAGAAGCTCCCCACGCAGCCGCACCAATCTGTCCTCTTCAGGGCACGGTTGAAAGCAAGGGAGCTGATGGGTGTTCTTGCCCCTGAGATGAGGATGTGTGAACCTGGCTTTGATTGAGATAAAGATTCATGAGGTCATTTGGCTGAGCCCAAGCATGGCTGAGTCCGGCTGGGAAAAAGCTGATGATCAGGGTAATATGTGTGTGAGATTCTTTCCTTCCCCCATTCCTTCTATATGAGCCAGAACTGGGAAGTAAGGAAATGTGTGGCCCTGGAATTGGGCTTGCAATCACAGGTCCTACCCAGTTTTCTGGACATCCTCAATACGCTTATCCTGCGTGAAAGCCCTGTGTGAAAGAGGGGTATAGAGAAACATTTTTATGCAGGTCCTTTCCTTGTCAGAAACCGGGAACACTGTTTTAATGTCTTTAATGCAAGTTTTTCTGCCTCTTTCATCTGCCTTACAGCCCTCGTAGGTAGGAAGATTTTCTTGTTAGATTAAGTAATGTGCATTTGAAATTTCAGGAGGTGATGCTGATTGGCAGATTAAAGATGGGGAAAAAAAGAGAGAAAAAATGTATGTATTATAATACCTCAGTAGGAATCCTGAAAGGATTTTCAGAGAGATAAAGAAAGGGGGTTTTCTTTTATATTGGGAACATTTTGCTGGTAAAGTCTTGAAAATTTAAATTGTTGTGTTTAGCAATTAGCCTGAGCAGTAGCAGGCTGGAGTTCAACAGGGCAGAATGTAAAATCAGGGGAAGGCAGATTGCAGTTAAGCATTGATAAATATTTCTGCCCAAATTGGTTGGTTTCCCCCCCCCCCACCTGCCCCGTTGAACTTGCAACTGTTTGCAATGTGAAGTTTGAATGAAAGACAAAAAGATTTTTTTTCTGGATGTTGTGTGTATGCCATGTGAGAATGAGAGTGTATTTGACTGGAATTCCTTGCTTCAAGGGGTGCTTGGTGTGTGAGGGAATTTTAAGAATTTTGGTAAATGGTGATCTGGTCCTTTTTCTACTGGAAAAGAAAAAAATGAAAGAAAGGTGTAACTTTTGGAGTAAAGACAAGAAAAAAACAAATGGAGGAAAAAAAGAGGAATGGTCTACCTTGCTAAGAGCACCCCCATTATTTAAAGAGACAGTAACTGCAGCCTCTTCTCTGGGTTTGGTCTGGCCAACTGAATTCAGGGGGGATTTGTGCTGGAAAATGTGGATTTCTTGACTCTGTGGGCTTGGCTATTCCACAGAGCCAAGAAAAGGGGGGATGCTCTGGCAGAAAGGTACCACCACTTTCTGAGTACTGCAGAAGCAGCACACACAAAGCCTCTGAGCATGTGCAGAGTTCGAAGTACTTTGGGAGCATTGAGCAGCTCTGCTTCCAGTCACAGATTTGAGGCAGGCTTGCACTATGTTCTCAAAAGAAGCCTTTGAGTATCTAGAAAACTCTCAAAAGAAATCTTGGTGTCTTAAAATAAAAAAAATAATATACAGTTGTGTAACTGAGGCAAAGCATTTGAGGTTCTGTGAGTATTCAAAGCTTGTATTGCCTCAAGGAAAACTTTTCCATGGGAAGGTTTGGGTTAAAACCAGGACCCTTGAGCACTCTCAATGAGTAGCTAGGGGATTTTTTTTAGGAAGGGAATCCTTCCAAAAAGCAATGTTGTGAGCAATTTGTGTCAGCCATCAAGAGTTTTTTTCATCTCAAATAACTTCCATTTTATTATGCAACATGGATCTGGGTTTTGTATATGTGTGTATAAGTTCTGAAGTCTACCATCTTGTTGTTGCTATGCTAGAACTGCATGACTGGGAGGCAGTGGATGGAACTGGGGCTGTGTGTGTGTGCATGCACACGGATGCAGTGGGAGGGATTCCTTTGCAAATCTATGAGGCTGCATTACCTTGTTCAACAAAAAGTTTTGTTTCCTTTTCCCTTTTGCAATGTTGCCAAATATTAATGATAGTGATAGTGGTAACAATCTTTACTGTTGTTACTTCTGTTACTGATGGTGCTAAAAGAAAAAAAAATCCTTATAGTAGCCAAATGTTTGTTGGGGTCTGAGCCCATTTGCCAGCCCAAGGATGTGGGCAGCTAAAATGGCAAGTTCCCAAAGCTTCTTTCCGTGAACATAAGCACTCGTATGTTCATCTAAAAGTTTGTCTGTGTTAACAAAGGGTTGGTGCATTTTGTATCTGTGTGGGATAATAAGAAATTGTGTAAAGAAATAAGAAATTGTGTAAAAGAAATTGTGTAATAAGAAATTGTTTAAAACTTCTGATTGTCCAGCAGGAAGCACATTTCTCTTTAGCCCAGGCAAGCAACAGGTTTGTGCAACACCAGTTCAAAGGAGGAGCTCTTCTGGGTGCATTTTTGCATTGGTTGGATTGATTTCAGCAACCCAAACATTTTCTTCTGGAGACTGTGCTAAAGAGACTCGGAAAGAACAGACTTTACCTCTTGAGGTTTCTCTCCAAACTCATGTGGATCTCTCTGCCACTGCCTGCAACCAGCTACTGTGACGAAATGTGCAAGCATTTTTTTTCCTCTATGTAACCTTCTTTTTTCTGAGCTGCACCTTTCCAGGAACCAAACAGCCACGCTGGCACCTCAGAAAAGAAAAGAAAAAGACTCCTTTTCTCTACAGATTTGGAAGGAAAAGCCCTCCATGTCCCATGCTACGCCCTGGCTCCAGGGACTGCAGTGACTGTGATGGGGATCCCTTCCTGTGTTCTGCCTTGCTCCATTGCATCATTTATAAGGAATAACCAGGCAAACCGTGAGATGCAAGGTCTACAAGCTTGAGTGTAGTTTAGACAACGAAATCTGGAAGAATTGCCTAAAAGGGCAAGACAAATGACTGAACTGGGCATCAGGCCATTGCTTCACATCACACTGCTCCCACCTTGCAAAGCAGCTGACCCAAGTTTGGTGACCAGAAGGGATGGTGGCCTTAGACAGGGTATTCATCACCCCGAGGGCCTCAGCCCAGACGAGGATGAAATTCTGAAGGCTGCAATGGGTCAGAGGAGGCCTAGGGAGCGAAGGAACCAGGCTCCAAAATTGGGTGGCAAAACTGGAGGGAGGCGGGGGAGCAGGAGAGGATGAGCGCTGGCTGGCACCGAGTTCTTCGCAGCCAAAGGGGGGCCAAGTCAGCATGGAGTTTCCCAGGAGGACTGCTAGCATTGGGGTTGCACATCATGTGATTTGAACTGTTTGCTTTCTTTCTCTTTTTCTTCGATGCTTTTTGCAATTGTTTCCAATTTTTCCTACCCTTTGAATTGAACTCTCAGCAAATACACAAGTCTCCATTGTATGCAAAAACTTTCTCCGCACATTAGTTTGGTTTTGAGATGGAAGCTTTTTTTGGGGGCGGGGCGGGGGGAAGGTTGAAACAGGATTTATCCAAACTGACTCACTTGTTTGTGTCACATAGCAAAGCGAGTGACAAAGGGGGGATTGTTGGGAAAATTTGGGTAAATCCTGTCTGAAAAGCATTACTTTTGTGTGTGCTTTTGAATTGTGGGATCAAATCCTGTCTTCCTTCTCAAAACCAAGCTGTCACTGTTTAAAATGCCATTCCACCACTCCTTTTCTCTCACCTTTAGCTGTGGGCTACAGAAGACAGAGCCATTCAGTCCAAATATACATTGTTAATTAATCATTGTTGGAATCATTGTTGTATCTTGATAGCCCAGAGGGCTGCATGGTCCCTGGTCACTCAGAATGTTTAGAATCCAGATAAGAGTTCGGGTTCATGCATAGTTTCAGTGGCTTGAATGTACATGTGTAAGCAGTCCTGGAGATGGGTTCAGGCTTGTGGACTAAAGTGTCAATTAGAAATATTGCAATCTCATTGTTACTGTGTGATTGACTGACATTTCTTCATCTGTTCTGTATGTGATGACCTCAGAATCTTAGTGTAATCTTTGCATTCTGTCATCAATTGCCCTGTACCGTTATGTGACTGGGAGTGTATAAAAAGTCTCTAGCTCTGTTGAAGCTTTGCAGCAGAGTTCACCTCTTCCTTGCCCGGTAAGGCCTGATCGTGAGTCAACTGCGGGGCCTGGGATAGACAATGAAGACACGGAGGTTCATAACGACTGATCTTTCCTACGACCCCAAGTTTTATTTCCTATCTCAAATGAGATTGCGGGATTCTGACATGATGGAGCAGACTTCTGTGCGTCCCTTGGACCGCAAGGAGATCAAACCAGTCAGTCCAAGAGGAGATCCAACCTGACTGCTCTTTAGAAGGCCAGGGACTCAAGATGAATCTCATATACTTTGGCCATCGAATGAGAAGGAAGGACTCACTGGAGAAGAGTCTAGTGCTGGGAGCCAAAGATGGCAAGAGGAGAAGGGGACGGCAGAGGATGAGGTGGCTGGATGGAATCACGGAGGCAGTTGGTGTGAGCTTCAGTGGACTCCAGGGGATGGTGCAGGACAGGAAGGCCTGGAGGAATGCTGTCCATGGGGTCGTGATGGGTCGGATGTGTATTCGCAACTCCCTATAACACATAGGGCTCGCCCTACTTCAAACATCAGCCTCCTGAGGCAGTGGGTCACCTACCCCTCTTTGGCATCTTCAAGCAAGCTTGCGGTTTGCTGTTCTCTGCCTGTCACATCCGAAGACATGCCAGCGCTTGGTCTGGGAAGAAGGCCTTGGCCAAACCAGGCCCCGGAATTTTAAATGTTGGGGTAAACTCCTCCCTTCGAACAGGGAAGCATTCTGGAATATACTGCAAAGAAAGGGCATTCACCACAAACATGGCCACAGTCCTAAACCTCTTCAGAATAATTCTAGCTGCTGTGTGAGACCTGAAAGTGGCACCACTGATTTTTCACAACTGATACTTTCAGAAATGGCTGCAAGTCATCTCCATTTTTATATTTTGATGATTCTGGGCTATCCCATGACAAACCCAACAATGAAGGACTCATACTTCAGCCTCCCACAGAAGATCGAAGCTGTGTGACCAACCGGGGTTGGCTGGAGGCTTTGGCCTACGTGCAAATGCTGTGGAGCCCCAGGGAGACGTGACGTCGGCCCTTGCAGCAGAGGGTGTGCTGAGGAACACTGCTTTTAGCAGTGTCCCCCTCCTTAAAAGCAATTCCCCCAACCCCTCACTGAGCGTGCGGAAAGGGCCTTCTGTTTGGAATCAATCCTCCCTCCATGCAGATCTTCCCCTTGAGGCAATAAAAGCTCTGAACTCTCACAGGTTCTCCCTCCGTGTCCAGCAACTGCGGTGCCTCATTGGCACAAGCCCTCCCTATTTGAGGCACACCAAGATTCCTGTTGGGTGTCAGCCCAATCCAGCCTCCACCTGTGGCTGGAAGCAGAGCGGATCTACCTCTCAAAGGTGCTTTGCACATGCTCAGATGCTCTGTGTGCCCACTACCGCGTTCATAGGAAGGTGATACCTTCCGAACCAAACAAGGGATGGACAGCAGGTGTTTTCTTGCATCACCAGCTGCTCGTAACAAGCAAGGCAACACCCCCCCCCCTTTGTACTCATTTTTGTTTCCTTTTCCAAAGGGTCAGCGGCTGCATCCCCCTCCCCCTTTCTTTCGCTCTCTCTCTCTCTCGTGAACCAGATCTCCACCCTCTCTGGTCAAGTGTCTCAGAGTTCTCGCCCACCATGCCCCATCCCAGGGGCATCACAGGCCAAGCCTCCACCTCACAGAATCTCTCTCCCACAGAGAAAACTCCCAGCACAAACAAACTACAAACTCCCAGAGAACATGTAGAGTATTTTCTAACTTTCTAGTCATGCACACAGGAGTTGCAGATGAGGGTAAGAATAGGGATATTTCAGCAGATAACGTGTTCTTGAGTAAGGAGAATATGAGAAATTGCCGAGAAGAGTGGCCATAATAGCACAGTAATTATGGCTGATCACACAGAGTTGACATGGCAACAAGGGGGGCACATGAAACATGACGGTCCTGCACAGGATCTTGATTTCTGACCACTGTGACTTCTCTGCCTGGCCAGGTAGACCTCCAACAGCAGTCTCTTGAGTGGGCAGGAAGACACCAGACCCGAGTCCTCAGCTGGTCTCAATTCCCTGTGCTCCCCCTCCACACACACACACACACACACACGGCCTCTGGGACCATCTCATGGCTTCTCTCGAGTGCCAGGTTTTACACTGCTGGTTCAATGGTGAATGATTTGATCACAGGCTGAATCCTTTGTTTCTAGTGCTGGGGTCTTTGTTTTGTGTTGCTCCGTTTTCTCACTGCATCGAAGGGGGCATCCCGGGGTGCCTGGAGAATGATGAAGCACCTCTCCTTTTTGTGTAGTGAAGAAAAGCCCCTGGGAGCTCCATGCTCTGTATGCAGTGCTGAGGCTGGGATGGGGGTCTCCTGCTTCTTGTCTGAGGGGCCGACAAGCCCTGAGAGCCACGTGCTCCTGGCTGGCCACTTGCCCTGAGCTGTGATGGCTGTTTAGCTGCCCTTCCCATCCCTTCCCCTCTTTTACCCTCATTCATCCTTTCAAACTGGATGCTCATGAACACCCCACCTCTATTTTTATCCTTTCTATACACGCCTCTTTCTCCCCAACTTGGGTGTCTGGTATGCTGAATCCTGAGGCTGTTCCTGGATTGAAGAAAAAGGGAAGCCCCACCTGCGATGCTTCCCAGGTCGTGGGAGAGAGATACAAAGCCTGGTTTCTGTAATGCTGAACAAGCATTGGAATAAAATTCCCCCTAAGCTTAACAGCTGAACTGTGGCGGGCAAGACCCGAGGGAGCCTGGAGTGTCTTTTGGGAGGCTGGGGGCCTGGTGGGGGGAGTGCCAAGCGGTAGGCCAGGGTGGCCCAGTTCCAGCCCCCCCCATCCTCAAAGCTCCTGGTAGATGGTGGGCCAATCACTCCCTTTGAGCTCAGGGTAAGGAATGGAGGACAAACTTGTAAGCAACGTGGGGTGTTTGCAAGAGGAGAAAGGGCAGAGAATACCTGCGGCCTAAACACAAAATGCAGTGCCCAATATGCCTCCCCCTTCTGCTCTCTCTGCATGCTCCATTTCTCCCCTGCAGTCAATTTTTGGCTGGTGCACTCCTTCAAGTGTGCGCTGTGAGGGGCAGGGGGACCCCCATGTACACGGACCCCTGGCCTTCCCAATGTGATGTAAGCTGCCTTGAGCCCTTCATAGGAAAAAGGCAGGATATAAATCGCAATATAAATAAATAAAATAAATAAACTTTGCAAATGATGCACTGAGTTAAGTGGGCCAGTTGCTCCCCACGTAGCCCAGGAATCACCGAACAGAGACTGAAGCAGCCATCCCCACCCAGGCAGCCACGTTCCCAGAAGGCGTCTGAGCTGGAATCCAGGCCAAGGTTGCTCATGCAGGAGGAGTCTGGCTGGACTACCTCTCCAAGCAGAGCCACCTCCGCCCTCAGGGCAGTTTCCCTGCTGACTCCAAGTGAAACTGGAGCTCTCAGGGCTGGGAACGGACTTCTTCACCCTGGAAAAGGACCTGGAGGGATTTCCAAGCTGCATTGCCGGTACCCTGTCAAGTTCTGGGCAAACATTATTTGTCTGCTCACACTTCAACATATAGAATGAAAATGTAAAAGACTGAAAAGAAAAAATATTTATAGAAATAATTAAAAAAGACAAAATGCAAAGCTTAGCTGAGGAGGATAACAAGGGAAGATTTTTTGCACACTGCTTCCCCGGGTATGAAATGGAGCTTTTATTTTTCCCAACTACTGAAAAGTGCAAAGGATGATTTTTCTAAAATCCTTGAAAGTGATTCTGCCCATATGCCATGAATGGATCACTGGCTTGTTCTGAACAATTGGAATTTTGATCTCTTGGTGAAAAAAACAAGCATAATTTAGGCTTTGTTTTTCATCATGAGATGCTCCTTGGTATTCAGGTCAGGCCTCACTAGAATGACGTAGCACTTGGGCAGGAAGATGCAGCCCAGCAGCCCAGCGCTGGAGGCCAAGATGGAGAAGACCTGGACGGCCACCATGTACTTCCCCTTGGTGCTCAGGTAGGTGGGCACGAAGGACACCCAGATGCTGCAGAAGACCAGCATGCTGAAGGTGATCAGCTTGGCCTCGTTGAAGGCCCCGGGCAGCTTCCTGGCCAGGAAGGCCACCGTGAAGCAGACGGCAGCCAGGAAGCCCATGTAGCCCAGGGCAGCGTAGAACATGGCCACAGAGCCTTCGTTGCACTGCAGGACGATCTGCCCAGCCTGGGAGTGCATGTCAGAGTCAGGGAAGGGGGGAGCAGTCCCCAGCCAGATGGTGCAGAGGACCACTTGGACACTGGAGCAGCAGATGACAATGGAGTTGGCCAAACTCCTCCCCAGCCAGTTCCTGGCCCTGTTGCCTGGCTTGGTGGCCAGGAAGGCCAGCACCACAGTGACGGTTTTGGCCAGGAGGGAAGAGATGGCCACCGAGAAGATGATGCTGAAGGCTGCTTGTCGCAGGAGGCAGGTGATGCTTCTTGGCTGACCGATGAAGAGGAAGGAGCACAAGCAGCAAAGCAGGAGGGAGACAAGCAGAGTGTAGGACAGGTCGCGGTTGTTCGCCTTGACTACTGGGGTGTCTTGGAATTTTCTGAAGATCCCCAGTATGACTCCTGTGGCGATGGAGAAGAGCAGGGCCATGCCAGAAAGGAAGGACCCCAAATATTCTTCATAGGAGAGGAAGGTGATGACCTTGGGGATGCACAGATCCCGGGCCTCATTTGGATGCTGATCTTCTGGACACTTCAGGCAGTGCTCTGCATCTGTCTGAAGCAAGACAAAGAGCACCTGAGAGCCATTCCAGTTTCTGTTGTGTGCGTTGTATTCAGCATTCTGGTTTTTCCTATTACTACTAGTAGTATAAATGGTTCTAGTGCAAGTACAGGCATGATTCTGGTGTGAGAGGAAAAGGGGGCTGGTTGTTGTGGTTTGCCAGAGCAATTTCTGCTCCCCCAATGGGAGGTCTGTTGGTGGAGGTTTTTTGGTGGCTGTACTGAGTTGGTTGAGGTGGGTGGAATGCTTCACTTGGCCACAACTGTCAGACTGGAGCCAAGAGGTTGCCATGGAATGGGAACCCAAGCCTAGTTCTGACTAGGCGAAGCAGTCCACTAGGTGACTGTGGGCCACCCCAGACTCTTTGTCCTGCTTTCCTCCCACAGAAGGAGAGGGTCCTTGTGCCACGTTCTCGTGGGTGAAAAAAGTGGAATGACAAGACCCTGCCCATGTGGGGAATGAAGAGTTATCTGGAGAAATGGAGAAGGGAAGGAGAGATGCAGGGGCCACGGTGGGCAGGGGAGGCTTCGCAGCAATCAAAAGTGAATGGGAAAAACACCTGGAGTGCCCTGAAGGCCAAGGAACCTGGGGCTGTGGGAGCAATGAGGAATCAGGCCTTCTGGGAGATGGAGAACAGAAGGCAGAACTTGGCCCATGCAATGCTTCCAGGTGTGGAGGGAGGGGTTGACAAAACCATGTCCACAAACAAAGATTTTTTGCCCTGATACTCCACATGCAACCCAGCAGTCCAAATTTCCTTGCAGGATGGTTTAGCGCCCCCACACGTGCCACATACCATGGCTGGATCCTTGCCCTCCCCCCAGGCACTGCCTTTCCGTCTGCGCACACCCACCTTCCCGAGTGGAGATGGTCCCTTCCGCACACGGAGCGCAGTCATAGCAGCACAGGGGCTCCCCTTCGCGAGCCACCTTGAAGAATCCCAGGCGGCAGCTCTCCACGCACCTGGCCTGGGGCAGGGGCTGAGCGAGAGAGAAGGAGCGTCAGGGGAGGAGGTTTGAGGCTGAGGAAGCTGGGGGCTGGGGAGTCTGAGCTTCAAAGGGAAGAGAGTGGAGGACCAACCTCTCGTCAGGGGATTGCAGAAGTGAATCCCATCTGAAGAAGCCAGATGGTGAATGCATCTCATTCATTCTCTGCATCTTTTACATATCAGGCTATTGATTTATTCACTCCATCTCTGTCTTTCTGATCATCAAGAATGTTAGTGAAGGGATGGATAAAAAAAACAAGGGAATACTGGGGATGGCTTTCTTCACCTGGTCTTTCCATCTCGGCCACACCATGGGATTTCGGTGAATGGTCAGTCTGGGGCCAGGCAAGCCCCATCTTTCTAGACTCCCAACTTTCACTCTTGCAGCAGTATTATTTGGAAATCCCACCCAGCTGACAAGGTCCAGGTCGGCTGCCAAGTCTCCGTTCTCATCCAAATACACCCCAGCAATAGCACGATTGTGAAACTGGGGGTCTCTCAGGAAAGGGTGGAGCTGGAACAACACAGAAAGCAAAGCCTTTGAGAAGACACGTTTCATAACCCAGTTTTTGCTCAGAGCTCCTCCCCGTTTAGTGGGGCTGCATGTGACCCCGAGAAAGGACAGGATTATGCTCTCCCTGCTCGATGCCCACTCTCTGCTTTGGGAATTTAGGAAATAGACAAGGGAAGCCTCCTCACTGAGGGAAAAAATAGGGATAGGGAAAGGGAGGGCAGTGTCTGTGAGGGAAATTTTTCAGGAATACTGGGAAGTAGCAAATGGACCTTTCTTTCCCAGTTTGCGAGGGGAATGTCATTTTCAGTTCATCATCAGACCTGTTTTGGAGAAAAAAATTTGGACAACCTTTCTCTGTTGACTTCTAATATTTATCTTGGATGAGCAGTATATACGTAGCTCTTCCTTTAGAATCGCCTTTTTTAAACATTCCCAACCCTTGGAGACTGCTTTTTTCCTTCCTGTTGTTAGCCATGAGCCTTTGTTTAGCATGGTTCCGAGTGTCTTAAAATGGGCTTTCCTGCCATTTGAGGCGTCAGTGGGACCACAGCTGGATGTCCTTCTCTAAGAGTTTGCGCACGGCATGGGTGCTTTCCCCACACTCCCTGTAACTGCCGCTTTTTGCATTGGGTCTTCCACTTGGGGTCCCTGCAGCCTGCGAGTCTGATTTTTGGAGTACTGAAATCGGTCACAGGGTTGCACTGCCTTCAGTAGTGCAGAGCATCTTCCAGCATTGTTGCTCTTGACAGGAACCTCATTCCTCTTCCTGCAGGATTCCCTTCCCTGGGCTCAGCTCCTTGATCCTCTTCAGGCTCCTTTACTGCTTTAGTGTTGCAGATGAACTGCTCAACCCCAAAACTCGACTTCTTTGCCTTGCCTTGAGGGTGCACAGTTGCCGCTCCAGCGCTCTCACTTTTCCTGCCAGGATGGCTGCTTGCTGGCCCTTTTTGCGCACTCCTGACTTTCTGACCTTACGCAGAAACCAGACATGGCATGGGGTTGCAGGCAACTTCCATTGGGAAGGGTCCTTGGTCCAGATTCCCTGATTTTGGATTCTGCATACAGCACCATTCAAGACTTTCTCCTCTGCTACCTGGAATGTGGCGAGCAGAGCCCCCTTTGCTCTGTCTTGGTCTCCTCTTCCACTGTCACTGCACTGCCAAACTCCTGCGACCTCTCCAAGTCGGCTCGCTCACTGGAAGTTGGCTTGCTTCTCTCGCAGTCCCAGAGCAGCTGGGGACCCATTTACTCCTCTTCTCAGCCACGAACCCGAATGTTTCCTGGGATCAGGAATGCAGGCACACCAACGGTGGGGTGTGCTCAGCCAGCATAGCAGGTCCAACATGGGTCAAACATGGGAATAGCAGGCCAGTTGTTATACTCTTTCTGGTGCCAGGTAAAGACATTTTTATTTGACCATTATTTCAACAATCAATGCTTTTAGACATATTAGGATGTTTCCCTTCACAGTCACACTTTCTATTTATTCCTCCTTTTTCTCTAGTTGTGATGTTTTTTATATTGTTTTAATAATTGACAATTTATATTCTACTTTTATACTTTATATTGTACTTTTCAATATGGGACAGGATATAAAGGCCAGTAATTTATAAAGAATGAAAAAATAAAGAATTGCCTTGTGTTCTGACCCAGGCAAGATAGCAAGCCTGTGTAAACTTAGGTCAGGGATCTGCACAAGGGCCTGTGCAGTCCTCACACTGTTTCTCTCTGCTGCTTCAGAATGACTTGAAGCAACTCTATGGGCCACGATCAGATGCACTCAGTTATGGGGAAGGAGCAAAAGAGGAACAGGACAGAAAGTGTTCAAGCTGTGCCATCATTTGGAAAATCTCATCCCAGTTTCTCACTCTGAATTCCATACAATACCCAAGAAGGGGAGGAAATACCTGCCATGGATGAAGCTGGAGCACATCTAACTTTCCTTCAGGATTTATGGACTTCCTCCTGGATCTGGAGGAAAGAGCCGCATCCACAGCACGGGCCACAGCCTGGACGGTGCTGTAAGAGAAGCTGTCCAGAGAGAGTGCTCGCTCCTTGTCCACTTGGGGTAGCCCCTCCGGTTCCGCCTCCTCTCTGCATCTTGTCCACTCTTTCACTGACAGCACATGCTTTGAATATGAACACTTGAACACACTGTTCGTAAATTCCTTCATAGAGTAATAGAAATCCCAAAAACCATCATAGCTGATCCTTTTTCTTGTTTGGGAAATGAATGAAAAATATGCATAGACATGCTTGAAATGTTTAGTTCTGTCCGCTAAAACCAAGGTGAAATCACACAAAGTTGTGCTGATCCAGACTTTTCCATTAACAGGTTGCATTTGAATTTCAATAACTTTTTCTAGAATAAATAATCCATACAAGGAGAAAAGCAACTCTTCAAAATAAATGAAGACATTGATTTCTACCAAAATATTATGTGGCTGCCATCCATCTAAAAAATAACCCGCTTTCAGCTGTGAGATGCTGCGTGAGAAAACCACACAAATGCCATTCCTGAGGAGCTCCGGTTTCAAGGTCCTCATGAACCTGTCTCCATTCTCAGTGTCCAGTGAGAAGAGACCCACCATCGTCCACCTGAAGTGCAGCAGCAGCCTGACGATCCCGGGGTACTGGAGGCCTTCTTCGGGGAGCATCCTGTACAAGGAAGAGGACTGGCTTTTTTCTCCCCTGATCGGAGCTGTGTAAGCATAAGTGACCTGGGAGAGAAAGGAAGAGTGAGGCTGATGGATTGTTTCAACTCAGTACTCAGTCAAAGTTTCTCATCTCATGAGAATGCACCCCTTAGTATTGCATTATATGCATGAAACATGAGTTGAAGAGATCCAATGCTTGTTGGTTTCTGAAAATAAAGTCTACCACAGAGACATAAGGGAGTGGGAAATATAAACCTCTGCTAAGAGGGTGAGAAAGTGGAGAAGGTCCACCTTCAGCCCATTATTTTGAGACGAGAAGTGTAGCTTAAGATAACCATGTAAAAAAGTATCTCGTGTACTGTTCTCGCTGCCTCTCCTGACTGCAAAAGCTGACCCTAAAAAGCCCTGTGCAGGCTGGCTGTGGCCGCTAGTCTCGACCATGAAGGGGCTCACTCTCCAATGTGGGGACGCACCCACAAGAGAGAGACTTTTCATACAAGCACTTCCGGGAGTTTCCACTCTCCCACAGTCAGAAAATGAAGAAGAGGGGCCTGCGGTTAATATTTACCCCGACAGTGCCAGATGGCGGACAGGTGTGGGCAGAAGGCCCTGAACCCTTTTCGTCTCAGGGTTTTGTGGGATTTTCTGTTGTCCTGTGAGGGATCACATGCATGGAAGTGGTTTGCAGAATCTTTATCTTAGTCTACAGGAACCCTCATATCACTTCTCCCAAATCTCCCACCTGTGGGATTTTGAAGATGCCCAGCATGTTGGAAAGCTGCAATGAGATGTCCGAGTCAGATTCTTCAAGGACGGCCAGCAGATGATCTCGCCTGCCACACTTGTAGTTGGGAACGTGGACCTGAGAGGTCGAGAGCAGGTCTATGGCTGCGTCGGACGTCAGTCTAACATCGTGAAAGTTGTCATAGATGTTGTAGCCGAGGGTGAGGTTGGGCAAGAGGCTGCGATCCTGGTTGATGTCCTGGATGGCAAACAGGAAGGGGAGGATCTTCCAGTAAAAAGTGAATGTACTCCTGGAAGAAAGAAATCAAGGGGGTCACCCTGCCATCCCTGTTCATGAATCATTTCCCTCAACTTTGAGGTTGCATCCTGCTTCTCGAGCTTTAACATGCTCAGGCTCCTCCCAGCCAAGAGCCAGATCCCAACTGGCACTTCCTGCAGAACCTCAGGTGGGATTCCTGCACTCTCATTCACATCTGTGTCTGGGTCCATCTCCCAAGACAAGACACCTGCAGCAAATGTGCCCATCCCAGACCGAAGCCCAGCAGGGCAGCTGTTTTCCACTGATGGGGAAGGGAAAGCAGAGGGGTGCAGAGGCAGGGAAGGTGGGGCTTGTTCTGGGGCCCCCATTGCCCTGGACCCCCTGCTGGCCTTGCTGCCTGCATGTTCATCAGCTGTGTCTTCATGAGGAGGAAGCCACCTGGAAGACATTTCTCCAGCTTTGCAAACTACTGAATCTCTGACCAACTTCCCATGGTGCTTTGTGGTATCAGGTCCAGCTGGCCAGTGACTAACCCTGTCTCTTCATTAGAGGCAGGCTGATTGAAAGTGTGAGGTGCAAAGTAGCTATGTGCTGCAGTAAAGCTGGCACTGAGGACGAAGTCTCCCCTCCGGAAATAATTGCATGGCTGCAGCTCTGCCCTGTGCCAGCTCCAGGGGCATTTGACCTCTAGTCTCCCATAGGAGGGCTCTGGGAGCAGGAGCAGGAGGAAGAGGGCCACTCTGCCGGCACTTGGCACGGCCTCCATCCTTCGTCTTTCAGCCCAGTAGACGAGCAGTTAGAGGAATTTCCTTCTAAATGGACAAGGAGCCCGGCCAGGCAAGGCTCCAGCCGAAGAAAGTGGGAATAAGTGCCTGCAAGGCAGACTTCTCTGCTGCCCACAGCCTCTCCCGATATCTGAGCAGGACAGCAAGGAAGGAGGCACCATCCCCTTTGTGCCTGAGTGCAAGACACTCGTCTGCCATCTCAGGGGGGCCTCGGGGGTTCAAGGTGGTCCTGGGGGAGGGAGGGCCCATGAGGTTTAAGAAGAAGAGCAGCAATGCATGATGATTTCCGTAATTATATGGCCTCATGGCTGAAGCACCTCTGCGGCTCCCTGACAACCTTCCTCACTCCCATGAGCAAGAGAGGCCTGCTCTGAGAATGTGCCGATGCAGCTCATGTGAAGCAAGCAGGACCAAGGGATCTTTCCCTCATGTGCTTTACAACTGGCCTTCAACATGTGACCTGCTGCATCCCCTGTTTGCTATTCCCCACCCCCTTGCAAATATTGCCTTGCACTGAGGAAGTCTAGCCCTGCAAAGCCCCTGCCTCGCTTTCCGCATTCTCATTCTTGGTGCACTTGGTGAGGGACTCAGCGGGAGGGTCTTCCCCTCTCTCCTCTTCTCTCCCCCTCTATTTCCCTTCGAAAAAGCTTATCCTTTCCTTCTGGCTGTTCCCACTGCCCATTCCTGGCGTCCGGTTCGCCTTGGGGTGCCTGTGCTGGAGCTGGGTGTTTCCCGCTCATTTATCCAGGAGAGGAAGCCAGGTTATGACTTTTGTTGTTGTTGTTGTTGTTGTTGTTAGTTACAAAGTCACACCCAACCCATCATGATCCCATGGACAACATTCCTCCAGGCCTTCCTGTCTTCCACCATCCCCCAGCGTCCACCTAAGCTCATGCCCTCTGCTTCAGTGGCTCCATCCTGCCACCTCACCCTCTGCCATCCTCTTCTTCTTTTGCCCTCAAGGTTGAGGATAGGCATGTCTGAAAGCAGAACTGGAACCGTTCTTGCTGGACAAGACGAAGCAGGGGAGATTGTTGTGCATCTCTGCACAGGATCGAGTGCGCAAGAAGTGGGATGGGGACTGAGAGATCCAGGTCCAAATCCCCGCACATCCCTGAAACTCACTGCATGACTTCTGGCTGGTCATTCACTCTCGGCCTATCCTACTTTGCAGGGTTGCTGTTGTCAGCAATAGAACCCTAAGGAGAAGCCAGCAAAGTGCGTGCTTGCCTCATGCTTGGAAAAGGTCAGAACAAAGGTCAGAATGTGATGCTAACAATTGTAGTGACAACGATGGAAAGAATGTCCATGGAAGACTCCAGCAGAAAATTCAGCGGAAAACACCTCCCAGAGCAGACATTGCCAGGGGCATCCAGGCTGCCCGGAAATGGCCTGCCCAGGGTCACGTTGTCAGACTTCGTTGCACATCAAGGCAGCTGTGCAGGATTGGAGGGCTCTTTTCCGGCACGGCCCTTGATGTGCAGTAATGGAGCCCTGACCCCTGGGGGCCATCATGAGGTTGCAGGAGAGAAGCCCGCCTCCCGTATGCTGCGGCAGGTCCTCTGGAGCACCTCCTGCTGCACGCACAGGGCCAGCCGGGAAGCCCCAGGAACTCCCCATGGGGTGAGGTGGTGGGCAGGGGGATGTTCAGCCTGGGGGTCTCCCCAGTCCTCCTGCTCTGCATGTGCTCCTGAGATGTTTCCTCCAGGGATGCATTATGACTCCAGGAAGTTCTCCAGCTCAGGCTGCGCCTCTTGTGGGAGAAAGGAGGAAGGAAATGGGCTGAGGAACGCAGCTCGGGACTCTCTGGGAAAGGAAGGGAAGGAAGGGAAGGGAAGGGGGTGGCTCTGGGAGACACGTTTGGAATTGTGACCATGTTGCCAGAGGCTGCACCTTTCTGGCCTGAGTAGCTGGTGACTTCGAGGAAATTGGAGAGGTTTTCCTCAGAGGTGGAGGAGGCCTGGCCAGCCCAGGCTGGGCGGCTGCCAGCTGGAGACCCATCAAGTCCTCGCCTCTGAGCCCGAACCTCAGATCTGAGGCCAAAGAAGGTGCTCTAGTGAAAGGTCACACTTCTTAGTGAGTGCCACAGAAGTGCCACACACACGGAGCCCCTGAGCATGTGCAAAGTGTTGTGGTGGACTTGTGATAATGCAAAAAAGTACTGGATTAAAATACACAGATGGATGGAGGAGATATTACAAAAACCCGTTGTCTTTAAAGCCGAAGTTTTCTTGTTAGGCATCGTTCTTGAAAACGTTAACAGACAGGAAGTGTATCTGATGCTGCATCTAATCGCAGTGGCGAGGATTGCATTTGCTCAATATTGGAAAAGTGAGGAGCTGCCCATCGATGGATTGATTGTAAGAAAGACCTTGGACTGTGCAGAAATGGATAGATTGACTTTATCGTTGAAGGAGAAAGAGAATACTTATTTCTATCAAACTTGGGACTGTTTCTATAATTGGCTGGAGAAACGCGACCTGGTGTAAATTTAGAGACGTTTTTTAAACTACTATAAAGTGATTTGAAATTTGACTTTATAATGTTAAAAAATATGTAGTAGGAGGTTGACCCAGTAAATCCAATGTTTGCCATGTTTGATGTTTTTTAGTGTTTGTTTAAAATGTTAATAAAATATATTAAAAAAATAAAACAAAGTGCAAAGCCTGGGTCATTGGATCCACTCTGCTTTCATCCGCAGGGCTAGCACTCCAAAGAGGCTGGGCAGGGCCGTTCTGCCCACTATGGGACCTCCGCTGAGTGGCTCCTCATGTCCCCACTCTCTCCCTGGGCTTTCACACAGGATGAGCTCATTGAAGGCATCCAGGCTGGGTAGTACCAGTGCAGAAGACCCAGTACAGGGTGCAAAAGTGTCCCCACTTCCCAGTTCTGGCTCATTCTCTGCACAGGAGGCTGGATGGGGGAGGGAGGATCTCCGCACACACGCTCTCCCCTGCTGGATGCAGCCCTACTTAGGTTGGGCAAGGACCTCACAGCTCTTCCTCAGCCATGCCAGGGGCACACACGCTCCTCCCTGGGCAAGAAGCCCCTCCATGGCCTTCTCCAAGCCTAGTCTTGGACCTCAGCAGGCTGACCATGCTAGATAGGTGGGGGGCTTCATGGGGGCTTCTGTTTCCTGAGGTTGCCCCAGCCCCCCACTCACCCTGCAAGGAGATCACTTTATGACAAAGACCTACTCAAACACGATGCGAACAAGTAAGACACAAACACAAGCAGACAGCCATCAAAACCCAGTGCAACCATGTCATGCACTTCCATGTTTTGATCTGAAAGAAATTCAGCATTTCATGGCCACTGGTACACCAGTGCAAGATCCTGAATGCAGATGCCCAAATTGGGAGCTAGCTTAGATCAGACTTCGTTTGTGTTGGGAAAATTTGGATAAATCCTGTCAGAAAAACATTATTTCTGTGTGCTTTTGAATTGTGGGATCAAATCCTGTACTGTTTCTCAAAACCAAGCTAAGTCACTGTTTAAAAAGCATTTATATTCAGTTTAACAGGAAGTATCTTCCTAGCCCAGAGGGCTCCATGTGCCCTGGCCAATTCAGAATGGTGCGGATGCATTGCTCAGGGTCTGAGTCTAGATGAGCTTATGAGTTCATGCATAGTTTTTCAGTAGCTTGAATTTGCATGTCTACGCAGACCTGGAGATGGGTTCAAGTTTCTCAACTAAAGTGTCAATACACTGTAATTAGGAATATTGTAATCTCATTGTTACAGTGTGATTGACTGGCATTCCTTTATCTGGTCTGTATGTGACGACCGCAGAACCTTATTGTAATGTCTGCATTCTGTCATCAGTTGCCCTGTACCTGCGACGTGATCAAGAGAGTATAAATGCCCTGTAATGGTGTTGAAGCTTTGCAGCAGAGTTCCCCTCTGCCTGCCCGGTAATGCATTATCGTGAGTGTACCGCAGGAGCCTGGGTAATCCAATAAAGCCAAGATGGTCTGGATGCTTGATCTTTCCCATGAGCCCGAGTTTATTTCCTCTTCTCAAATTGCGATTCCGGGATTCTGACAATTTGGCGATGAAGGTGGGATCGTAGGTTTTTGGCCCTTTATCCTGGGTGGGAGAGATGGTAAGTTTGGCCAAAATTCTTTCCACTGGGGGAGCACAGATACTGGCCATCTCTTCTGTTTTGTAGGTGGGTCAATGTAATTAGATCTGGTTTTGAGCCTCATTGCAGGTGGGCTTTGGCTGTGGACTCCCAGGAAGCATGGGGGTCTCAGAATCTCAGCTTCCTACCCCATGGACACCTACATCAAATTGCAGGGTGAAGTGGATGGCCATGGGCGGCACCTGCAGGGTTGTTGAGGAAGCACTTGGTATTTTGATGTAAACCAGCATTGTCAAACCTAACTCAGAGATTCCAATCTAAATTGGCCCCAGGGGGCTCATTTGATTGGCTATACCTCTTGTAAAAGCATTTGGTGGGAATACATCCTAAGGAGATGGAAAAAGGATTAGTTTGGTCCAAGCTGGTGGAGGGGAAAAAAAAGGCTAGCTAATATGGTATTGGTGCACCAGGAAAGATCTACCCGTGTGAGTATGTTTGCACTAGGGTTTGTGCAAAGTTTTATGTTCACTGTTTGTGAAAGTCTTGTGTTCATCGTTTTCTGTCTTGTCGGCATTTTAAAGTGTTCCCCTTTCTGGGAGGTAGGCACAGCCCAGAGGGGTTTTGGGGGTTACTGAGGAAATAGAAACTCCCCACGCAGCCGCACCAATCTGTCCTCTTCAGGGCACGGTTGAAAGCAAGGGCATGGATGGGTCTTCTTTCCCCTGAGCTGAGGATGTGTGAGCCTGGCTTTGATTGGGAAACAGATTCATGAGGTCATTGGCCTGAGCCCAAGCATGGCTGAATCCGGCTGGGAAAAAGGTGGTGATCAGGGCAGTGTTTGTGTGTGAGATTTTTTCCTTCCCCCATTCCTTCTATATGAGCCAGAACTGGGAAGTAAGGAAATGTGTGGTCCTTGAATTGGGCTTGCAAACACAGGTCCTACCCAGTTCTCTGGACATCCTCAATAAGCTTATCCTGCGGGAAAGCCCTGTGTGAAAGAGGGGTTATATAGGAACATTTTTATGCAAGTCTTGTCCTTGACAGAATCCGGCAACACTGTTTTAATGTCTTACAAGTTTCTCTGCCTCTTCCATCTGCCTTACAACCTTCCTAGGTAGGAAAATTTCCTTCTTGTTAAGATTAAATAATTGCGTTTCAAATTCCAGCAGGGGATGCAGATGGGCAGATGAAAGATGGAAAAAAATGTATATGCTGTTGAGAATTCTCAGGAGTAGGAATCGTGAAAGCTGAAAGGATTTCTAGGGAGATAAAATAAAGCGGCTGCCGAGGCTAAATGGATTCTGGGAATCTATTTCCCATCAGATATTGCTGGAGGGAGTTTGTGAAGGAAGGCATGGTAGGAACGAAGGAAGAGGATTTGTTCAGGGGGAAACACGCGCAAAGGGAAAGCGCTGTGTGGTGCGGTTGTAGTTTCATGGTAGGATTGGAATTGTGTAGATGTGGGAAGTAGAAAGTAAAGACAAGTGAGCAGATGGATTGTGGAAATGAAGGAAAAGGTGGGTAGGGGGATCCTGTTTATCCTGAAGGGATTCCCAGAGAAAGAAAGGAAGAAAGGAAGGAAAAGAGGAAGGAAAAGTGAAGCAAAGATGCAGAAGGGAAGGGTTTTCTTTTATGTGTTTTGGAGGTTTTTAGAAAAATAGTGGAAATTGGATGGTTGTGTTAAGCAATTAGCCTGAGCAGTAGCAGGCTGGAGTTCAACAGGGCAGAGTGTAAAATCAGGGGAAGACAGATTGCAGTTAACCATTGAGAAATATTTCAGCCCAAATAGGCTGGTTTTTCTCCCCTGTTGAACTTGCAACTGTTTGGAATGTGAGGTTTGAATGAAAGACAAAAAGATTTTAATTTATTTGGATGTCGTGTGTATGCCATGTGAGAATGAGAGTGTATTTGACAGGAATTGCTGGATTCAAGGGGTGCTTGGTGCTTCGCGTGAGAGAATTTTAAGAGTTTTGGTAAATGGGTGATTTGGTACTTTGCTACTGAAAAAAAAATGAAAGAAATGTGTAACTTTTGGAGTAAAGAAAAGAAAAACAAATGAAAAATGGAGGAATGGTCCACCTTGCTAAGAGCACTCCCATTATTTAAAGAGACAGTAACTGCAGCCTCTTCTCTGGGTTTGGTCTGGCCAACTGAATTCAGGGGGGATTTGTGCTGGAAAATTTGAATTTCTTGACTCTGTGGGCTTGGCTATTCCACCGAGCCAAGAAAAGAGGGGATGCTCTGGCAGGAAGATACCAACCCTTTGTGAGTACTGCAGAAGCAGCACATACAAAGCCTCTGAGCATGTGCAGAGGTCAAAGTACTTTGGGAGCTTTGAGCAGCTCTGCTTCCAGTCACAGATTGGAGGTGGACTTGCACTAGTCCTCAAAAGAAAGTCTTTGAGTATCTAGAAAACTCTAGAAATCATGGTGCCTCAAATATATATATATATAGTGTAACTATATTGTGTGTGTGTGTGTGTGTATATAGTGTAGCTATATTGTGTGTGTGTGTGTGTGTGTATTGTGCAACTGAGGCAAGGCTTTGAGGTTTTTTTTAGTGTTCAAAGCTTGTATTGCCTCAGGAAAAAATCTGCCTGGGTATGTTCGGGTTAAAACAGAGACCCTTAAGCACTCTCAATGAGGATCCAGGGGATTTTTTTTAAGGAAGGGAATTCTTCCAAAAAGCAATATTGGGAGCAATTTGTGGCAGCCATCAAGAGTTTTCCCTCTCCAATAACTTCTATTTTTCTTTGCAACATGGATCTGGGTCTTACATGTGTGTGCGTGTGTATAAGTTCTGGGGCTGTGTGTGTGTGCGCACATGCGGTGGGAAGGATTTCTTTCCAAATCTATGAGGCTACTTTCCCCTTTCCAGTTCAACAAAAAGTTTTGTTTCCCTTTTCCTTTTGCTATGTTGCCAAACATGAATGATAGTGGTAACGATTGTTACTGTCAATACTGTTACTGATGGTGCAAAACGAAAATTTCCCCTATAGCAGCCTAATGTTTGTTGGGGACTGAGCCCATTTGCCAGCCCAAGGAGGTGGTGTCAGAATCCCGGAATCTCAATTTGACCCGGGAAATAAAACTCGGGGTCGTAGGAAAGATCAAGCATTGTGAACCTCCGTGTCTTTATTGTCTACCCCGGGCCCCGCGGGTGGTCTCACGATAAGGCCTACATGGAAGTGTCTTGCTAGCCCAGAGGCTGCATGTGCTCCGGTCAATTCAGGATGTTTGGAGTGTTCAAACCAGTCGATCCTGGAGGAGATCAACCCTGACTGCTCTTTGCAAGGCCAGATCCTGAAGATGAAACTCAAATACTTTGGCCACCTAATGAGGAGGAAGGACTCCCTGGAGAAGAGCCTAATGCTGGGAACAATAGATGGCAAAAGAAGGAGGGGATGGCAGAGGATGAGGTGGCTGGATGGAGTCACTGAGGTGGTTGGTGTGAGCTTGAGTGGACTCCGGGTGATGGTGGAGGACAGGAAGGCCTGGAGGAATGTTGTCCATGGGGTCGCGATGGGTCGGACAGGACTTTGCAACTAACAACTATATAAATACATTAAATACATAAAAAGGGTGGAGACATTCTGGCAATTTAAAATCAATAAATAACATTAACAATTAAAATACTCTTTGAATAGAAAGGTTTTAGCCAGGCGCTGAAAAGCAAATAACGATGGCGCCAAGTGGACCTCTCTGGGGAGCATCTTCCATAAATTGCTGGGAGAAAGCAAAAACAAAAACAGTGCAAATAACTTTTGACTGAGTTTAGACTAAACAGAAATCAGCTGGAGATGACAGATACAGATACAGATGACAGATACAAAATCAAATTCTTCCACCTCAACAAGTAATGTATGAAATCCAAGAAGCGGGCCTATTGCCACCACGATTGATTGATTGATTGATTTAACATACTTGTATGCCGCCCCCTTGCAAACAAGCCTCGGGACGGCTAATAATAGGAAAATACAATTTAAAAACCAATACGCTATTTAAAACTTGCCTATCTCAGAGTCTATATAAAAACAGAAACATATAAATAAGCAATACTACAATATAAAATTAACAACTAACAGTTAAAATATTTCTTAAATAAAAAGTTCTTCGCCTGGCGCTGTTAAGCAAATAACGACGGCGCCAGGCGAGCCTCTCTGGGGAGCACAGTCCATAGGTGGGGCGCCACCGCAGAGAAAGTCCTCCTCCGGGTACTCAACCTCCTCTCACAGAACCCTCCCGGAGGAGGGTATCTGCTGCCGTTCGTAGGGGGCGGGAGGGCATATACGGTCGCAGGCGCTCCTTTAGGTAACCAGGACCCAAGCAGTTCACAGCTTTATAGGTAAGAACCAACACCTTGTATTGGGCCCGGACTTCAATGGGAAGCCAGTGAAGCTGACGGAGTCCTGGAGTGATATGAGAACAACATCCAGTCCCCATCAGCACCCTGGCAGCTCCATTTTGCACCAATTGAAGTATCCGGACCGTTGTCATGGGTTGCCCCACATAGAGCTCGTTACAGAAGTCCAATCGGGAAGTCACCAACGCGTTGGTCACTGTCGCCAGGCAGTCGAACTCCAGGAAGGGATGCAGCTGATGGATCAGCCGAAGTTGTTGGAAAGCGCTCCTCGCCACCGCTGACACTTGAGCTACCAAGGTCAGCTCCGGGTCAAGGAGCACTCCCAGGCTGCAGACCCTGTCTCTCAGAGGGAGTGCAACCCCATTCAAGACTAGGGTGAGGTCCCCCACTCTGAGGCCCAACCCACCCACTAACAGGACCTCCGTCTTGTCTGGATTGAGGCTCAGTTTATTGGCACTCATCCAGCCCATTACCTCGGCCAGGCCCCAGTTCAGCACTGCCACCACCTCACCCGGATCGGTGAAGAATGAGAGGTAGAGCTGGGTATCATCAGCATAGTGATGATTCCGCAGCCCACACCTCCTGATGACCTCCCAGAAGTTTCATGTAGATGTTAAATAGCAAGGGGGACAAAATGGACCCCTGTGGGACTCCATGACATAAATGCCATGGTGCAGAGCCATAGTCCCCCAGCACCATCTTCTGGAATCGGTGGTTGAGATAGGAGCGGAACCACTGCAGAGCAGTGCCTCCAACCCCCAGTTCCTCCAGCCTATCCAGAAGGATACCATGGTCGATGGTATCGAAAGCTGCCAAGAGGTCCAGGAGAACCAACAGGGATGCACTCCCCCTGTCCCTCTCCCTGCACAGGTCATCATACAGGGTGACCAAGGCAGATTCTGTGCCAAAGCTGGGTCTGATACCAGACTGAAATGGGTCTAGATAATCAGTTTCATCCAAGAGTGCCTGGAGTTGTCCTGCCACCACCTGCTCCAGCACCTTGGCCAGAAACGGGATGCTGGCCACCGGTCTATAATTGGCGACCACCTCTGGATCCAGGGAAGCCTTCTTGAGGACTGGCCGGACTACCACCTGCTTTAAAGGGGCAGGCACCCGGCCAACTCTTAAAGAGGCGTTGACCACCTCCAAGATCCAGGGCACAATCCCGTCCTTGGCGCTCTTTAATAGCCAAGATGGGCACAGGTCCAGTAAACAGGTGGTTGAGCATACTGATCCAAGCACCTTGTCCACATCATCAGGCCACAAAAACTGAAATTCATCCATCAATGGGGGACAACCGGCACGGTTGGCCCCTCCCCAAGAAAATCTGTGTCAACAGTGGAGTCCAGCTCGTGACGAATCTGAGCAACTTTCTCGCTGAAATGCCTAGCAAAGTCGTCACAGCGGGCTTTCGAGGGCAGCACCTGATCTTTAGTGGGGCCAGGTTTAATCAGCCCCTGAACCACCTGAAAAATCTGCGCTGGACAGCATTGTGAGGAGGTCATGGACACGGAGAAGAATCTCTTCTTCGCTGCCCTCTCCGCCACAGCATAGGCCCTATAATGGGCTCTAAGATGTGCTCGGTCGAATTCGTCCCGTGATTTTCTCCACCTACGCTCTAGCCGTCTACCAACCCTTTTCATCGCCCGTAATTCAGGTTTATACCACGGGGATTAACGGGCTCTGCACGGTTGGAGAGGGTGCTTAGGAGCGATCGTGTTGATAGCCCTGGTCATCTCCCCATTCCATATATCGACAGGGTATCAACAGGAGCACCAGCCTTGTCAACTGGAAAATCCCCCAGAGCCCTCAGGATGCCATCTGGATCCATCCAACTCCGGGGGCAGACCTTCACAATCTGGCCCGCACCCTTACAGAGGGAGTGGCCACTTTCGGGCTCAAACCTCGAAAGGTTGTGGATGTTGTTGTTGTTGTTAGTTGCAAAGTCACATCAAACCCATCATGATACCATGGAAAACATTCCTCAAGGACTTCCTGCCATGCACCATCCCCCAGAGTCCACCTAAGCTCACACCAACTGCCTCAGTGACTCAATCCAGCCACCTCATTCTCTGTCATCCCCTTCTTCTTTTGCCCTCAAAGTTGAGGATTGGCGTATCTAAAAGCAGAATTGGAAACATTCTTGCTTGACAAGGTGAAGCAGGGGAGATTATTGTCACACACGGGATCAAGTGTGCAAGAATTGGGATGGGGACTGAGAGATCCAGGTCATTGTTGGTAGGTCATTCACTCTCGGCCAATTCTACCTGGCAGGATTGTTTTTATCCGGCAGAGAACGATGAGGAGAACTGAGTAAAGTTCTTGCTGTTCTCATGCTTGGAAAAGGTCAGGATAAAAGCGTGATGTGATGTTCATAATCGTAGGAGTGTACATAGGAGACCCCAGCTCAAAATTCAGAGGAAAAGAACTCCGAAAGCAGGCATTGCCAGGTGGGCATCCAAGCTTTCTGGAACTGGCCTCCCCACTGTCACCTTTTCAAACATCTGGTCTGGGCAGGACCTGTGATGTACAGAAACCCTGGCAGCCATCATGTGGTTGGGGCAGAGAAGCCCACATCCCGGATGCCATGGCAGGTCCTCCAGAGCACCTCCTGTTGCACATACAGGGCCAGCTAGGCAGCCCCAAGGAGCTCCCTGTGGGGTGAGGCTGCGGACAGGGTCTGTGTGTGGCCTGAGGAACTCCTCAGGCCTCCTGCTCCCCACGTGCTCCTGAGATGTTGCCTCCAGTTATGCATTATGGCACCAGGAATGACTCCCGCTCAGGCTGCCCCTCTGCTTGGCCCTCCCTTGGGACCAATTTCGGAGCTGCCCTGCCATAGTGGGGGTTTTACAGAGTGAAGAAACGGGAAGAGAAAAGGCAATTGGTGGGAATGATGTGCAGCCTGTTCCTGAAGGGAAGAGGCAGATAATTGAGAGGGAGCTTTGCTTGGGCACGTGTGCTCCAAAGGGCAATTCCTGCAATTAGTGGTATTTGGGAATCTGGATTTCACAGTCAGTGAGACGGCCAGATAGACATGAATGGGACCTCTCTGTTGCAAGCATGAGGAGATTTCTTGAGAGATCTCCCAGGAGAAACCACGCTGCAGAGGTGAACCATCAGGACCAGCACTGCAGGGAACAGGTACAGCCAACCACAGAGTTCCAGAACATAAGCAGAGTGTTTCATGGGTTTGAGTCACATGCATCGCCACGGGGTTGATGATGCGGGACGAATAGACACACCTTGAAAGAGTTTTAAATGAGCAAAAGCAGTCAGAGAACTTTGGAGTCAGCAGAAGAGTGGACACAAAGCCACTTTCCTTGGGAACCTCTTTCCACACAGGATTAACTTTGCAAGTGAATGTAGTGGCCGCTTCAGGCAAGCAGGGAGCTCAGTCTCTTAAAGGGGCAGAAGCCAAACAGAAAGATCTATTATGTGTTTTGCCCGGTGGGCTTTCTGGCTGCTGCATCCAAGGGCTGTGAAATGGGCTCCTCCAACAGGAAACATTTGGCTACTGTGAGGGTCTCTCTCCATTTCTTCCATTCCTCCCTCTCTTTGGCACCAGCAATTCAGCTTGAATTTTGCTTTTTCTCTACCTGCCATATATCACGACATGCATGGCTTGGCATGGGAAAAGTGCCTGGCCAAAACTAGACCACCATGATTTTCACATTTTTGTTGTTTTGGTTGGTTGGTTGGTTGGTTGGTTGGTTGTTGGGGGTGTAAAACACACCCCGCTGCTTCCACAATTCCCTTGGTGAATTTAGGGACCTGATCAGCGACTTTCAGCGATCTGGCTAAAAGGGAACTGACTGCCTGATACTCAAAGGGGGAAAGTAGCCTCAGAGGGAGCTGGGTAGGGGAATCTCCACACACACACACACACACACACACACACACATGCGTTCCAATCATTCCATTATGACATTGTAATGACCAGTTGGCAGGCTCAGGATTTAGGACTTGGGGTCTGAGACCCAACCCAGATCCAAGGTCTGCAACACAGGGAAGCCATCCTGTCTCTGGGCTACAAAGACCAACTGCACAACCCACTCTGATCGCAATGCCCAAACACGCCCCCAGCTCTCTGTCCTCCCCACATGCACTCTGCCCACGGAAAGGTTATGATGCTTCTGGCTCATCAGGAAGGGTGAAAGTGGAAGAGCGGAGGAAAGACCACGATGGAGGGCAGAAGACAGACACCTGAGCTCTCTCCGCTGCCTCTTCCAGACAGGCCTCTCCCAAATTCCTCAAGGCTGCCTGTCTTCGTCTGTGTGTTTTTGTTTGGAAGGAGCCTGTTTTCACAGAAACACCTCCCAAGGAAGCCCATTCCATATCCCGGGGTCCCAACCATCAGGAAGTGCTTCCTGGCATCCAACCTGAAACACAGTTCCTTGAGCTTTGCCCCACTGGGCAACATCCTTCCCTTCCCACAGGGGAAATGTCATGACCCTCTGCCATGTGACCCCCTTCACACAACTGCATGTTGCCGGAAGATGCCCTCTGAGTCTCTGCTTCTTCAGCTTTGGAGCAAGAAGGGCTGCGCCTCCTCCTTCAATGAAGAGCTGCGGGGCATTCAGACATAATGAGCATCTAGGAATGCGGACGGCCCAGGAGTCCCGTCAGATGGAAGCAGAAAGACACTTTGGATCCCAAGTGAGCTGCTACTTAGGCTTGATACTGAGCCACAGAATGAAAAAGAGGACACTCTTCTAAAAGAAATGTGCTCTGTGCATGGTCAGTGGAATCCACTGCAGAATCAGAAATTTGTGGCAGGTCAACTGGATTGCAAGCCTGTGCTTGCCGAAGAGGATCCAGTTCCAGTGGAAATGCAGCAGTAGCTGGCCTGGACCCTCGTACCAAGGGATTCCCTGTGTAGTGATCTGGAAGAAAAGGGGAATACATTGCTTCTTCTAAGAATATAATGGAGCAATCCTTTCCGGTACAGAAGAAAATAAATTTCTGCTAATCCCCAGTGTGAATATTTGGTTGCCTTTTCAAAAGAATGAGGCTTCGTTGAGGACAAAGGATCAATCCTCTAAGTAGTATCACTTGAAATTAACAGAGTACTGTGTCGGACCCATTCATGGATCACTGCCATGACGTGAAGAGGCTTGCATAGCACCATGAATCTATGAGCTGTGCCGTGCAGGGTAACCCAAGATGGACAGATCGTACCTGAGAGCTCTCACAAAATCTCCATTGGAGAAGGAAATGGCAACCCACTCCAATATCTTTGCCATGAAAACCCCACAGACCGTACCAAAATGCAATAAGATACGATGCCAGAAGATGTGCCTCTCAAGTTCCCCAGTTGTCCAATGTGCAACTGGGGAAGAGCAGAGTGCTAGTACTAGTAGCGCAAGAAAGAGTGAAGCAACTGGGTCTAAGCCAAAAGTACACTCAGTTGTGGATGTATCTGGTGGTGAATGGACAGTCCAATGCTGGAAAGATCTATACTCCACAGGAAGCTGGAATGTATGATCCATGAATCAAGGCAAGCTGGACAATTTCAAACAAGGGAGGACAAGGCTAAACATCGACATCTCATTAATCAGTGAACTAAAACGGACAGGGATGGGTGAATTTAATTCCTGTGACCATGAAGTATACTACTGTGGGCAAGAATCCATCAGAAGAAATGGAGTGCCTTGATACTCAATGGAAGAGTAGGAATAGCAGTACTGGGATACAATCTCCAAAATGACAGCATGCTTTCACTTCGAATCCAAGGTGAATGGTTCAACATCACAGTAGTCCAACAAATGGTGCAGAAGAGACTGAAGTTGACCGGTTCTATGAAGGCCTAAAACACCTTCTAGTATTAACACCAAAAAATGAGGTCCGCATCATCATGGGGGATAGGAATGCTAACTTAGGAAAAGAAAAGATAGCCGGAATAACAGGGAACTTTGGCCATGGAGTACAAAACGAAGCAGGGCACAGATTGGTAGAATGTTGTCAAGAGAAGTTGATGGTAATAGCAAACTCAGTTTTCCAACAACCCATTAGACGACTCTACACATTGAAATCACCAGACAGTCAAACCAGAAATCAGGTTGACTATGTGCTCTGCAGCCAAAGATGGAGAAGCTCCATACAGTCAGTAAAAACTAGACCAGGAGCTCCCTGTGCCTGAAGAACTGAGAACAGAGATTTACAACATTGTACAAGAGGTAGCAACTAACCCCACCCCACCCCAAAAAAGAAAGTAGGATGGAAAAATGACTGGCTGAGGAATCTTTACAAATTGCTGAGGAAAGGAGGGTAGTAAAATGTACAGGAGAAAGAGAATGATACACCCAATTGAATGCAGAATTCCAGAGAGGAGCCAGAAGATATAAGAATGCCTTCTTAAATGAACAGTGCAAAAAAATAGAAGAAAAGAAAGAATAGGGAGGACCAGAGATCTCTTCAATAAAATTGGAGATATGCAGGGAAAATTTCATGAAAAGATGGGCATGACAAAGGAGCAAAATGGCAGGGACCTAACAGAGGCAGAAGAGATTCAGAAGAGGTGGCAAGTTTACACAGAAGAATTATACAAGCAAGAGCTTTACATCCCTGATAAAAATGATGGGGTGGTCACTGAGGTCGAGCCAGACATCCAGGAATGTGAAGTCAGGTGGACCTTAGGAAGCTTGAGCAACAACAGAGCTAGTGGAGGAGACAGTATTCCAGCTGAACTATTCAAAATCCTAAAAGAAAATGCATTAAAAGTGCTACATTCAATATGCCAGCAAATTTGGAAAACTCAAGAGTGGCCACAGGAGTGGAAAAGGTCAGTTTACATTCCGCTCCCAAGGAAGGTAAATGCAAAGAATGCTCGAATACCACACCGTCGCGCTCATTTCACATGCTAGCAAAGTGATGCTCAAAATGCTACAAGCTGGGCTCCAGCAGTATGTGGACCGAGAACTACCAGAAGTACAGGCAGGATTTTGAAGAGGGAGAGGAACTAGAGATCAAATTGCCAACAGACGCTGGATCATGGAGAAAGCTAGGGAGTTCCAGAAAAACATCTACTTCTGCTTCATTGACTACGCTAAAGCATTTGATTGTGTGGATCACAACAACTTCTGGCAAGTACTTACTGGGATGGTACCGGACCATTTTATTTGTCTCTTGCGAAACTTATATGTGAGTCAAGAACCAACAGTTAGACCTGGTCAGGGAATGACTGATTTGTTCAAAACTGAGAGAGAACGTCGGCAAGGCTGCATACTGTCACCCTGCCTGTTTAACTTATATGCAGAGCACATCACGAGAAAGGCAGGGCTAGATGAATCACAAGTGGGAATTAAAATTCATTCATTTATTTATTATTTAAAAAACTGATATGCCGCCAATTTATTCATTATTTAAACAACTGATATGGAAGATATTTAGTATTAAGATGGAACTGGAAGGAAGATCTATAACAGGAGTGAAGAAAGAGAATGGCACAGCATATTTTGGAAAGGCATCACTGCAATTCACATTCCTCCCACCCCCAAAAACATCCTGACTACAGAACAGGGAAGAGGGGTATGTAGCAGAACACGCCTTGAGAAATTCCCCATGGACCAGAGGAAAATAGTGAATTGTACTATTAGAATTCAAGAGATATTTCACGCTACTGGAAAGTTAAAAAAAGATAAAGCAGCTGCCCCTGAACATTTTACTGCTAGGTATTACAAGTGTTTAGGGGAAAAACAAATTCTTCCACTTCAACAAGTAATGTATGAAATCAAAGAAGAGGGCCTATTACCACCAAGACGACAGGAAGCTCATACAACACGGATACCTGAAGATGGGAATGATCCAATGTTACCACAGCCCTCAGTATTAAAGGAGCATTATAGAAGTCTTCCTTCAAAACTGGCAGAGAGATGAAGAAAATGTATTGAAAAACAGATGTATACAGATTGAGCTGTACTTGGTAGACTAAACTGAAGGCATTGTCGTTGGGATGAATTTGAGCTATACAAATGAATGTGCTGCCTAACTGAACTTCCTCTTTCAGATGAGATCCCTGCCAATATTGGGAAAAGGTCACTTAGACTGGTAGAGACAAGCGCATAGTATTATTGTTTGGTAAGACAAGAAGTCGAGGATCAGATTTGATCCTTCAGGATGCAAATGGGAGGGGTGCCTTGCAGGTCCTGATGGGAAGTGGCTCTGTTAGGCAGTGGAACCGGTCTGCATTGCAGATTAGCTAATAATCACCCATGATAGGTGGGAGAAGTTGGGACAGAGCTGATGCTGAAGTCGGAATGCATCACCCATTGTGGGAGAAGGAGTCCGTCAGATCGCAATGGTAAATGCTGGAAATGGAAGAGGTGGACTGGACTTTCTCTCTTACAGGGAGGATATGAAAAAGAATGGAAAAAAAAGCTCAAAACTGATACATGCGGAAATGCAGAAAGTCATTAAATGAAGTGTTACGTGAGTCCAAAGATTTGCAAAATTTGCCAGAGAGTCTTTCAAAAATAGTCACACCTATTTTGCTTCATCACAACTGCAGGAGAAGTAACAATTGCTTCTAACTTGTAATAGAAACATAGAAACAGAGTGAGTCAAAAGGGTTCTCCCGGGTCATCTAGTCTGACCCCTGGTTCCAGCCAACACCGCTCATATGCCCATCATGTGCATGTCCAGCCTGTCTTTGAACACCCTCACCGATGGGGCCTCAACATCCTCTCATGGAAGCCCATTTCCACCCTCGGGGGCATAACTGTCAGGAAGTGCTTCCTGGTATCTAAATGGAGCGTTGGTTCCCTGAGCTTTGCTCCGTCATGCCTTCCTTTCTCCCAGAGACCTGCGAGAACAGGTCTCTCCCCACCTCCATGTGACACCCCCTCACATACCTGTATGTCGCCAACACATCCCCTCTGAGTCTCCTCTTCTCCAGGCTGAAGAGACCCAGTTGCCTCAGTCTCGCCTCATGCCCCATCCCTGAAAACCGGCAACCAACCTTGTGGCCCTATGCTACATTGACTTCAACCTGTCCCTATCCTTCCTGCAATGAGGGGCCCAAAACTGAGTACAATACTCCAGTCGCGGGCGCACCAGAGTCGTATAGAGTGGTAGTAAAACCTCTCTTGATCCAGAAGCCATGCTTCTGGCAATGCAACTCAGGGTGGCGTTCACCCTCTTGACCACCGCATCACACGGCTGACTCATGTTTAGCCTGCAGTCAACCAGTACCCTTATCTATATTGAGTGAATTTCTTGCCCTTATCTATATTGAGCGAAAACCTCTTCTCTCCTGCCTCTAAAAGATTAAACAGGATGGGCCCTGGGGGACCCCGCTTGTCACTGGCCGCAATCCTGGATTCCCTCTAATGGTCACCCTCAGATTCGGTGGGTCAACCATGCCCTAATCCATCGGACAGTCCTTTGGTTTATCCCAAAACTCCTCAGTTTCTCACCCAGGATATCATGGGGCACTTTTCAGAGGCCTTACTGAAATCCAGGTAAACCACATCCACTGCATCCCCTCTGTCTAGCCACCTCGAATGCTTCTCAGATAATCCCACAAGGTTTGTCTGGCAGGACCTGTTCTTGTGGGAGCTGTGTTGTGTGGCTGCCAGCCTCTCTTAAGTTTCTTACATCACTGAAACTCTAGCTATTATCTGCCTTTCCATATGTCTCCCTACAATGGACATAAGGCTAACTGGTCAATAATTCCACATGTCCCTTCTACTACCGTATGTATGTATGTATATATGTATGTATGTATGTATGTATTTATTAAACCATTTATATGCCACCCCATCGCAACAAAGCCTCGGGGCGGCTTACAACAGAATATAAAATAGAATAATAAATTTAAAAATTTTAAACAATCTCTCCCCCTCCCATTTGAAAATTGGGACCACTGACGACACCCTCAATCCTATGCCCCAAAGGTAGGATCAAGCCAGTCAGTCCTAGAGGAGAGCAACTCTGACTGCTCTTTAGATGGCAAGATACTGAAGAGGAAACTCAAATCTGTTGGCCACAGAATGAGAAGGAAGGACTCACTGTGCAAGGCAGAGGGGTGCAGAGGCACAGAAGGTGGGGCAAGTCTGGGACCTGCTGCCCCCCATTGCCCTGCTCTTCCCGCTGTGCTTTCCTGCTTCTGAGTTTTCTGGCTGGTCTTCCTGAGGAAGGCGCCAGCTAGAAGAAATCACTCTGGCTTTGCTTGCTAGCGCTAGCGGTGCTGTGCAGCTGACAGTGGCACTTAGCAGTAACAGGCCAAGCAGACCAGTGACTTACCAATTCTTTTCATTAGATGCAGGTTTGTTGAAAGTGTGTTGTCGAAAGTTTCCTTGTGTTGCAGAGATGCTGGCACTGAGGACGAAGTCTCCCGTCCGGAAATAATTGCGCAGCTGCAGCTCAGCCCTGTGCCAGCTCCAGGGGCATTTGGCACCCAGCCTCCCACAGGAGGCCTCTGGGAGCAGCAGCAGCAGCAGGACCAAGAGGGCCACTGTGCCGGCGCTTCGCATGCCCTCCATCCTGCCCCTTTCAGCCCAGTAGAGGAGCAGTTGGAGGAATTTTCTTGTAAATGGAAAAGGAGCCTGACCAGGCAAGGCTCCAGCCGAGGGAAGTGGGAATAAGGGCCTGCACGGCTGATTCCTCTGCTGCCCCAGCCTCTCCTAATCCCTGAGCAGGACAGCAGGCAAGGAGGCGCCCTCCCCCTTGTTCCTGGATGCAAGACACTCCTCTGCTATCTGAATGGGGCCTTGGGGCTTCAAGGTGGTCCTGGGGGAGGGGGGCCCATGAGCTTTAGGAAGAAGAGCAGCAATGCATGATGATTTCCATAATTATATGGCCTCATGGCTGGAGCACCTCTGTGGCTTCCTGCCAGCCTTCCTCACTCCCCTGTGCAGGAGAGGAACGCTCTGAGTATGTGCCGATGCGGCCCATGTGTAGCAAGCAGGAACAAGGGATCTTTCCTTCCTGTTCTTTGTAACTGGCCTTTAATATGTGACCTGATGCATCCCCCTTTTCTACCAACCCACTGCAAGTGTTGCCTTACAGTGAGGCAGCCTGGCCCTGCAAAGATCATGGCTCGCTTTCTCCGTTCTCATTCCTGGTGCACTCAGCTTGCCTCCTGGAGGTCGTGCTCACACCACCTTTTCCTCCATGGGCTGCACCATCATCATGGTGCCAACAGATTTCCCCGTGGTGCCCGGCTTCAGCTCTTGGGATGGGACAGGCTGAGATATTGCCAAAATGCACCTCCTGAAGGAATGGCCAAGAAGGGCAGCAAGAGGGAAACGCAGTGATGGAGGAACGGTTCTGTCCGTCCCATCCCGGCTGCCTCTGAGGGACTCAGCAGGAGGGTCTCCCCTTCTCTCCTCTTCCTCCCCCGCATTTCCCTTGGAAAAAGCTTCTCCTTTCCTTCCGGCTGTGCCCACTGCCCTTTCCTGGAATCCAGATCCCCTTCCTGTGTGTGCGCCTGGACAGCGTGTTTCCTGCTCGTCTATCCAGGATATTAAAGCAGGTTGTGGATGTTGTTGTTTGCTGCAAAGTCACATCCAACCCATTACGGCCCCATGGAGAACATTCCTCCAGGCCTTTCTGTCGTCCTCCATCCCCCAGAGTCCCCCTAGGCTCTCACCAATTGCCCCAGTGACTCTATCCAGCCACCTCACCCTCTTCTTCCCCTTCACCTTTTGCCCTCAAAGTTGAGGATTGAAATATCTAAAAGCAGAATTGGATCCGTTCTTGCTGGACAAGACAAAACTGGGGAAGATTGTTGTGTATTCCCGCACGGGATCATGTGTGCAAGAAGTGGGATGGGGACTGAGAGACTTCTCAGTCCAAATCCCCACTCGTCCCTGATGCTCACTGCGTGAGTTTTTGCCAGGGGAAAAGCATGTCTAAAGCCAAATTGGAACGGTTCTTGCTGGACAAGAAAACATAGGGGAGATTGTTGTGCATCTCTGCACGGAATCGAGTGTACAATAAGGTGAATGGGGACTGAGAGATCCACGTCCAAATCCCCGCACATCCCTGAAGCTCACTCATCCCTGCATGACTTTTGGCTGGTCATTCACTCTCGGCCGATCCTACTTTGCAGGGTTCTTGATTTAAGGAAGAGAAGGATGAGGAGAGGCAGCAAAATGCTTGCTTTCCTCATGCATGGAAAATGTCAGGATAAAGGTGTGATGTGATGCTCATGATCATAGTGACAATGATGGTAAGGATGTTCAGAGAAGACCCCACCACAAAATTCAGCGGAAAACTCTGAAAGCAGGCATTGCGAGGGTAGCATCCTGGCTGCTGGGAAATGGCCTGCACACTGTGATGTGTTCAGATTTTGTGCCATATCAAGGCAGCTGTTCAGAGATTGCTGGGCAGGAGTCAGGTTCTGCTCTGGGCTGGACCCCGTCATGTGCAGAAATGGAGCCCCGACCTCTGGTGGCCATCGTGCAGTTGCAGGAGACTCCGGAGCGCTTCCTGTTGCACACACATGGCCAGTCGGGCAGCCCCGAGGATCTCCCCGTGGGGTGCAGCAGTGGGGAGGGTGTGTGTGTGTCCTAAGGATCTCCTGGGCCTCCTGCTCCCCATGGGCTCCTGAGGTGAATTCTCATGACCGGCACTGCTGGGAACAGGCACACTCAACCATGGAGTTCCAGAACATAAGCAGAGTGTTTCATGGATTTGAGTCACATGCATCGCCACACGGTTGATGCTGAGGGAGGAATAGGCACACCTTGAAAGGGTTTTAGATGAGCAAAAGCAGTCAGAGAACTTTGGACTCTGCTAAGACTGGACACAAAGCCACTTTCCTTGGGAACCTCTTTCCACACAAAATTAACTTTGCAGGTAAATGTAGTGGCTGCTTCGGGCAAGCAGGGAGCTCAGTCTCTGAAAGGGACAGGAGCCTAAGAGAAAGCTCGGGGAGGTGTTTTGCTCATTGGCCTTTCTGACTGCCCCCATCAGTGGGCTGTGAAATGGGCTCCCCCAACAGGAAACATGTGGCTGCTGTGAGGGCCTCTCTCCCCTTCCTCCCTCCCTTTTGGCACCATCAATCGAGCTTGAGTTTTGCTTTCCTTTCTGCCTGCTGTATCTCACGACATGCATGGCCAAGATATGGGAAGAAAGCCTGGCCAAACCAGACAGTCGGTATTTTGCCAATTTCGTTGGTGTTGTTGGTTGGTTCATTGGTTGTTGGTGGTGTAAAACACACCCTGCTGCTTTCTTGACTCCCTTGGTGAATTTGGGGCCTGATCAGCAGCATTTGGCAATCTGGCTTAAAGGGAACTGACTGCCTTATACTCAAAGGGGGAACATAGCCTCAGAGGAATCTGGGTAGGGGAATCTCCACACACACACACACACACACACACACGCAAGCAAATACGCACCCACCCAGGCGTTCCAACCATTCCATTGCGACATTGCAAGGACCAGTTGGCAGGCTCAGACTTCAGGACATGGGGTCTCAGACCCGTCCAGATCCCAGGTCAGGAAGAGAATGATACCATCCTCTCTTTGGGCTGAGAGGACCGACTGTGCAACCCACTCAGGTCACAATGCCAAAAACTTCCCCCAGCTCTCTGTCCTCCCCCAAGCGCACTCTGCCCATGGAAGGGTGATGACGCTCGGGACTCCTCAGGAAAGGGTGAAGCTGGAAGGGCAGGGGAAAGACCATGATGGAGGGGAGTAGACAGACACCTGAGCTTTCTCTGCTGCCTCTTCCAGACATGCCTCTCCCTAATTCCTCACGGCTGCCTGTCCTTGTGTGTTTTCATTGGAAGGAGCCTGTTTTCACAGAAACACCTCCCAGGGAAACCCATCCCATATCCCGGGGTTCCAGCCATCAGGAAGACACTGATAATGAGGCATTTCTTGTGCATAGATCTGGAAGAACGGGGGAATAAATTGATGATACCCAGCTCTTCCTCTCGTTTTCAGCCAAGCCAGGTGAGGCAGTGGCGCTGCTGAACCGGTGCCTGGCCGAGGTCATGGGCTGGATGAGGGCCAATAAACTGAAGCGCAATCCAGACAAGACGGAGGTGCTGTTGGTAGGTGGGTCTGGCGTCGGGGTGGGGGACCTGGAGCTAGTCCTGAATGGAGTTGCACGTGCTCTGAGGGACAGGTCTCACAGCCTGAGAGTGCTCCTTGGCCCAGATATGTCGATAGAGGCTCAGGTGATGGCGGTGGCGAGGAGCGCTTTGCTTCATCTTCTGCTGATCCATCAGCGGCATCCCTGCCTGGAGAACGATTGCCTGGCATCAGTGACACATGCCTTGGTAACTTCCCGATTAGATTTCTGTAATGCGCTCTATGTGGGACTGCCCTCGAAAACCGTCCGGATACTTCCAATTAGTGCAAACAGAGCTACCAGGTTGCTGATGGGGACTGGACGTTGTTGTGCCAGTTGTCCACTTCCTAAGAGCAACAGGACATGTAAGCTACAAAACATTTGCTGGAAGCAGGCAGGAGTCCAGCTTGTGGGTCTTCCACTGCTGGCCAGAAGGAACCTCCAGACTGGGACAGGCCCACTGCCCTTTCAGCATGAGTATATCGAACAGGACTGTTTCATTCAGTCTCAGTATGTACAATTGGGAAAGCATGCATATTCCAGGAGCGCCACCAATCCCTTCCAAGCACCTGCTAAGAACCAATCCCTGCGATGGGCCTTACCTGCCATGACTGAAGATTCAGCAGCTGCTTCCATTCCATTCCCCCATCAATGAATATTGCTGTCCAGGTGAGGACAGGGCATGCAGTGCATGTGCCACAGCATAGACAGCATTGTAGATCCGGTAGCTGTGACTGGACTTTTCCAAATCGAAAGGGAGCCTACTTGGATCCTGCCTCATCTCCCTCCCCGTACACATGCGATCTGTCTCTGGAGGGAGTTCTCCTGATCTCAGAAACTGACCAAGGAAAGCCATCTCCCACCACTTTTGAAGAAAGATGTCTCCTGGAGGGTGGAAAGGATCCAAAGCCAGGAGAAAGGCCTTGAATGCTGGAATATTCCTTGTGTGGGCGCTGAAGTGCAGAGATCCATGAAGGGTCCGTAAAAAAATCCTCATATTAAATTCGTGCCTGCTGCAATTTCTGAATGGGAAGTCAGGATCCAAACCTTCTGAAATTGGATCTTTGTATCTCCTCCTTTTAAACGTAACCGCAACATTAAGTGTAGAGTGTCAGCATTGTCACCAAAGAAAACTATGACTTCTGCTCCCAACCACAGACGAGGAATGTATCCAGCTTTAATTTCCTGAACCTGTGCAGCATCATTTCTTGAGAACCGTTCAGTGAAGGCCACACAGAGGTCCTCCTGCTGCAGCAGGGGGGTCACAGTCTTGAGGAAACGCTCACCATGGTCGTCGCTCTGAACACGGAGCCCGATCCACTTCCACTGGAAATGTCGCAGCAGCCAGACTAGGCCTTCATATCGAGGAGTTTTGGGGGCATTAATCTGGAAGAAAAAGAGGAATGCACTGGGTTTTCTGTGAATACAACAGAGAAAAAAGTTGAAGAGTTGAAGAAAGAACTTCCTTGTAATCATTCATAACAGTCTTTGTTCACATTTTGGAAACAGGGATGCTTTTTATGTGGAATACACTTCCATCCTCCAATGGGCAAGATATAAAATGCATGGAGCACTATCCCAGGAAAGGTTTCCCTCCTCCTGCTGGACGCAACAATGCAAGCAGAAGCTCTCAGCTTCCCCCTTTCCGCCCATGGACCATGGGCCTCCTCACCCAGCAGCCCAAGCAAATGCCCAGCGCTTGTGCCGACATGTCCACCAATGTCAGGACGGAAGTGGAGCAGCCTGGCAGAAGGACCCCCATGCCTGGAACCAGGACTGTTAACCTTGCAAGCAGGAACCTCCGTGGATGCATTTGCAGCGCGCTGGGGTTTTAGAGCGGAACTCCAATGGCAATACTTGCTGAAATTTTATTTATTTGTTCATTTATATACTTAATACTTTAGAAGTCTATCCCATTATGGAAGTCTCAGGATGGTTTAACAATGCAAAATGTTAGAAAAGGAAGAAAAATAAAACACAGTGTCCGTTTGTGTTTTCCCCAGATCTTAAGGAGTGGACAGGCACAGATGGAAGGACACACCTCTTCAGGTCACCAGGATGATGGGAGCACATGATCACCCCCACTGGGTGGCTGCAGTCACAGCAAAGAATGTCTACATAAGGGCTACCGTGTTGCCTTTATGTCGATAGGTTTGACATGGGCCTGCGTAAAAGCCAAGCATCCAAATTCATGGCTCATATCTCAGGACTCAAGTCAGCACGGACTTTCCTGCCCTGTTTGACTGGTGGAGTTGCAGCCTGGGATTGATCCTTCAGAAGGAGCACCCTCAAACTGACATGTTTGATGACATGTTGCCTTGTTGTTGTTGTTATGTTGTTAGTCGCGAAGTCGAGTCCGACCCATCGCGACCCCATGGACAACATTCCTCCAGGCCCTCCTGTCCTCCACCATCCCCCGGAGTCCACTCAAGCTCACACCAACCGCCTCAGTGACTCCATCTAGCCACCTCATCCTCTGCCGTCCCCTTCTTCTTTTGCCATCTATTGTTCCCAGCATCAGGCTCTTCTCCAGGGAGTCCTTCCTTCTCATTAGGTGGCCAAAGTACTCGAGTTTCATCTTCACTATCTGGCCTTCTAAAGAGCAGTCAGGGTTGATCTCCTCTAGGACTGACTGGTTTGATCGCCTTGCGGTCCAAGGGACTCGCAGGAGTCTTCTCCAGCACCACAACTCAAAGGCCTCAATCCTTTTGCGCTCGGCCTTCCTTATTGTCCAGCTTTCACAGCCATACATTGCAACTGGGAAAACCATAGCCTTGACTATACGCACTTTTGTTGGCAGGGTGATGTCTCTGATTTTTAGTATGCTATCTAGATTTGTCATAGCTTTCCTCCCCAGAAGCAAGCGTCTTTTAATTTCTTGGCTGCAGTCCCCATCTGCGGTGATCTTGGAGCCCAGGAAAATAAAATCTGTCACTACCTCCATTTCTTCCCGATCTATTTGCCAGGAAGTGAGAGGACCAGATGCCATGATCTTAGTTTTCTTAATGTTGAGTTTCAAGCCAACTTTTGCACTCTCCTCCTTCACCCGCATCAAGAGGCTCTTTACTTCCTCTTCACTTTCTGCCATGAGAGTGGTATCATCTGCATATCTGAGGTTGTTGATATTTCTCCCAGCAATCTTGATTCCAACTGGTGATTCATCTAGCCCTGCCTTTCTCATGATGTGCTCTGCATATAAGTTAAATAGGCAGGGTGACAGTATACAGCCTTGCCGAACTCCTTTCTCAATTTTGAACCAATCAGTGGTTCCGTGTCCGGTTCTCACTGTTGCTTCTTGACCTGCATATAGGTTTCTCAAGAGACAAATAAGATGGTCTGGTACTCCCATCTCTTGAAGAACTTGCCACAATTTGTTGTGATCCACACAATCAAAGGCTTTAGCGTAGTCAATGAAGCAGAAGTAGATCTTTTTCTGGAACTCCCTGGCTTTCTCCATGATCCAGGGCATGTTGGCAATTTGATCTCTAGTTCCTCTCCCTCTTCGAAATCCTGCCTGTACTTCTGGTAGTTCTCGGTCCACATACTGCTGGAGCCTCGCTTGTAGGATTTTGAGCATCACTTTGCTAGCATGTGAAATGAGTGCAATGGTGCGGTAGTTTGAACATTCTTTGGCATTGCCCTTCTTGGGGATGGGAATGTAAACTGACCTTTTCCAATCCTGTGGCCACTGCTGAGTTTTCCAAATTTGCTGGCATATTGAGTGTAGCACTTTAACTGCATTGTCTTTCAGGATTTTGAATAGCTCAGCTGGAATGCTGTCACCTCCACTAGCTTTGTTGTTGCTCAGACTTCCTAAGGCCCATTTCACTTCACATTCCAGGATGTCTGGCTCGAGGTCAGTGACCACCCCATCGTGGTTATCAGGGATGTTAAGCTCTTTCTTGTATAGTTCTTCTGTGTAATCTTGCCACCTCTTCTTAATCTCTTCTGCCTCTGTTAGGTCCCTGCCATTTTGGTCCTTTATTATGCCCATCTTTGCATGAAATGATCCCTTCATATCTCTAATTTTATTGAAGAGATCTCTGGTTCTCCCTATTCTATTGTTTTCTTCTATTTCTTTGCACTGTTCATTTAGGAAGGCATTCTTATCTCTTCTAGCTGTTCTCTGGAATTCTGCATTCAATTGTTTGTATCTTTCTCTTTCTCCCTTGCCTTTCGCTTCCCTTCTTTCCTCAGCTATTTGTAAAGCTTCCTCAGACAGCCATTTTGCTTTCTTGCATTTCTTTTTCTTTGGGATGGTTTTAGTTGCTTCCTCTTGTACAAACAGCCCTGTTTGACTGGTGGAGTTGCAGCCTGGGATTGATCCTTCAGAAGGAGCACCCTCAAACTGACATGTTTGATGACATGTTGCCTAGATCCGCTTTAGATGTCCTTCCGCTGAACCATGGCTGGCACTTGGCATTCCACTACCTTCAGGTGACGGGTAGTGTTGACTCTAACAGCATCCCCCAACCTCATGGATGTTTTCGACTGCAATTCCGTAATTCCTAAGCTGTGTCTTTATTAGTTATGGGGCTATGGTGGTTGACAATGGCGGGAACTGCCATCCAATCTGTGGACAATCGTGGGGGAAGGCTGTACTATATCATTCACATCGGGATGCAAAACTTCTCCAGGCATCTTTATGGTAGATAGGGAAAAGAATGAGGATGAGAAAACTCATCATTAGTTATTGGACAAAGTGATGGTCATGCAACTGTCCCACTGGGGTGACCTCTTCATATGCCTGTGTTCAATGGTAGAATTCTCCTTTAGGGGAGGAGGGAGAGGACCGTCAGCAAGCACAGATCGGGTCAAAGCCCAGTCCAATCAATGCGAAAGGGTGCATAAATTCAGCATGTTTAAGCACGCAAGCTGAAATGGAAGGAGGGAACTGCGCTTGGGCATTGCCACGTCCTGGCTAGGAGCATGAGAGACCAGGATGAATTTCAATGGCACCAACTCATTCCAATATTGTACAGACTTCAACATGCCTTGGATGGAATACAAAACCCTGGAGAATTTTTCAAGTATTTCCTTTTGCCCAAGGCAGATAGAAAGATAGCTACATTACTCAACCTTGTTTTCAAATTTAAGATTTGGAATATATGGTACACACTTTTAATGCCCCAAATTTCACCCCTTAAACCTCTGCGGATCCATTCTCGCTTTTTCCACCCACTTAACTCAGTTCAGTTGCCTGCTTAGGATCACTGTGGTCTTCAAAAGCTGCCAGATTCCTTTCCAAAGGGCTTGTGATTAACAGGACAACAGATTAAAGATTGACATCCCAAGATTGCTAATATGTGGCTCCCATTCTACCACATGCTCCAGTTTTTGAGGGTTCTGTTGCTTATGCAGCAATCCCCCACTTCCAGATCGCCAGCTCCCAGCACTATTGAGGAAACTAGGTGCAGAGTGTGGCCTTTTTCATGTGTTGGGCCGGTGACAAGGTGAGATAGCCGCATGGTTGTCCTGGAAGCCATGATGTCCCGAACCGCACTGATCAGAGCAGCCTCGGCATGGAAATTGAAGTCCCACAGGACCAACATCCTGGGCGTCCTCAACACCCAGTCCGAGATGAGCTCCATCAGCTCAAGCAGGGAACCCGTTGGGCAGAAGGGAGCATGGTGCACCAATAGACGCCCTAAACTCAACCGGCCATCTCCAAGTAGAGACACCCCAGGCCAGGCAGGAAGGAACAGGAACACCCTCAAAGGAGATTGAATCTCGGGAATTGGGGCCACGTCTCCTCCCCTTCCCTCAAGGTGGGGCTGGTGCTGCACCCGATACCTGGGCAGGCACAGGTGAGTAAGTGACACATTCCTGCTTCTCCCGCCAGCTCTCCCTCACGCACGCCAGGTCAGCCGTCCCATCCATGAGTAGGTCATGGATGAGCAATTATTTGTCCTGGACTGATCTGCCATGCAGAGCACCAACCCCAGGCCTGAGGGCGGCTGACATCTCTGCCTGGGACCTTCTGGATGGAGGAGAAGCCAGAAGAGGGATCAGATGCAAGGCATCATCCCCCCTTCTGTAAGCTCACCTTAAATGCACAGTGCCACATCTTCCCATGTCATAACTACCCCAATGGGGGTGCCCATCTGCCCCCCAGGAACTCCCATAGCAATTAAAACCAAATAGAATAAAACACAAAGGCAGTTAAAGGCCTAATCTAAGCTAGCTCTCAGCTAGCTCCCAATTTGGGCATCTGCATTCAGGATCTTGCACTGCTGCACCAGGGGCCATGAAATGCTGGATTTGTTTACAGATCCAAACATGGAAGTGCATGACATGGTTGAACAGGGTTTTTATGGCAGTCTGCCTGTGCTTGTGCCTGTCTTGTTTGCATCGTGTCAGTGTAGGTCTTTGGCATAAAGTGATCTCCTTGCAGGGTGAGTGGGGGACTGGACCGACCACAGGAAACACAAACCCCCATGAAGCCCCCACCAATCTTGCCTGGCCAGCCTGCTGATGACCAAGACTAGGCTTCGAGGAGGCCATGGAGGGGCTTCTTGCCCAGGGAGGAGCGTGTGTGCCCCTGGCATGGCTGAGGAAGAGCCGTGAGGTCCTTGCCCAACCCAAGCGGGGCTGAGTCCAGAGAGAAATCCTCCCTCCCCCATCCAACCTCCTGTGCAGAGAATGAGCCAGAACTGGGAAGTGCGGACCATTTTGCGCCCTGTACTGGGTCTTCTGCACTGGTAGTACCCGGCCTGGACGCCACCAATAAGCTCATCCAGTGTGGAAGCCCAGGGAGAGAGTGGGGACATGGGGAGCCGCTCAGCGGAGGTCCCGTCGTGTGCAGAACGGCCCTGCCCTGCCTCTTCTGAGTGCTAGCCCCACAGATGAAAGCAGAGTGGATCTAATGACCCAGGCTTTGCACTTTGCTGTTTTTTTTAATATGTTTTATTAACATTTTAAACAAACACTAAAAAACATCAAACATGGCAAACTTTGGATTTACTGGGTCAACCTCCTACTACATATTATTTAACATTCTAAAGTCAAATTTCAAATCAATTTATAATCGTTTAAAAAATGTCTCTAAATTTATGCCAGGTCTGGTTTCTCCAGCCAATTATAGGAAGTGTCCCAAGTTCGATAGAAATCAGTATCCTCTTTCTCCTTCAGCGATAAAGTCAGTCTATCCATTTCTGCACAGTCCAAGATCTTTCTTACAATCAATCCATTGGTGGACAGCTCCTCACTTTTCCAATATTGAGCAAATATAACCCTCGCCACTGTGATCAGATGCAGTATCAGATGCATTTCCTGACTGTTAACATCTTCCAGTATGATGCCTAACAAGAAAACTTCAGGTTTAAAGACAAAGGGTTTTTGTAATATCTCCTCCATCCATCTATGTATTTTAATCCAGTACTTTTCTGCATTATCACAAGTCCACCACGACACTTTGCATATGCTCAGGGGCTTCGTGTGTGTGGCACTTTTGTGGAATCACTAAGAAGTGTGATCTTTAACTGGAGCACCTTCGTTTGTCTCAGTTCTGAGGTCCAGGCTCAGAGGAAAGTCCTGGACGGGTCTCCAGCTGGCAGCCGCTCAGCCTGGGCTGGCCAGGCCTCCTCCACCTCTAAGGAAAACTGCTCCGATTTCCTCAAAGTCACCAGCTACTCAGGCAAACAAGGTGCAGCCTCTGGCAACATGGTCACAATTCCGAACATGTGTCTCCTGGAGCTGCCCCCTTCCCTTCCCTTCCCTTCCCTTCCCTTCCCTTCCCTTCCCTTCCCTTCCCTTCCCTTCCCTTCCCTTCCCTTCCCTTCCCTTCCCTTCCCTTCCCTTCCCGAGAGTCCCAAGCTGCATTCTTCAGCCCATTTCCTTCCTCCTTTCTCCCACAAGGGGGGCAGCCAGAGCTGGAGACCTTCCTGGAGCAATAATGCATCCGTGGAGGAAACATCTCAGGAGCACTTGCGGAGCAGGAGGGCCAGGGAGACCCCCAGGCTGCACACCCCCCTGCCCACCACCTCACCCCACGGGGAGCTCCTGGGGCTGCCCGGCTGGCCCTGTGCATGCAGCAGGAGGCACTCCGGAGTACCTGCCACGGCATATGCGATGCGGGTTTCTCTCCCGCAACCTCATGATGGCCCCCAAGGGTCGGGGCACCATTTCTGCACACAAGGGCCAGCCCAAACCAGAGCCCTCCACTTCTGCACAGCTGCCTGGATGTGGAATGAAGCCTGACAACGTGACCCTGGGCAGGCCATTTCCGGGCAGCCTGGATGCCCTGGCAATGCCTGCTCTGGGAGGTGTTTTCCGCTGAATTTTCTGCTGGAGTCTTCCATGGACATTCCTTGCATCGTTGTCACTACGATTGTTAGCATCACATTCTGACCTTTGTTCTGACCTTTTCCAAGCATGAGGAAAGCACGCACTTTGCTCGCTTCTCCTGAGGGCTCCCTTCCTGACAACAAAAAAACCCCTGTCAGGTAGGAGAGGCCAAGAGTGAATGACCGGCCAGAAGTCACGCAGTGAGCTTCAGGGAAGAGAGGAGATTTGGACCTGGATCTCTCAGTCCCCATCCCACTTCTTGCGCACTCGATCCTGTGGAGGGATAAAAAGCAATCTCCGCTGCTTCGTCTTGTCCCCCGAGGGCGTGGAATGGGCTTCCACAGGAGGTCGTTGAGGCCCCATTGATGAGGGTGCTCAAAGACAGGCTGGACATGCCCATGGTGGGCATGTCATGAGCAGAGCCGGCTGGTGCAGGAGGTCAGACTAGATGGCCCAAAGGCCCCTTCTGACTGGCTCTGCTTCTATGTTTCGATGTTTGTCCAGCAAGAACGGTTCCACTTCTGCTTCTAGATGTGCCAATCCTCAACTTTGAGGACAAAAGGAGAAAGGGACGGCAGAGGGTGAGGTGGCTGGATGGAGTCACTGAGGCAGTTGGTGTGAGCTTAGGTGGACTCTGGGGGGTTGTGAATGACAGGAAGACCTGGAGAAATGCTTTTCATGGGGTCGCGATGGGTTGGATGTGACTTTACAACTAACAACAACAAGAACAACATCTACAACCTGCTTCAATATCCTGGAGAGACAGGCAGGAAACACACTGTCCCAGCACACACACAGGAAGGGGAACCGGATGCCAGGAATGGGCAGTTGACACAACTGGAATGAAAGGAGAAGCTTTTTCCAAGGGAAATAGGGGGGGAGGGAAGAGGAGGGAGAGGAAGACCCTCCTGCCGTGTTCCTCAGAGGCAGCTGGGATGGGACGGACGGAACTGTTTCTCCATCGGGGAGTTTCCCTCTTGCTGCCCTTCTCAGCCATTCCTTCAGGAGCAGCGTTTTGGCAAAACCTCAGCCTGTCCAATCCCAGGAGCTGAAGCCAGAATCTGCAGAGAAATCCGTGGGCACCGTGATGATGGTGTAGCACATGGAGGTACAGGTGGCGTGAGCACGACCTCCAGAGAGGAAGCTGAGTGCAACAAAAAGGGAGAAAGCGAGGCAGGGACTCTGCAGGGCCAGGCTGCCTCACTGCAAGGCAACACTTGCAGTGGGCGGGATAGAAAACGGGGGATGCAGCAGGTCACAGGTGGAAGGTCAGTTCCAAAGAAAAGGAAGGAAAGATCCCTTGCTCCTGCTTGCTTCACATGGGCCACATCGGCACATTGAGTATTGAGAGCATGCTTCTCTTGCACATGGGAGTGGGGAGGGTTGTCAGGAAGCCACAGAGGGGCTCCAGCCATGAGGCCGTATAATTATGGAAATCATCATGCTTTGCTGCTCTTCTTGCTAAACCTCATGGGCCCCCCTCTCACAGGGCCACCATGAACCCCTGAGGCCCCCCTGAGAAGGCAGAGGAGTGTCTTGCATGCAGGCTCAAAGGGGAGGGCGCCTCCTTCCCTGCCGTCCTGCTCAGGGATCGGGAGAGGCTGGGGGCAGCAGAGGAGTCTGCCGTGCAGGCCCTTATTCTCTCTTCCTTCGGCTGGAGCCTTGCCTGGCTGGGCTCCTTGTGCATTTAGAAGGAAATTCCTCCAGCTGCCCCTCTACTGGGCTGAAAGGGGCAGGATGGAGGCTGTGTCAATTGCCGGCAGAGTGGCCCTCTTCGTCCTGCTGCTGCTGCTGCTGCTGCTCCCAGAGGCCTCCTGTGGGAGGCTGGAGGCCAACTGCCCCTGGAGCTGGCACAGGGCAGAGCTGCAGCCACACAATTATTTCCGGTGGGGAGACTTCGTCCTCAGTGCCAGCATCTCTGCAGCACAAGGCTACTTTGGACCACACACTTTCAATCAACCTGCCTACAATGAAAAGATAGGGTAAGTCACTGGCCTGCTGGACCTGTTACTGCTAAGTGCCACCTGCAGCTGCACAGCACCACTAGTGGTAGCAAGCAAAGCCAGGGTGCTTTGTTCTAGCTGGCTCCTTCCTCAGGAAGACCAGCCAGGCAACTCTCAAGCAGCAAAGCACAGCGGGAAGAGCAGGGCAATGGGGGGCAGCAGGTCCCAGACTTGACCCACCTTCCGTGCCTCTGCACCCCTCTGCCTCCCACAGTGAGCCCTTCCTTCTCTTTCTGTGGTCAACAGATTTGAATTTCCTCTTCAGCTTCTTGCCATCACAAGAGCAGTAAGAGTTGCTCTCCTGTAGGACTGATTGGCTTGATCCTACCTTTGGAGCATAGGACTGAGGGTGGTGTCAGTGGTCCCAGTTTTCAAAAACGGCAGTAGAAGGGACACGGGGAATTACCGACCATTTAGCCTTATGTCCATTGTAGGGAAAAATATGTCCATTGTAGGGAAAAACATGGAAAGGCAGATCATAGCTAGAGATTCAGTGATGTAAGAAAGTTAAGAGAGGCTGGCAGCCACACAACACGGCTCCCACAAGAACATGTGCTGCCAGACAACCGTTTTGGGATTCTACGACAAGCTTTCGAGGTGGATAAACGGAGGGGATGCGGTGGAGGTGGTTTACCTGGATTTCAGCAAGGCCTTTGAAAAGTGCCCCATGATATCCTGGTTGAGAAACTCAGAAGTTTTGGGATAAACGAAAGCCCTGTCCGATGGATTAGGGCATGGTTGACCCACCGAATCAGAGGGTGACCATTAGTGGGGAATCATGAGGATGGCGGCCAGTGACAAGTGGGGTCCCCCAGGACTCTGTCCCGGGGCCCATACTGTTTACTCTTTTAGTGGCAGGAGAAAACAGGTTTTCACTTAATATAGATAACGGCAATAAATTGCACTTGGGGCATAGGAATGGTGTCATAAGTAAAGGTTAAGTGAGAAGAGGCTGGAGAGCAGCACTTGTGAAAGAGACTTCGGGATGCTGATTGACTGCAGGCTAAACATGAGTCAGCTGTGTGATGCGGTGGCCAAGATGGCGAATGCCACCCTTGGTTGCATAGCCAGAAGTGTGACTTCTGGATCAAGAGAGGGATTACTACCACTCCATACGACTCTGGTGCGCCCACAACTGGAGTATTGTGTTCAGTTTTGGGCCCCTCATTACAGAAAGGATACAGCCAGGTTGGAGTCAGTGCAGCGTAGGGCCACCAACGGGTTGGTTGCCGGTTTGCAGGGGATGCCGTGTGAGGGAAAACTGAGGGAAATGGGTCTCTTCAGCCTGGAGAAGAGGAGACTGAGAGGGGATGTGTTGGCGATATACAGGCATGTGAGGGGGTGTCACATGGAGGTGGGGAGAGACCTGTTCTCCCAGCTCTCTGGGAGAAAGGAAGGCATGACGGAGCAAAGCTCAGGAAGCCAACGCTCCATTTAGAGATCAGGAAGCACTTCCTGACAGTTACGTTCTCGAGGGTGGGAATGGGCTTCCATGAGAGGTCATTGAGGCCCCATCGGTGAGGGTGTTCAAAGATAGGCTGGACATGTGGGCATATGAGCGCAGTTGACTGGAAGCAGGGGTCAGACTAGATTACCTGGGAGACCCCTTTTCACTCTGTTTCTATGTTTCTATTTCCATTCAGAAGCAAATGTTAATCTTCATGCAGTTTTCATGAAGCAAAATAAGTCAGACATATTTTTGCACATTCATTTGTATAGCTCAAATTCATCCCAACGACAATGCCTTCACTTTAGTCTCCCAAGTACAGCTCGATCTGTACAAATCTCTTCTTCCTATCCATTTTCTTAATCTCTCTGCCAGTTTTGAAGGAAGACTTCTATAATGCTCCTTTAATACTGAGGGCTGTGGTAACATGGGATCATTCCCATCTTCAGGTATCCGTGTTGTATGAGCTTCCTGTCGTCTTGGTGGTAATAGGCCCTCTTCTTTGATTTCATGCATTACTTGTTGAAGTGGAAGGATTTGTTTTTCCTCTAAACACTTGTAATACCTAGCAGTAAAATCATGAGGGGCAGGTGCTTTATCTTTTTTTAATTTTCCAGTAGCGTGCAATGTCTCTTGAATACTCATAGTACAATTAAAGATTTTCCTGTGCTCCCTGGGGAATTTCTCAAGGCGTGTTCTTCTACATACCCCTTTTCCCTCTTCTGGAGTCAGTATGTTTTTGGGGGTGGGGGGAAGGTGAATTGCACAGTAGTGCCTTTTCAAAATAGGCTCTGCCATTCTCTTTCTTCACTCTTGTTATAGACCTTCCTTCCAGGTCTTTCTTGACACTAAATATCTTCAAGGTTTACTTGCATTTTCAAAATGGTGCTGCTTTGGAGCTGCTCTGTATCTGTCATGTCCAGCTGATTTCTGTTTAGTCTGAACTCAGTCAAGTTGTTTGCACTGTTTTTGTTTTTGCTTTCTCCCAGAAATTTATGGAACATGCTCCCCAGAAAAGTCCGCTTGGCGCCGTCGTTATTTGCTTTCCGGCGCCAAGCTAAGACCTTTCTATTCAAACAGTATTTTTTATTGTCAATGTTATTTATTGATTTTAAATTGCCAGGATGTCTCCACGATTTTTATGTATTTTATGTATTTATATATTGGTGTTTTTTATGATTCGAAGTCGGCCCAAGGCTCATGCAAAGGGGGCGGCATATCAGCTTTTTAATAAATAAATAAATAAATAAAATTTTAATTCCAACTTATAATTCTTCTAGCCAAGCCTTTCTTGTGATGTGCTCTGCATATAAGTTAGATAGGCAGAGCGACAGTATGCAGTCATGCCGACGTCCTCCCCGAATTTTGCACCGATCAGTGATTCCCTTTTCAGATCTCAGTGTTGCACTCTTGACTCACATATTGGTTTCTCACGAGACAAATAAGATTGTCTGGTACCATCTCTCTAAGAACATGCCACCATTTGTTTAGATCCACACAATCAAAGGTTTTAGCATAGTCAATGAAGCAGAAGTAGATATTTTTCTGGAACTTCCTGGCTTTCTCCATGATCCAGCGCATGTTGGCAATTTGATCTCTAGTTCCTCTCCCTCTTCGACATCGTCCCTGTACTTCTGCTAGTTCTCAGTCCACATCCTGCTGGAGCCTAGCTTGTAGGATTTTGAGCATAGCTTAACTAGCATGTGAAATGAGCACGATGGTGCGGTAGTTCGAACAATCTTTGGCATTTTCCTTGGGATTGGAACCTAAACTGACCTTTTGCAATCCTGGGGCCACTGTGGAGTTTTCCAAATTTGCTGGCATATTGAGTGTAGCCCTTTTAGTTCATCATCTGTTAGGATTTTGTATACTTCAGCGGGAATATTGTTTCTTCCACTAGCTTTGTTGTTGCTCAGGCTTCCTAAGGCCCATTTGACTTCACATTCCAGGATGTCTGGCTCGACCTCAGTGACCACCCCATCGTGGTTATCAGGGATGTTAAGCTCTTTCCTGTATAGTTCTTCTGTGTAATCTCGCCACCTCTTCTTATTCTCTTCTGCCTCTGTTAGATCCCCGCCATTTTGGTCCTTTATCATGCCCATCTTTGCATGAAATTTTCCCTTCATATTTCTAATTTTATTGAAGAGATCTCTGGTCCTCCCTATTCTTTGTATTCTACTGTTTTTTGCACTGTTCATTTGAGAAGGCCTTCTTACATCTTCTAGCTCCTCTCTGGAAGTCTGCATTGAATTGGGTGTATCTTTCTGTTTCTCCCTTTCCTTTCATTTCCCTTCTTTCCACAGCAACTTGTAAAGATTGCTCAGCCAGCCATTTTTCTATCCTACATTCTTTTTTGGGCATGGGGTGGGGTTTGTTGCTTCCTCTTGTACAATGTTGCAAGTCTCTGTGCTCAGTTCTTCAGGCACAGTGAGCTCCTGGTCTAGTATTTACTGACTGTATGGAGCTTCTGCATCTTTGGCTGCAGAGCACATAGTCAACCTGATTTCTGCTTTGACCGGCTGGTGATGTCCATGTGTAGGGTTGTTTCTTGGGTTGTTGGAAAAGAGTGTTTGCTATGACCATCATATTCTCTTGACAAAATTCTACCAGTCTGTGACCTGGTTTGTATTGTACTCCATGGCCAAACTTGCCTGTTATTCCGGCTGTCTTTTCTTTTCCTATGTTAGCTTTCCTATATTGGGTGGCCCTGCACGGCACAGCTCATAGCTTCATGGCGCTACGCAAGTCCCTTCCCAACGTCAAGGCAGTGATCCACGAATGCGTTGGACCCAGTACTCTGCTGATTTCAAGTTATGCTTCCTACAGGATGGATCCTTGGTGCACAACGAAGCCTCATTGTTTTGAATAGGCAGCCAAATATTCAAATTGGGGATTACCCGGAATTTATTTTCTTCTGTACTGGAAAGGTTTGCTCCATTATATTCTTAGAAGCAGCAATTTATTCCCCTGTTCTTCCAGATTAATACACAGGGAATCCCTCAGTATGAGGGTCCAGTCCAGGTACTGCAGCATTTCCACTAGAACTGGATCCTCCTCGGCAAACACAGGCTTGCAATCCAGATTACTTGCCACAAATTTCTGAGTCTGCACTGGATTCCACTGAGCATGCACAGAGCTCATTTCTTTTAGAAGAGCATCCTCTGTGTCGTGCTGTTGCTCAGCATCAAGCCTAAGTAGCAGCTCACAGGGCATCCAAAGTTTCTTTCCGCTTCCATCTGATGAGGCTTCTGGGCCGTCCACATACATTGACACTCATTATGCACTGTCTAAATGCCTCGCATCTCTTCAGGGAAGGAGGAGGCTCAGCCCTTCTTGCTCCAAAGCTGAAGAAGCGGAGACTCAGAGGCCATCTGGCAGCTACATGCAGTCATTTGAAGGGGTCACGTGGCAGACGGTCATGACCTTTTCCCCTGCACGAAGGTGAGGATGTTGCCCAGTGGGGTAAAGCTCAGGGAACTGGGTTTCAGGTTGGATGTCAGGAAGCACTTCCTGATGGTTGGGACCCCGGGATATGGGATGGGCTTCCCTGGGAGGTGTTTCTGTGAAAACAGGCTCCTTCCAAATGAAAACACACAGACGAAGACAGGCAGCCATGACGAACTAGGGAGAGGACTGTCTGGAAGAGGCAGCGGAGAGAGCTCAGGTGTCTGTTTTCTCCTCTCCATCGGGGTCTTTCCTCTGCTCTTCCAGCTTCACCCTTCCTGATGACCCCCGAGCGACATAACCCTTCTGTGGGCAGAGTGCATGTGCGGGAGCACAGAGAGATGGGGGCATATTTTGGCATTGTGATCTGAGTGGGTTGTGCAATTCGTCTTCTCAGTCAACAGACAGGATGGCTTCCCTGTCCTGCTGACCTGGGATCTGGGTTGAGTCTCAGACCCCAAGCCATAAATCCTGTGCAGTCAAACTGGTCCTTACAATGCCATAATGGAAAGGTTGGAAGACCTGGGTGGGTGCCAATGTAGGTCTCCGTGTGTGTATGTGTGGGGATTCCCGTACCAGGACTCCTCAGAGTCTACTTTCTAGGTTGCGGAAAGTCGCTGATCAGGTTCCATAATTCACCAAGGGAATCATGGAAGCAGCAGGGTGTGGTTGACACCACCGACAAACAACCAATCAACCCAGCCAACAAAACTGGCAAAATCATGATGGTCGGGTTTTGGCCAGGCAATTTTCCCATGCCTAGCCATGCATGGTGGGATATAAGGCAGGTAGAAGAAAAGCAAAATTCAAACTCGATTCATGGTGCCAAAAGGCAGGGAGAGATCAAAGGAAGGGAGAGAGACTCTCACACAGCCAAATGTTTCCTGTTCGGGGAGCCCATTTCACAGCCCTTGGATATGGGCAGCCAGAAAGTCCACCGGGCAAAACACATAATGGAGCTTTCTAGTAGGCATCTGTCCCGTTAAGAGACTGAGCTCCCTGCTTGCCTGAAGAGGCCACTACATTTAATGCAAAGTTAATCCTGTGTGGAAAGAGGTTCTCTGTGAAAGTGGCTTTGTGTCCACTCTTCTGCTGACTCCAAAGTTCTCTGGCTGGCTTTGCTCATCTAAACCACTCTTTCAAAGTGTGCCTTTTCCTCCCTCATCATCAACCCCATGCCTATGAATGTGACTCAAACCCATGAAACACTCAACTTATGATCTGGAACTCTGTGGTTGGGTGTAGCTGTCCCTTCAGTGCTGGTCATCATGGTTCATCTCTGCAGCTAGGTTTCTCCTGGGAGATCTCTAAAGAAAACTTCTCAGGATTGCAAGAGAGTGGTCCCATTCATATCCAGCTGACCTTATCACAGGTTGTGAAACCCAGATTCTGAAATATCACTAATTGCAGTAATTGCCATTTGGAGCACATGTGCCCAAGGAAAGCTTCCCCTCTCAATTATCTGCCTCTTCCCCTCAGGAACAGGTTCCACGTCTTTCCCACCCACTGCCTGTTCTCTCCCCGATTCCTCCCTCTGTAAAACCCCCACCATGGCAGGGCAGCTCCGAAATGGGTCCCAAAAGAGGGCCGAGCAGAGGGGCAGCCTGAGCTGGAGACCTTCCTGGTGCCATCATGCATCCCTGGAGGAAGCACATCAGGAGCTCATGGAGAGCAGGACGGCTTAGGAGTTCCCCAGGCCACACACCCCTCTCACCACCTCACCCCACAGGGACCTCCTTGCGGGGTGCCCACATGGCCCTGGGCGTGCAACAGGAGGTGCTCTGGAGGACCTGCCATGGCATCTGGGATGCAGGCTTCTCTCCCACAATCACCCAATGGCCGCCAGAGGTTGGTGTTCCATTTTTGCAAATCACATGGTCCAGCCCAGAGCAGAACCCTGACTCCTGCCCAGCAATCTCTGCACAGCTGCCTTGATGTGAAACGAAGCCTGAAATCATGCCAGTGGGCAGGCCATTTCCGGGCAGCCTGGATGCCCCCCTGGGCAATGCCTGCTTTCGGAGATGTTTTGCGTTGAATGTTGTGCTGGGGTCTTCTATGAACATCCTTACCATCACTGACACTACAATAATAAGCATCACATCACACCTTTATCCTGACTTTTTCCATGAATGAGGAAAGCAAGCACTTTGTTGCCTCTCCTCATTGTTCTCTTCCTGACATCAACAACCCTGCCAGGTAGGACAGGCCAAGAGTGAATGACAAGCCGAAAGTCACGCAGTCAGCATCAGGGATGAGTGGAGATTTGGACCTGGATCTCAGTTGCCTTTAACCTTATTGCACTTTTGACCCCATGCAGAGATGCACAACAATCCCCCCTGCCTTGTCGTGTCCAGCAACAATCATTCCAATTTGTGTTTAGATACGCCTATCCTCAAGCGGAAAGGAGAAGGGGGCGGCAGAGGGTGAGATGGCTGGGTGGAGCCAATGATTTAGTGGGCATGAGGTTAGGTGGACTCTGGGGGCTGGTGGACGACAGGAAGCCCTTGAGGAATGTTTTCCTTGGAATTGTGATGGGTTGGGCTTGACTTTGCAACTAACAACAGCAACAACATCCACAGCCTGACTGACTCTCCTGGATAGAGAGTCTTCTGGAAGGGGAACCAAATGCCAGGAACGGGCAGTGGGCACAGCCAGCTGGAGAGGAGATACTTTTTGCAAAAGGAAATAGGAGGGGAGGGACAAGGAGAGAGGGGAAGACCCTCCTGCTGAGTCCCTCAGAGGCAGTTGGGATGGGACCGACGGAACCGTTCATCCATCAGGGAATTTCCATCTTGCTGCCCTTCTTGGCCATTCTCCTGGAGCAGTGTTTTGGCAAAATCTCAGCCTGTCCCATCCGTGGAGCGGAAGTCGGCCACCGAGGGAAAAACCGTCAGAACCATGATGATGGTGGAGCACTTGGAGGCACAGGTGGCGTGAGCATGAACTCCAGGGAGTGAGCTGAGCGTACCAGGAATGAGAAGGGAGAAAGTGAGGCAGGGGCTTTGCATGGCGAGGCCGGCTCACTGCAAGCCTACTCTATTTATTTGTTTGTTTGTTTGTTTGTTTGTTTATTTATATCCTGCCAATTTCCGCAAAGGCTCAAGACAGCTTACATCATTCACCTCCTCCATCGTATACCGACAACAACAACCCTGTGAGGTTGATAGGGCTGAGAGTCTGTGACTGGCCCCAAGTCACCCAGTTGGCTCCATGGTCGAGAGGGGATTCGAACCCAGGTCGTCTGAGTCCCAGCCCCCTGCCCTTAACCAGTACACCACACTGTTTCTCTTGCGGTGGGAGGGATAGCAAACGGGGGATTCAACAGGTCACGTGTTGAAGGCCATTTGCAAAGCACATGAGGGAACGATCCCTTGGTCCTGCATGTTTCACATGGGCCGCATGGTCACACTCTCTGAGTGTATCTCTCTTGCACATGGGAGTGAGGAAAGTTGTCAGGGAGCCACAGAGGAGTTTCAGTTATGGAACCAAGTAATTATGGAAATAATAATATATTGCTGCTGTTCTTGCTAAACCTCATGGGTCCCCATCCATCAGGACCTCCTGAACCCCCAAGGCACTGCTGAGACGGTAGAGGAGTGTCTTGCACCCAGGCACAAATTGGAGGGCGCCCCCTTCCCCTCTGTCTTTCTCAGGGATCAGGAGGCTCTTGGAGCAGTAGAGGAGTTTGCGGTACAGACGCTTATTCTCACTTCCTTCGGCTGGAGGCTTGCCTGGCTGGGCTCCTTGTCCATTTAGAAGGAAATTCCTCTTACTGCTCCTCTACTGGGCTGACAGGGGCAGGATGGAGGCCTTGCCAAGCACTGGCAGAGTGGCCCTCTTGGTCCTGCTGCTGCTCCCGCTCCCAGAGGCCTCCTGTGGGAGGCTGGAGGGCAAGTGCCCCTGGAGCTGGCACAGGGCTGAGCTGCATTCAAGCAATTATTTCCGGCCAGGAGACTTCATCCTCAGTGCCAGCTTCTCTGCCACAGATGGCACCTTCAAACCACACACTTTCAATCAACCTGCCTCTAAGGAAAACATTGGGTATGTCACTGGCCTGCTGGACCTGTAACTACTAGACACCATGGGCAGCCACCCTGCATGGCTAACGGTAGCGAGCAAAGCCAGAGTGATTTCTTCCTGCTGACTTCTTGCTCCTGAAGACCCCGGCGATGAACTCACGGGCAGCAGGGCCAGCAGGGAGCCCAGGGCCATGGGGGGCAACAGGCCCCAGAACATGGCCCACCTTCCTTGCCACTGCACCCATCTGCCTTCCCATCCCCATAAGTCGGAAAGGCTGCCTTGCTGGGCTCCGGCCTGGGATGGGCACCTTGGCTGCAGGGGTCTTGTCTCAGGAGATGGTCCTGGAGTAAGATGTGAATGAGGCTGCAGGAATCCCACCTGGGCTTCTGCAGAAATCGGTGGGGCTCTGGGTTTGGGTTGGAGGAGGCTGAGCATGTAGAAGCCTGAAAAGCAGGATGCAACCTCAAAGTTCAGGGAAATGATTCATGAACAGGGATGGCAAGGAGACAATTTCTGCTTTTGTTCTTTTTTTAAAGTTTGAGTGGCACATTTTACTGGAAGATCCTCTCCTTCCCGTTTGCCATCCAGGAGGTCAACCAGAATCCCAGCCTCCTGCCCAACCTCACCCTCGGCTACAGCATCTATGACATCTCTCACGATGTTAGACTGACGTCCGACGCAGCCATAGACCTGCTCTCGACCGCGCAGGCCCACGTTCCCAACTACAAGTGTGGCAGGCGAGATCATCTTCTGGCCGTCCTTGACGAATCTGACTCGGACAACTCCATGCAGCTTTCCCACATGCTGGGCCTCTTCAAAATCCCACAGGTGGGAGGCTTGGGAGAAGTGATATGAGTTGCTAAATAGAGAAATTGACAGATTCCAAAATAATTGGGAAGCATGATCTTTGTCGCAGGACAGCAGACCATCCTACACAGTCCCATGATGAAAAGGGTTCAAAGCCGCAGGCCCCACACCAGGCCCCCATCTGGTCCTGTTAGTGCTGAGGATTAACCAAAGGTCCCTCTTGTGCCTTGTCTGACCGTGAGAGAGGAGGCAGCACAGCAAATGTCTGCACGGAAAAGACTCGCTGCTGTGGGTGCCCAACCAATAGCCACACGTGGAGGATTCGTGCTGCAGAGCAGGCTGGGGCCAGGGGTCCTTCTGATTCGCTTTGTTCCAATGCTAACATGTCTCATCGAGAGGAAGTCCACCTCCACTCGAGACCAGCTGCCACGGCCATCATGTGCAGGGCTTCCATGTGTTCAGCTTTTTGGAATGATTAGATGCAGAGAGCACATCAAAAATTTTATTTTTGGACATTGCTATCTTTAAACTACAATTCTCGTATCAAAACAAGGTGATCTTGCTGATCGTATGCAGAATGATCTTTCATATATTCTGACATCCTGTCAGAGGCTTCTACTTGCCACTTTCTTTTGTCTCTCTGAAAGAACCCTGAATACTTGAGCTTTGTGGTTCAGTCCTCAGGAAAACATTGTTTTCTTAGTTTGGATGAGATACAGAGCAAATAATTCTGCACTTCAGGGTCAAGCATCCCATGTGAATCCATCATAGGTTTGTTCAAGGGTAGGATAGACCCGCACATGATAGGCATGGACTGATTGGGGGGCAGTCTAGATGACTCGTGAGACCCCTTCTGACATGCTCTATTTAACTGTTTCTCTGTTTTTTTTCTTTCCCATCATCGAATGCAGAAGGGCAATTGTGACTCTGAGAGCCCAGGAAGGTGTCCATGGGATCTCTGTTTGACTAACCCTACAAAACCTTTCCTCTCCCATTTATGGGATGATGTCTTGTGACATGTATAGCAGGGTGGGACAACTGGAGATACTCAGCAATTCAGGCTGCTCCTTCCCTCATTCTCTCAGTGTTTTAAACTTAGAATGATAAAAAACTTCCTTTTTCAGAAAATAATAAGCTTTGCCAGAAAATAATATGCTTCATTCAGATAGTTAAAGGGTAAATGTTTTATGATAAACACTTTATTATTAGGAAAATTATCTGTATTGTTTTCTTTCACATCATGTTTCATGCAGGTAACATATGAGTGGTTTGTTCCCCTAAGGGAACAAGGGGGGGGAGGGATAAATTAAAAATTTTTTATTGTTATTGTATTTTAATCATGTTGTTAGCCGCCCCGAGGCTTTGTTGCGATGGGGCGGCCTATAAATGTTTTAATAAATAAATAAATAAATAAATAAATGAGGAATTTTGATTTGGTGCTGAAATGAAGCAATCCCTCAGCCTCTCTCCTCCTTTCCCTCCCAGGTCACTTATGCTTTTACCTCTCAGGTCAGGGGAGAGAAAAGCCAGTCCCCTTCCTTGTACAGGATGCTCCCCGAAGAAGGCCTCCAGTACCCCGGGATCGTCATGCTGCTGCTGCACTTCAGGTGGACGATGGTGGGACTCCTCTCACTGGACACTGAGAATGGAGACAGGTTCATGAGGACCTTGAAACCGGAGCTCCTCAGGAATGGCATTTGCGTGGTTTTTTCACGCAGCTTCTCACAGCTGAAATCAGGTCGTTTACCAGTCGGGGGGCTGCCATGGAAGATTTTGGTAGAAATCAATGTCTTCATTTATTTTGAAGAGTTGCTTTTCTCCCTCTACGGAATAGTTATTCTTGAAAGGGTTATTCAAAACTTTATGCAACCTGTTAATGGAAAAGTCTGGATCACCACAAATATGTGCGACTTTACCTTGGCTTTAGTTTATGCATATAATGCACTTGTATTCCAGCACTTGTATGCATATTTTTCCTTCCTTCCCCGAAAAAGTAAAAGGACCAACTATGATGGTTTTCTGAATTTGCATAGAAGTATGGATGCGTTTGTTAAGACAGCTTTCAAATGTTCGTATTCAAAGCATGTGCTGTCAGTGAAAGAGTGGATGAGATGCAGAGAGAAGGAGGAACCGGAGGGCCTCCCCCAAGTGGACAAGGAGCAAACACTCTCTCTGGACAGCTTCTTCTCTTACAGCACCATCCAGGCCGTGGCCAGGGCCGTGGATGCGGCTCTTTCCTCCAGATCCAGGAGGAGGGCCAAGGAACGTGGAGGCAGGCCAGAGGCACACCGCTTTCCACCATGGCAGGTATTCTCACCAATCACCATCTTCTTAGCTGTTACCCTTAAAATGTGAGAATGGGGGTGAGATCTTCCCAATGAAGGGGCAGCTGGAACACTCTCTGTTCTGGTCCCCCTGTTGGTCCCCTCTCCTGGCTTCCTGCAATTCAGTCCAGCTGCTACTGGTCAGTGGAGTTGCTTCAAGTCACACTGAGGCAATGCGTGTGTGTACAGTTCTGTACAAGGACTGCACAGGTCCTTGCTCACATTCCTTGACCTGGGAATAATAGGGCTTGCTGCCTTCTTGGGTTTCAGAATACAAGGCAATCCGTGTGTGACCTGGAATGCCCAGCTGGACACAGTGTGCCCTTCATTGTTTCGGCATTCCTCACCCCGGGATACATACAGGTTCCTGGCTGGGAGGTGCAGGGAATGGTGCATCAGCTGGTCGGGGTGACCTATGGAAGCAAGCACGGTCCCAGCGAGTGAGCTGACATGGGGAGGTAGTTGGAGGGTGGCAGAGCAGGTGTAGTGGAAGAGGAGATCGGGGCAGAGGGTCCAAGACTCTGCTGATCACCTTTCTGGGAGGAGAGAAGAAAGACCAGCACGTCACAAGCTGGAGGAAAAGGTAGAATCCCCAGTCAGGGAATCTGGACCTGGAAACCTTCCACTCTGTAGCAGCCTGCAATCTCCATGCCATGCCTGGTGCTCTGCCCAAGATCGGAGAGGCAGGCACGTGCAACAAGGGCAGGCTGGCGGCCCTCTTGGAGGAAACCTGAGAGCGCCGGAGCAGTGAGTGGGCAGCTCCAGGCAAGGGGGATTCTGAGTTCGAAGAGCACAATGGCAACAGGATGTGTAGTGCTGGAGATGGGAGAATCAGGCATCGTTTGCAGTTTCACTGGGGAAGTGCAGGCAATGCTGATGAGAATTGCAGATCCCATGTGTCCCTTGTTTATTTATTTAACAAATTTATATGTCGCCCCCTGCAAACAAGCCTCAGGGCGGCTAACAACATATATAAAGATATAATATAAAATGATACACAATTTAAAACTGGCCCATCTCATAGTCTAAAAGTAAAAAACATATAAATATAGACAATAAATAACAAGAAATACTTAATAATATAGACATAATAAATTAACAATTAAAATATTTCTTAAATAAAAAGGTCTTCACCTGGCGCCTTATAGTGCCACCATCGACATAGTGCCATTAAATGCACAAAAGCTCAGTAGGAGAAACAGGGAGGCCTCCAGAGAAGGACAGCAAGGATGATGTGTGGGCCTGAAACTCAGGCACACGAGGAGAGAAGAATGAACTGGGCGTGCTCAGCCTAGAGGTGAATGGACTGATGGGGGTTTCACAGCACTCTTCCAGGACCGGGTGGGTTGTCACAGGTCAAGGCTACAACCTCTGATGGATCGTTCCAGAGGGCAGGATTGGAATTCAGGGCTCAAGCGACAAGAAGCACTTCTCGGCCCCTTCCAAGTCCCCTGTGGTGGGATTCCTGGGAGACTCCTCAGGAGGAAATCCTGTTGAGCCCAGTAAAAGAACTCCCAGGTCATCTTCTAAGGCTCGTGAGCAGAAAGGTCCCTTTGCTGCTTCTGAGTATGGCTGGAATATTGCCGACAGAGAAGCTCCCCTCTCTTTTCCTTCAGTGACAATGCTTCTAGCAATGCCTCCTAAAGTCTGATGAACTGAATGGGTTTCCAGAAATGAAATCAGAGCCTTCCGCATAATACGAGTGACACCGAGACAAATTAAAGTGGGACCAGCGCTTGCAAAAAACTGGGTGGCATGAAATGTGCTTTCTCAAATGCTGCTTCTTTCTCTGTTCCTCCAGCTCCACCCTTTCCTGAGAGACCCCCAGTTCCACAATCATTCCATTGATGGGGTGTATTTGGATGAGAGAGGAGACTTGGCAGCCAACCTGGACCTTGTGAATTGGGTGAGGTTTCCCAACTGCACTGCTGTAAGCGTGAAAGTTGGGAGCCTAGAAAGGCGGGGCTTGCCTGGCCCCAAATTCACCCTCCACCGAGATCCCATTGTGTGGCCCCGATGGCAAGATCAGGTGAAGAAAACCATCCCTGTCATTCCACTGTTTTCATTTCCCTTCCCTTTGCTAACATTCTGGCTAATCAGATGTTCAGTCTTTTAAGACATTAATACAAAGCATGAGATGGAAAAGGGAACATTCCTCTGGAGGGATGTCCAGGTGCTCCTGCTTCACAGGCTGGGGTTCAGTAATGGAACATGCTGAAATCCTGGAACTCCTCTCCAACCTTTCCAGCTCTGTCTCCCCATCCGCAGAATCAGCACCCCAAGCCTCCAGCCCTGACCCTCCTTCTCTCTCGCTCAGTCCCTTCCCCAGGCCAGGTGCGTGGAGAGCTGCCGCCCGGGATCCTTCAAGGTGGCTCGGGAAGGAGAGCCCCTGTGCTGCTATGACTGCGCTCCGTGTGCGGAAGGGAGCATCTCCACTCGGGAAGGTGGGTGAGTGCGGAGGGAAAGGCAGTGGCTGAAAAGTTCCAACCCCGAGGTGACCTTGCATTGCTCCTTGTCTTCTCCGTCTCTCCAGAAAACTCTCTCCCTTCTCATCGGTGGTGCTTTCAGGCAAACCCTCCTCTCCCTCCAAAGTGCCCCTCATTGCACCTTGGCAGGTGAAGCCAAAGGTGTTTTGCAGTCATTCCACTCCTCTTACACAGAGAGCAAGTCCCCGTTTGTTCGGCTCCCTGGAGGAGACTTGGCTGGTTTGCTGAGAAGGAACATTCATGAACTTTGGAGCTTCTGTGGCCTCACCTGGAGAGCAGAAGGAGGACTTCTCTTCTTGCTTTCACTGACACACTTTTCATCAGGGAGAATGCCAGGAAGGGTTGATGGACCCAGAGGATTATGCTAGGAATGGTCCCTGTGTTTTTTGGGGCATGGAGCGGAGCTGGCTCTCATGAGTGGAGCCAGCTAGAGCCAGGGGTCAGAGTAGATGGCCCAAGAGGCCCCTTCTGAATCGCCCTTTTTCTATGTTTCTACCTGGAGACTTCACATATTAATGGGAACATTGCGAGGGAGGACATGTGCGTCCGATCCTCAGCTGTGCATGGTGAGCTGCAGCAGGGTTTGACATGGACGGGAGTTTCTGTCCTCCTTTTGTCCTTCTCCATCCACATCTGACCTGGATGAGCGAAAGGGGTGGTTGAGCAAGCGATGGGCCTCAAACCCTCAGTCTGCCCTGATTGTCCCTCTGCTCAACTCATGGAGGAGTGATGGTCACCACTGAGCAGGGAGGAGTGGGAAGGGCTGTGGGTGCTGACAAAGTGCCTTGTTGGAGGGCTTGTGGCAGAAGATCGGCTGGATGGATTTTCTGGGGGCCATTGAAGGAAATTGCCCTGAGCACGCTTGCAAGAGCAAATGTGCAGCTGCAGGAAGCAGGGACAGGGCTGTGTGCGATGCAACACCCATGATGGGCAACACAGCAGTCGGAGACGCACCGTGCAAATCGAGTCACACTCTGCAGGGGATCTATGTCACCCATTCCTAATCCTTTCTCACTGAATTCTGAGCATTGATGGTGGAAAATGCCACACTCCATTTGGGTTTCGGGAGTGGCAGTGGATGGTGCAGGGATCTGCCCACCAGACTGCACTGCCTTTCTGAACTTCCAGTCATAGACGTGTCCCGCACTCGTCATCCTGGGATGTTCACCCCGTGCAAGGGATGGAGTCCCTGCCAGGGTCAGTTTCCAGTGCATGAATTGATTCATGATTGGAAGAAAAAATATACGGCCATACATCCCAGTCCACGTGCCAACGTGCCTTCCAGGCTGCCTTGACAGAGCATCTGAGGAACTCTGCTGACTGGGGAGAATTAGGGGCCCAGCAAGCCACGCTTGGCAGGAAAGCCCTCTATGTTGCCCCTCACACCAGAGTCATGCCCCTTCCACTACTACCACAGTTAATAACAGTATTAGTAATACCAAAAACAACAATAATGAATAAAATATAGAAAACAGAGACGGGAACATAAGTCAACTTTTTTTTTTTCTCTTGCTTTGGACAGATGCCGAGCATTGTCAGAGGTGTTCAGAAGATAAGCATCCAAATGAGGCCCGGGATCTGTGCATCCCCAAGGTCATCACCTTCCTCTCCTATGAAGAATGTTTGGGGTCCTTCCTTTCTGGCATGGCCCTGCTCTTCTCCATCACCACAGGAGGCATATTGAGGATCTTCAGGAAATTCCAAGAGACTCCAGTAGTCAAGGCCAACAACCGCGACCTCTCCTACACTCTGCTTGTCTCCCTCCTGCTTTCCTTTGTGTGCTCCTTCCTCTTCATTGGCCAGCCAAGAAGCATCACCTGTCTCCTGCGACAAGCAGCCTTCAGCATCGTCTTCTCAGTGGCCATCTCTTCCCTCCTGGCCAAAACTGTCACTGTGGTGCTGGCCTTCCTGGCCACCAAGCCAGGCAACAGGGCCAGGAACTGGCTGGGGAGGACTTTGGCCTACTCCATTGTCATCTGCTGCTCCAGTGTGCAAGTGGTCCTCTCCACCATCTGGCTGGGCACTGCTCCCCCCTTCCCTGACTCAGACAAGCACTCCCAGGCTGGGCAGATCCTCCTGCAGTGCAACGAAGGCTCTGTGGCCATGTTCTACGCTGCCCTCGGCTACATGGGCTTCCTGGCTGCCGTCTGCTTCACGGTGGCCTTCCTGGCCAGGAAGCTGCCCGGGGCCTTCAACGAGGCCAAGCTGATCACCTTCAGCATGCTGGTCTTCTGCAGCGTCTGGGTGTCCTTCGTGCCCACCTACCTGAGCACCAAGGGGAAGTACATGGTGGCCGTCCAGGTCTTCTCCATCTTGGCCTCCAGTGCTGGGCTGCTGGGCTGCATCTTCCTGCCCAAGTGCTTCATCATTCTATGGAGACCTGACCTGAATACCAAGGAGCATCTCATGATGAAAAGCAAAGCATAAAGTGCTGTTTGTTTTGGTCATCAAGAGTGCAGAACTCCAACTTTTCAAAACAAGCTAGCGATCCTTTTGGGCACATGAACAGTATCAGATTAAGTGAATTCAGAAAAAAATCATTCTTTGCACTTTTCGGTAGTTGGGAAAAATAAAAGCTCCATTTCATACCCGGGGAAGCAGCAAAGAAGAAATCTTCCCCTCTTAACCTCCTTAGCTAAGCTTTGCGTTTCATCCTTTTTCGGCTCTATAAATAGTTTCTGTTCTCAGACTTTTAAATTTTCATTCTTTATTTTGAATTTGTGCAGACAAAAACTGTTTGCCCAGAAATTGACATGGAACCGGCAATGCAGATTGGAAATCCCTCCAACTCCTTTTCCAGGGTGGGGTATTTATTTATTTATCCATTTATATTCTGTCTTTTTCCTACAAAGGGCTCAAGGCAGCCTTAATCATTCTCCTCCTCCATCTTATCCCCACAACTACAACCCTGAGAGGTACGTTGGGCCAAGTGTCTCTGACTGGCCCAGAGTCATCCAGTTGGCTCCATGACTGAGCGGGGACTCAAACGCTGATCGTCTGAGTCCCAGTCCCATGCTCTTCACCACCACACCACACTGGCTCTTTGGGGATGTTTGGGTTTGTTAGAGATCATCTGTCAGGCATTGCGGGTCCCTTCCCTAGGCAGCCTGCACTGGGCTGGCTCCCCGTCATGTGTTCACAAAGAGCCTTGGCTGCAAGAGCGCACCAGCAGAGGCCTCCTGCCAGAGCTGTGGGGAAGCCCCCAGTCTGCTTCAGAGAGCAGGGCATGTCCTTCTCCACCTGGAGAAGGGTTGGAGAAGTCCGTTCACAGCCCAGAGAGATACAGCTTCAGGCGGAGACAGCAGGGACGCTGCCCTGATGGAGGAGGTCACCCCGTTTGGAGCTGAAGTCCAGCCAGGCTCCTGCTGTCTGAGCAACCTTGGCCTTGCTTCCATCTGGGATGCCTTCTGGGAATGTAGCCGCATGGCTGGGATGGCTGCATCAGCTCCTGCCCAGGGATTCCTAGGCCATGTGGGAAGCATCTCGCCCACTGAACTCAGTGCACCATTTCCAAGATCCCCTCATATTTGGAAGGCCAGGGGTACATGTGCTTGGGGGTCCCCCTGCCCCTCACAGCGCACACTTGTAGGAGTGCAGTAGACGAAAATTGACCCCCAGGGGATGACATGGGGACTGAAAGGGGAGGAATATCAGGCACTGCATTTTCGGTTTCTGCCGCAAGTATTCTCTGCCTTTTCTCCTCTTGCAAACACCCAAAGTTGCTTACAGGTTTCCTCCTCTCCTTTTACCCTGTGAGGGAGGTGAGCTCAGAGGGAGTGATTGGCGAAGCATCTCCCAGGAGCTTTGAGGATGGGGCAGGGGGCTGGAACTGGCCTCACTGCTCCAGGCCCCCCTGCCTCCGAGAAGACACTGCAGTCTCCCTCAGGTCTCCCCCACCACAGTTCAACCCTTCAGCTTAGGAGGAGTTTTATTCTTTGCTTGTTCAGCATGACAGAAAGCAGGCCGGGTGTCTCTGTTCCATGACCACCTTGGAAGCAACGCAGCTGGAGCCTCCCTTTTCCCTCAATCCAGGACCAGCCTCGGGATTCAGCACACCAGACACCCATATTGGGGGAAAAGAGACGTCTATTAAAAGGATAAAAATAGAGGTGGGGGCTCGTGAGCATCCAGGCTGAAAGGATGAAAGCGGGTCAAAGAGGGGAAGGGTTGGAAAGGGCATCTTAACAGCAGCCCCAGCTGAGAACATGAATCCAGCCAGGAACACGTGGCTCCCAGGGCCGGAAGCAGGAGACCCCCATCCCAGCCTCAGCTCTCCATACAGTGCCTCGAGCTCCCAGGGACTGTCCTGCAATACGCGAAATGGAAAGGTGCTGCATGAATATCCAGGCACACGGGGATGCCCCCTTTGATGCAGTGCGAAAACGGAGCAACAGAAAAGAAAAACCCCACCACTAGAACCAAAGGATTCCGCTGGTCTTCAAATCATTCCTCATTGAACCAGCAGTGTAAAACTAGCACCCGAGAGAAGCCATGAGATGGTCCATGTTGGTTGGTGGGGGGGGTGTGCGTGGCGGGGAGGGGGAGCACAGGGAATTGAGACCCGCTGAGGACACGGGTCTGGTGCCTTCCTGTCCACTCAAGGGACTGCTGTTGGAGGTCCACCTGGCCAGGCAGAGAAGACACAGTGTTCAGAAAATCAAGCTCCCATGCAGGACGCGTCATGTTTCATGTGCCTCCCTTGTTGCCATGTCAACTCTGTGTAATCACCCATAATTTCTGTGCTATTATGGCCACACTGCTCAGCAGTTTCCCATATTCTCCATACTCAAGAACACACTATCTGCAGAAATATCCCTATTCTTACCCTCATCATCAACTCCATTCCTGTGTGCATGACTATAAATCTAGAAAGTACTCTGTATATGCTCTGGGAGTTTGTAGTTTATTTGCACTGGGAGTTTGCCCTGTGGGGGAAAGATTGTGTGAGGTGGAGGATTGGCCTGTGATGCCCCTGGGATGCTGCATGGCGGGCGAGAGCTTTGAGAGGCCTGACCGGTGAGGGTGGATATTTCCTGCATGAGGGAGAGAGAGTGCAAGAAATGGAAAGAGGGATGCAGTCACTGAACGTTTGGAAAAGGAAACACAAATGAGAAGAAATGGGGGTTTCCTTGCTTGTGTCAGAATCCCAGAATCTCAATTTGAGAAGGGAAATAAAACTTGGGGTCGCAGGAAAGATCAATCGTTATGAACATCTGAGGATTTATTGTCTATCCCAGGTTCCCCTGGTTGACTCAGGATAAGGCCTTACCGGACGAGCAAGAGGTGAACTCGGCTGCCAAGCTTCAACAGAAATGCAGAGTTTTTATACACTCCCAGTCACATGCAGGTACAGGGCAATTGGTGACAGAATGTAAAGATTACAATAAGACTCTGAGGTCATCAAATTCAGAACAGATAATGAAATGTCAGTCAATCACACAGTAACAATAAGAATACAATATTTCTAATCGCCTGTATTGCCATTTTAATTGAGTAACTTGAACCCATCTCCAGGTCTGCTTAAACATGTAAATTCAAGCTACTAAGCCTATGCATGAACTCAAACTCTTATTTTGATTCTAAACATTCTGACTTTGACCAGGCATATGGAGCCTCTGGGCTAGCAAAGTTATTGTTGTTGTTGTTAGTCGTGAAGTCCTGTCCGACCCATTGCGACCCCATGGACAACACTCTTCCAGGCCCTCCTGTCCTCCACCATCCCCCGGAGTCCGCCTAAGCTCTCACCAACTGCTTCAGTGACCTCATCCTCTGCCATCCCCTTCTTCTTTTGCCGTCTATTGTTCCCAGCATTAGACTCGTCTTCAGAGAGTTCTTCCTTCTCATTAGGTGGCCAAGTATTTGAGTTTCATCTTCAGGATCTGGCCTTCTAAAGAGCAGTCAGGGTTGATCTCCTCTAGGACTGACCGGTTTGATCGCCATGCAGTCCAAGGGACTCGCAGGAGTCTCCTCCGGCACCACAATTTGAAGGCCTCAATCCTTCGGCGCTCAGCCTTCCTTATGGTCCAGCTTTCACAGCCATACATTGCAACAGGGAAAACCATAGCCTTGACTATACGCACTTTTGTTGGCAGGGTGATGTCTCTGCTTTTTAGCATGCTATCTAGATTTGCCATAGCTTTCCTCCCCAGGAGCAAGCGTCTTTTAATTTCTTGGCTGCAGTCCCGGTCTGCGGTGATCTTGGAGCCCAGGAAAATAAAATCTCTCACTACCTCCATTTCTTCCCCATCTATTTGCCAGGAAGTGAGAGGACCGGATGCCATGATCTTAGTTTTCTTAATGTTGAGTTTCAAGCCAACTTTTGCGCTTTCCCCCTTTACCCGCACCAAGAGGCTCTTTAGTTCCTCTTCACTTTCTGCCATCAGAGTGGTATCATCTGCATATCTGAGGTTGTTGATATTTCTCCCAGCAATCTTGATTCCAACTGGTGATTCATCTAGCCCTGCCTTTCTCATGATGTACTCTGCATATAAGTTAAATAGGCAGGGTGACAGTATACAGCCTTGCCGAACTCCTTTCTCAATTTTGAACCAATCAGTGGTTCCGTGTCCAGTTCTCACTGTTGCTTCTTGACCCGCATTCAGGTTTCTCAAGAGACAAATAAGATGGTCAGGTACTCCCATCTCTTTAAGAACTTGCCACAATTTGTTGTGATCCACACAATCAAAGGCTTTGGCATAGTCAGTGAAGCAGAAGTAGATGTTTTTCTGGAATTCCCTAGCTTTCTCCATGATCCAGCGTATGTTGGCAATTTGATCTCGAGTTCCTCTCCCTCTTCGAAAACCTGCCTGTACTTCTGGTAGTTCTCGGTCCACGTACTGCTGGAGCCTAGCTTGTAGGATTTTGAGCATCACTTTGCTAGCATGTGAAATGAGCGCGATGGACTGAAAGTCTATTTTGCTGCTGCTTTGAATTCTCTCTTACAACAGTCACGAAAAAAATATACAGTGCAATTCATTTTGCTAGGACCCAAAAACAAAGCGAAACAAACCACAACCCACAACCCCCACCAAACCCTAACAATCCCAGTGCAGATGGATTAAGTTATTTCTCAGGTGCACTGCAAGAGAAAATCCTAAAACACTGGGGGATTTGGTTATCTCCTTGTCATTGTCCTAATTACCAGCTTGCTTTCTTCCTACTACTGAAAAACAGGACTTTTCCAAGGGACACCCACAACAGCCACAACAATATGTCCATGTTGTTACATAAGCGTGCCGTCTGGTCTGGTGATAGCAGTTCCCAGTATTTCACAGGCAAGGAGAGAGGCAGTAATCTTTCAGAGAAATGTTTGGGGAAGTGCTTTCATTGTGCACGTAATCTGTGGGGAATGCATGGCTCTCAGGCACTGGCGGAAAAGTCACAACAAAGGGTGACTTGGTTAATTGTATGGTGGGGACACTGAAACTGACCTGTGCTTATGGAGCAAGAGCTTCCTCATCTGCATGAGAAGTTTTTCATGTAAGGATGACCGGAAACAGGTGCCATTCCAACAAGATGTGTGAAGATCTGATTCCTGAGAGGACCTGTCAGCCTCCAGTTGGTCAATGTTAAGATGACGGGACCAGCTGTTCTGCTGCCAGTCCTGCAGTTTGCCATTGCATGCAAGGCCCGTTCTAGGGGCTGCATGGTCCCTGGCCACCCACTTCCCATATCCCACCAACTGTATCAGCCCGGCAACTCTGTCATAGGCGCAATGGCCTCCCAGGTCTGCTTCTTTCACAACAGCCCGTCCTTCGTAGAGGAACCCACCCAGGTGCTCACTGACGAACCTGTGTACGGATGCTTGCTTCCTTTTGTCCAGCATGTCAATGTCACAGGAATTGGGGGGAAAGAACTACTCAGGAGATTCTCATGTAATGAGACTTGCCTTCCAGAGCAAGAAAAGTAGGATTGTGGTTCAGATTCAGTATTATATATTTATTATTTATTAACATATTTGTATGCCGCCCCTTGCACACAAGCCTCGGGGCGGCTCACAACAACATGGCAACTAAAATCAATACACAATATTAAAACTGGCCCATCTCAAGGTCCAAATTTAAAACATATAAATATAATAATAAATTAACAAATTAATAATTTAACACTTAAAATATTTCTTAAATAAAAAGGTCTTCGCCTGGCGCCGAAAAGCAAATAATGATGGTGCCAGGCAAGCCTCTCTGGGGAGCGCATTCCATAGGTGGGGCGCCACCGCAGAGAAAGCCCTCCTCCAGGTACTCACCCTCTGTATTTCTCTCATGGAGGGTTCCTGGAGGAGAGCACCAGCTGCAGATCGTAGGGGGTGGGAGGGAATATATGGTTGCAGGCGCTGCTTTAGGTAACCAGGACCCAAGCCGTTAAGGGCTTTATAGGTCATAACCAACACCTTGAATTGGGCCCGGACTTCAATGGGAAGCCAGTGTAGCTGACGGAGAACTGGGGTGATATGAGAACAATGTCCAGTCCCCGTCAGCACCCTGGCAGCTCTGCTTTGCACCATCTGAAGTTTCTGGACCGTCTTCAAGAGCAGCCCCACGTAGAGCACGTTGCAGAAATCTAATCAGGAAGACACAAGCGCGTGGGTCACTATCGCCAAGCAGTCGAACTCCAGGAAGGGACGCAGCTGATGGATCAGCCGAAGCTGATGGAAAGCAGTCCTTGCCACTGCTGACACTTGGGCTACCAAGGTCTGCTCCGCGTCGAGGAGCACTCCCAGGCTGCGGACCCTGTATCTCAGAGGGAGTGCAACCCCATTCAAGACTAGGGCCAGGTCCCCCACTCCAAAGCCCGACCCACCCACCAACAGGACCTCCGTCTTGTCAGGATTGAGCCTCAGTTTATTGGCCCTCATCCAGCCCATTACCTCGGCCAGGCACCGGTTAGAGGTTGTAACTTATTCTGTGCGCCTTGCCCTTTGAATGTTGAAAATTGAGTCAAAGGTCATAAGATGGCTACTGGACAGGCTTAAGGTGGAATGTACTCATGCTTTCTTTGACTCAAGTTTTTCATATGAAGATTTTGAGTGGGAAACAGTAAGCATATTCAATGATTTAAAAAAATTATAGGGAACAAGTGTAATGGCAAATTTCCTATCGCCCTTGATTTTACCTTTTTAGAATATCACATAAATGAACATTTCATGTAAATAATTGTGCTTGGATGTGGAGTTTTGGGATTGGAAGCCTGAAGTAGGATGACATAGGGCTGAACTACATAGTTTCTTATTTCATTATGCTGAGAACGCCCCTGGCAGTTCCATGCCAAAGATGCACCAGCACATCCTGGCCTTGTCCTTGGCTGTAGACGAGATCAACGGGAATCCCAACATCCTGCCAAACCTCACCCTGGGCTTCCACATTCTCAATGGCTGCTACAGTGCGAGGATGACATGCAAGGCCTCCATGGGCCTCCTTGGCACATACCACAGATTTGAGCCCAAATTCAGGTGTGGTGCTCAGAGAAACATAGCTGCTGTCATTGGAGGACTTGTGGCTGAAGCCTCCGAAATTATGGCCATCATCACTGCCATGTACGAGATCCCACAGGTAGGCTCTTTCCAAACTTCCAAATTCCACATAACAGAAGTTGACATTATCTCCTAATCCATCCCTGTACTTTGATGCTTTTGACTTCAGCTCACTTACGGGTCCTTTTCCCCAGCACATGGTGAGAAAACGCAATTCCCATTTCTGTACCAGATGGTGCCCAAGGAATCCCATCAGAATCTGGGGGTTGTGCGCTTACTTCAGCATTTTGGCTGGACATGGATTGGGCTCCTGGCTGTGGACGACGACTATGGGGACAAGTTCTTGCAGACCGTGGTCCCACTACTTTCCCAGAATGATATCTGCTATGCCTTCCTATTTCGCTTTCCAGGGCAGACTTATATGGATGAATATACAGGCCGGCTTTTAGAAGTGATAGGAAAGGATCCTGTTCTCATGCAAAGAAAGGTCAGAGCTTGTTTTGTACACAGAGAACCCCCATCCTGGCAGAATCTGAGAATGATGTTCTTGACAGCACCAGTTTTGGCATGGCCACCCTTGGAGAAAGTATGGATTGCAACATCCCAATGGGATTTTGAATCGCTCTCTAGTCAAAGGATGTGGGACATCCAGCATTTCCATGGTGCCATAACCTTTGCTGTTCCCTCAAAGCAGCCACCTGGATTCCACACACTTGTGCACACCAGGAAGCCTCAGTGGAGAAAAGGAGACATATTTTTTCAGAATTTCTGGGAGCAGGTGTTTCACTGCCAATTCAACTCTTCCCAGATGTATTTGGAAAGCAGGAATTCGTGTACTGCGAAGGAAAGGTTGGAGACACTTCCAAGTACATTATTTGAAGGGAAGATGACTGGCCACAGTTACAATGTCCACAACACTGCGTATGCAGTAGCACACCCAATGCATGCTTCATTCAGATGGAGTTCAAACTGTGCAAGAGGCAGAGGCGAGCTGGCCTGTCATGACGCAGAGCCATGGCAGGTGAGGATGGCTCAATGACAGAAGATTGTTTTTCCATGAGGTCATCCTTGTCTCACACACACAAACATACACCCACACATCCCCATGGGCCTTAGATATGATGCTACCTCTCACTGCAGCAGTCTGACTCCCTGGTGTGTTGCTGCACCAAAGACGACCACCTGCCTTTCCTCTGCAAAAGTAGTGAATCTTCTCCTCTTTTTTGGTTCTTTTTTCCTGTAAGGAGAAGAGAAAGTTTGTGCATGGGGCAGGGATCCTAGTGGCTGCATTAATGATAGCAAGACATGCACACGTGATTGTTTTGAGCATTTGCCACCCAACACCACTGACCAATTTCTGAGGGCCCTTCCTTTCACCTTAATCGTACAATCACTTGCTGATCTTTTCTGTTCAACACTAGTATTATGACATTGCATTTATAATCCACCCTCCTTCCTCTTTCAAAGAACCCAAATTGAATTACAATGTTCTCCTGCTCTGCATTTTAGCCGTACTACAGCAACCTGTGAGATTGGTCAGTCTGGGTGTCAGTGACTGGCCAAAGTTACCCAGCCCTGCTGAGTCGTGGCCAGCACTCTTAACCACCACTCCACATTGGCTCTAGAGTATTTGTGTTGTGACACATGGTTCGCATGCTTTGTGCATATCCAGCTTAGAACACAGAAGGTTGTTAAAGGTAGAAAAACTGGCATCTCCAAACAAGGTGCGGCAATTGGTAATTATTCTCCCATGATTTCTAAAAAGCAGGCTAGCATATGATTCAGAGATGGGGAAAGCTGTGTCCACTATGCCTTTGAGGCTACACAGAGTTCCTTGAAAACCCTAACATCAAACCCCACAGGAGAAAAATTAGTTGAAAGAGGGAGAAAGGAGTTTTTGGACTCGTGGCCATGTCAGAAGCTTACTTCTCAGAGCAGGATAGCATCACATCCAGAGGTGGCTGGCTGGCTGGCTGGCTGGGGAAACAGTGGTATCAAGAGGAGATCTTTGTGACATTCACCAGCCCTCAAGATCCATCACCTGAAGCACATAGTTTAGCAAGTCTTAGGAAATGGCTGCTGTATGCACCATCTACTTGAAGAGGAGAATGTGCTTGACAAACTTTTACGTCTGTCTGTCTGCATAATTTAATATTTATATAAATATAAAAATTTGCATAATTTTCTTTTTCAACATAGCTCCATCATTTTCTGCAGGGAATCTTGCTCAACAACAGTGCTGGAGATACTGCGAGTTTTGATGAAAGTGGAGAATTGGTGGCAGGTTTTGATGTTATAAACTTGGTAACCTTCCCAAATAACTCTTTTGTTAGAGTGAAAATTGGAAGACTTGAGCCATGGGCTCGTCCAGGGAAGGAAATGACCCTCAATGATGATCTAATTGTGTGGCACAGGAGTTTTAAACAGGTCTGCTTGAGTTACTGTACTCTAATGTAAGAAATAATTAAAAATGGTATTTTGTCCAGATGTGAGTTCTGTAGCATGTCAGGATTTTTGTTGTACTGGATCACATTCCCCATTTTGATACAAGCAAAACAGAACAAAACCTCACTTTTCCATTTGAAGGAAACATATTATTGAGGGGTAACTTGTGATCTTCACCTAAGCATTGCAGGTACTCTAGGTAATACATCCCTGATAAATGACTACCAAATGTACAATGCGGTAAGTCACTTCCTACCAGCCCCACATCAACTGGGCTCTTGCATTTTTCTTTTTCTGCAGCTGAGGTTTCCAAAAGCAGAGGCAGTCATACCCCATAGTAGGCGAAAAGCAAACTCTGTATGAAAACAAAGGACTGATCTGCTCCTTTACAGCCACCAAGAACATCTCCATTTCCATGGTGAAGCAAGATGGAGCAAAGGAAAGTTTTGTCTGTGACTGCCCGAGCCATGTCTACTTCTCTGAAAGCCTCTGAGTGTATTCCAATTGGAAATCTGCTAAAATCTCATCTCAATTCTACTATAGACACCTCCTTGATTTCCTGGCAGATTCAATTTGCTAAACAACTGTTGGGTGAGCTGCTTGGGGAGCCCCCAGTTGTGTTCTGAAGCAGCATGTGGGATGGACTCTGTCATTCTCCTGTGTCCATGAAGACCTAGTCCTTCCTCACCAACTGCACAGTATTCTTTTGGATGGACCAATTGTGATAGGGAATTGTAGGATGAGAGTAAGCAAGCAATTCTGCAAATGTCTACTCATATAGATGCAATCCTGATTGCAGTGGGGCTCGCTCCTTGGTAGATGGCTATATGTTTGTTCCCTAAGGGCCAAAAAGAAACTTGCAGCTCTGTCATTCCAGGAGCACATGTGCAGACCACTCCTGGAAGGTAGCATGGATGGATTTAATATGTTATTGTTTCTTGTATATCAGTGCTAAATGCATTTTAAGTGCCACAGATTACACTGGACTTCCCTTTCCTTTGCACTGAGGTTGCATTGTTGTCTACTCAGAACCACAACTCTCTGAGGTCTATATGTTATTCTCCCCAGTTACTGGATGTCAGATTTCAGTCTTGGTGCTTTACTTTCAGACGGAGCAAATTATAGATTTGAGTCCATCTCTTAATTTGAGAATGTGTATTAAAATATTGATATTTCTCCCAGCAATCTTGATTCCAACTGGAGATTCACCTAGCCCTGCTTTTCTCATGATGTGCACTGCATATAAGTTAAATAGGCAGGGCGACAGTATACAGCCTTGCCGAACCCCTTTCTCAATTTTGAACCAATCAGTGGTTCCGTGTCCAGTTCTCACTGTTGCTTCTTGACTCGCATATAGGTTTCTCAAGAGACAAATAAGATGGTCTGGTACTCCCATCTCTTTAAGAACTTCCCACAATGTGTTGTGATCCACACAATCAAAGACTTTAGCATAGTCAATGAAGCAGAAGTAGATGTTTTTCTGGAACTCCCTAGATTTCTCCATGATCCAGCGTATTTTGGCAATTTGATCTCGACTTCCTCTCCCTCTTTGAAATCCTGCCTGTACTTCTGGTAGTTCTCGGTCCACATACTGCTGGAGCCTCGCTTGTAGGAATTTGAGCATCATTTTGCTAGCATGTGAAATGAGCACGATGGTGCAGTAGTTTAAACTTTCTTTGTCATTGCCCTTCTTTGGGATTGGAATGTAAACTGACCTTTCCAATCCTGTGGCCACTGCTGAGTTTTCCAAATTTGCTGGCATATTGAGTGTAGCACTTTTGCTGCATCGTCTTTGAGGATTTTGAATAGCTCAGCGGGAATACTGTTTCCTCCACCAGCTTTGCTGTTGCTCAGGCTTCTTAAGGTCCATTTGACTTCACATTCCAGGATGTCTGGCTCAAGGTCAGTGACCACCCCATCGTGGTTATCAGGGATGTTAAGCTCTTTCTTGTATAGTTCTTCTGTGTAATCTTGCCACCTCTTCCTAACCTCTTCTGCCTCTGTTAGGGCCCTGCCATTTTGGTCCTTTATTATGCCCATCTTTGCATGAAATGTTCCCTTCATATCTCTAATTTTCTTGAAGGTATCTCTGGTCCTCCCTATTCTATTGTTTTCTTCTATTTCTTTGCACTGTTCATTTAAGAAGGCATTCTTATCTCTTCTACCTGTTCTCTGGAATTCTGCATTTAATTGTTTGTATCTTTCTGTTTCTCCCTTTCACTTCCCTTCTTTCCTCAGCTCTTTGTAAAGCTTCCTCAGACAGCCATTTGACTTCCTTGCATTTCTTTTTCTTTGGGATGGTTTTAGTTGCTGCTTCTTGTACAATGTTGCGAACCTCCGTCCATAGTTCTTCAGGCACTCTGTCTATCAGATCTAATTCCTTAAATCTATTTGTCACCTCTACTGTATATTCATCAGGGATATGATTTATGTCATACCTGAGTGGCCTAGATTTTTCCCCTACTTTCTTCAATTTAAGCCTAAACTTTGCAATCAGAAGCTCATGATCTGAGCCACAGTCAGCTCCTGGTCTACTTTTTACTGACTTGGGTTGTTGGAAAAGAGTGTTTGCTATGACCATCGTATTCTCTTGACAAAATTCTACCAGCCTGTGCCCCGCTTCATTTTGTACTCCAAGGCCAAACTTGCCTGTTATTCTGGTTATCTTTTGGCATCCTACTTTAGCATTCCAATCCCCTATGATGATAAGGAAATCATTTTTTGGAGTTAATTCTAGAAGGTGTTGTAGCCCTCATAGAACCGGTCAACTTCAGCCTCTTCAGCACCAGTGGTTGGGGCATAGACTTGGACTATTGTGGTGTTGAATGGTTTGCCTTGGATTCGAACTGAGATCATTCTGTCATTTTGGAGATTGTATCCCAGTTCTGCTTTTCCTACTGTTTGATTGACTATGAAGGCTACTCCATTTCTTCTGAGGGATTCTTGCCCGCAGTAGTATACCTGATGGTCATCTGAACTAAATTCACCCATGCCTGTCCATTTTAGTTCACTGATTCCTAAGGTGTCGATGTTCAGTCTTGTCATCTCTTTTTTGACCACATCCAGCTTGCCTTGATTCATGGATCTTACATTCCAGGTTCCTATGGAGTAAAGATCTTTGCAGTATCGGACTTTCCTTTCACCTCCAGATACATCAGCAACTGAGTGTCCTTTCGGCTTTGACCCAGTCACTTCATTCATTCTGGCGCTACCAGTACTAGCCCTCCGCTCTTCCCCAGTAGCATATTGGACACCTTCTGACCTGAGGGGCTCATCTTCCGGTGTCATATTGTTTTGCCTTTTCGTACTGTCCATGGGGTTTTCATGGCGAAGATACTGGAGTGGGTTGCCATTTCCTTGTCCAGTGGATCACGTTTTGTCAGAGGTCTCTGCTATGACCTGTCCGTCTTGGGTGACCATGCACGGCATAGCTCAGAGCTTCATTGAGCTACGCAAGCCCCTTCGCCATGACAAGGCAGTGATCCATGAAGGTGTCTCATCTAAATACACCCCCTCAATAGCAAGATTATGAAACTGGGGGTCTCTCAGGAAGGGGTGGAGCTGGAACAACACAGAAAAAGCATTTGAGAAGACCCGTTTCATATCCCAGTTCTTGCTAAGAGCTACTCCCAGTTTAGTGGGGCTGTCTGTGACCCCGATAATGAACAGATATATGATTTGACTTCTGGATGCTCATACTCTGCGTTGGGAATATAGGAAATTTAGGACAAGGGTTAGAGTTAGACCTTTTTAGTCAACAATTGTTTAAATACTCAACGCTTGTAAATGTTTCAGGATTTTTCCCTAACAGTCACAGTTTCTATTTACTCCTTCTATTTCACAAGTTTTGCTGTATTTTGTTTATTTTTTAATAATTGAAATTTTATATTCTACTTTTACATTTTACATTTTACTTTTATGTCTTGCAAGCCATCCTGAGCGCTTCATGATGGGACGGGATAAAAATACCTGTAATAGATAATGAATGACTAAATAACGGATTGCCTTGGGTTCAGAACCCAAGCAAGGTCACAAGCCCAGGGATACTTAGGGCAGGGATCTGCACAAGGACCTGTAAGGTCCTCAAGCTACCTCTACGTGCTGCTTCAGGATGAGTTGAAGCAACTCCATGGGCCACGACCAGACGGACTCAGTTCTGGGACCCACACCAAAAGTTCCAAAAGGACCAAAAGAGGGACAGGACAGAAAGTGTTCAAGCTGCACCATCATTTGGAAAATCTCATCCCAGTTTCTCATAATCTGAATTCCATGCAATACCCATGAAGGGGAAGGAATACCTGCCATGGATGAAGCCGCTGCACCTCTAGCCTGCCTTCAGGAGTCTTGGACTTCGTCCTGGATCTGGAGGAAAGAGCCGCATCCACGGCATGGGCCACAGCCTTGGACGGTGCTGTAAGAGAAGGAGCTGTCCAGAGAGAGTATTTGCTCCCTGTCCACTTGGGGCAGCCCCTCCAGTTCCTCCTCCTCTCTGCATTTTTTCCACTCTTTCAGTGAGAGGACCTGCTTTGAATATGTACACTGGAACACAGTGTAAGTAAATTCCTCCATAGAGAAATACAAATCCAAAAAACCATCATCGCTGGTCCTTTTACTTGTTTGGGGAAGGAAGGAAAAATATGCATAGACATGCTGGAAATCAGAACTTCCATAAGCAAAAACCCAGGTAAAGTCACACAGAGTTGTGCTGACCCAGACTTTCCCATTGACAGGTTGCATTTGAATTTCAATAGCTTTTTCTAGAATAAATAATCCATAGAAGTTTAAAAGCAACTCTTCAAAATAAATGAAGACATTGATTTCTACAAAAATATTCCGTGACTGCCACCCGATTGGTAAACAGCCCGATTCCAGCTGTGGCATGTTGTATGAAAAAACCACACAAATGCCATTCCTGAGGAGCTCCGGTTGCAAGGTCCTCATGAACTTGTCTCCATTCTCAGTGTCCAGTGAGAAGAGCCCCACCATCATCCACCTGAAGTGCAGCAGCAGCCTGACGATCCCTGGGTACTGGAGGCCTTCTTCTGGGAGCATCCTGTACAAGGAAGGGGACGGGCTTCTTCTTCTTCTTTCCTTCCGACTGAGTCCACTGTCCATTGCAGGCATCTGCTTCCCCTTCCTGTGCGTTTGCTGGGACAGTGTGTTTGCTCCTCGTTTATCCAGGAAAGTAAAGCAGGTTGTGGATGTTGCTGCTGTTGTTGGTTGCCAAGTCACATCCAACCCATCGCAACCCCATGGAAAACATTCCTCCAGGTCTTCCTGTCATTCACCATCCCCCAGAGTCCAGCAAAGCTCACACCAACTGCCTCAGTGACTCCATTGAGCCACCTCACCCTCTGCCACCCCTTCTCCTTTTGCCCTCAAAGTTGAGGATTGGCAAATCTAAAAGCAGAACTGGAACCGTTCTTGCTGGACAAGACGAAGCAGGGGAGATTGTTGTGCATCTCTGCACGGAATCGAGTGTGCAAGAAGTGGGCTGGGGACTGAGAGATCCAGGTCCAAATCCCCGCTCATCCCTGAAGCTCACTGCGTGACTTCTGGCCGGTCCTTCACTCTCGGCCTATCCTACCTGGAAGGCTTGTTTTTGTTGCCAGGAAGAGAACACTGTGGAGAAGCGAGCAAAGTGCCTGCTTTCCTCATACTTGGAAAAGCTCACAACAAACGTCAGAATGTGATAGTAACAATTACAGTGACAATGATGGAAAGAATGTCCATAGAAAACTCCATCAGAAAATTCAGGGGAAAACACCTCCCAGAGCAGGCATTGCCAGGGGGCATCCAGGCTGCCTGGAAATGGCCTGCCCAGAGTAATGTTGTCAGACTTCATGCCACATCAAGGCAGCTGTGCAGGAGTGGAGGGCTCTGGTTTGGGCTGGCCCTTGTGTGCAGAAATGGAGCCCCGACCCCTGGGGGCCATCATAACGTTGCGGCAGGTCCTCCGGAACACCTCCTGTTGCAAGCACAGGGCCAGCTGGGCAGCCCCAGGAGCTCCCCGTGGGGTGAGGCGGGGGCAGGGGGGTGTTCAGCCTGGGGGTCTCCCTGGCCCTCGAGCTCCCCACGTGCTCCTGAGATGTTTCCTCCAGGGATGCATTATTGCTCCAGGAAGGTCTCCAGCTCAGGCTGCCCCTCTTGTGGGAGAAAGGAGGAAGGAAAAGGGCCTAGGAACGCGGCTCAGGACTCTCAGGGAAGGGAAGGGAAGGGAAGGGAAGGGAAGGGAAGGGAAGGGAAGGGAAGGGAAGGGAAGGGAAGGGGGTGGTTCCGGGAGACACATGTTTGGAATTGTGGCCATGTTGCCAGAGGCTGCACCTTTTTGGCCTGAGTAGCTGGTGACTTCGAGGAAATCGGAGCGGGTTTTCCTCAGAGGTGGAGGAGGCCTGGCCAACCCAGGCTAAGCGGCTGCCACCTGGAGACCCGTCAAGTCCTTGCCTCTGAGCCCAGACCTCAGAGCTGATACAATAGAAGTTGCTCTTGTGAAAGGTCACACTTCTTAGTGAGTGCCTCAGAAGTGCCACACACACGGAGCCCCTGAGCATGTGCAAAGTGTTGTGGTGGACTTGTGATAATGCAAAAAAGTACTGGATTAAAATACATAGATGGATGGAGGAGATATTACAAAACCCTTTGTCTTTAAAGCCGAAGTTTTCTTGTTAGGCATCATACCGAAAAACGTTAACAGACAGGCAGTGTATCTGATGCTGCACCTAATCACAGCGGCGAGGACTACATTTGCTCAATATTGGAAAAGTGAGGAGCTGCCCATCAATGGATTGATTGTAAGAAAGATCTTGGACTGTGCAGAAATGGATAGATTGACTTTATCGTCGAAGGAGAAAGAGAATACTGATTTCTTTCAAACTTGGGACTCTTTTTATAATTGGCTGGAGAAACGGGACCTGGTGTAAATTTAGAGACGTTTTTTAAATTTTCAAATTGATTTGAAATTCGACTTTAGAATGTTAAAAAATATGTAGCAGGAGGTTGACCCGGTAAATCCAATGTTTGCCATGTTTGGTGTTTTTTAGTGTTTGTTTAAAATGTTAATAAAATATATTAAAAAAAAAACAAAGTGCAAAGACTGGGTCATTGGATCCACTCCACTTTCATCTGCGGGGCTAGCACTCAAAAGAGGCAGGGCAGGGCCGTTCTGCACACGACGGGACCTCCGCTGAGCGGCTCCTCATGTCCCCACTCTCTCCCTGGGCTTCCACACAGGATGACCTCATTGAGGGCGTCCAGGCCAGGTAGTACCAGTGCAGAAAACCCAGTAAAAAGTGCAGAAGTGTCCCCACTTCCCAGTTCTGGCTCATTCTCTGCACAGGAGGATGGATGCGGGAAGGGAGGATCTCCGCACACCCGCTGCCCCCTGCTGGACTCGGCCCTGCTTGGGTAGGGCAAGGACCTCACAGCTCTTTCTCAGTCATGCCGGGGCGCACATGCTCCTTCCTGGGCAAGAAGCCCCTCCATGGCCTCCTCAAAGCCTAGTCTTGGTCATCAGCAGGCTGGCCAAGCAAGATTGGTGGGGGGCTTCTGGTTCCTGAGGTTGCCCCAGCCCCCCATTCACCCTGCAAGGAGATCACTTTATGGCAAAGACCTACACGAACACGATGAAAACAAGACAGACACAAATACAAGCAGACCGCCATCAATACCCTGTGCAACCGTGTCACATACCTCCATGTTTTGATCTGTAAACAAATCCAGGATTTCATGGCCCCTGGTGCACCAATGAAGATCCTGTGTGCAGATGTCCAAATTGGGAGCTAGCTTAGATCAGACTTCCTTTGTGTTGGAAAAATTTGGATAAATCCTGTCAGAAAAACATTATTTCTGTGTGCTTTTGAATTGTGGGATCAAATCCTGTACTCTTTCTCAAAACCAAGCTAAGTCACTGTTTAAAAAAGCATTGGAATTCAGTTTACCAGGAAGTTTCTTCCTAGCCCAGAGGGCTCCATATGCCCCGGCCAATTCAGAATGGTGCAGATGCATTGCTCAGGGTCTGAGTCTAGATAAGCTTATGACTTCATGCATAGTTTTTCAGTAGCTTGAGTTTACATGTCTACGGAAACCTGGAGATGGGTTCAAGTTAGTCAACTAAAGTGTCAATACACTGTAATTAGGAATATTGTAATCTCATTGTTACAGTATGATTGACTGGCATTCCTTTATCTGTTCTGTATGCAATGACCTCAGAACCTTATTGTAATGTCTGCATTCTGTCATCAGTTGCCCTGTACCTGCGAGGTGACCAAGGGAGTATAAACGCCCTGTAATGGTGTTGAAGCTTTGCAGCAGAGTTCACCTCTACCTGCCCGGTAATGCATTATCATGAGTGTACCACAGGAGCCTGGGTAATGCAATGAAGCCAAGAGGGTCTGGATGCTTGATCTTTCCCATGAACCCAAGTTTTATTTCCTTTTCTCAAATTGAGATTCTGGGATTCTGACAATTTGGCGACGAAGGTGGGATTGTGGGTTTTTGGCCCTTTATCCTGGGCGGGAGAGATGGTAAGTTCGGCCGAAATTCTCTGCACTGGGGGAGCACAGACACTGGCCATCTCTGCTGTTTCGCAGGTGGGTCAGTGTAATTAGATCTGGTTCTGAACCCCATTGCACGTGGGGTTTTGTTGTGGACTCCCTGGAAGCATGGGGGTTGCAGAATCTGGGTTTACTACCCCATGGACCCCTCTGCATCAAACTGCAGGGTGAAGTGGATGCCATGAATGGCACCTGCGGGGTTGTTGTCGAAGCAAGCACTTGGTATTTTGATGAAAGATCTACCCGTGTGAGTACATGTTTGCACTGGGGTTTGTGCGGAGTTTTATGTTCACTGCTTGTGAAAGTCGTTTGTTCATCGTTTTCTTTCCTGTCTGTATTTTAAAGTGTTCCCCTTTCTGGCACATAGGCATAGCCCAGAGGAGGTTTTGGGGGTTCCTCAGGAAATAGGCGCTCCCCACACAGTCACACCAATCCGTCCTCTTCAGGGCATGGTTGAAAGCAAGGGTGTGGATGGGTGTTCTTGCCCCTGAGATGAGGATGTGTGAACCTGGCTTTGTTTGAGAAAAGAAATAGATTCATAAGGTCATTTGCCTGAGCCCAAGCATGGCTGAGTCCGACTGGGAAAAAGGTGATGATCAGGGCAATGTGTGTGACAGATTCTTTCCTTCCCCCATTCCTCCTATATGAGCCAGAACTGGGAAGTAAGGAAATGTGTGGCCCTTGAATTGGGCTTGCAAACACAGGTCCTACCCAGTTTTCTGGACATCCTCAATTAGCTTATCCTGTGTGAAAGCCCTGTGTGAAAGAGGGGTTATATAGGAACATTTTTTATGTCCTTTCCTTGTCAGAAACTGGGAACACTGTTTTAATATCTTTATAATGTTTTTAATGCAAGTTTTTCTGCCTCTTCCATCTGCCTTACAGCCCTCCTAGGTAGGATGATTTTCTTGTTAGATTAAATAATTGCATTTGAAATTCCAGGAGGGGATGCAGATGAGCAGATGAAAGATGGGGGGGGGGGGGACTTTCTTTGCAAGTTCTTGGGGAGGATTTTACAGTTCTGGGATAGCTTTTGGGTTGTACTTTGGAGTATATTTGTGAAGGAAGGCATGGAAAGAAAGAGGGTTTGTTCAGGAGGAAACACATGCAAAGGGAAAGCACTGTGGTGTGGTTGTAATTTCATGGGTTTGGATTGGAATTTTGTAGATGTTGTAAGTAGAAAGTAAAGGCAAGTGAGCAGATGGATTATGGAAATGAAGGAAAAGTGAAGCAAAGATGCAGAAAGGAAGGATTTTCTGTTATGTGTTGAGAAGGTTTTGGAAAAAAAGTGGAAATTGGTTGGTTCCTCCCCTCCCCTGTTGAACTTGCAACTGTTTGCAATGTGAAGTTTGAATGAAAGTCAAAAAGATTTTTTTTTTCCTGGATGTTGTGTGGATGCCATGTGAGAATGAGAGTGTATTTGACAGGAATTCCTTGATTCAAGGGGTGCATGGTGCTTGGTGTGTGAGAGAATTTTAGAAGTTTTGGTAAATGGTGATCTGGTACTTTTTCTACTGGGAAAGAAAAAAAAATGAAAGAAATGTGTAACTTTTGGAGTAAAGACAAGAAAAAAAAACAAATGGAGAAAAAAAAAGAGGAATCGTCTACCTTGCTAAGAGCACTCCCATTATTTAAAGAGGCAGTAACTGCAGCCTCTTCTCTGGGTTTGGTCTGGCCAACTGAATTCAGGGGGGATTTGTGCTGGAAAATGTGGATTTCTTGACTCTGTGGGCTTGGCTATTCCACAGAGCCAAGAAAAGGAGGGATGCTCTGACAAAAATGTACCACCACTTTGTGAGTACTGCAGAAGCAGCACCCACAAAGTCTCTGAGCATGTGCAGAGTTCAAAGTACTTTGCGAGCTTTGAGCAGCTCTGATTCCAGTCACAGATTGGAGGTGGGCTTGCACTAGTTCTCAAAAGAAAGTCTTTGAGACTCTAGAAAACTCAAAAGAAATCTTGGTCTCTTAAGGAGAAAAAAAAAAAAGTTGTGTAACTGAGGAAAAGCATTTGAGGTTCTTTGCATATTCAAAGCTTGTATTACCTCAAGGAAAAACTTTCCATGGGAAGGTTTGTGTTAAAACCAGGACCTTAGGAAGGGAATCCTTCCAAAAGGCAATGTTGTGAGCATGTGTCTTAATTGTTTCTGTCAACCATCGAGTTTTCCCTCGACTGAGCCCATTTGCCAGTCCAAGGATGTGGGAAGCTATAAAGGCAAGTTCTCAAAACTTCTTTCCGTGAACATAAGCACTCATATGTTCATCTAAATGTTTGTCTGTGTTAACAAGGGTTGGTGCATTTTGTATCTATGTGGGAGAGTATCATCTCTGTAACAAGAAATTGTGTAAAATTGCTCCCATTGTCCTGCAGGAAGCACATTTCTTTCAGCCTAGGCAAGCAACAGGTTTGCGCAACACCAGTTCAAATGAGGATCTCTTTTGAGTGCATTTTTGCATTGGTTGGATTCATTTCAGCAACCCAAACATTTTCTTCTGGAGACTGTGCAAAAGAGACTAAAAAAAGGACAGACTGTACAACTTGAGGTTTGTCTCCAAACTCATGTGGATCTCTCTGCCACTGCCTACAACCAGCGTCTGTGAGGAAATGTAAAAGTTTTTTTACCTCTTAATTAACCTTTTTTTTCCTCGACTGCACCTTTCCAGGAACCAACCAGCCACACTGGCACCCCAGAAAAGGAAAGAAAAAGACTCCTTTTCCTACAGCCCTGGAAGGAGAAGCCCTCCATGTCCCATGCTACACCCATGTCCCATGCACTGAGTTCTTTGCAGCCAAAGGGGGGCCAAAGTCAGCATGGGGTTTCCCAGGAGGACTACTAGCACTGGGGTTGCACATCATGTGTTTTGAACTGTTTGTTCTCTTTGCTGTGTTTCCAATTGTTTCCCATTTTTCCTACCCTTAGAATTGAACTCTCAGCAAATAGACAAGTCTCCATTGTATGAAAATATTTGCTCCTCACATTAGTTTAGTTTTGAGATGGAAGCTGTTTTCTGGGAAAAAGAAAGCTTGGAACAGGATTTATCCACACTGACTCACTAGTTTGTGTCACATAGTGAAGCTACTCACAAATGGGGGATTGTTGGGAGAATTTGGGTAAATCCTGTCTGATAAGCATTACTTTTCTGTGTGCCTTTGCAGTGTAGGATGAAATCCTGTCTTCCTTCTCAAAACCAAGCTGATACGGTTTAAAATAGCATTTATCCCCCACTTCTTTCCCTCACTTTTAGCTGTGGGCTGAAGCAGACAAGACATTTAGTACAAATATACATTGTAAATAATCACAGTTGTAATTCAGTTTAGCAGAAATTATTTTGCTAGCCCCATCTTCATGGATCACTGCCTTGTCGTAGTGAAGGGGCTTGCATAGCTCGATGAAGCTATGAGCAATGCCGTGCAGGGTCACCCAGGACAGACAGGTCATAGCAGAGAGCTCTGACAAAATGTAATCCACTGGGAAAGGAAATGGCAACCCACTCCAGTATCTTTGCCATGAAAACCCCATGGACAGCCCCAAAACACAAAAAGATATGATGCTGGAAGATGAGCCCCTCAGGTCGGAAGGTGTCCAATATACTACTGGGGAAGAGCGGAGGGCTAGTACTAGTAGCACCAGAAAGAATGAAGCGACTGGGTCAAAGCCAAAAGGACACTCTGTTGCCGATGCATCTGGTAGTGAAAGGAGAGTCCGATGCTGCAAAGATCTATACTCCACAGGAACCTGGAATGTAAGATCCATGAATCAAGGCAAGCTGGATGTGGTCAAACAAGAGATGACAAGACTGAACATTGATATCTTAGGAATCAGTGAACTAAAATGGACATGAATGGGTGAAATTAATTCAGATGACCATCAGTTATACTACTGCAGGCAAGAATTCCTCAGAAGAAATGGAGTAGCCTTCATAGTCAATAAAGAGTAGGAAAAGCAGAATGATCTCAGTTCGAATCCAAGGCAAACCATTCAACATCACAATAGTCCAAGTCTATAACCCAACCACTGGTGCTGAAGAGGCTGAAGTTGACCAGTTCTATGAAGGCCTACAACACCATCTAGAATTAACTCCCAAAAATGATGTCCTAATCATCATGGGGGATTGGAATGCCAAACTTGGAAGCCATAAGATAACTGGAATAACAGAGAAGTTTGGCCTTGAAGTACAACATGAAGCAGGGCGCAGGCTGGTAGAATTTTGTCAAGAGAATACGATGGTCATATCAAGCACTCTTTTCCAACAACCCAGGAAATTACTCTACACATGGAAATCACCAGACGGTCAACACAGAAATCAGATTGACTATGTGCTCTGCAGCAAAAGATGGAGAAGCTCTATAAAGTCAGTAAAAACTAGACCAGGAGCTGATTGTGGCTCAGATCATGAGCTTCAGGTTGCAAAGATTAGGCTTAAATTGGAGAAAGTAGGGAAAAGCACTAAGCCACTCAGGTATGACCTAAACCATATCCCTGATGAATATACAGTAGAGGTGACAAATAGATTTAAGAAATTAGATCTGATAGACAGAGTTCCTGAAGAACTATGGACGGAGGTTCGCAACATTGCACAAGAGGCAGAAACTAAAACCATCCCAAAGAAAAAGAAATGCAAGAAAGCAAAATGGCTGTCTGAGGAAGCTTTACAAATAGCTGAGGAAAGAAGGGAAGCGAAAGGCAAGGGAGAAAGAGAAAGATACAAACAATTGAATGCAGAATTCCAGAAAAAAGCTAGATGAGATAAGAATGCCTTCTTAAGTGAACAGTGCAAAGAAATAGAAGATAACAATAGAATAAGGAGGACCAGAGGTCTCTTCAAGAAAATTGGAGATATGAAGGGAACATTTCATGCAAAGATGGGCATGATAAAGGACCAAAATGCAGGGACATGACAGAGGCAGAAGAGATTAAGAAGAGGTGGCAAGATTACACAGAAGAACTATGCAAGAAAGAGCTTAACATCCCTTTTGGCTCTGGCCTCTTGGCAGAGCAGCAGAGGCACAGGCTGGGAGAGAGCGCTGGGTGGCCAGGGGACTGGCACAGGCAAGGTAGGAGCTGGGCAGGTGGGAGCAGAGGTCCAGGAGCAGCAGAGAGGGAGGGGGTGGGCCAGAGAGCGAGAGCAGCCAGGGGGAAGCAGGGGGGGGCCACTGGCCGGAGGGGCTGAGAGGGCCAAGCTCGGGCATCGTCCCTCGTCTGCGTCCCTGAGCTGCGGTCCGGGCGGTCCAGGGACTCCCTTCCCTGAGACACAGAGGTTGTTGGTTTGATTGTTTGTTTGTTTTTTGTTTTGTTTGTGTGTTCTTGTTTTGTTTTGTTTTGTTTGCACTTTGCTTTGCTTTCTTGTGCTTTTTTTTTTTTCTTTTTTTCTTTCAATTTAAATTTAAGTTTATTTTCTCCTTGTGTGTGTGTGCAAGTGGGGTTTTTGCCTGGGAGAACTGGGAGAGTGAGAGGAACTGCAGGACTTACAAGACAGGGGACCAAGGTAAGGTCTCGGAAGGGTTACAGATGGCAGACCAGGCGATGGCCTTGGCGGGAGTCACGGGTGTTGCTGTCCGCTGCGAGAGCTGCGACATGTTCGCCCTTCTCCCCCAGGAGAGGCAGGGATACACTTGCCCTCGGTGCAAGATGGTGACCCTGCTAGAGGAGGAGGTGAGGTGCCTGAGGGCCGAGAGAGCTCTCCAGGCCCCCCCGCAGCAGCCCCCCTCTCGACAGAGGGCTGAGGGAGAGACCACGGGAGGAGCAGCTGCAGAGACATGGAGGTATGTCACCCACAGGAGGAGGCGGCCAGCACGGCCTCCTCCTCCTCCTGGCACCAATCTGGAGCTGGGAAACAGGTTCTCTCCACTTGGGGAGGCTGGGGCTGAGGAGGCCTCAGGGGACCAGCAGGACCCCCAGCCTGGGACATCAGGAGGCAAGGGAGCCACTGCAGGAGAGGCGAGGACCAGGGCACGGCTGCCCACCAGCACCGAGAAGGTACGGCGGCGGGTGATAGTTGTTGGGGACTCCCTGCTGAGGGGCACTGAGGCGGCGGTGTGCCGCCCCAGCCTTCAGACAAGGGAGGTTTGCTGCCTGCCGGGCGCATGCATCCGGCACGTGAAGGACAGAGTGGAGCGTCTTGTTCACTCCGGGGGTCACCAGCCACTCCTGGTGATCCATGTGGGCACAAACGACGTGGCCAGGCAGGGGGTGGTCGGGATCACCAGGGACTTTTCGGCCTTGGGGAAGAAACTCAGGGAGCTGAAGGCCCAAGTGGCCTTCTCGTCAATCTTACCCGTCCGGGGATTTGGGACAGGAAGGGACAGCAGGGCCTCTGAGGTGAACGACTGGCTTAGGGTGTGGTGCCAGAAGGAACGCTTCGGATTCCTCGACCACGGCACTCGTTTTCTTGCCAATGGACTTCTGGCAAGGGATGGGTTACACCTCACGAGGATGGGGAAAAGGTCCTTTGGAGATGCTCTAGCGAGCTTCATCCGGAAGACTTTAAACTGAGCCAGTGGGGGGTGGGTTCAGGCCCCCCAGTAACATGTCTGCACTGGACAAGTGTGCAGGGAGGATCGGGGCTCTGGGAGCAGGGTTTTAGAGATACTGCAGGGACTGACAGGACTTCTACAGAGAGGGGCCAGGTACCAGGGAGGATGGGAGGAAGGAGGATGCTGCGCACTCCAAGGAAAGGAAGCAGTGGGAAGGAGTTGAGGTGCATGTACACCAATGCTAGGAGCATGGGTAACATAGAAACATAGAAACATAGAAACAGAGCGAGTCAGAAGGGGCCTCCTGGGCCATCTAGTCTGACCTCCGGCACCAGCCGGCTCCGCTCATGACATGCCCACCATGTGCATGTCCAGCCTATCTTTGAACACCCTCACCGATGGGGCCTCAACGACCTCCCGTGGAAGCCCATTCCACGCCCTCGGGGTCCTAACTGTCAGGAAGTGCTTCCTGGCATCCAAATTGAACCTTGGCTCCCTGAGCTTTGCTCCATTGGAGCGCGTCCTGCCTTCCTCTGCAGGGGAGAACAGGCCTCTCCCCATCTCCATGTGACACCCCCTCACATACCTGTATGTTGCCAACATATCCCCTCTGAGTCTCCTCTTCTCCAGGCTGAAGAGACCCAGTTCCCTCAGTCTCGCCTCATACCCCATCCCCTGCAAACCAGCCACCATCCTTGTGGCCCTACGCTGCACTGACTCCAACCTGGCTATATCCTTTCTGTAATGAGGGGCCCAAAACTGAACACAATACTCCAGTTGCGGGCGCACCAGAGTCATGTAGATTGGTAGTAGTACCTCTCTTGATCTAGAAGCCACACTTCTGGCTATGCAACCAAGGGTGGCATTCGCCCTCTTGACCACCGCATCACACTGCTGACTCATGTTTAGCCTGCAGTCAACCAGTACCCCGAGGTCCCTTTCACAAGTGCTGCTCTCCAGCCACTTGTCCCCTAACCTGTACTTATGACAGCTATTCCTATGCCCCAAGTGCAAGACCTTGCACTTCTCCACATTGAACGCCATCCTGTTGTCTCCTGCCCACTTCCATAGTCTGTCCAGATCCTTTTGGATCTGGAGTACCTGCTTCTCAGTTGTGGCCACTGCTCCAGTTTTAGTGTCGTCTGCGAATTTGATAAGCAGACTGTTCACCCCTTCTTCCATGTCGTTAATGAAAAGATTAAACAGGATCGGCCCCAGGACAGAGCCCTGGGGGACCCCGCTTGTCACTGGCTGCCATCCCGACGATTCCCCGCTAATGGTTACCTTCTGCTTTCGGTCAGTCAGCCATGCCCTAATCCACCGGACAGTGCTTTGGTGTATCCCAAAACTCCTCAGTTTCTCCACCAGGATATCATGGGGCACTTTGTCAAAGGCCTTGCTGAAATCCAGGTATACCACATCCACTGCATCCCCTCCATCTAGCCATCTTGAAACCTTGTCATAGAATTCCACAAGGTTTGTCTGGCAGGACCTGTTTCTGCGGAAGCCATGTTGTGTGGCTGTCAGCCTCCCTTCCCTATCTAGCATCACTAGATCTCTCTCTATTATGAGCCTTTCCATTGTTTTTCCTACAATGGACGTAAGGCTAACCGGTCTATAATTCCCCATGTCCTTCCTACTACCCTTTTTGAAAATTGGGACCACCGATGCCACCCTCCAGTCCTCTGGAACTTCACCCGTTCTCCACGAGGCCTCAAAAATGGAGGCCAGCGGGCGTGAGAGAACCCCTGCCAACTCTCTAAGTACTCTCGGGTGTAACCCGTCAGGGCCTGGCGCCTTTGTAATGTCCAATGCCCTGAGGAGCCCCTCGACTTCAAGGGGGGTGACTCTAATCTCTGCCCCTAAGTCCCCAGCCTCATCCAATCTCCTATACGGATATCCCCCGTCCTGCTTTGGGGAGAACACAGAGGCAAAATAGTCATTTAGCATCTGTGCCTGTTCCCTCATGTCAGTCACTGGATCTCCTTCCTCCTTATTTAGTGGTCCCACCACTTGTCTCCCCTTCCTTTTCCTATTTACATGCTGGAAGAAGCCCTTTTTGTTGCTCTTGATATTCTTGGCAAGTCTCAGCTCATAATCAGCCTTAGCCTTGCGAAGAATCCTTCTGCAACGGGCCTCCTCCTCCCGGTATACCCTTTTGTCTATTTCCCCCAGTACCCATTTCCTATGGAGGTTCCTCTTTCGTCTGATCCCCCTAACCACCTCCTTTCGCATCCATGGCGGCACTCTCCTCCGCCTCCCCACCTTACTGACTAGAGGTATTGTCAGGGCTTGCGCCTGCAAAACCTCCCTTTTGAGTGCCATCCACCCCTCCTCAACTCGCTTACCTTCCAGTAACCTATCCCAGGAGACTTTCCCCAGCCTGGCCTTCAGTTGGCCAAAGTTGGCCCTCTTGAAGTCCCAGCTTCTAGTGCTCGCCCTGCTGCACGGCCCCAGTCCTCTGATCTAACAAGCAGGAAGAGCTTGAAGCTCTCCTGGGAATAGGAGGATACGATCTGGTGGGAATCACAGAAACTTGGTGGGATAAAAGGCAAGTCTGGAATGTGAACATAGAAGGGTATCACCTTTTTAGAAAGGACAGGAAGGGAAAGAGAGGTGGGGGTGTGGCTTTATATGTCAGGGAAGGGATAGGATGCAGTGAGATAGAGTGCAGCACAGATGGGGATTCGGTAGAGGCAGTCTGGGTGAAACTTAGGGGTTTTGACAGAGAAAGAGACCTGACAGTGGGGGTATGTTATCGCCCTCCAGGTCAACTTGAGACCCTGGATGATGTCCTGACAGGCCAGATTCTAAGGATATCTCGGGGGAGAGACACAGTAATTATGGGAGATTTCAATCTCCCGGATATTACTTGGGAGACTCACTCGGCGGTGACAGCCAGGTCACGTCACTTCCTAGAAGCTCTAGAGGGTGGGTTTTTCACACAGAGGGTCCGAGAGGCGACGAGGGGGGGAAACATCCTGGACTTGGTCTTGACCAATAGGGAGGAGCTGATAGATGAAGTACAGATTAGGGGAGCTCTGGATGCGAGTGATCACTCCATCCTTTGCTTTGAGATCAGAGGACTGGGGCCGTGCAGCAGGGCGAGCACTAGAAGCTGGGACTTCAAGAGGGCCAACTTTGGCCAACTGAAGGCCAGGCTGGGGAAAGTCTCCTGGGATAGGTTACTGGAAGGTAAGCGAGTTGAGGAGGGGTGGATGGCACTCAAAAGGGAGGTTTTGCAGGCGCAAGCCCTGACAATACCTCTAGTCAGTAAGGTGGGGAGGCGGAGGAGAGTGCCGCCATGGATGCGAAAGGAGGTGGTTAGGGGGATTAGACGAAAGAGGAACCTCCATAGGAAATGGGTACTGGGGGAAATAGACAAAAGGGTATACCGGGAGGAGGAGGCCCATTGCAGAAGGATTCTTCGCAAGGCTAAGGCTGATTATGAGCTGAGACTTGCCAAGAATATCAAGAGCAACAAAAAGGGCTTCTTCCAGCATGTAAATAGGAAAAGGAAGGGGAGACAAGTGGTGGGACCACTAAATAAGGAGGAAGGAGATCCAGTGACTGACATGAGGGAACAGGCACAGATGCTAAATGACTATTTTGCCTCTGTGTTCTCCCCAAAGCAGGACGGGGGATATCCGTATGGGAGATTAGATGAGGCTGGGGACTTAGGGGCAGAGATTCGAGTCACCCCCCTTGAAGTCGAGGGGCTCCTCAGGGCATTGGACATTACAAAGGCGCCAGGCCCTGACGGGTTACACCCGAGAGTACTTAGAGAGTTGGCAGGGCTTCTCTCATGCCCGCTGGCCTCCATTTTTGAGGCCTCGTGGAGAACGGGTGAAGTTCCAGAGGACTGGAGGGTGGCATCGGTGGTCCCAATTTTCAAAAAGGGTAGTAGGAAGGACATGGGGAATTATAGACCGGTTAGCCTTACGTCCATTGTAGGAAAAACAATGGAAAGGCTCATAATAGAGAGAGATCTAGTGATGCTAGATAGGGAAGGGAGGCTGACAGCCACACAACACGGCTTCCGCAGAAACAGGTCCTGCCAGACAAACCTTGTGGAATTCTATGACAAGGTTTCAAGATGGCTAGATGGAGGGGATGCAGTGGATGTGGTATACCTGGATTTCAGCAAGGCCTTTGACAAAGTGCCCCATGATATCCTGGTGGAGAAACTGAGGAGTTTTGGGATAGACCAAAGCACTGTCCGGTGGATTAGGGCATGGCTGACTGACCGAAAGCAGAAGGTAACCATTAGCGGGGAATCGTCAGGATGGCAGCCAGTGACAAGCGGGGTCCCCCAGGGCTCTGTCCTGGGGCCGATCCTGTTTAATCTTTTCATTAACGACATGGAAGAAGGGGTGAACAGTCTGCTGATCAAATTCGCAGACGACACTAAAACTGGAGCAGTTGCCACAACTGAGAAGCAGGTACTCCAGATCCAAAAGGATCTGGACAGACTATGGAAGTGGGCAGGAGACAACAGGATGGCGTTCAATGTGGAGAAGTGCAAGGTCTTGCACTTGGGGCATAGGAATAGCTGTCATAAGTACAGGTTAGGTGACAAGTGGCTGGAGAGCAGCACTTGTGAAAGGGACCTCGGGGTACTGGTTGACCGCAGGCTAAACATGAGTCAGCAGTGTGATGCGGTGGTCAAGAGGGGGAATGCCACCCTTGGTTGCATAGCCAGAAGTGTGGCTTCTAGATCAAGAGAGGTATTACTTCCACTCTACATGACTCTGGTGCGCCCGCAACTGGAGTATTGTGTTCAGTTTTGGGCCCCTCATTACAGAAAGGATATAGCCAGGTTGGAGTCAGTGCAGCGTAGGGCCACAAGGATGGTGGCTGGTTTGCAGGGGATGGGGTATGAGGCGAGACTGAGGGAACTGGGTCTCTTCAGCCTGGAGAAGAGGAGACTCAGAGGGGATATGTTGGCAACATACAGGTATGTGAGGGGGTGTCACATGGAGATGGGGAGAGGCCTGTTCTCCCCTGCAGAGGAAGGCAGGACGCGCTCTAATGGAGCAAAGCTCAGGGAGCCAAGGTTCAATTTGGATGCCAGGAAGCACTTCCTGACAGTTAGGACCCCGAGGGCGTGGAATGGGCTTCCACGGGAGGTGGTTGAGGCCCCATCGGTGAGGGTGTTCAAAGATAGGCTGGACATGCACATGGTGGGCATGTCATGAGCGGAGCCGGCTGGTGCCGGAGGTCAGACTAGATGGCCCAGGAGGCCCCTTCTGACTCGCTCTGTTTCTATGTTTCTATGTTTCCCTGATAACCATGATGGGGTGGTCACTGAACTCGAGCCGGACATCCTGGAATGTGAAGTCAAATTGGCCTTAGGAAGTCTGAGTAACAACAAAGCTAGTGGAGATAACAGTATTCCACCTGAGGTATTCAAAATCCTGAAAGATGTTGCAGTAAAAGTACTACTCTCAATATGCCAGCAAATTTGGAAAACTCAACAGTGGCCACAGGATTGGAAAAGGTCAGTTTACATTCCGATACCCAAAAAGGGCAATGCCAAAGAATGTTCAAACTACTGCACCATTGCACTCATTTCACATGCTAGCAAAGTGATGCTCAAAATCCTACAAGCTAGGATCCAGCAGTATGTGGACCGAGAACTACCAGAAGTAAAGGCAAGATTTCGAAGAGGGAGCGAAACTAGAGATCAACTTGCCAACATAACTTTGGATCATGGAGAAAGCTAGGAAGTTCCAGAAAAACATCCACTTCTGCTTTATGGACTATGCTAATGCGTTTGATTGTGTGGATCACAACAAATTGTGGCAAGTTCTTAAAGAGATGGGAGTACCAGACCATCTTATTTGTCTCTTGAGAAACCTGCATGCGGGTCAAGAAGCAACAGTGAGAACTGGACACGGAACCACTGATTGGTTCAAAATTGAGAAAGGAGTTCGGCAAGGCTGTATACTGTCGCCCTGCCTATTGAACTTATATGCAGAGGACATCATGAGAAAAGCAGAGCTAGGTGAATCGCCAGTTGGAATCAAGATTGCTGGGAGAATTATCAACAACCTCAGATATGCAGATGATACCACTCTCATGGCAGAAAGTGAAGAGGAACTAAACAGCCTCTTGATGCAGGTGAAGGAGGAGAGCGCAAAAGTTGGCTTGAAACTCAACATTAAGAAAACTAAGATCATGGCATCCGGTCCTCTCACTTCCTGGCAATTTGATGGAGAAGAAATGGAGGTAGTGACAGATTTTTTTTCCTGGGCTCCAAGATCACCGCAGATGGGGACTGCAGCCAAGAAATTAAAAGACGCTTGCTCCTGGGGAGGAAAGCTTTGGCAAATCTAGACAGCATGCTAAATTGCAGAGACATCACCCTGCCAACAAAAGTGCGTATAGTCAAGGCTATGGTTTTCCCTGTTGCAATGTATGGCTGTGAAAGCTGGACCATAAGGAAGGCCTAGCGCAAAAGGATTGAGGCCTTTGAGTTGTGGTGCTGGAGGAGACTCCTGAGAGTCCCTTGGACCACAAGGTGATCAAACCAGTCAGTTCCAGAGGAGATCAACCCTGACTGCTCTTTAGAAGGCCAGATAGTGAAGATGAAACTCAAATACTTTGGCCACCGAATGAGAAGGAAGGACTCCCTGGAGAAGAGCCTGATGCTGGGAACAATCTATGGCAAAAGAAGAAGGGGACGACAGAGGATGAGGTGGCTGGATGGAGTTACTGAGGCAGTGGGTGTGAGCTTGAGTGGACTCCGGGAGATGGTGGAGTACAGGAGGGCCTGGAGGAATGTTGTCCATGGGGTCGCGATGGGTCGGACAAAACTTCGCGACTAATAACAACAACAACTTTGCTAGCCCAGAGGCTCCATATGCCTGGTCAAAATCAGAATGTTTTGAAACAAAATAAGACTTTGAGTTCATGCATAGTCTTAGTAGCTTGAATTTACTTGTTTAAGCTGACCTGGAGATGGGTTCAAGTTACTCAATTAAAATGTCAATACAGGCGATTAGAAATATTATAATCTTATTGTTACACATTGAACAACAGTGGTTTAAACTGCTGTTTTTCTGGGCTTGCTTGATCGAATGGTTGCCGGTTCGAATCTGCACCCAAGGTGACCTCCCGTGCACCATCCCAGCTCCTGCCAACCTTGCAGTTCGAAAACATGCAAATGCATGTAGATAAAAAGGTACCACTTCGGTGGGCAGGTAAAAGCATTCTGTGCACTTCAATGTTTAGTCATGCTGGCCACATGACCACGGAGACTGTCTGCGGACAAACGCTGGCTCCCTCGGCTAGGAAACGGAGATGAGCACCGCCCCCTAGAGTCAGGCATGACTGGATGTAATGTCAAGGGGAAACCTTTACCTTTTTAATCTTATTGTCACAGTATGATTGACTGACATTCATTTACCTGTTCTGTATGTGATGACCTCAGAATCGTATTGTAATCTTGACATTCTGTCATCAATTGCCCTGTACCTGTATGTGACTGGCAGTGTATAAAAAGTCTGTATTTCTGTTGAAGCTTTGCATCAGAGTTCAGTTCTTGCTTGCCTGATAAGGCCTTATCGTGAGTCAACTGCGGGGCCTGGGAGAGACAATAAAGCCTCAGATGTTCATAACGATTGATCTTTCCTGCCACCCCAAGTTTTATTTCCCTTCTCAAATTGAGATTCTGGGATTCTGACACAAGCAAGGAAACCCCCATTTTTTCTCATTTGTGTTTCCTTTTCCAAAAGTTCAGTGACTGCATCCCTCTTTCCATTTCTTTCACTCTCTCTCCCTCGTGCAGGAAATATCCACCCTCACCAGTCAAGCCTCCCAAAGCTCTCACCCGCCATGCACCATCCCAGGGGCATCCCAGGCCAGTCCTCCAACTCACACAATCTTTCTCCCACAGGGCAAACTCCCAGCACAAACAAACTACACGCTACCAGAGCATATAAAGAGTACTTTCTAGATTTATAGTCATGCACACAGGAATGCTGTTGAGGGTAATAATAGGGATATTTCAGCAGATAACGTGTTTTTGAGTAAGGATAATATGGGAAACTGCTGAGCAGAGTGGCCATAATAGTACAGTAATTATGGGTGATTACACAGAGTTGACATGGCAACAAGGGAGGCACATGAAACATGATGGGTCCTGCATGGAAGCTTGATTTTCTGACCACTGTGTCTTCTCTGCCTGGCCAGGTGGACGTCCAACAGCAGTCCCTTGAGTGGACAGGAGGACACCAGACCCGTGTCCTCAGCTGGACTCAATTCCCTGTGCTCCCCCTCCACACACACACACAGAGCCTCTGGGGCCCTCTCATGGCTTCTCTCGGGTTCCAGGTTTAACAAGGTTGACTGAATGGGGATGATTTGATCACAGGCTGAATCCTTTGGTTCTAGTGCTGGGTTTTTCTGTTGTGTTGCTCCGTTTTCTCACTGCATCAAAGGGGTCTCCTGTGTTCCTGAATATTCATGCAGAACCTCTCCATTTCACGTATTGCAGGACAGTCCCTGGGAGCTCGAAACTCTGAATGGAGAGCTGAGGCTGGGATGGGGGTCTCCTGCTTCCTGTCCAGGAGCTGATCAGCCCTGGGAGCCACATGCCCTGAGCTGTGGCTGCTGTTAAGCTGCCTTCCAATCCCTTCCCCTCTTTGACCCTCTTTCATCCTTTCAGTCTGGATGCTCACGAGCCCCCACCTCTATTTTTATCGTTTCGATACATGACTCTTTCCCCCCAAATTTGGTGTCTGGTGTGCTGATTCCTAACGCTGTTCCTGGATGATGATGATGATGATGATGATGATGATGATGATGATGAATTTAACATATTTGCATGCCATCCCCTTGCAAACAAGCCTTGGGGCGGCTAACAACAATAAGAGAATATAATTTAAAATCAATACACTTTTTAAAACTGGCCCATCTCAGAGTCTAAAAAAATAAAAATATATTAATATAACAAAATATATAACAATATAAAATTAATAACTTAACGATTAAAATATTTCTTAAATATAAAGGTCTTCGTCTGGCACCGAAAAGCAAATAATGACGGCGCCAGGCGAGCCTCTCTGGGGAGCACGTTCCATAAGTGGGGTGCCACCACAGAGAAAGCCCTCCTCCAGGTACTCACTCTCTTCACCTCCTTCACAGAGGGCTCCCGGAGGAGAGCATCTGCTGCAGATCGTAAGGGGCGGGAGGGCATATACGGTCGCAGGTGCTCCTTTAGGTAACCAGGACCCAAGCCGTTAAGGGCTTTATAGGTAAGAACCAACACCTTGAATAGGGCCCGGACTTCAATGGGAAGCTAGTGAAGCTGACGGAGAACTGGGGGGATATGAGAACCACGCCCAGTCCCCGTCAGCACCCTGGCAGCTCTGTTTTGCACCAATTGAAGTATCCGGACCGTCTTCAAGGGTAGCCCCACGTAGAGCTTATTACAGAACTCTAGTCGGGAAGTCACCAACGCGTGGGTCACTGTTGCCAGCCAGTCGTACTCCAGGAAGGGATGCAGCTGATGGATCAGCTGAAGGTGGTGGGAAGCGCTCCTCGCCACCGCTGACACTTGGGCCCCCAAGTCAGCTCCGGGTCGAGGAGCACTCCCAAGCTGCGGACCCTGTCTTTCAGAGGGAGTGCAACCCCATTCAAGACTAGGGTCAGGTCCCCCACTCCGAAGCCCGACTCACACACCAACAGAACCTCCGTCTTGTCCGGATTGAGCCTCAGTTTATTGGCCCTCATCCAGCCCATTACCTTGGCCAGGCACCGGTTCAGCACAGCCACTGCCTCACCTGGATCGGTGGAAAATGAGTGGCAGAGCTGGGTATCATCAGCGTACTGGTGATTCCGCAGCCCACACCTCCGGATGACCTCTCCCAGCGGTTTCATGCAGATGTTAAATAGCAAACGGGACAAAATGGATCCCTGCAGTATTCCATGGCATAACTGCCATGGCACAGAGCCATAGTCCCCCAGCACCACCTTCTGGAATAGACCATTGAGGTAGGAGTGGAACCACCGCAGAGCAGTGCCTCCAACCCCCAGTCCTGCCAGCCCATCCAGGAGGATACCATGGTTGATGGTATTGAAAGCTTCTGAAAGGTCTAGGAGAACCAACAGGGACACAGTCCCCCTGTCCCTCTCCCTGCACAGGTCATCGTACAGGGCAACCAAGGCAGATTCAGTGCCATAACCTTGTCTGAAATCGAACTGAAATGTTTCTACATAATCAGTTTCCTCCAAGAGTGCCTGGAGTTGTCCTGCCACCACCCACTCCAGCACCTTGCCCAAAAATGGGATGTTGGCCACTGGTGTATAATTGGCGGCCACCTCTGGATCCAGGGAAGCCTTCTTTAGGACTGGCCGGACTATCGCCTCCTTTAAAGGGGCAGGCACACGGCCCTTAAAGAGGCATTGACCACCTCCAAGATCCAGGGCACAATCCCGACCTTGGCGCTCTTTAATAGCCAGGATGGGCACGGGTCCAGGAAACAGGTGGTTGAGCGTACCGATCCAAGCACCTTGTCCACATCATCAGGCCGCAAAAACAGGAATTTATCCATCAATGGTGGACAAGCCGGCACAGTTAGCCCCTCCCCAAGAAAATCTGTGTCAAAAGTGGAGTCCAGCTCGTGATGAATCTGAGCAACTTTCTCCCTAAAATGCGTGGCAAAGTCATCACAGCGGGCTTTCAAGGGCGGTACCAGATCTTTAGTGGGGCCAGGTTTAATCAGCCCCTGAACCACCTGAAAAATCTCCGCTGGATGGCATTATGAGGAGGCAATGGACGCGGAGAAGAATTTCTTCTTTGTCGCCCTAACCGGCGCAGCACAGGCCTGACAATGGACTCTAAGATGTGCTCGGTCGGATTCATACTGTGATTTCCTCCACCTACGCTCTACCCGTCTACAAACCCGCTTCATCGCCCATAATTCAGAGGTAGGTATTTATTTATTTCATTTTAAATTTATTTTACAAATTTGTATGCTGCCCCCTCGCACACAAGCCTCGGGGCAGCTCCCAACATATAAACCACGGGAATGAACGGGACTGAGGGAAAAGGGAGGCTCCACCTTCGATGCGTCCCAGCTCGTGGAACAGAGATATCAGGCCTGCTTTTTCTAATGCTGAACAAGCAAAGAATAAAATTCCCCCCAAGCTGAAGGGCTGAACTGTGGTGGGCAAGACCTGAGGGAGACTGGAGTGTCTTCCGGGAGGCAGGGGGCCCTGGTAGGGAGAGTGCCAAGTGGGAGGCCGGGGGGCCCAGTTCCAGCCCCCTGCCCCATCCTCAAAGCTCCTGGCAGACGCTTGGCCAATCACTCCCTCTGAGCTGACCTCCCTCACAGGGTAAAAGGAATGGAGGACAAGCATGTAAGCAACTTTGGGTGTTCGCAAGAGGAGAAAAGGCAGAGAATACCTGCAGCATAAACAGAAAATGCAGTGCCTGATGTTCCTCCCCTTTCGGCTCCCATGTCCTCCCCGGGGGTCAATTTTTGGCTGCTGCACTCCTTCAAGTATGTGCTGTGTGGGGCTTGGGGACACCGAAGTACATGGACCCCTGGCCTCCGAAATATGAGGGGATTCTGGAAATGGTGCACTGAGTTCACTGGGCGAGATTCTTCCCACATGGCCTAGGAATCACCCGGCAGGAGATGATGCAGCCGTCCCCAGCCATGCGACTGCATTCCCAGAAGGCATCCGAGATGGAAGCAAGGTCAAGGCTGCTAATACTGGAGGAGCCTGGCTGGACATCAGCTCCAAGCAGAGTAACCTCCACCCTCAGGCAGGGTCCCTGCTGCCTCCGACTGAAGCTTGATCTCTCAGGGCTGTGAACGGACTTCTCCAACACTTCCCCAGGTGGAGGAGGACATGCCCCGCTCTGAATCTTTCTCTTCTTTCTCTCAGGAGCAGTCTGGGGGCCTCCCCACAGCTCTGGCAGGATGCCTCTTTGTGAGCGCATGACGGGGAGCCAGTCCAGTGCAGGCTGCCTAGGGAAGGGATCCACAATGCCTGACAGATCATCTCTAATAAACCATCCCATCCCGAAAGAGCCAGTGTGGTGTGGTGGTGAAGAGCATAGGACTGGGACTCAGACAATAAGGGTTCGAGTCCCCACGCAGCCATGGAGCCAAATGGGTGACTTTCGGCCAGTCAGAGACTCTCAGCCCAACCTACCTCACAGGGTTGTTGTTCTGGGGATAAGATGGAGGAGGAGAATGATGTAAGCTGCCTGGAGCCCTTTGTAGGAAAAAGGCAGGATATAAATTCAAAAATAAATAAATAAATAAATACCCTGGAAAAGGAGCTGGCGGGATTTCCAATTTGCATTGCCGGTTCCATGTCAATTTCTGGGCAAACAGTTTTTGTCTGCCCAAACTTCAAAATAAAAAATGAAAATTTCAAAGACTGAGAAAATTTCAAAGACTTTTTGCTCTATTTATAGAGCCAAAAAAAAGACGAAACGTAAAGCTTAGCTAAGGAGGTTAAGAGGGGAAGATGTCTTCTTTGCTGCTTCCACATGGTATGAAATGGATCTTTTATTTTTCCCAACTACCGACAAGTGCAAAGGGTGATTTTTTCCCCCCCATTCACTTAATCTGATACTGTCCATATGCTAAGAAAGGGTCACTGGCTTATTCAGAAAAGTTGGAGTTCTGCGCTCTTGAAGACCAAAACAAACAGCGCTTCATGCTTTGCTTTTCATCATGAGATGCTTCTTGCTATTCAGGTCAGGCCTCCATAGAATGATGTAGCACTTGGGCAGGAAGATGCAGCCCAGCAGCCCAGCACTGGAGGCCAAGATGGAGAAGACCTGGACGGCCACCATGTGCTTCCCCTTGGTGCTCAGGTAGGTGGGCACGAAGGACACCCAGACGCTGCAGAAGACCAGCATGCTGAAGGTGATCAGCTTGGCCTCGTTGAAGGCCCCGGGCAGCTTCCTGGCCAGGAAGGCCACCATGAAGCAGACGGCAGCCAGGAAGCCCATGTAGCCCAGGGCAGTGTAGAACATGGCCACAGAGCCTTCGTTGCACTGCAGGACGATCTGCCCAGCCTGGGAGTGCATGTCAGAGTCAGAGAAGGGGGGTGCAGTCCCCAGCCAGATGGTGGAGAGGACCACTTGCACACTGGAGCAGCAGATCACAATGGAGTTGGCCAAACTCCTCCCCAGCCAGTTCCTTGCCCTGTTGCCTGGCTTGGTGGCCAGGAAGGCCAGCACCACAGTGACGGTTTTGGCCAGGAGGGAAGAGATGGCCACTGAGAAGATGATGCTGAAGGCTGCTTGTCTCAGGAGGCAGGTGATGATTCTTGGCTGGCCAATGAAGAGGAAGGAGCACAAAAGGCAAAGCAGGAGGGAGACAAGCAGAATGTAGGAGAGGTCTCGGTTGTTGGCCTTGACTACTGGAGTCTCTTGGAATTTTCTGAAGATCCCCAGTATGCCTCCTGTGGTGATGGAGAAGAGTATGACCAAGCCAGTGAGGATGGACCCCAAATATTCTTCATAGGACAGAAAGGTGATGACCTTGGGGATGCACTGATCCAAGGCCTCATTTGGATGATGAACTTCTGGACACTTCAGGCAATGCTCTGCATCTGTAGTAAGGAAGACAAAGAGCACCTGACAGTCATACCCTTTTCTGTCCTCTACATTGTATTCATCATTGTACTTGGTCTTTTTACTACTTGCAGTATAAATGGTAGTAGTCGTAGCCTTATTAACTCCTTCATGGATCACTGCCTTGTCGTAGCAAAGGGGCTTGCGTAGCTCAATGAAGCTATAAGCTATGCCGTGCAGGGTCACCCAAGATGGACAGGTCATAGCAGAGAGCTCTGACAAAACGTGATCCACTGGAGAAGGAAATGGCAACCCACTCCAGTATCGTTGCCATGAAAACCCCATGGACAGTACCAAAAGGCAAAAATCTATGACATCGGAAGATGAGCCCCTCAATCAGAAGGTGTCTAATATGCTACTGGGGAAGAGCGGAGGGCTAGTACTAGTAGCGCCAGAAAGAATGAAGCGACTGGGTCAAAGCCGAAAGGACACTCAGTTGCCAATGTATCTGGTGGTGAAAGTGGAGTAGGATGTTGCAGAGATCTATACTCCATGGGAACCTGGAATGTCAGATCCATGAATCAAGGCAAACTGGATATGATCAAACAAGAGATGACAAGACTGAACATCGACAATTTTGGAATCAGTGAACTAAAATGGACAGGAATGGGTGAATTTAGTTTAAATGACCATCAGGTATACTACTGCGGGCAAGAATCTCTCAGAAGAAATGGAGTAGCCTTCATAGTCAATAAAAGAGTAGGAAAAGCAGTACTGGGATGCAATCTCCAAAATGACAGAATGATCTCAGTTCGAATCCAAGGCAAACCATTCAACATCACAATAGTCCAAGTCTCTGCCCCAACCACTGGTGCTGAAGAGGCTGAAGTTGACCAGTTCATTGAAGGCCTACAACACCTTCTAGAATTAACTCCAAAAATGCTGTCCTTATCATCATAGGGGATTGGAGTGCTAAAGTAGGAAGCCAAAAGATAACTGGAATAACAGGCAAGTTTGGCCTTGGAGTACAAAATGAAGCAGGACACAGGCTGGTAGAATTTTGTCAAGAGAATACGATGGTCATAGCGAACACTCTTTTCCAACAACCCAAGAGACGACTCTACACATGGACATCACCAGACGGTCAACAAAGAAATCAGATTGACTATGTGCTCTGCAGCCAAAGATGGAGAAGCTCCATACAGTTAGTGAAAACTAGACCAGGAGCTGACTGTGGCTCAGATCATGAGCTTCTCATTGCAAAATTTAGGCTTAAGTTGAAGAAAGTAGGGAGAAGCACTAAGCCACTCAGGTATGACCTAAATCATATCCCTGATGAATATACAGTAGAGGTGACAAATAGATTTAAGAAATTAGATCTGATATACAGAGTTCCTGAATAACTATGGATGGAGGTTCGCAACATTGTACAAGAGGCAGCAACTAAAAACATCCCAATGAAAAAGAAATGCAAGAAAGCAAACTGGCTGTCTGAGGAAGCTTTACAAATAGCTGAGGAAAGAAGGGAAGTGAAAGGCAAGGAAGAAAGAGAAAGATACAAACAATTGAATGCAGAATTCCAGAGAACAGCTAGAAGAGATAAGAATGTCTGACTGAATGAACAGTGCAAAGAAATAGAAGAAAGCAATAGAATAGGGAGGACCAGAGATCTCTTCAAGAAAATTGGAGATATGAACGGGACATTTCATGCAAGATGGGCATGATAAAGGACCAAAATGGCATGGACCTAATAGAGGCAGAAGAGATTAAAACGAGGTGGCAAGATTACACAGAAGAACTATACAAGAAAGTGCTTAACATCCCTGATAACCACGATGGGGTGGTCACTGACCTCCAGCCAGACATCCTGGAATGTGAAATCAAATTGGCCTTAGGAAGTCTGAGCAACAACAAAGCTAGTGAAAGTGACAGTATTCCAGCTGAGCTATTCAAAATACTGAAAGACGATGCAGTTAAAGTGCTACACTCAATATGCCAGTAAATTTGGAAAACTCAGCAGTGGCCACAGAATTGGAAAGGGCCAGTTTACATTCCAATCCCAAAGAAGGGCAATGCCAAAGAATGTTCAAACTACCGCGCCATTACACTTATTTCACATGCCAGAAAAGTGATGCTCAAAATCCTACAAGCGAGGCTCCAGCAGTATGTGGACCGAGAACTACCAGAAGTACAGGCAGGATTTCGAAGAGGGAGAGGAAATGGAGATCAAATTGCCAACATATGCTGGATCATGAAGAAAGCTAGGGAGTTCCGGAAAAATATCTACTTTTGCTTCATGGACTATGCTAAAGCCTTTGATTGTGTGGATCACAACAAATTGCGGCAAGTTCTTAAAGAGATGGGAGAACCTGACATTCTTATTTGTCTCTTGAGAAACCTTTATGCAGTTCAAGAAGCAACAGTGAGAACTGGACATGGAACCACTGATTATTTCAAAATTGAGAAAGGAGTTTGGCAAGGCTGTATACTGTCACCCTGCCTATGTAACTTATATGCAGAGCACATTATGGGAAAGGCATGGCTAGATGAATCACGAGTTGGAATCAAGATTGCTGGGAGAAATATCAACAACCTCAGATATGCAGATGATACCACTCTCATGGCAGAAAGTGAAGAGGAACTAAAGAGCCTCTTGATGCGGGTGAAGGAGGAGAGCACAAAATTTGGCCTGACTCTCAACATTAAGAAAACTAAGATTTTATTTATTTATTTATATTGCAATTTATATCCTGCCTTTTTCCTGTAAAGGGCTCAAGGCAGCTTACATCATCTCTCCGCCTCCATCATATCCCCACAACAACCCTGTGAGGTAGGTTGGGCTGAGAGTCTGTGACTGGCCCAAAGTCACCCAGTTGGCTCCATGGCCGAGCGGGGACTAGAACCCAGATCCTCTGAGTCCCAGTCCCACTCTCTTAACCACTACACCACACTGGCATCCGGTCCTCTGACTTCCTCGCAAATAGATGTGTAAGAAATGGAGGCAGCCAGGAAGCCCATGTAGCCAAGGGCAGCATTGAACATGGCCACAGAGCCTTCGTTGCACTGCAGGACGATCTGCCCAGCCTGGGAGTGCATGTCAGAGTCAGGGAAGGGGGGAGCAGTCCCTAGCCAGATGGTGGAGAGGACCACTTGCACATTGGAACAGCAGATCACAATGGAGTTGGCCAAACTCCTCCCCAGCCAGTTCCTTGCCCTGTTGCCTGGCTTGGTGGCCAGGAAGGCCAGCACCACAGTGACGGTTTTGGCCAGGAGGGAAGAGATGGCCACTGAGAAGACGATGCTGAAGGCTGCTTGTCGCAGGAGGCAGGTGATGCTTCTTGGCTGGCCAATGAAGAAGAAAGAGGAAAAAACCAAAGCAGGAGGGAGACAAGCAGAATGTAGGAGAGGTCTCGGTTGTTGGCCTTGACTACTGGAGTCTCTTGTTATTTTCTGAAGATCCTCAGTATGGCTCCTGTAACGATGGAGAAGAGTAGGGCGAAACCAGTGAGGAAGAACCCCAAATATCCTGTGTAGGACAGGAAGGTGATGACCTTGGGGATGCACTGATCCCGGGCCTCATTTGGATGCTGGTAGTCCAGACACCTCAGGCAACACTCAGCATCTGTCAAAAGGCAGACAAAGAGCCACTGAGAGCCCTTCCAGTTTCTGTCCTGTACATTGGATTCATCATTTTGCTTAGTCCTATTACTTCTTGCAGTATAAATGGTAGTAGTCTTATTAAAGGTATGATTCTGCTGTGAGAGGAAATGCAGAAAGTTTACCTGCCAAGAGTGGATGGGCCCCAGATTTCACCCAAACCAGCAAATGGCCATATAGAGTTTATCATGGAAGCAAACTACGCTGAAGTCACTCTGCAAAGTGGACTGCGGCATTTTTCCTTGCAATTATGAACTGATTCAAGTACCAGAAGATGCCTGACCCTGCCAGGGACTCCATCCCTTGCAGCTGAATGGGATGGAGATTTCACGAAGACCATGACACCCACCATCAAGCATTCCCAGGTCAAGCCAGGCACGCAGCCTTCTCCTGAAAACTCCTTCCAGTCATGCTTTGGTGGAGAGTTGTGATGCACGGGGCCACCTCTGCTGGAATGCCCCAAGTCCTCGCTCTCATTGCAGCTGTAGCTCCAACCCGTCAGCAACACTTTGAGAGTCAGATTAGAAACTGAAGGGATGCTCCTCTCCCAGCTGGAACTCAACTAGCCTGACTCCTGGGCCCTCAGGATGCGCTGAACCTGACACTGCCTGAGCATCCGCCACCAGTGTACCCAGAACCTCCGGGGTCCATCCATACATTGTTTCCAAGCTTCCAACATTCAGCCCAAGGAAGTCTAACTAGGCACCAACAAGCCCGTCCTCTGCCAGAAGCTCTCCAAGAAGGAATTTCTCCTGTAAACGCAGAACCACCTACTCATCTAGTCATGGAGACTTCCACCCACCATGGGGTGGGCAGTTTTTGTGGACTTATGTTATGGGCCTCGTCATTTGGTCAGGTAACCCCTTGACATACGCAGGCAACAGGAGAATGGGGAAGAACCCAAACGAGGACACAGACACTCCCAGCCATTCCTTCTTACAATATTTCTTTTATGCCGTTCCTACTTAGTAGCTGCATCAACCTTCCGCACAGCCATGCATTGAACCATCGCAAAGCCAGATGGGCTCAGATTCAGTGACATGCTCAGGATTTGGCTCCTTCTGCCCAGGACTGGGGAGTGGGGAGTTGTGATTTGCTAGAGCAATTTCTGCCCCCCCAGTGGGACACCTGTTGGTGGAGGTTTGTTGGTGACTGTACTGAGTTGGTAGAGGCGGGTGGAGTGCCTCACTTGGCAGCAGCTGCCTGACTTGGAGCCAAGATGATACAGTGCAACGGCGAGGCAGTCTAGTTCTGACTCAGCCAAGCAGTCCTCTAGGTGACTGTGGGCCACTCTTAGGTGCTTAGTCCTGCTTTCCTCCAACAAAGAGGAGGGTTATAGGGCCAAGTTCTTGTGAGGGGGACTGTGGTGGGTGAAAAAGTTCAATGTCAAAACCCTGCCCACCAGGGGAATGAAAACCTATCTGGAGAAATGGAGAAGACAAGGAGAAATGCAGAGACCATGGTGGGCAGGAGACGCTTCGCAGCAATCATAAGTGAATGGAAAACACACCTGGAGTGCCCTGAACGCCAGGGAGTCTGGGCCTGTGGGAGTAATGAGGAGGAGTTATTCTGGAAAGTGGAGAACACAAGACATAACTTGACCCATGCAATGACTCCAGGTCTGGAGGGATGGGTTGATAAAACCAGCCCCACAAACAAAGATTATCTGCCCTGATTCTCCAGAAACAACCAGGCCACCCTAATTTCCTTGCAGGATGGTTTATCACACCCACACGTGCCACATACCATGGTTGGATCCTTACCTTCCGCAAGGTACAACCTTTCCCTCTGCACTCACCCACCTTCCTGAGTGGAGATGGTTCCTTCTGCACATGGAGCGCAGTCATAGCAGCACAGGGGCTCCCCTTCCCGAGCCACCTTGGAGAATCCCGGGCGGCAGCTCTCCACGCACCTGGCCTGGGGCAGGGGCTGAGCGAGAGAGAAGGAGCATTAGTGCAGGAGGTTTGTGGCAGATGGATCCGGGTGTTGGGGAGACAGAGCTGTAAAGGGCAGAGAGCGGAGGACCTCCACCACGTCAGTGGATTGCATAAATGAACCCCCCCCGGAAACAGCTGGATTTTGCATCCCAGTGAAAAGCATCAATTTTGTTCCCTACACCTATTAAATTTCAGGCTACTGATTTATTCATTAAAATCTCCACTTCCGATTATGCAGACTGTAACTGGCAGGATGGGAAACGTAAATGAGAGAATACTGGGGATGGCTTTCTTCACCTGATCTTTCCATCTCGGCCACACAATGGGATCTCGATGAATGGTGAATCTGGGGCCAGGCAAACCCCGTCTTTCCAGACTCCCAACTTTCACTCTTGCAGCTGTCTCATTTGGAAACGGCACCCAGCTGACAAGGTCCAAGTTGGCTGCCAAGTCTCCATTCTCATCCAAATACACCCCCTCAATAGCACGATTGTGAAACGTGGGGTCTCTCAGGAAAGGGTGGAGCTGGAACAACACACAAAGCAAAGTCTTTGAGAAGATCCCTTTCATATCCAATTTTTGCTAAGAGCTGCTCCCAATTTTGAGGGGCTGTGTGTGACCCCAATAATGGACAGGATTATGCTTTCCCTTCTGGATGCCCATGCCCTGCTTTGGGAATTTAGGAAATAGAAAATGGAAGCATCATGACAGAAGGGACAGGGACAGGGAGGGGAGTATCTGTGAGGGAAATGTTTCAGGAACACTTGGAAGCAGCGGATGAACCTTTCTACTCCAGGGCCTGCAGTCCTTCAGCATGTGACCCTGGAGCTCATTGCAGCAGGTTTAAGGGGTTTCCTTCAGAGGAGCCTCATGGGAATCGCGGAACAGGGGATTTGCAAGTGGCCAGGAGGGGCTTTCTGTCACTTCAGCCCTTTGATCCACTTCTGCACTCTGAGACGATCAAGCAGAGGTTGCTCCCATCCCTCCCTCCCGTCTTTTCATCTCCAGGCTAAACATGCCAATGCCATGCAATCTGAATTCGTCCATCTTTGTTTCCAGGCCAGGCATCCTCCTCCGTGTCCTACTTTGAATGCCGAGAACTTGGGAAGTGTCCTTCTGCCTTCCCACTCATTAGCTACCCCACTTGCTTCAAAAGCGGAAGAGCACTGGATTGATCGCCTCGGTACCCCCATTGTACCTCTCCATGGTTTGAGGACGGGACACTGATAAGCAAATTTTGAGTCCAGTTCTGTAGCTGACTGAGCATCCAGCCGAGAGTGATTGTCTGTGGTTTGCATGGAGCTGGTTTGCCAATCACAACATTGTGGGCACTTTGTCCAAAGCTTTGCTGAGGTCCAGAGACATGCTCTGCACAGCATTCCCACAGTCCACCGGAGAGGCTACACAATTGAAAAGTGCATTCGGATTGGATAAAGGGATCTCTTGCTGACTAATCCAGCCCCGTTTCTGGGCCTCACTGCAGTATTTGCAAAGAGTCTGATGCCTTCTAGCTTTAGCTGCTACTTCAGAGTTTTCCCAAGCCCTGCTGTCCGATGGACCCTTCTGTCATTCATTGAGGCCTCCTTCCTTCCCATCCTCAGGTGAGGGAAGCACTAGGCCTTCTGCCGTCATCTGGCCCTTCTCCCTTCCTCCGCGATTATCGAGGACAGCAAGGTGGTGGTTCCGAGGCTTCTTCTGCCAGTTCCTTCCTAGCTTTTGGTTGAAGTTGATCAGGCCCAGGAGAAAGACTCCTTCATTGTCAGCAGACAATCACGTGCCCCTTTCCCATCACACTTGATCTGCCATCGTGCTCCTTCTGCTTGTACTTTCTTCTGCCTTTGGGGCAAAACTATAAGAGAGGACTGAGAACTTCAGGAGTTCCCTGTTTCCTTTCATCATCTTGCCATCTGCCGGAACCTCCACTCATTCCTCAATTCAGTCCTTTTGACACCTCCCCTTCAGTGCTCCCTGCCTTCATTCTCCTGTTGTAGCTTGGCCTTCCCACCACTTCCTAGAGACACCTGTTTGGGAGGGGAATGTCGTTTTGAGATCATCACCAGGGCCCGTTTTGGAAAAAAAATTTGGACCAGACTTTCTCTGTTGACTTCTAATATTTCTCTTAGAATGAAAAGTATATAATTCTGCCTTTAGAATCACCTTTTTAAAAATCCCCATCTTTTGGGAACTGCTTTCTCCTCACAGTCATTTGCCATGGGCCTTCGTTCAGCATTTTCCAAGTGTCTGAAAATGGATTTTCCTGCCATTTGAGGTATCAGTGGGACCTCAGTTTCATGTCCTCCTCTCAGAGTTTGCTCACGGGATGGGTGCTTTCCCCACAGTTCCTGTAACTGCAGCTTTGTACACTGGGCCTTCCCCTTGTGTTACCTGCAGCCTGTGAGTCTGATTTTCGGGGAACTGAAATTGGTCACAAGGTTGCCTTGTCTTCATTAGTGCAGAGCATCTTCCAGCACTGTTGCTCTTGACTGGCTCCTCATTCCACTTCCTGCAGGATTCCTTTCCCTGAGCTCTACTCCCTTTTCCTCTTAAGGCTCCTTTATTGTTCTTAGTGTTGCAGATGAACTGCTCGACCCCAATACCTGACTTCTCCCCTTGCCTTGAGGATGTGCAGTTGCCGCTCCTGCAGTCTCACTTGTCCTGCCAGGATGGCTGCTTGCTGGCCCTTTTTGCGCACTCCTGCCTTTCTGACCTTATGCAGAAACCAGACATGGCATGGGGGTTGCAGGCCACTTCTGTTGGGGAGGGTTCTTGGTCCATATTCCCTAATTTTGGATTCTCCACGCAGCATCATTCAAGCATTTCTCCTCTCCTACATGTATGGTGACCAGCAGAGTCCCCTTTGCTCTGCCTTGGTCTCCTCTTCCACTGTTACTGCACTGCCAAACTCCCACGACCTCTCCAAGTCGGCTCGCTCACTGGAAGCTGGCTTGCTTCTCCACAGTCCCAGAGCAGCTTGTGACCCATTCACTCCTCTCCTCAGCCACGAACAGTTCAACCGTTAAACTCTTTCCAGTGCCAGGTAAATACATTTGTATTTGTACATTATTTCAGTAATCAAAGCCTTTTGATATGTTAGGATTTTTTCCTTCAGTCGCACTTTCTATTTATTCCTTTTTCTCTTTTTCTGATGTGTTTTATATTGTTTTAATAATTGACATTTTATATTCAACTTTTATTCTTCATATTGTACTTTTAAACATGGGACAGGATATAAATGCCAGTAATTTATAAAGAATGAAAAATAAATGATTGCCTTGTGTTCTGAACCCCGGCAAGAGAGCAAGTCTTAGTCAGGGGTCTGCACAAGGTCAGGGATCTGCACAAGGACCTGTGCAGTCCTCACACTGCTTCTATCTGCCACTTCAGGATGACTTGAAGCAACTCCATGGGCCACAATCAGATGCACTCAGTTCTGGGAAACGACCAAAAGAAGAACAGGACAGAAAGTGTTCAAGCTGCACCATCATTTGGAAAATCTCATCCCAGTTTATCATACTCTGAATTCCATACCGTACACAAGAAGGGGAGAATATACCTGCCATGGATGAAGCCGGAGCACATCTATACTGACTTCAGGATTCATGGACTTCCTCCTGGATCTGGAGGAAAGAGCCGCATGCACGGCACGGGCCACAGCATGGACGGTGCTATAAGAAAAAAAGCCGTCCAGAGAGAGCGTTCGCTCCTTGTCCACTTGGGGCAGCCCCTCTGGTTCATCCTCCTCTCTGCATCTTGTCCACTCTTTCACTGACAGCACATGCTTCGAATATGAACAATTGAAAATACTGTTTGTAAATTTCTTTAGAGAGTCAAACAAATCCCCAAAACCATCATAGCTGGTCCTTTTTCTTGTTTGGGGAAGGAAGGAAAAATATGCATAGACATGCTTGAAATATAAATCTCCATATGCAAAAAAAATGGTCAAGTCAGCCAAAGTTGTGCTGATCATGATTTTTCTGTTAACAGGTTGCTTTTGAATTTCAATAACATTTTCAAGAATAAATAACCCATAAAAGGAGAAAAGCAACTCTTCAAAATAAATGAAGACATTGATTTCAACCAAAATCTTCCATGACTGCCACCCAACAGGAAAAGTACCCGCTTTCAGCTCTGAGATGCTGCGTGAAAAAACCACGCAAACGCCATTCCTGAGGAGCTCCGGTTTCAAGGTCCTCATGAACCTGTCTCCATTCTCAGTGTCCAGTGAGAAGAGCCCCACCATCGTCCACCGGAAGTGCAGCAGCAGCCTGACGATCCCGGGTACTGGAGGCCTTCTTCGGGGAGCATCCTGTACAAGGAAGGGGACTGGCTTTTTTCTCTGCGCACCTGAGCGGTGAAAGCATAAGTGATCTGGGAGAGAAAGGAAGAGCAAGGCTGAGGGATTGTTTCATCTCCGTACTCAGTCACAGTTTCTCATCTCATGAGAATCGACCCCTCAGGGTTGCATTATATGCATGAAACATGACTTGAAAAGATGCAATGCTTGTTGTTTTCTGAAAATAAAGTCTATCACAGAGACATACGAGAGTGGGAAATATAAACCTCTGCTAAGAGGGTGAGAAAGTGGAGAAGCTCAATCTGGAGCCCATTACTTTGAGACGAGAAATGTAGCTTAAAATAACTGTGTAAAAAAGTACCTTGTGTGCTGCTCTCCCTCCCTCTCCTGACTGCAAAAGCTGACCCTGAAAAGCCCTGTGCAGGCTGGCTGTGGCTGCTGGGATCGACCGAGATGGGCTCACTCTCCAATGCAGGGATGCACCCACAAGAGGGAGACTATTCATACAAGCACTTCCAGGAGTTTCCTCTCCCCAACAGTCAGAAAATGAAGAAAAGGGGCCTGCGGTTAATCTTTACTCCGACAGTGCCAGATGGGGGTCTGGTGAGGGGAGAGGGCCCTGAACCCTTTTTGTCTCAGGGTTCTGTGGGATTGTCTGTTGTTCTCGGAAGGATGTAATGCATAGAAGTGTTTTGCAGAATCTCTTGCTTTCTCTACATGAAACCTCATATCACTTCTCCCAAGCCTCCCACCTGTGGGATTTTGAAGATGCCCAGCATGTTGGAAAGCTGCATGGAGTTGTCCGAGTCAGATTCCTCAAGGACGGCCAGCAGATGATCTCGCTGGCCACACTTGTAGTTGGGAACGTGGGCCTGAGCTGTCGAGAGCAGGTCTATGGCTGCATCGGACATCAGTCTAACATTGTGAAGGCTGTCATAGATGCTGTAGCCGAGGGTGAGGTTGGGCAGGAGGCTGCGATCCTGGTTGATGTCCTTGATGGCAAACAGGAAGGAGAGGATCTTCCATGGAAGTGTGTCTTCAAAACTGAAAAAAAGAACAAAAACAGAAACGGTCACCCTGCCATCCCAGTTCATGAATCATTTCCCTGAGCTTTGAGGTTGCATCCTGCTTCAACATGCTCAGGCTCCTCCCAGCCAAAAGCCAGATCCCAAGTTCTGCTTCACGCAGAACCTCAGGTGGGATTCCTGCGGCCTCATTCCCATCTTACTCCAGGTCCATCTCCCAAGACAAGACACCTGCAGCAAAGGTGCCCATCCCAGGAAGGAGCCCTGCAAGGCAGCCATTCTGACTGATGGGGATGGGAAGGCAGAGGGGTGCAGAGGCAGGGAAGGTGGGGCATGTTCTGGGCCCCCCATTTCCCTGGACCCCCTGCTGCCTTTGCTGCCTGCAAGTTCATCGGCTGCGTCATCATGAGGAGGAAGCCACCTGGAAGGAATTTCTCTGGCTTTGCAAGCTAATGAATCGCTGAACAGCTTCCCATGGTGCTTTGTGGCATCAGGTCCAGCAGGCCAGTGACATACCCAAACTTTTCATTAGAGGCAGGCTGATTGAAAGTGTGTGGTTGAAATGCGCCTTGTGTTGCAGAGATACTGGCACTGAGCATGAAGTCTCCCCGCCGGAAATAATTGAGTGGCTGCAGCTCAGCCCTGTGCCAGCTCCAGGGGCATTTGGCACCCAGCCTCCCACAGGAGGCCTCTGGGAGGGGCAGTAGCAGGAGGACCAAGAGGGCCACTCTGCCGGCAATTAGCATGGCCTCCATCCTGCTCCTGTCAGTCCAGTAGAGGAGCAGTTGGAGAAATTTCCTTCTAAATGGACAAGGAACCTGGCCTGGCAAGGCTCCAGCTGAAGGAAGTGAGAATAAGTGCCTGCACGGCAGACTCCTCTGCTGCTCCCAGCCTCTCCCAATCCCTGAGCAGGAGAGCAGAGAAGGAGGCGCCCTCCCCTTTGTGCCTGGATTCCAGACACTCCTCTGCCATCTCAGGGGGACCTCAGGGGTTCAAGGTGGTCCTGGGGGAGGGGGGCCCATGAGGTTTAGCAAGAAGAGCAGCAATGCATGAAGATCTCCATAATTATACAGCCTCCTGGCTGGAGGACCTCTGTGGCTTCCTGACAACCTTCCCCACTCCCATGTGCAAGAGAGGCACGCTCTGAGTATGTGCCGATGTGGTCCATGTGAAGCAAGCAGGAGCAAGGGATCTTTCCCTCATGTGCTTTGTAACTGGCCTTCAACATGTGACCTGCTGCTTCCCCCTTTTCTATCCCCCCACCGCAACTGTTCCCTTGCAGAGGCAGCCTGGCCCTGCAAAGCCCCTGCCTCGCTTTCCCCCTTCTCATTCCTGGTGTGCTCAGCTTGCTCCCTGGAGGTCGTGCTCAGGCCACCTGTTCCTCTGAGTGCTGCTCCATCATAACAGTTCTGCCAGATATTCCCTCAGTGGCCGACTTCCGCTCCTGGGTTGGGATAGGCTGAGATTTTTCCAAAACGCTGTTCCTGCAGTAATGACCAAGAAGGGCAGCGAGACGGAAATTCCCTGATGGAGGAACAGTTCCCTTGGTCCCATCCCAGCTGCCTCTGAGGGACTCGGTAGGAGGATCTTCCCCTGTCTCCTCTTCCCTCCCCCTCATTTCCCTTGGAAAAAGCATCTCCTTTCCTTCCTGCTGTGCCCACTGCCCATTCCTGGCATCCGGTTCCCCTTCCTGTGTGTGTGCTGGGACAGCGTGTTTCCTGCTCATCTATCCAGGATATTAAAGCATGTTGTGGACGTTGTTGCTGTTGTTAGTTGCAAAGTCACATCCAACCCATTACGACCCCATGGAAAACATTCCTCCAGGCCTTGCTGTCGTCCACCATCCCCCAGAGTCCACCTAAGCTCATGCCCACTGCTTCAGTGACTCCATCCAGCCACCTCATCCTCTGTCGCCCCTTCTCCTTTTGCCCTCAAAGTTGAGGATAAGCATGTCTAAAAGCAGAACTGAACCATTCTTGCTTGACAAGATGAAACAGGGGAGATTGTTGTTTATCTCTGCGTGGGGTTGAGTGCGTAAGAAGTGGGATGGGGTCCCAGAGATCCAGGTCCAAATCCCCGCTCTTCCCTGAAGCTCACTGCATGACTTCTGGCTGGTCATTCACTTTCGACCTGTCCTACCTTGCAGGGTTGTTGTTGTTGTCAGGAAGAGAACCCTGAGGGGAAGCCAAACGCCGCTGCCGAAGAGCCGCCCACCCCGCCTTCGGACGAGGCCGCACCGCACCTCGCCGGAGCCGGAACCCGCGCCACCCCACCGTCGCTGTTGCTCCGGAGGCCGCCGGAGACCCGGGAGGCCCTGCTGCGCCGCTCCACCGCGCCATGGACCACCGGGCGGCCGCCGCGACTCCCGCCGGCTCCCACCGGCTCCCAGGCCCTGCTCCGCACCCGCCCCCTCGCGCGGTGAGTGGCCGGCCCACCGAGGTGGGTGGGCCAGGGCAAGCCGGGGCCGGCAGCCGGGGCCGGAAGCGGAGGCCGCGGGGCCTTGAAGGCCACGGACCCGCCCGGGGTCGGCGGCTTTGGGCCGGCGGCCGAAGGGCGACAGCCTAAGGGCGGTCGTCGCTGCCGTTAGGGCCGTTGGGGCCTTGGGGGGCTGGGCTGGCCGGGACTTTTTGGTTTTGGGGCTCCGGCTAGGCTCCATACTAACCTTTGGCCATGTTTGGGCTGAGAGGGTAAGAGGGTGGGGTTTTTAGAGTTTATATTTTAATCATTTTCGAGGCCCATCTCAGGTAAGTTGTTTAGATGTTACCTGGGGAGTGCGGGGGCGCCGCCATCGGGGTGGTGATGGGCAATGGTCGGTATGGCCGTAATGGGGGTGTAACGTTCCCGCCGAGGAGAAGGCGAGACAGATGGTTAACATCTGTCCCTCCTTCTGGTTCCTCCCCCAACCGGCGGGTGCCAGGGAGTCTTGTCAGCTGCCCCACAGGCCTAACGGTGCTGCTACTCAATGCCAGGTCGGTCCACAATAAGGCAAATACCATCTGCGACTTGATAGTCGATGAGAGGGCCGACCTGGCCTGTATCACAGAGACCCGGGCGGGCGAGGGGGGAGATGTCTCCCTCTCGGAGCTCTGCCCGCCCGGGTACCTAGTGCAGCACCAACCACGCCTGGAGGGGAGGGGAGGGGGGGTCGCTTTAGTTTATCGGGCTGCTTTTTCCCTCACAGGGCTTCCTGTCCCTTCGAGACCGGGGCTGGAGTGCCTCCATTTGGTGTTGGTCGACCGAGACAGATTGGGGATCCTGTTGGTGTACCGAGCACCCTTCTGCCCAACAGACTCCCTGCCTGAGCTGACAGAAGTCATCTCGGACCTGGTGTTGAGGACCCCCAGGATGTTGGTCCTGGGGGACTTCAATCTCCATGCCGAGACTGACCTTTCTGGGGTGGCTCAGGACTTCATGGCTGCCATGACGGCCATGGGGCTGTCTCAACATGTCACCGGCCCGTCCCATGAACGTGGACACACTTTGGACCTGGTTTTCTCGACGGGGGAGGAAGAGGGTGATCTGAGGGTGAAGAATGTATGTTTGACGCCCTTGTCATGGTCAGATCACTTCCTCGTGAGGTTTGAGCTCGAGAGTGGCCTCTCCCTCTGTAAGGGTGCGGACCAGATTGTGATGGTCCGCCCCTGGAGTCGGATGGATCCGGACGGATTCCCAAGGGCTCTGGGGGATTTTCCGGCTGACAAGGCTGGCGCTCCTGTGGAGGCCCTGGTCGAAACATGGAATGGGGAGATGGCCAGGGCCATCGACACGATCGCTCCCAAGCGCCCTCTCCAGCCTGGCAGAGCCCGTTCGTCTCCCTGGTATACATCGGAATTACGGGCGATGAAGCGGGTTGGGAGACGGCTAGAGCGCAGGTGGAGGAAATCACGGGATGAGTCCGACCGAACACATCTTAGAGCACACTATCGAGCCTATGCTGTGGCGGTGAGGGTGGCGAAGAAGCGATTCTTCTCCGCGTCCATTGCCTCCTCGCAATGCCGTCCAGCAGAGATTTTTCGGGTGGTGCAGGGGTTGACGAGACCGGGCCCCGATAAAGATCTGGTGCCTCCCTCGAAAGCCCGCTGTGACGAGTTCACCACGCATTTCCAGGAGAAAGTTGCTCTGATTCGTCACGAGCTGGACTCCACTCTTGATACAGATTCTTTTGGGGAGGGACCAACCATGCCTGCTTGTCCCTCGTTATTAGATGAATTTCAGTTTTTGCGGTCCGATGATGTGGACAAGGTGCTTGGATCTGTACGCTCAACCACCTGTTTACTGGACCCGTGCCCATCTTGGCTATTAAAGAGCGCCAAGGACGGGATTGTACCCTGGATCTTGGAGGTGATCAATGCCTCTTTGAGAGACGGCCGGGTGCCGGCCCCCTTAAAGGAGGCGGTAGTCTGGCCAGTCCTAAAGAAGGCTTCCCTGGATCCAGAGGTGGTCACCAATTATAGACCGGTGGCCAACATCCCGTTTTTGGGTAAGGTGCTGGAGCGGGTGGTGGCGGGACAACTCCAGGCACTCTTGGAGGAAACTGATTATCTGGACCCATTTCAGTCCGGCTTCAGACCCGGCTTTGGCACTGAATCCGCCTTGGTCGCCCTGTATGATGACCTGTGCAGGGAGAGGGACAGGGGGAGTGCGTCCCTGTTAGTCCTCCTTGACATCTCAGCGGCTTTCGATGCCATCGACCATGGTATCCTTCTGGAGAGGCTGGCGGGATTGGGGGTTGGAGGCACTGCTCTGCAGTGGTTCCACTCCTATCTCAATGGCCGATACCAGAAGGTGGTGCTGGGGGACTATGGCTCTGCGCCATGGCAGCTATGCCATGGGGTTCCGCAGGGCTCCATGTTGTCCCCCTTGCTTTTTAACATCTACATGAAACCGCTGGGAGAGGTCATCAGGAGGCGTGGGCTGCGGAATCATCAGTATGCGGATGATACCCAGCTCTACCTCTCGTTTTCCACCAATCCAGGTGAGGCGGTGGCTGTGCTGAACCGGTGCCTGGCCGAGGTGATGGGCTGGATGAGGGCCAATAAACTGAAGCTCAATCCAGACAAGACGGAGGTCCTGTTGGTGGGTGGTTCGGGCCACAGTGTAGGGGACCTGACCCTAGTCTTGAATGGGGTTGCACTCCCTCTGAAAGACAGGGTCCGCAGCTTGGGAGTGCTCCTCGACCCAGAGCTGACCTTGACTGCGCAAGTGTCAGCAGTGGCGAGGAGCGCCTTCCAACAGCTTCGGCTGATACATCAGCTGCGTCCCTTCCTGGAGCTCGATTGCCTGACGACGGTGACACATGCGTTGGTGACTTCCCGGTTGGATTATTGTAACGCGCTCTACGTGGGGCTTCCCTTGAAGACGGTCCGGATACTTCAATTGGTGCAAAATAGAGCTGCCAGGGTACTGACGGGGACTGCGCGTTGTTCTCACATCACCCCAGTTCTCCGTCAGCTCCACTGGCTTCCCATTGAAGTCTGGGCCCAATTCAAGGTGTTGGTTCTCACCTATAAGGCCCTAAACGGCTTGGGCCCTGATTACCTAAAGGAGCGCCTGCGACCATATATGCCCTCCCGCCCCTTACGATCAGCAGCAGAGGCTCTCCTCCGGGAACCCTCTGTGAGAGATATTAGGAGGGTGAGTACCCGGAGGAGGGCTTTCTCTGCGGTGGCGCCCCATCTGTGGAATGCGCTCCCCAGAGAGGCTCGCCTGGCGCCGTCGTTATTTGCTTTTCGGTGCCAGGCGAAGACCTTTTTATTTAGACAATATTTTAACTGTTAATATTATGTTTGCTTTTTGATTATTTATGTTTAATTTATGTTTTGGTTCATTTATGTTGATTAATTTAAATTTGTTATTTATATTTTTATAATTATATATTTATATTTATGTTTGTTATTTATTTTTGTTTAATTAATTATTTAACCTGAGATGGGCCAGTTTTTAAATTTTGTATATTTTAAATGTTGTGTCTTTTAATGTTGTGAGCCGCCCCGAGGCTGCTGCAAGGGTGGCATAAAAATATTTAAATAAATAAATAAATAAACTGTCCCCTTGCATTCCCTGTCAGGGAAGAGCTGCAGGTGTTGCCTCACATTCCCAGCGGCTCTTAGCAAGCAAGGCAACCCCCCTTTCTTCTCATTTTTGTTTCCTGTCCAATGGTTCAGGGGCTGCATCCCTCTCCCCCTTTCTTTCACTATCTCCCCCTCATGCACCAACTCTCCACCCTCACCGGTCAAGCCTCTCAAAGCTCTCTCCCACCAAGCTCCATCCCAGGGGCATCCCAGGCCAATCCTCCACCTCACACACTCTCTCTCCAATAGGGCACTCTCCCAGCAAAAACTACGAACTTCCAGAGCATAGACAGAGTGTTTTCTAGATTTCTAGCCATGCAAACAGGAGCAGAGGTGATGATGAGGGAAGAATAGGGACATTTCAGCAGGTAACGTGTCCCTGAGTTAGGAGAATATGAGAAACTGCCGAGCAGAGTAGACATAATGGCCCAGTGATTATTGGTGATCACAGAGAGTGGACATGGCAAAAAGGGAGGCACATGAATCATGAGGGGTCCTGCATGGGAGCTTCATTTTCCCAGCACAGTGTCCTGCCTGCCTGGACAGGGGGACCTCCAACAGCGGTCCCTTGAGTGGGCAGGAAGGTGCCAGACCCATCCTCAGCTGGTCTCAATTCCCTGTGCTCCCCCCTCAACCCACACACACACACACACACACACACTGGCTCTGGGACCATCTCATGGCTTCTCACGGGTGACAGTTTTTACCGTGTTGGCTCAATGGGGATGATTTGATGACTAACTGAATCCTATGTCTTCTAGTGATGGGATCTTTGTTTCATGGTGCTCTGTTTTCTTATTGCATCGAAGGGGACATCCCAGCTTCCCTGGAGAATCATGAAGCACCGCTCTGTTTCGCGTATTGCAGGAAGACCCCTGGGAGCTGGATGCTCCGTCCGAGGAGCTGAGGCTGTGATGAGGGTCTCCTGCTTCCTTCCAGAAGTGACCAAGCAGCCCTGGGAGCTGCGTGTTCCTGGCTGACCACATTCCCTGAGCTGTGGCTGCTGCCAATCTCCCCTTCCCATTCCTTCCCCTCTTTGACCCTCATTTATCCAGTCAGTCTTGATGGTCAGGAGCCCCCCAGCTTCATTTTTATCCCTTTAATCCACTGCTCTGTTCCCCCAGCTTGGGTGTGTGTTGCGCTGAGTCCAGAGGTTGGTCCTGGATTGAGGGAACAGGGAAGCTCCGCCTGGGATGCTTCCCAGCTGGGCGTGGAACGGAGAATCCCGTCGTTTTCTACGTGAAGCTCAACAAGCAGAAAACAGAAGCACCTTCATCCCTGCAAAGTTGGGAACGCTTCCCTTCTGTTTTGCACTTCAGTGACAACCTCTCACTTGCAGGGAGAAAATGATGGACGAAGAAAAATCCACCCATAGCTCAAGAGTCGAACTGTGGTATGGAAGGCCTGAGGGAGAGTGGAGTGTCTTTTGGGAGGTAGGGGGCCTTCACGGGATGAGTGCCAAGTGGAACGAAGGGGGGTCAAGTTCCTGCCCCCCCCCCCATTCACACAGCTCCTGGAAGATGCTTGGCCAATCTCTCCCTGTCAGCTCACCTCCCTCATAGGGAAAAAGGAGAGGCGGACAAACATGTAAGCTACTTTGGGTGTTTGCAGGAGGAGAAAAGGCAGGGAATACATTCAGCATTAAAACAAAACGCAGAGCCAAATTCCTCACCTATCTGTTCCCTATGCATGCCCCATGTTCTCCCCCGGGGTCAATTTTGGGTTGCTGCACTCCTTCACGTGTGCGCTGTGATGGGGCAGGGACATCCCCCAGTCCATGTACTCGTGGCATCCAAAATAACAGGGGATCATGGAACAGGTGCAATGAGTTCAGTGGGCTTCCAACATGGTTCAGGAATCACCGGGCAGGGGCTGAAGCAGCCATCCGCAGCCGTGCGGCTACTTTCCCAGAAGGAGTCCAAGCTGGAAGCAAGGCCAAGGTTGCTCATGCCGGTGGAATCTGGGCAGACTCCTGCTCCACCCGAGCGACCTTCATACTCAGGCAGTGTCCTTGCTGACTCCGAGTGAAGCCGGACCTCTCAGGACTGGGAACGGACTTCTTCAGTCCTTGCTCATGTGGAGCAAGACATTCCCTGTATTGCATCTTTCTCTTCCTGCTCTCAGGAGCGGTCCGGGGGCATCCCCACAGCTCTGGCAGGAATCCTCTCGCGGGGCACTCCTTCAGCAAAGCCGGTATGTGAGCACATCCCAGGGAGCAAGCCCAGTGCAGGTTTGGAAGGGAAGGGAGCCTCACTGCCAGAAGGAAATTCTCCGGGGAACCCTCCCAACCCCAAGATCCTCACCCTGGAAAAGGAGCTGGATGGATTTCTAAGCTGCATAGCTGGTACCCTGTCAATTTCTGGGCAAATATGATTTGCCTGTTCACACTTCAAAAGACAGAATAAAAATGTCAAGGACTAAAAACAGAAACTATTTCAAGAAAATTGAAAAGACAAAACACAAAGCTTCCCTAAGGAGGATAACAAGGGAAGGTTTCTTGTGAGCTGCTTCTCCAGGCATGAAAAGGAGCTTTTATTTTTCCCAAATACCGAAAAGTGCAAAGGATGATTTTTTTGAATTGTTTCAATTTGATATTGTCCATATGCCCAGAAGGGATCGCTGGCTTGTACAGAAAAGTTGGAATATTGAACTCTTGATGAACAAAACAAACAGATATTATGCTTTGCTTTTCACCATGAGATGCTCCTTGGTATTCAGGTCAGGCCTCCATAGAATGATGTAGCACTTGGGCAGGAAGATGCAGCCCAGCAGCCCAGCGCTGGAGGCCAAGATGGAGAAGACCTGGACGGCCACCATGTACTTCCCCTTGGTGCTCAGGTAGGTGGGCACGAAGGACACCCAGACGCTGCAGAAGACCAGCATGCTGAAGGTGATCAGCTTGGCCTCATTGAAGGCCCCGGGCAGCTTCCTGGCCAGGAAGGCCACCGTGAAGCAGACGGCAGCCAGGAAGCCCATGTAGCCCAGGGCAGCGTAGAACATGGCCACAGAGCCTTCGTTGCACTGCAGGACGATCTGCCCCACCTGGGAGTGCATGTCAGAGTCAGGAAAGGGGGGAGCAGTCACTAGCCAGATGGTGGAGAGGACCACTTGGACACTGGAGCAGCAGATGACAATGGAGTTGGCCAAAGTCCTCCCCAGCCAGTTCCTGGCCCTGTTGCCTGGCTTGGTGGCCAGGAAGGCCAGCACCACAGTGACGGTTTTGGCCAGGAGGGAAGAGATGGCCACTGAGAAGATGATGCTGAAGGCTGCTTGTCGCAGGAGGCAGGTGATGCTTCTTGGCTGGCCAATGAAGAGGAAGGAGCACAAGCAGCAAAGCAGGAGGGAGACAAGCAGAATGTAGGAGAGGTCTCGGTTGTTTGCCTTGACTACTGGAGTCTCTTGGAATTTTCTGAAGATCCCCAATATGCCTCCTGTGGCAATGGAGAAGAGTAGGGCCATGCCAGTGAGGAAGGACCCCAAATATTCTTCATAGGAGAGGAATGTGATGACCTTGCGGATGCACTGAACCCGGGCCTCGTTTGGATGTTGATCTTCTGGACACTTCAGGCAATGCTCTGCATCTGTTGAAAGCAAGAGAAACAGCACGTGGACTTCTGTTCCCGTCTCTGCTCTTTATATTTTATTCATTATTTTTGTTGTTTTTCTTATTACTAGTAGTGTTATTAATTGTAGTAGTACTGGAAGGGGCATGGCTTTTTTGTGAGAGGCAACACAGAGTGCTTTCCTGCCAAGCGAGGCTTGCAGGGCCCCCTCACTCTCCAAATTCAGCAAAGTGCCTCAGATGTCCTGTGAAGGCAGCCACAGCCTGGAAGGCACATTGGCAAGCAGACTAGGACGGGTGGCCGTCTATCTTTCCTTGCAATCGTGAATCAATTCATGCACCGGAAAATGTCTGACCCTGGCAGGGACTCCATCCCTTGCACGGGGTGAACTACCCAGGATGAAGTGTGGGGGACACGTCTATGACTGGAGGTTCAGGAAGGCTGTGCAGTGTGTGTGTGCCTCACTGCAAACCCACATGGAGAGCGCCATTTTCCACCATTGGTGCTCAGACTTCAATGGGAGATTAGGAATGGTTGAAATAGATCCTCTGCAGAGTCTGACTCGATTTGCACGGTCCCTCTCAGACTACTCTGCTGCCCATCATGGTTGTGCATTGCACACAGCCCCGTCCTTGCTTCCTGCAGCTGCAGATTTGCTCTTGCAAGCGCGCTCAGGGCAAGGGGAAGCTGCATGTGCTGTGCAAGTTCAAGGACATGGCAACAGCCCCCAACAAGCATTCCCGGGTCAGGCCCTGCAAGCAGCCTTCTCATGACAATCTCGGTGCCCTCCTGCCTGAGCGGAGGGTTTCCATGCAAGGCTGCTCCTCTCTGCTGGCATTCCCCAGCCCCATTACTAATCCCAGCCCTAACTCCAATGGCTCAGCCTCCCATCGACAGTCAGGGAAGATATGGGAAAGGATGCTGCTCTTCCACCCAGGACTCCTCCAGCCTGAACCCCAGTGCCTCGAGATTCATTGAGCCTGACGCTGGGTGAGAGCCCAGCACAAGTGCATGAAAGCCACATGGGATCCCTTCCTGAAATGGTTTCTAACGTTCCAGCTGTGCACCTTGCGAATTCCATCATTGCCTCCCCAGCCTCCATCCAGCCGATCTTCTGCCACAAGCTCTCCAACAGGGCCCTTTCCAGCACCAGGATCCCTTCCTACTCCGCTCTGCTTAGTGGTGTCAGTCACCCCTCCATGAGTTAAACAGAAGGGCAATTCTAGTCCCCGCTCAGCCATGGAGCCAACTGGGTTGGTTTGGGCCTGTCAGAGACTCTCAACCCAAACTAATTCACAGAGTTGTTGTTGTGGGGATAAGATGGAGGAGGGGATGTGAGCTGCCTTGAGCCCTTTGTAGAAAAAAGGCTGGATATAAATCGAAAAATAAATAAATAAAATCAGGGCTGACTGAGGAAGTGAGTCCCATCGTTTGCTCAACCACCCCTTTCACTTACCCGGGTGAGACGTGGATGGAGAAGGACCAAAAGAGGACACTCACACAGGGGCACTAGGAGTAACCAGATCTGTCTTCTATGTCCCTCCCCACTGAATAGTTGCATCACCTGCTCCACAGCCATGCATTGAACCATGTCAGAATCAAAGGGGCTGTGACTGAATGACACACCCTGCCTTTGGCTCCTTCTGCCCCGGAAACCCTTCGGAGTGGGTCGCCTCTTCTTTGCAAAGTATTCCATGGAGGTCCTATGAGTTTTGAACTACATCTACTGCGCAGAGCTAATCAGAGCAGGAAAGAGGATGAAGATGGGGGTGGGGGGTTCTGAGTTGGTGGAGGGAGTTCTGCTCCCCCAGGGGGTGTGGGTGCAATTCCACACCTGGCAGCACTTTTCTGACTGGGAGCCAGCCTGGTTCAGTACAAAGGCGGTCCAGATGCCAGTTCTGACTCAGCCACGGGGCTCACTGGGCGCCTGCCCAGCCTACCTTGCAGGGTTCTTGTGAGGACAGCACTGAGCAATAGAGGACAATTACAGAAACCATGAGGAGTTCCTTGAAGGAAACTTGCAGGATATAAGGAAACTGAATAGAGATATCCTAGATTACTAATGGGGACTGCAGGTGGCGCAGTGGTTTGGGATGCCAGCATCAGCACACATGAAAACACATCCTTTTAAAGAAATTTCAAGTCTCTTTTTATAACATTAGAAAAATATAGAACATGACTGGTACCTCCAGTTGTTTAGAATTCCCTGAAAGCTCACCAGTTCCCTTTTTGATGTCAAAATATGCTGCAGCCCACCATGTGCAGCTGAAGATCAGACCCAAAGGTCCTCCTTCCCACCATTCTTTTGAATATGTGACTCCTGACCATAGTAAGAGAACGAGTCAGAAGGGGTCTCCCAGGCCATCTAGTCTGACCCCGACTCCAGGCAGCTCCACTCACAACAGCCAGATGCACTCCATGCCCCAAAAAACAGGGACCATTCCTAGCATAATCCTCCATGCCCATAAACATTTACTGGCATCCTCCCTGATGAAAAGCCCGTCAGTTCCAGCAAGAGGAGGAGTCCTCCTCCTGTTCTTCCCTTCAGGGGAAGGCAGGACGCGCTCCAATGGACCAAGCTCAGGGAGCCATGGTTCCATTTAGGTGCCAGGAAGCACTTCCTGACAGTCAGGACCCCGAGGGTGTGGACTGGGCTTCCACGGGAGGTGGTTGAGGGCCCATCAGTGAGGGTGTTCAAAGACAGGCTGGACATGCACGTGGTGGGCATGTCGTGAGCGGAGCCGACTGGTGCCGGAGGTCAGGCTAGATGGCCCAGGAGACCCTTCTGACTTGCTCTATTTCTCTGTTTCTATGTTTCTATGCTCTCCAGATGAGGCCGCAGAAGCTCCGAAAGATCAAGAATGTTCCTTCTCTGCAAGTCACCCAGGTCTCCTGGCGGGAGCCGCACAATGGTGACTTGCCTTTTGTATAGGAGGAGGGGAATGACTGCACAACGTGTTTGGCTTCACATGCCAAGATTTCATGAGGGACACTTTGGAGGGAGAGCAAGGTTTGCTGAAAAGCACCACCGACGAGAAGGGAGGGAGTTTTCTGCAGAGATGGAGAAATCAAGGAGCAATGCAAGGTCATCCCTGGCTTGGATTTTTCCAGGCACTGCCTTTCCCTCCACACTCACCCACCTTCCCGAGTGGAGATGCTCCCTTCCGCACACGGAGAACAGTCATAGCAGCACAGGGGCTCCCCTTCACGAGCCACCTGGAAGAATCCCGGGAGGCAGCTCTCCACGCACCTGGCCTGGGGCAAGGGCTGAGCAAGAGAGAAGGAGCGTCAGGGCAGGAGGCTTGGGGTGCTGATTCTGCGGATGGGGAGACAGAGCTGGAAAGGTTGGAGAGGAGGTCCAGGATTTCAGCATGTTCCATTACCGAACCCCAGCCTGTGAAGCAGGAGCACCTGGATATCCCTCCAAAGGAATGTCCCCTTTAACCTCTCGAGCTTCGTAGTAATGTCTTAACTGGCTGCACATCTGATTAGCCAGAATGTTAGCAAAGGGAAGGGAAAAGAAAACAGTGGAATGACAGGGATGGTTTTCTTCACCTGATCTTGCCATCGGGGCCACACAATGGGATCTCGGAGGATGGTGAGTTTGGGGCCAGGCAAGCCCCGCCTTTCTAGGCTCCCAACTTTCACGCTTACAGCAGTCCAGTTGGAAACCTCACCCAATTCACAAGGTCCAGGTTGGCTGCCAAGTCTCCGCTCTCATCCAAATACACCCCATCGATGGACTGATTGTGGAACTGGGGGTCTCTCAGGAAAGGGTGGAGCTGGAGGAACAGAGAAAGAAGCAGCTTTTGAGGAGGCACATTTCATGCCACCCAGTGATTTGCAAGCGCTGGTCCCACTTTAATTCATCTCGGTGTCAGTCTTATTATGGGGAAGGCTCTGATTTCATTTCTGGATACGCATTCTGTTCATCGGACTCTAGGAGGCATTGCTAGAAGCATTGCCACTGAAGGAAAAGAGAGGGGAGCTTCTCTGTAGGCAATATTCCAGCCATCCTCAGAAGCAGCAAAGGGACCTTTCTGCTCCCGAGCATTAGAAGATGACCTGGGAGTTCTTTTACTGGGCTCAACAGGACTTTCTCCTGAGGAGTCTCCCAGGAATCCCACCACAGGGGACTTGGAAGGGGCTGAGAGGTGCTTCTTGTCGCTTGAGCCCTGAATTCCAATCCTGTCCTCTGGAATGATCCATCAGAGGTTGTAGCCTTGACCTGTGGCAACCCACCCGGTCCTGGAAGAGTGCTGGGAAACCCCCTTCAGTCCATTCACCTCTAGGCTGAGCACGCCCAGTTCATTCTTCTCTCCTCCTGTGCCTGAGTTTCAGGCCCACACATCATCCTTGCTGTCCTCCTCTGAAGGCCTTCCTGTTTCTCCTACTGAGCTCTTGTGCATTTAATGTCTGTCGATGGTGGCACTATAAGATGCCAAGCGAAGACCTTTTTATTTAAGAAATGTTTTAATTGTTAATTTATTGTGTCTATATTGTTAATCATTTATTGTTATTTATTGTCCATTTTTATATGTTTTTTACTTTTAGACTATGAGATGGGCCAGTTTTAAATTGTGTATTGTTTTATATTATATCTTTATATATGTTGGTGGCCCCCCAGGCTTGTTTGCAGGGGCGGCATATAAATTTGTTAAATATATAAACAAGGGACACATGGGATCTGCAGTTCTCATCAGCATTGCCTGCACTTCCCCAGTGAAACTGCAAACGATGCCTGATTCCCCTGTCTCCAGCACTACACATCCCGTTGCCATTGGGCTCTTCCAACTCAGAATCCGCCTTGCCTTGAGGTGCCCACTGACTGCTCCGGCGCTCTCAGGTTTCCTCCAAGAGGGCCGCCAGCCTGCCCTTGTTGCACGTGCCTGCCTCTCCGACCTTGGGCAGAGCACCAGGCATGGCATGGAGATTGCAGGCTGCTACAGAGTGGAAGGTTTCCAGGTCCAGATTCCCTGACTGGGGAGTCTACCTTTTCCTCCAGCTTGTGACGTTCTGGTCATTATTCTCTCCTCCCAGAAAGGCGATCAGCAGAGTCCTGGATCCTTTGCCCTGATCTTCTCTTCCACTACACCTGCACTGCCACCCTCCAACTACCTCCCCATGTCAGCTCACTCGCTGGGACCGTGCTTGCTTCCATAGGTCACCCCGACCAGCTGATGCACCATTCCCCACCCCTCTCAGCCAGGAACCTGCATGTATCCTGGGGTGAGGAATGCGGAAACAATGAAGGCCACACTGTGTCCAGCTGGGCATTCCAGGTCACACACGGATTGCCTTGTATTCTGAAACCCAAGAAGGCAGCAAGCCCTATTATTCCCAGGTCAAGGAATGTGAGCAAGGACCTGTGCAGTCCTTGTACAGAACTGTACACACACGCATTGCCTCAGTGTGACTCGAAGCAACTCCACGGACCAGTAGCAGCTGGGCTCAGTCCTAGGAAGGCAGGAGAGGGGACCAACATGGGGGCCAGAACAGAAAGTGTTCCAGCTGCCCTTCATTGGGAAGATCTCACCTTCATTCTCACATTGAAAGTATAACAGCTAAGAAGATGGTGACTGGGAGAATACCTGCCATGGAGGAACCTGGTGTGCCTCTGGCCTGCCTTCAGGAGTCTTGGACTTCCTGCTGGATATGGAGGAAAGAGCCGCTTCCACGGCACAAGCCACAGCCTGGACGGTGTTGTAAGAGAAGAAACTGTCCAGAGAGAGTGTTTCCTCCTTGTCCACTTGCAACAGGCCCTCCAGTTCCTTTTCATCTCTGCATCTTTTCCACTCTTTCACTGACAGAACATGCTTTGAATACGAACATTTGAAAGCTTTCTTCACAAACTCAACCATACTTGAATACAAATTTGGAAAATCATCATAGTTGGTCCTTTTCCTTTTTGGGTGAAGGAAGGAAAAATATGCATGCAAGTGCTGGAATAAAAGTACACTATCTGCATTAGCTAAAGCCAAGGTAGCGTCGTACATAGTTGTGGTGATCCAGACTTTTCCATTAACAGGTTGCATGAGCTTTCGAATAACCCCTTCAAGAATAACTATTCCATAGAAGGGGAAAACAACTCTTCAAAATAAATGAAGACATTGATTTCTACCAAAATCTTCCATGGCAGCCCGCGATTGATAAAACCTGATTTCAGCTGTGAGAAGCTGTGTGAAAAAAACCACGCAAATGCCATTCCGGAGGAGCTCCGGTTTCAAGGTCCCATGAACCTGTCTCCATTCTCAGTGTCCAGTGAGAAGAGCCCCACCATCGTCCACCTGAAGTGCAGCAGCAGCCTGACGATCCCGGGGTACTGGAGGCCTTCTTCGGGGAGCATCCTGTACAAGGAAGGCGACTGGCTGTTTTCTCCCCTGACCTGAGCGGTGAAAGCATAAGTGACCTGGGAGGGAAAGGAAGAGCGAGGCTGATGGGTTGCTTCATTTCAGCACCAAATGAAAATTCCTCATCTCAGTTATTTATTTATTTATTTATTTATTAAAACATTTATAGGCCGCACCATCGCAACAAAGCCTCGGGGCAGCTAACATGATTAAAATACAATAACAATAAAACAGTTTTAATTCATCCTCCCCCACTTGTTCCCTTATGGGAACAAACCACTCATATGTTATCTGCATGAAACACGATTTGAAAGAAAACAATACTGATAATTTTCCTAATAATAAAGTGTTTATTATAAAACATTACCCTTTAACAATCTGCATGAAGCATATTATTTTCTGGCAAAGCTTATTATTTTCTGAAAAATGAAGTGTTTTATCATTCTAAGTTAAAACACTGAGAGAATGAGGGAAGGAGCAGCCTGAATTGCTGAGTATCTCCAGTTGTTCCACCTTGTTATACATGTCCCAGGGCATCATCCCATAAATGGGAGAGGAAAGGTTTTGTAGGGTTAGTCAAACAGAGATCCCATGGACACCTTCCTGGGCTCTCAGAGTCACAATTGCCCTTCTGCATTCGATGATGGAAAAGAAAACAGAGAAACAGTGAAATAGAGCATGTCAGAAGAGGTCTCACGAGTCATCTAGACTGCCCCCCGATCAGTACATGCCTATCATGTGCGGGTCTATCCTACGCTTGAAAAAAACTATGTTGGATGCATATGAGATGCTTGACCCTGAAGTGCAGAATTCTTTTCTCTATATCTCATCCAACATAAGGAAACAATTTTTTCCTGAGGACTGAACCACAAGGCTCAAGTATTCAGGCTTCTTTCAAAGAGACAAAAAAAGTCGCAAATAGAAGCCTCTGACAGGATGTCAGAATATATAGAGATCATTCTACATACGATCAGCAAGATCACCTTGCTTTGATAAGAGAATTGTAGTTTAAAGATAGCAATGTCCAAAAATAAAATTTTTGATGTGCTCTCTGCATCTAATCCTTCCAAAAAGCTGAACACATGGAAGCCCTGCACATGATGGCCGTGGCAGCTGGTCTCGAGTGGAGGTTGACTCCCTCTCGATGAGAAACATATTAGCATGGGAGCAAAGCGAATCAGAAGGACCCCTGGCCCCAGCCTGCCCTGCAGCACGAATCCTCAATGTGTGGCTATTGGTTGGGCACCCACAGCACCGAGTCGTTTCCAGACAGTCACTTGCAGCGCTGCCATCTCTCTCACGGTCAGACAAGGCGCAAGAGGGACCTTTGGTTTATCCTCAGCACTAACAGGACCAGATGGGGGCCTGGTGTTAGGCCTGCGGCTTTGAACCCTTTTCATCATGGGACTGTGTAGGATGGTCTGCTGCCCCAGGATGGAGATCATGCTTGGAAATGATTTGGGAATCTTTCAATTTCTCTACTTAGCAACTCATATCGCTTCTCCCAGGCATCCTACCTGAGGGATTTTGAAGATGCCCAGCATGTTGGAAAGCTGCATGGAGTTGTCCGAGTCAGATTCTTCAAGGACGGCCAACAGATGATCTCGCCTGCCACACTTGTAGTTGGGAACGTGGGGCTGAGCGGTCGAGAGCAGGTCTATGGCTGCATCAGACGTCAGTCTAACATCGTGAAGGCTGTCATAGATGCTGTAGCCGAGGGTGAGGTTCGGCAGGAGGCTGCGATCCTGGTTGACGTCCTGGATGGCAAACAGGAAGGAGAGGATCTTCCAGTACAATGTGCTACTCATACTTAAAAAAAGAACAAAAACAGAAAGGGTCACCTTGCCATCCCTGTTCATGAATCATTTCCCTGAACTTTGAGATTGCATCCTGCTTCTCAGGCTTCTACATGCTCAGCCTCCTCCACCCAAACCCAGAGCCCCTGATTTCTGCAGAAGCTCAGGTGGGATTCCTGTGGCTTCATTCACATCTTACTCCAGGTGCATCTCCCGAGACAAGACAGCTGCAGCCATGGTGCCCATCCCAGGCAGGAGCCCAGCGAGGCAGCTGTTCCGACTGATGGGAACGGGAAGGCAGAGGGGTGCAGTGGGAAGGAAGGTGGGGCATGTTCTGGGGCCTGTTGCCCCCCATTTCCCTGGGCTCCTTGCTATCCCTGCTGCCTGTGAGTTCATCGGCTGGATCTTCAGGAGGGCGAAGACAGCAGGAAGAAATCACTCTGGCTTTGTTCACTACCGTTAGCCATGCTGTGTGGCTGCCCACGGTGTCTAGTAGTTACAGGTCCAGCAGGCCAGTGACTTACTGATCCTGTTCATTAGAGGCAGGTTGATTGAAAGTGTGTGGTTTAAAGGTGCCATCTGTGGCAGAGAAGCTGGCACTGAGGACGAAGTCTCCTGGCCAGAAATAATTCTGTGGCTGCAGCTCAGCCCTGTGCCAGCTCCAGGGGCACTTGGCCTCCAGCCTCCCACAGGAGGCCTCTGGGACGAGGAGCAGAAGCAGGACCAAGAGGGCCCCTCTGCCGGCGCTTGGCATGGCCTCCATCCTGCCCCTTTCAGCCCAGTAGAGCAGCGGTTAAAGAAATTTTCTTCTAAATGGACAAGGAGCTTGGCCAGGCAAGGCTCCAGCTGAAGGAAGTGAGAATAAGTGCCTGTACGGCAGACTCCTCTTCTCCTCCAAGCCCCTCCTGATCCGTGAGCAGGAAAGTGGGGAAGGGGATGCCCTCCACTTTGTGCCTGGGTGCAACACATTCCTCTGCCATTTCAGCGGTGCCTCAGGGGTTCAGGGTTGTCCTGGGGGAGGGGGCCCATGAGGTTTATCAAGAAGAGCAGCAATGCATGATGATTTCCATAATTATTTGACTTCATCGCTGGAGCACCTCTGTGGCTCCCTGACAACCTTCCTCACTCCCATGTGCAAGAGAGATACACTCAGCGAGTGTGACCATGCGGCCCATGTGAAACATGCAGGACCAAGGGATCGTTCCCTCATGTGGTTTTCAAATGGTCTTCAACATGTGACCTGCTTTATCCCCCTTTTGCTATCCCTCCCACCGCAAAGGAGGCAGTGTGGTGTAGTGGTTAAGGGCAGGGGGCGGGGACTCAGACGACCTGGGTTCGAATCCCCTCTCCACCATGGAGCCCACTGGGTGACTTGGGGTCAGTCACAGACTCTCAGCCCAACCTACATCACAGGGTTGTTGTTGTCGGTATAAGATGGACGATGCGAATGATGTAACCTGCCTTGAGACCGTTGAGGGAAATGGTAGGATGTAAATCGATAAATATAAATAAATAAATAATAGTGTTGCCTTGCAGTGAGGCAGCTTCGCCCTGCAAAGCCCCTGCCTCACTTTCCCCTTTTCATAATTGGTGTGCTCAGCTTGTCCCCTGGAGGTCATGCTCACCCCACCTGTGCCTCCAAGTGCTGCACCATCATCACGGTTCTGACAGATTTTCCCTCATTGGCCAACTTCCGCTCCAGGGATGGGACAGGCTGCGATTTTGTCAGAACCTTGCTACTGAAGGGATGGCCAAGAAGGGCAGCGAGATGGAAATTCCCTGATGGATGAACTGTTTCCTTCGGTCCCATCCCAGCTTCCTCTGAGGGACTCAACAGGAGGGTCTTCCCATCTCTCCTTTTCCCTCCCCTCCTATTTCCTTTTGCAAAGAAAATCTCTCCATCTGTCTGTGCCCTCTGCCCATTCCTGGCATCCGGTTCCCCTTCCAGATGACTATCCAGGAGAGTCAGCCAGGGTGTGGATGTTGTTGCTGTTGTTCGTTGCAAAGTCACACCGAACACATCACGATCCCATGGAAAACATTCCTGCAGGCCTTCCTGTCGTCCTCCATCCCACAGAGTCCACCTAAGCTCATACCCACTGCATCAGTGGCTCCACCCAGCCATCTCACCCTCTGCAGCCCCGTTCTCCTTTTGCCCTTGAGGATAGGCGTATCTTAAGCCAAATTGCAATGGTCCTTGCTGGGAAGGGGAGATTGTTGTGCATCTCTCCATGGGGTCGAATGTGCAATAAGGTGAATGGGAACTGAGAGACCCAGGTCCAAATCCCAAATATCCCTCAAGTTCACGGAGTGACTTTTCGCCAGTCTTTCACTCTTGGCCAATCCTACCTGGCAGGGTTGTTGATGTCAGGAAGAGAACGATGAGGAGAGGCAGCAAAGTGCTTGCTTTCCTCATGCAGTACAGTGGTACACAAAGTCCACTTTCCATGGTACCTCTATCCACAAAGATTAACTTTTCAAGTGAACGTAGTGGCCGCTTCAGGCCAAACAGGGAGCTCAGTCTCTTCAAGGGGCAGGTGCCTAATAGAA